>JAWXYG010000011.1:2625000-3250000 GCA_034222035.1 Acacia crassicarpa
TCTTTACTTGATGGTCAGTTCACCACCAAGGCTAAAGATAATGTGATTTCCCTTAACAGCTTGTCCTAGAATTTAAAAGGATCACGGAAGTCTTGATTAGTACACCTTGAATGACAGCCATTGAAGTAATGGTCAAGTATACCATTCAGAAATACCTACCCACTAGGATTTTCAAGATATGAAATGCCTCGGTAATTGGTAATATCAAGAAAAAGAACTGGCCATCACAACAAGGGGTGAGCATGGTGCCCAGATGCCCAGTACGCCTGCCTAAGCCTAGCAAAAAATTTCCCATCCCTGCCCTAAAAAAGTGGCTCGAAAAAAATTTGGGTAGTTTTGGATTAGGCTAGTAACTGAGCAAGGCTGGGCACCGAGCAGGGGTCCTGTCCTGCCTGCCCATTTGCCTATGTCTTGAAAATGAAATATATTTAAATAATATTGTTCTACATATATTATTTTATTTAAAATATATTATATTATTACGTCTAAATATATTATATTATACTTCAACTATCTCCAAAGCTTTGAAATTCTGTGAACTGTGAACTAAAATCTTCAAGGAACAGGTAAGACGTCACCACTTAGGCAAGGGAAGCCCGCCCTGCCCAGCCTGCCCTTGCCCAGCCTGAAAATGGTTTAGGCTTTTATCGAGCAGGGCTAGGCATCGGGCTGCATTTCATTCTTCGGGCTGGGCATCGGGCAGGGGTCTTGCCCTGCCTAGCCCTGCCTAGCCCTGCTCATGCCCACCCCCAATCACAACAGACTCTGTATCTTTGGTTAAGTCTGAGAAAAGAGGAAGAACTATCTATGTTAGCATTATCAACTTTTAAACACTTAAATGAAAACCCAGTCAGTCTTAAGTTAATATTATGAAACCTTAGATTAAGTAATGCCCATTACGCTCAAATAGTATTTTCTGCCTCTTATACACATTAAAGAATCAAATTAATAACCAAACAATTTTTAAAAATGTAATAACATTAGCCACTATCTCAGCCACGTAGGAATAACAACAGTTAACCAATGAAATTTTCCTATACCAACCTATAAATCAACAGTCAAATGATGGCCATAACATAAATAAACAATCAACACAAACAAAAACACCTTCCATATACCAAAAAGAAGACAATTGAAGCGAAGCTTGACCCCTAAGATTATGAATATTATGAAAGCGCAGCTAAATCACCAAGAGGGGGGGTGAATTGGGGATTTTTAAAATTCTTTTCAAACAAGCTCAGTTTCAAAATAAAGTTTGAAGAAAGACAACTGAATGAAAAGAGTATGAAAAGGAGAATAGGAGAACACAGAGCAATTATCCTGGTTCGGTCTTAACAGATGACCTACGTCCAGTCCCCAGATCTTCTGGGTTTTCCACTAACTTCTTAATTACACCTTCAGCAAACGAAGGAGGATTCACAATCTTGAACTCGCTCCCCCTTACAAGATGTAATTGTACAATCCCAATCTCAAAGTCCCTCTACTTTGAGATTCCTTACAGAAAATGGATTACAACAATGAAATCTCTCTCTAAGAGTGAATTCTGATAATCACTGAGGTACAATAATATCAAAAGAGCTGGACCCTTTTTATGAGTTTACAAGCAAGAATGTATATATGATAGTTCTGTCTCTTCCAGGTTGAAATCTTTAGCTATTTATAATATCTTGAGGCTTGTGAACGTTAGAAGACCGTTGGGGCTTTGTTCTTTTTAAAGAAAAACTGTTGGTGGAGTTATTTGCATGAATTGTACAGCTGAAGTTGCTCCTTGACTGTTTGCTGAACTGATCTTGTGATTTTGTTTCTTCTTAATGATTTGTTCCGTTGGGGATGATTCATAATGGTCAATTGATCTTCTGCAACGGCTATTTGATCTTGTTTAACGGCTAGTGATCCAGAGTTATGTTTCTCCATCATTTCAGCAAATTTCCTAAAGTGGCTCTGTTTCTTTTGATTCTTCATTCAAATGTATAAATTTCCTGTAATCTCATGAATACACTCATTAGAACAGTTCAGGAATATACATAAATTATTTATGTGAAGTAAATAAACAATGGGTATCTTAAAAGATCAAAGATTAAGATAATTTTGGAAAGTTTAAGCGGAAAGCGTTTTTCAGTTAAAATGGCCAACACTCGAGTGTTGAGTATCAACACTCAAGTTATGAACTGTGCTAAGTTCATAACTGGCAGTGTTCAAGAACAACACTGTCAGTGTTGATTCTAAAAAGAATTCAATGCTCTCTGTCTGGTCAACACTCGAGTTTTTCTTTTCAACACTCGAGTGTTGAAACTTTGATAAAAAGTTTCAAACTCCAAAACTGTAGTTTTGAGTCATCACTGGCGGTTTTCAACTGGATGAATTTTAAAGGCTCTCTGCCTTGTCAACACTTGAGTGTTGGTATGCAACACTCGAGTTTTCACTTATATTGAAAACTCAGGTTCAGTTGAACACTGGCAGTGATGGAGCAACACTGGCGGTGTTGAAACTTTGAAAACCATGGGTTGCTCTCTGTCTCTTCAACACTGGAGTGTTGGTTTCCAACACTCGAGTTTTGATCTTTCTTTGAAAAAGTAAAAGACTCAAAACTGTAGTGTTAGACTAACACTGGAGGTGTTGGGGTTTTGAAAAACTTGATATCTCTCTGCCAGGCCAACACTCGAGTGTTGAAAATGCAACACCCGAGTTTTGAACTTTTCATAAGTTCAAAACTGGCAGTTTTGCTAGAACACTGGCGGTGATGCTTTCTAAAACATCTTGCCAATGTCCAACACTCGAGTTCTGGAACTCAACACTTGAGTGTTGCTATGTTTAAAAAAGATCAACTGTTTTTCTCTTTTTAAAAAGTTTATATCTTCATCTTCCAATGATTTCTAACTTGTTCAATCATCATCAAAACCTTATGAGAACTAACATTCTCCCCCTTTTTGATGATGACAACCCTTGAAAAACAAATTTTATAGAATTTGAGAAACTCTGATTTGGAAATCATGAAGTTCATTTATCATTTTAAAAACTTATGCATCAAAATAAGTTTAAACATAAAAGACTAAGACAGATGACTTCATTCATGTAATTCAACTAGAGAATCAAGTGTTTGACAAGACACTTACAAAGGATTACAAAATATGCACTACAAAAGATACAAATTAAAGCATCAGAAAATTACACAACACTCTCAAATCACAATACTCTCAAATTCTGACTCTGATCTTCTCCCCCTTTGGCATCATCAATAGATGGGGGTACAACGGATAGAGGTGTTGGTGAAAGAGGAGGTGTTTGTGTCTCTGCAGCTGGAGTGACTAGAGGATCTGAGGTATGATGCTCTGAAGTGTGAGGCTCAGAAGTTTGTTGAGTGTCTGCAGCTGGAGTGCCCAAAGGTTCTACAAGTGGTGTAGAGGCTGAAGGTATATCAGAAGCAATTCCAGAAGGTTGAGGATCTGAGCCTGAAGAAAGACCAATGTTGAATTGTTTTAACAACAAATCAGCTTTGTCATGAAGGCTTGAGTTTGATATACTCAGAGACGTGAGCAGAATATCATGATTCTGAACTAGGTCTATAAGCTTGGCATTTTGGTCAGTGAGTTTGACCAAGTCCAGCTTCATGTCATCTTGAATGTCAGCTAGCTGTTTGGTACTCCTATACTGTTCACCCCTCAGCTGTCCAATTTCATAGGCAATCTTATTGGACATTTCTTTAACAGCTGAGTCAATGATCTCTTTCACTCGGGCATTAAAATCAGAGGTAGGAGGAGGAGGTGCAGATTGAGCCTCTTGATTCTGAGACTGAGACTGTGTAGCTTTTGATCTTGCAGGGCCTTTGGATCTAGTAGGGGCTTTTGATTGCCCTGATCCTTCTTCCTCAAATGTCAAATTCATCAAATTCAATTTGCCCTTATCAAAGAATGGTGGAAGCTTTAAAGCTTCAACAGACCCAACATGCCATATCTTGAAGTAAAACAGAATAACAGATACTAGTGAAGGAAATGGCATATGAGAGAGTTTCCTAGTGGGGAACTTGAACCTGATCATTTCCTTCAAAATGTGATGGCCTAGATTGAAAGGAGTCTTGTTGACAAAAGAAGTAAACAAGGGGTAATCTCTCTGGGCAAAATGAGTGAAATTACCACTCTTTTGAATGAAATTTCTAGAGAAGATATACCACAAGACTCTATTCTTAGGGGGCATTGAGCTGGGATTAAAATTGAAATAGTGAGATTGGGCTTCAGGAAATGGCTTGTGTGGCATGAGGATGGACCAAATTGTCCTATTACCATATTCAGAAGTGTGTATTGGAAATTGGTCCATTTTCAAAATCGTGTTCAAGATAGAGGCTGAAAGGGTGAATTTGGTGTGTCTCACTGTAGTGGTTACCCTTTCCTCTAACAATTCTCCCTCTGGACCCAGTAGGTTGTCATAGACCATATTAGAATAAAATTGCCTAACTAATGTAGGTGAGTAGGGACAAGCAATGGAAATGAAATTTTCATAGAATTTGAGCCAAGGTTTCAAATCCAAACTGTTTTCTTCCTCAAATTTGTCCAAATCCAAGGCTACTACTGCACAGGATTCTCTTGAAGCAAATTTCTCTTTAAAAATACTATCTTGGTCTTTCAAATGCACAGTAGTAAAATCAAAATCTTTAGGTGGAAACTGAAAATGATAAATTTCTTCAATGGCATTTTCTTTTACCAGAGAGGAGCTAGATGAAGAAGGTTGTGAAGTAGAGGACTTCTTCTTTTTCTGGGGAGGTGCTTCCTCTGGTTCAAAATTTGATGCCCTTTTTGTTCTGACTTTCTTTTTAGGCTTAGTAGCTGATTCTGGTTCAGCTTCTTTCTTTTTCTTCAGAGGTGCTGCAATCGGTTCTTGAAACGATACACCCTTTGAACGAGTGGGAGTGGCTGAGACTGCTTTTGAAGAGGATTGAGGAATTTCACCACTAATTCCTGGGAGTGATTGGTCTATTCCATCGTGAAATCTATTGGGTATCATTTTTATTCTTGATGGTCTCTGTGAAGGAGGAGAGGTTTGAGAAGGAGACTGTTCAGACGGCGATTTAGTCTCAGATTGAGTGGGTTTCGTCGATTGAGAGGCCATTGTAGAGTTGTAAGATTTTTTCGAGGTTAGATTGGAGATCTGAGAGAGAATCAGAAAGATTTGAGAAGAAGAGAAGTGAGAGCACCGAAGAACACTTAGGGCAAAACTGCGGTTATGAAGGCAGTTTTGAAGAACATATATATATAGAAGCGTCAACACTCGAGTTCTCATAATCAACACTGGAGTGTTTAACTGTTTACACTACCAACACTCGAGTTCTCACAATCAACACTGGAGTGTTGATAAAAATTTGACTAACCTGGGTGCCAATAGTGTACTGAGAACCGTTGGCATTTCTTGTTCAAAAACTAGAATTCAAAACTCGAGTGTTGAGTTTCAACACTCTAGTTTTCATTTCTTCTTATTTCTTTGACCTCGACACTGGACTCCCAACACTGGAGTTTTGATTATCAAAACTCGAGTGTTCAGATTTGCAGGTACTTTGGTATTGCCATTGATCCACAAATACTTGAGTGTTTCATCCCATAACTCAAGTGTTCATCTTTTGATATGAAACATCAATCTGTTAAGTCCTACAAAAGAGAAAAACTGCAACACTCGAGTGTTTCAGCCCATAACTCGAGTGTTCAACTTTTGATATCAAAAATTAACTTGTTAAATCCTGCAAAAAAAGAAAACTACATACTCCGATGCTTAAGTTAGTAATTTGTAATCATCAAAACCAGAACTAACATTTTTGGAATTTAGTTGGAAATACTTACAACTCATTGGGATTCACCATTCCCAATTCTCTTCTTATGTAATTAAATTGTTCTTTAGCTAGTGGCTTTGTGAAGATGTCTGCCAATTGGAGATCAGTTGGGATGAACATGACTTTAACTTCCTTTTTCTGGACATAATCTCTTATGAAATGATGCCTTACATCAATATGTTTGGTCCTAGTGTGTTGGACTGGATTTTTGGCCAAGCTAATTGTGCTTGTGTTGTCACACAATATTGGGACTTCTTTGAGATTGATGCCTAAGTCTGAAAGTTGTTGTTTCAGCCACAAAACTTGTGCACAACAGCTTGAAGCAGCCACATATTCAGCTTCAGTGGATGATACAGCTACTGTTGTTTGTTTCTTGCTAAACCATGACACAAGTGATCCACCAAAGAATTCACACTGTCCACTTGTGCTTTTCCTATCGGTTTTGTATCCAGCGTGATCTGAATCTGAATAGGCTACTAAGTGTTCTGGTTGTCCTTTAGGAAACCATAATCCTAGAGTTTTAGTGTCAGCAAGATATCTGAAAATTCTTTTCACATGTTCAGCATGTGACTCCTTTGGAGCTGATTGAAACCTTGCACACATTCCAACACTAAATTGGATGTCCGGGCGACTTGCTGTAAGGTAGAGTAAGGAACCAATCATCCCTCTATATTTTGTAATATTAAAGTCCTTTCCTTCCTCATCTGCATCCAATGAAGTAGTTGAACTCATAGGAGTGTCAGCACCATTACATTGATCCATTCCAAACTTTTTTAAGAGATCATTCAAGTACTTGGCTTGTGATATGAAGATACCATCTTTCTTTTGCTTAATTTGTAAGCCAAGGAAGTAGTTGAGTTCTCCCATCATAGACATCTCAAATTCTCCCTGCATTTTCTTTGCAAAATCTTCACACAAGTAATCATTAGAAGCACCAAATATAATATCATCAACATATATTTGTACAACTAAAATTTCATTCAATTTATTAATTCTAATGAATAAAGTAGTGTCAGCTTTTCCTCTAACAAAGCCTTGATCAAGAAGAAATTTACTTAGGCGTTCATACCAAGCTCTAGGAGCTTGTTTAAGGCCATATAAAGCTTTCTTGAGATGATAAACATGATCTGGAAATTTTTCATTTTGAAATCCAGGTGGTTGTTCAACATAAACTTCTTCTTGTATGAAACCATTTAAAAAGGCACTTTTAACATCCATTTGAAAGAGTTTTATTCCTTTAACACAAGCAAAGGCTAGAAGAACCCTTATGGCTTCCAATCTTGCCACTGGAGCATAAGTTTCTTCATAATCAATTCCTTCTTCTTGATTGTAGCCTTTGGCAACTAGTCTTGCCTTATTTCTGACTATGATTGCAGATTCATCACGTTTGTTTTTGAATACCCATTTGGTGCCAATGACCGGATGGTCTTTAGGCCTAGGTACCAAATCCCAAACTTGATTTCTTTCGAATTGGTGTAATTCTTCTTGCATTGCAATTACCCAATCATTGTCAGAAAGTGCTTCATCAATTTTAGAAGGTTCAATGTTGGATATAAAAGCAGAAAATGTAACTTCATTTAAGGTGCTTTTTCTGGTTTTAACACCTTGATTAACATCACCTATCACTTGGTCTAAAGGGTGACTTTTGTTATATTTCCAAGCTTTAGGTTGTGATGGTTCAGGATTTTCAAAATGATTTTGAGGATCTGTTTCAAAAACATCTTGTTCTTCTGTATTAGAGGGAGGTTTTAGAAGATGTTTGTTTTCAGAATTTTGAGTTTGATTTTTCAAGATTATTTCATCATCATCATCATTCAAAGGCTTGTTAGAAGAAGAGTCACAAAATACCACATGCACAGATTCTTCTACACAACGTGTTCGGATGTTAAATACTCTATAAGCTTTACTTCTATTAGAATATCCTAGAAAAATACCTTCATCTGCCTTGGCATCAAACTTACCCAAGTTATCCTTACCATTGTTGTGGATGAAACACTTACATCCAAATACATGTAGATGTGCTAAGTTGGGCTTTCTTCCTTTGTACAGCTCATAAGGAGTTTTGTTTAGATTCTTCCGTACATACGCCCTATTTGATATGTAGCATGCTGTTGACATTGCATCAGCCCAGAATGCTTGAGATGTTTTGTTTTCATTCAACATTGCTCTTGCCATCTCAGTGAGGACTCTATTCTTTCTTTCAACTACACTATTTTGTTGAGGAGTCCTTGGCGCTGAAAAATTGTGATCAATTCCTATGCTTTCACAGAAGTCAGCAAAGGCTTGATTGTCAAATTCTCCTCCATGATCAGTTCTAATACCTGAAATAGAAAGACCTTTCTCGTTCTGGACCTTTTTGACAAAAACAACAAATTGATCAAATGTTTCATCTTTAGAGCATAAAAATATGGTCCATGTGAATCTGGAAAAATCATCAACTATAACTAAGGTATATAAATTACCTCCTAGACTTCTAACTCTAGCAGGTCCAATTAAATCCATGTGAAGTAATTGAAGAGGTTTTTGAGTTGATATTTCATTTTTGGAATTAAAAGACGACTTGGTTTGTTTACCTTTTTGACAAGAGTCACAAATCATGTCGTTTTTGAAAGATAGTTTAGGAATGCCAAAAACCAACTCTTTCTTAACTAACTTGTCAAGTTGAACCATATTCACATGAGCTAATCTTTTATGCCATAGCCAAGTTTCATCTGATTTACTTATAAAGCATTTCTCTGAGATATCATCGTTAGAAAGATTAAGTGAATAGCAATTACCTTCTCTAGGTGCTCTGAACAATGCTTTAGACTTAATCTCTTCTAGGGGAAGTATATTATTGCTAACAATTAAACATTCTTCTGAATTAAAGATAACTAAGTTACCTTTATCTGTGCTTTGACTTACGCTCAGAAGATTATGACATAATCCTTCAACAAGATATACGTCTTTAATTTTTGGTCCATTGGAATTTCCAATGTTTCCAATTGCTGCAATCTTGCCGGTTTGATTTCCACCGAACGTTACCTTGCCTCCATCCTTAGTTTTAATTGTTACAAACTTTGATTGATCCCCTGTCATATGTCTTGAGCACCCACTATCAATGAACCACTTGTTGGATTTTGATGCTCTAAGACAAACCTGCAAAACATAAAGTATCAAGTCTTAGGTACCCACTTTTTCTTGGGTCCTCTGGGGTTAGTTTGTGTCTTAGGATCCTTATAGGATCCTTTTGGCACCCATTTATAGTTACCTACAGGCTTGCTCTTACCTTCCTTTTTATGAAAACAAGAAGAAGTAGTATGTCCTTTTCTATTGCAATAGTCACAGTGGGCAAAGGGATTGGATGAATGCACAGATTTTTGGAAAAAGTTCATGTAGGATTTATGTCCTAATTTCTTCCTTCCTTTTTGTTTATCAAAATCTGGTTTATACCCTATTCCTGATCTATCATTTGTAAATCTTTGTTGTTTCAGGATAACATTTAGCATTTCACTACCATTTGTGAATTTTTCAAGAGTTTTGGTAAGAAACAGGTTTTTCTTTTCTAAAGCACAGCAATTTTCACAATTCTTTTCAAGGTTTCTTTCAGAAACTTTTTCAGAAATATTTTCATTATTTTGAATTTGTTTTTCTAAGAGTTTGATCTTTTTCTTTGCAGATGAAAGTTCTTTGGCTATTTTTCTAAACTCAATAAAAAGCAAATTATACTCAGAAGATAATTCATCATAGAAAGAATTAGAAGCATTTACCTCTTCATCATCTGACCCTTCTTGGGCTACAAGACAAATGTTGGATTTTTCTTCTTCCTCATCATCATCGGATGAGCTATCTCCCCATATACCTGACACATAAGCTCTTCTTTTGAATTTGTTAAATTTCTTCTCTTTATTCTTGAGCTGTGGGCAATCAGATTTGAAGTGTCCAGGTTGTCCACATTCGTAGCATGTGATGGATTTCTTTGTTTCAGTGTTTGAGCTACCTTTGTGAAATCTTTTGTTGGCTTGATCCCTTTTGAAAAATTTCTTGAATTTTCTGACCATCAGACTCATCTCTTCATCATCATCCTCATCTTCTTCATCATCATCAGATTTGGATTCTTTAGAGGTTTTGAGAGCTATACTTTTGCTTTTACCATGCACTTCTTCAAGTCCCTTTTTGAATTTCAGTTTAGCCTCATATTCAGAGAGACTTCCAAAGAGAGCTGCTACAGATGTCATTGATTCACCACGTGCTTCCTCAATGGCAGTGACCTTTGCCTCCCATTCTTTGTTGAGGATATTTAGGATCTTTCTTACTTGTACAGATTGTTCATACACTTTTCCTAAAGAAGCAAGTTGGTTAATCAAATGAGTAAATCTTAATTGAAACTCACCAATGGTTTCTCCTTGTTTCATGCGAAGGAGATCATATTCTGTCATGAGGGTGTTGATTCTATTCTGTTTCACCCCAGTTGTCCCTTCATGTGCAATCTCCAAAGCATCCCACATGGCTTTAGCTGAGCTCAGAGTACATATGCGGAAGTATTCTTGTTGACTTAAGGCGCTTTGTAACATGAGTATGGCTTTACTATTGAGAGTGATGTTTCTTCTATCATTCTCATCATAGTTCTCTTCAGGTTTTGGAATCCTGATGCCTTCCCTTTCAATTGTTGGAGCATAGTCTCCTCTTTCGAACACTTTCCATAAGCCATATTCTGTAGCCATAACAAAGACTCTGAATTTAGCTTTCCAAAAAGAATAATGCTCACCATTAAAACCTGGGGGACGATTGATAGAGGCTCCATCGGGCAAAATTCCCTCCATTGTGATCCTTCTCGAGTTGTTAAGCTCTTTAGAGAAGACCTTGCTCTGATACCAAATGAAAGCGCAGCTAAATCACCAAGAGGGGGGGTGAATTGGGGATTTTTAAAATTCTTTTCAAACAAGCTCAGTTTCAAAATAAAGTTTGAAGAAAGACAACTGAATGAAAAGAGTATGAAAAGGAGAATAGGAGAACACAGAGCAATTATCCTGGTTCGGTCTTAACAGATGACCTACGTCCAGTCCCCAGATCTTCTGGGTTTTCCACTAACTTCTTAATTACACCTTCAGCAAACGAAGGAGGATCCACAATCTTGAACTCGCTCCCCCTTACAAGATGTAATTGTACAATCCCAATCTCAAAGTCCCTCTACTTTGAGATTCCTTACAGAAAATGGATTACAACAATGAAATCTCTCTCTAAGAGTGAATTCTGATAATCACTGAGGTACAATAATATCAAAAGAGCTGGACCCTTTTTATGAGTTTACAAGCAAGAATGTATATATGATAGTTCTGTCTCTTCCAGGTTGAAATCTTTAGCTATTTATAATATCTTGAGGCTTGTGAACGTTAGAAGACCGTTGGGGCTTTGTTCTTTTTAAAGAAAAACTGTTGGTGGAGTTATTTGCATGAATTGTACAGCTGAAGTTGCTCCTTGACTGTTTGCTGAACTGATCTTGTGATTTTGTTTCTTCTTAATGATTTGTTCCGTTGGGGATGATTCATAATGGTCAATTGATCTTCTGCAATGGCTATTTGATCTTGTTTAACGGCTAGTGATCCAGAGTTATGTTTCTCCATCATTTCAGCAAATTTCCTAAAGTGGCTCTGTTTCTTTTGATTCTTCATTCAAATGTATAAATTTCCTGTAATCTCATGAATACACTCATTAGAACAGTTCAGGAATATACATAAATTATTTATGTGAAGTAAATAAACAATGGGTATCTTAAAAGATCAAAGATTAAGATAATTTTGGAAAGTTTAAGCGGAAAGCGTTTTTCAGTTAAAATGGCCAACACTCGAGTGTTGAGTATCAACACTCAAGTTATGAACTGTGCTAAGTTCATAACTGGCAGTGTTCAAGAACAACACTGTCAGTGTTGATTCTAAAAAGAATTCAATGCTCTCTGTCTGGTCAACACTCGAGTTTTTCTTTTCAACACTCGAGTGTTGAAACTTTGATAAAAAGTTTCAAACTCCAAAACTGTAGTTTTGAGTCATCACTGGCGGTTTTCAACTGGATGAATTTTAAAGGCTCTCTGCCTTGTCAACACTTGAGTGTTGGTATGCAACACTCGAGTTTTCACTTATATTGAAAACTCAGGTTCAGTTGAACACTGGCAGTGATGGAGCAACACTGGCGGTGTTGAAACTTTGAAAACCATGGGTTGCTCTCTGTCTCTTCAACACTGGAGTGTTGGTTTCCAACACTCGAGTTTTGATCTTTCTTTGAAAAAGTAAAAGACTCAAAACTGTAGTGTTAGACTAACACTGGAGGTGTTGGGGTTTTGAAAAACTTGATATCTCTCTGCCAGGCCAACACTCGAGTGTTGAAAATGCAACACCCGAGTTTTGAACTTTTCATAAGTTCAAAACTGGCAGTTTTGCTAGAACACTGGCGGTGATGCTTTCTAAAACATCTTGCCAATGTCCAACACTCGAGTTCTGGAACTCAACACTTGAGTGTTGCTATGTTTAAAAAAGATCAACTGTTTTTCTCTTTTTAAAAAGTTTATATCTTCATCTTCCAATGATTTCTAACTTGTTCAATCATCATCAAAACCTTATGAGAACTAACATATTATGGTTGGACATCTGTAGACATATTTTATGAGCATCTTTTGCCTCTCGCATTTGGTAGTTGATAACCATTAAAAAAAGAAAACAAACTCAGAATAATCGAGAGAAGTCTTAGCAAGAGACAACCTTCTTATGGGTGAAATCGGAAGAGTCAAAGAAAGAAGTAAGATGAATATAAAAGGATTAAAACCTGTGGTAGGCAATGATTCCGGTGGTCTTCTGAAAGAACGTCATTACCACATCAAAACCTGTGGTGGGCTTTGATTCCGATGACATTTATGGGTGGGTTGTTGCATCTCATATTCGGTGAAACATTACCGATGTTGTAGGCTTCAAATAACGAAATCCACATGCCTAACTCTAAGATTCTGAAGAATGAAAGGAAAGCATATGTTGTAAAAATTGGGTTGGGACGTTAATGTCCGAAAAGCATTGATTTCATCGGTAAGTCCTGGTTTAGAATCCACATGGGGAAGGGAATGAGCTGGGGTGATAAGCATTCTTTGCCAGAGAAAGAGATTTTGAAATAAAAAGCATACATATATATAGAAGCAAGGTAGCTTGCTTACTTAGTGGATCAAAAAGCGATTGAGTGTGAGATTGAAATATAGACAGTGTTTCGTTAGGTATTTTTCATTGGAACTAGAGAAGGGTCCAAGTCTGTGCCGTGAGGGTCTAACTATAAGTAATCTTCACTCCTTTCCTTATCATTCGAGTTACTAACAAAACTTTCCCTATGGTTGAGCTGATACGCTCCTCATTAACTGGAAATGATTGAGATTGTATCGCTTACTGGAGATCCTGAGTCTGACTTGCTTTTTTAACCACCCCTACTTGCTTTTTCAACTACTCCTGCACACCTCACTCTTTCTTCACGTCCTCCAACACACTCGGCATATGCTGTAAAAATTGGGTTGGGACACGTGCTTGTCTTGGGAAGCGTCGGACCTGAGATCTCATTTTCATATCATCATTTTAAAAAAAAAATAAACACGTCCACATGTGGCTGCATTCAAAAAGCAACAAAACACTACACGGCTTGGCAGTTGAAGCCGACATTGTTCTTTTGAATAGTAAAACACTCACACAAAAAGAAACAAGCAATACACGACCAACTCTACTGTTGCTATTAAGTTTATAGTCGGGTTAAGTCTCCTCTGGGGCTGCCTTACTGGTTTCACTTTGTCCTCCATAAGAATTTTATGAGTACAAAACATGTTGGGATCCGTACACGCAGCGGAATAAAATTTCTTACGAATCCCGTCTGGAGGATCACTCAACGACGCTTAAATCAAGGTTAGGGAACCTGAATCATACCTTATATTAAACACGTCCGCGGCTCGTTCTCTTTGATCAGGTGGTCTACCTTCTCGATCAGCAGAAGATGACTTCTTAGAATCGGCTTCCTCTACCGGTATCCACACGAACAATCCCCGAACACAGTTGCGGCAGCGTGCTAGCGCCTCTTGTGCGTCTCTCTCTTTTTCGCTCTAGGGTTTCTCGTGGCTTTCTAATACGCTCGACTGAAAATCCCGTAGGTTTTTCTAAACCCGATAGGCGTATTATATAATCAAAATTAATCCTCATTAATTTTGAAATTCGAATTTTGAATCTGTTTAATATAGTAATTAAATCTATCTCATAAATGTAATCCAATATATTAAAAGCCAGATTTGAAATCCGAATCTTGAATTTAGATCAAATCTAAATTAAAAGCCTTTTGATTTAATTTATCATTATAAATTAAATCCGAGAAATGATATCTATCTATTTAATTAAATCTGAGATACTATATCTCAATTTAATATTAAACAGATATATGATATCTTTATTCGAAATTAAATGAGATACAATATCTTTGTTTCAGATATTTAATTTATCAAATAAATTAAATACTAAACAAATATCATATATATAATATTATAATCTCCATTCATAATATATATATATATATATATATATATATATATATATATATATATAAAATTCAAAATTAATTTTATATATATATATATATATATATATATATATATATATAATTTCGAATTATATATATATATATAAATCCTAGATTAAATTTAGTATTCATTTAATCTCAGATTAATCTGAGATTCAATGAATCTGGACACTTTCACCCGTGTTGGATTATTCTTGTGTGCGACCCTGCAGGCCCATATGAGATTGGCAGTGGGCCAACACTGTATCAGCCCACAAGTCGCAAGCGGCCTCTAGCAAGACATTACGACTACCCAATTCACATGGGGATTGATGACACGATACTACCTATCGTACAACCATGTCACGTCCCTTTTGTCACGCGATAATTTGGTCAAGGATGAGGCATGGATAATGTCAACTTCCTTTTCTTGACCATTACTTTCTCGATTCTCAAGTAGTCTAACAAGTGAAATGGAAACTCTTTTCCATCACAGTATGGCCATACATTCCTCAGACTCACTCATCGAGGGGCCCAGCATTATCTCTCTACATATGTGAGGGACAAATCCCATCTTGACCACTCACATTCCTCCGCATAAGAACCACTGATCCCGATCCTAGCCTTTATCATCACCCGGTCAAAGGTGACTTTTGACTAGGTCAAAGACCAGTGACTCATCATGTAGGAATCCATGATGATCTCAGGTCATAGAGCGTCGTGACGTGGTTATACATGAGATAAGCTTATGACTTAATCCATGCAGCTATCTCATAGTGGGTCGGTCCAGCACCTTGTACTCTTACAAGTGCCCATGACTTTGATTCGTATCTCCATACCTCATCAAAGTCATACTGGTCTTATTTCATCTTCACTCCCGTGTAGATGACCGACTAAGGACATTTAGGATAATCTATAAGATTATCCAGGGATGCAGTTATCAATACGAACATGCAAACGAAAATGATAACAAAAGAGAATACTTTAAATAACTTAAATATCCAAAGTACAATGAATTGCCCCTAGGGCATAATTTCCAACAAAATGAAGGACTAATCCCCTTTAAATCAGATATAGACCACCCTATTGCAGTCTTGTGGGTAGTCAAAACTTTCAACAACTTCTCTTCGTCGGTAGGTGACAACTCAGCACTAATAATGATGGGATAAGTGTCATCCGTCCCTAGAAAAGCATACTTTAGATTAGAAGGGAGCTCCTTTAGTTCCACCTTGTTAGTTCTCTGATGGTTTTGATGATTGCCAACAACTACAAACAATTAAAGAGGCTTTGCTCTTAAGTGTCAAAAACTCTGTTTAAGAGCAAACCTCGAGGTTGATGTTGTAACCTCGAGGTTTGGCCTTACAGAAGCCTTCTAAAATTCAAGTGTCTCATGTTACAAAACTTGGTTTCACAAAAACTATGTGAAACCTCGAGGTTGGGAAGTTAACCTCAAGGTTCTGGCCTTCTTGAAAAATCCAAGTTTTTGCATTAACACTTGTAACCTCGATTATGAAAAGCAAACCTCGAGTTTTAACCCATCCAGAGAGTTCATGGTTTTCATCAAGTATGAAAACCTCGAGGTTCATATTTCAACCTCGAGGTTGGCCACTTTACTTTGAAACTCAAGTTTACAGGAAAATTCATTAACCTCGAGTTTCAGTTTGCAACCTCGAGTTTTCCTACTTACAGAGAGCAACTGATTTTTACAAAGACATATCAACCTCGAGGCTCTATTTTGAAACCTCGAGGTTAGCCCTTTAAATCAGAGTCTTGTTTTTACAAAGTTTGAAACTAACCTCGAGTATGGAACTTCAACCTCGAGGTTATCGAGCTCCAGTGAAAAATGAAATTTTTGAACAAACTTCAAACCTCGAGGTTACCCTTGGAACCTCGAGGTTACCCTTGGAACCTCGAGGTTACCCTTGGAACCTCAAGGTTTGTGAGCTTCTGAGATTTTTTGAAAAGGTTTCTTTTTAAGAGAAACCTCGAGGTTCACATAGCAACCTCGAGGTTGGATGTTTTAAAAACTATGTTTGCCTGAAACCTTCAAGCAAACCTCGAGGTTAGATGAACTAGCCTCAAGGTCTATGACCGTTGGTGTATTTTCAAATTTGTGAAATCTGCTATATCTTGTTGTTTGATCTAATTGATTTCATATATCATTCACTCATGTTCCCAGATATGTTTAACAAGTTTGTTGAGTGTTTCTCAGTTAGCACAGATCAAGATTATTAAAGATTTGTGAGAAAAAGCAAAAAGGTGAGCAGTGCATTTAATGCACCTGCACAACCTCACCTACTTTCGGCTAATCCATCTGAGCACGCCTAATGAACGTTAAAGGAAGCTTACTACATCAAGTAAAGTCAATTCCAATGGGCAGAAACTCAGAGAGCCACATCAGACAACATAGAGCCTTGGATTAGCAAATCTTTAGAGAGAGAAGATGACCAAACTTGGAGCAAATCACTTCCAACGGTTGGAATCATCCTACAACGGTCATTTAATGTTCTCTACCTATAAATAGAGAGCATTAACTTCATCTCCAGCTGATACACCTACTCTGAGCGAAAATTTACTAAGTTCATTTATTGTGTATTAGCTTTCACTTGTAATAGTATCATTTTGATACTTAGTGCTTCAGTGTTCATCTATCTACTCTGTGAGAGAGTTTTTCACTTGTAAATCATTTATTGATTGAGATAACTACAAGTCAGGGGACTTGGTAGTTGGAGTGTATTGATTACAACTTGTAAGGGGGAGTGTGTTCTAGTGAGAGAACAACTCTTAGTACAGAGTGTGTAATCATCATTGTTGACTTAGTGGATTGAAAATCCCAAGTGAGGCTTGGGGACTGGATGTAGGTCAGAGAAAGGACCGAACCAGTATAAATTGCCTGTGTCAAGCTTTTCTTCTTACCTCCTCTGTTCTGCTCTGTTTTGAGTGTTTAAATACAGAGCAAGTTTTGAAAGTTTTAAAGATACCCAATTCACCCCCCCTCTTGGGTATCAAGCTCCAACTTTCACACCTTAAGAGGGACAAGTGGCGCATCATAATCCTTCTTCTTCAACTCCTTAATGTGTAAATTAGAATTCTCATCTGCAGAAACCTCTTCTTCCACTTGTAACAATTGCGCAAGATCATCCTCCATAGACTCATCTGAACCTTCTTCAAAAAGATCTTCATGAATGGCCTCATCAACTACATCAATTCTGAAGCAGTCACTATTATCAGCTGGGTATTTCATGGATTGAAACACATCATAAGTGACTTTCTCATCATTCATTTGGAACTCCATTTTTCCTGCAGCTAAATCAATTACCGCTCTAGCAGTAGCCAAGAAGGGTCTTCCCAAAAGAAAAGGAAGTTCAGCATCTTCCTCCATGTTAACAACCACAAAATCCACCCAGAAGATGAATTTGTCCACTTTCACAAGCACATCCTCAATGAGACCTTCTGGCTTCTTAATAGACCTATCCACCAACTGTAACGACATCATAGTAGGCTTCATCTCTTTAATGCCGAGAGCTTTCAAAACAAATAAGGGCATTAAATTTATACTAGATCCCAGATCACAAAGTGCTCTGTCCATATCGACGTTCCCTATTGCACAAGGAATGCTAAAGCTACCCGGATCTTTAAGCTTTGGTAGCAACTTTGTTTGAATAATGGCACTACACTACTGAGTCAATGCCACTGTTTCGGCCTCTTGCAACTTATGCTTCTTGGAAAGCAAATCTTTCATGAACTTTGCATAATTAGGCATATTTTCAAGAGCTTCTGCAAAAGGAATGTTAATCTGTGTAACATCCCAATTTTCTGAAGCGTTTTTGAAATAATTGATCAGAGTAGAGCATCGGAATAATTTCAAAAGTGTGAGTATCTGATAAATATTTACTGATGTAGTATCTGGCTGTTTACACAGTGGTACAGTAGTCTGAAAATAGTTCAACAAAATAACGCTGAAATAAAAATTTCTCCGTCTTCGTCCTCGCGCTGGCTCCTTATCCTTGTCCTTGGCCATGGTTCCTCCGGACCCTGACGCTATGTTAAGAGCTGAGGTTCAATTACCATTGAACCTCAGGTAACGGTTAACCTCATGCTTATATATCAAATATGTAAGACAGATATCCATGTCAAAACAACAATAATCACATACAATATTCTCATATTCAAATAATAACATAACACAGCCACTGCAATATGCATGTTATTATAGTCTGCACTATCTCCAGTGCCACAATGGCCTATCGTGTCCTCAGCGCTAGGAAAACATAACGGCATTATCAAAACCATAACCCGTATCAGGTTGTATGTGTATGATCAATTTTCAAAACAGAGTTTCAGACTATCTATCACATATAAGCATACCATAAGCATCAGAGTTAGTGTTACAATACGCGTTCGTACCTGAGTCGATAGTCTCGGTACGTAATTGATCGGTCTGCGTTCTTTCGGACAGCCTATCAGAGCAATATCGTCCTATTAATTTAAAGATAATATTCTAAATGATATTTTGGCCACTATTGACTATTCTACCCTTGGTATATTAAACCATTATTTTATTTTCTCATAATTTATTGAAAAACCGCTGGAATTATTGGGCAGAAATTCGCCTATCTTTGGAAATTCATAACTAATTCTAGAAAAATCGAAATGAAGATCCGTAAAATGTTCTGGACTCCTTAGGATGTCTATTTTCCAGTAAAAATACCAGAAGTTTCCCAGAATTTAAAAATCATTCCCAGATTTCACGCATTCATCCTCTGCCCAGAATTTCCAGCATTTTCGCAGCCTAAACTTTGTGAATTTCTTTCTCACTGTACAGAGCTCATTTCAATATGTTATTTACAGATTTGGAAAGCTCTATATGCCTAATTTCATCATGAATTTTGTCAGAATTTTTCAATAACATTTTCAACATGAAATATGCGTTTTTCTGTGACCCGTTCAGAAATCGCCTAACCGACGAATTTTCGCCAGAACTTCGTTACTACAGTGTTCTTAACCTGGAAATTTTGCAGAACTACTTCCTTCAATAAATTTTCGAAATGAAGCTATTTTTAACTATAAAAACATGAAACTAAAATTATTCTAGAATTTTAAAGATTTAAAACTACTTCTATCTATGAATATAAACTCAAAACTAAAGAACTTTGCTTACCTAAAGCTTGGACTCCTTCAAGCTCTTCCTCCAACTCTCTCAGCTCTCTCTCAAATAAGCAAGTGTTGCTTTGCTTGGTGTGAGGAAAAGTGAATGCCCAAAGGCCCTATTTATAGGAATTTCTCAAGGCAATTTGGTAAATAAAAGCAACTTCCCTCTTGTCAATTTTCCACCATTGGATCTAGGGCAACTTTGCAACTTCAAATCCTCACCACTCTCCCTCTCATCTGCCCTCTCTCTCTCTCTCCCTTCTTCTCTTTCTTCTTCCTTCTCCTAGAAGCTAAAACAACTTGAAGTGCAAGAATTGAATAGTAAGTTGTATCCTACAAGCTTTGACCAATTGGCACATGTGATGAAACTCAATTCCTTCCTCATGAAGCTCTCAAAACCGTGCCCCCTCTGAATTTTTGGGTTTTAGGTTTGTTTTGGGCTTTATTGCTATGTTGGGCAAAAGTTTGGGTTACAAAAATTGGTCCAATGTGCATTGTTGTGGTAAAAAGCCCTAAGTTAATTTCTTCTTGTTTACTTCTTGGTTTAGCTTAATTAGGTTTAATTGGTAGTGTTGTAATTGTTTTACCACTCAATTATAATCCTACTAAATCCATTTGTTTCAATCATTGATCCCTTGTTAAGCTTTAATATAGAATTTAGCCGAAAATACTTCAATTTGTTTGCTAATGTTTGCCATTAGATTAATTATGAATGTCAATTCAATTAAGATAAATTTTTGATGCCATATAATGATCTTTAGTCTCCTCTAATTATTTTAAGCCTCTTTATATACTCTTACGACTTATTTTTGAAAATATAAGAATTACATGTTAATATCTTTTCAAATATAGATTTAATTGTTCTTTACTTGTTGGAATTTCCCCATAGTTGTTTTAGGTATTTTCATGATGTTTTATACTATTTTAGGAACTCCAATTTAATTATAGTCCTTAGAAATTCATTTAAATAACTCTTGATTAGCCATTGGCTTTTAATCGGAATTATACATCTTTAATTATGCCTATTTTAATTTAATTAAATTTAGTGTCTTTATTGTTGTAATTTCAATTGCTCATTAATTGTTATTATTCACCCCTTAATTGGTCTCAGTGTGATGATAACTCTTTAGGGCTTTCTATGAGTCAATTATGATTTTATGCATTAGTGTGTTAATTAAGGGTATTTTAGTAAATTTCACCTCTTAATAAGTTAATGATGCTTAATCAATTCCTTGATTAGTAATAAAGATTTGGCACAATTATTTAATTTAATGAATACCTAACTATTTATTATTTTTCTCCTATCTTGTTTAAGTATTCTCCATAGTTCCTCATTGGTCCTTTTAATTCCATGTGAACCATAATTTAATTTGGTAATTACTTGCATTTTATGATATTTTATGGTTCCTAAGAGGATTCAATAATTAATTGCAAAAATTAATGCAATTACTTTAATTAATGTACAATTATTTGTCCAGTCAATTATTGACACTTTCCTCTAATTTGTTTGATATTTCAATAACATTTTATGCCCCTTTAAAATTTAAATATGAACTATGCTTCAATATGAAAATTATAGGGTATTTTATGATCCCTAAATGAACTTAGAGTATTTGAGTTGTTTTGGTTTATTTAACTCTAGGAGAAAATTCTCTAATCTTAAACTAGATGAACTATAATATCTTTAAGACCACATATTCACCTACTTTAATAGGTATTATTTAGTGGTTATGCTAAATAGGATTTTTAGGGTATTACAATCTGTAGTTTCTTAAAAATATGGGTTAAATATCAAATTTGCCACGGAAGTTTCCCAAATGGAACGCCCTGCACCCGGAAGTTTTTTGGGTACCAAATTTGCCCCGGAAGTATGAAAAAGGTAGCAAATTTGCCCCGGAAGTATGAAAAAGGTAGCAAATTTGCCCATCCGTTAATTTTGACCGTTAAGTTTGACTAACTGTCCACGTGGCATGCCACCTCATCACACGTGGCATGCCACCTCATCACACGTGGAATTTAAAAAAAGGGCAAAATTTCTACTTTTGTAAATTTCCGGGGCAAAATTGCTCCTCAATGAAAACTTCCGGGGCAAAATTGCTCCTCAATGAAAACTTCCGGGGCAAAATTGCTACTCAATGAAAACTTCCGGGGCAAAATTGATACTTTTGATTGATGAGGTGGCATGCCACGTGTGATGACATGGCATCTACGTGGACTTCCGTCACTTTTGGGTTAATTTGATACCTTTTCAATACTTCCGGGGCAAATTTGGTACCAAAAAAACTTCCGGGTGCTGGACGCTCGATTTGGGAAACTTCCATGGCAAATTTGATATTTAACCCTAAAAATATCCAAGAACCTGACATACTGTTACTTCTGAATCTGCTGCTTTAACCTTTGGGGGTAAGGAGGTTTTGCATAAGAAGGAGTGGGAAACGTCTTTGTAACTATCTCCTTTAGAACCTGCTGTACATCATCATTCTCAGCCTTTTTCTCCTCTTTTTCTAAAGCCTTTTCATGTTCTTCCACCCCTTTTTCAAATTTTTCCTTCAGCGAAACAGATTTCTCAACTGGCTGAATCACTATACCACTCCTTGTAGATATGGCCTTACAATGCTCCTTTGGATTGACCATAATATCACTAGGGAAGGACCCTTGGCTACTCTCTGCTATTTGCTTTGCTAACTGACCAATCTGATTCTCCAAGTTCCGAATTGAAGCCTCCTGATTTTTGAGAGAAGACTTTGTTTCATTCTGGAAAGCTTCTGAACTTTGTATGTATTCAGTGCTGGTATGGGTTAACTGTGTCAAAGCCTTTTCCAAATTAATAATGGTGGTAGTGGCTTGGTGAAACTACTGAGGTGTTGCTTGGGGCTTATAGGAAAAGTTTGGGTGAGATTTCTAGCCAGGATTGTACGTGTTACTATACGGATTAAACTGATTCCTAGGAGGATTACTCATGTAATTAACCTCGACTGTTTCTCCAGTACTACCAGCTTCACAATCTCCATTAGCGTGTTCCCCTTTGCAAATATCACAAAGCAAAGGAGGTTGAGAAGTGATGGATGAGACCTGAGAAGAGGCAAGCTATTTAGTGATGGCAGCTAACTATTGTTGGATCACCTTGTTTTGTTGGGAAAGGTTCTCATTGTGGGCCAAAATTGTATTGTAACAGTCTAGATGAAGAACTCCCCTCTTTGGTTGTGGAGTAATAGTTTTATTCTCAAGGGACCCCATAGCCTCAAACAACTCCAATGCTTCTTCTGGAGTTTTGTTTTTCAGTTTACCACCTGCTGTAGCGTTAATCATCATCCTAGAAGACGAAAGCATCCCATTGAAGAATATTCTCGCCTGTTCATAGTTTTACAGCTCATGTTGTGGACACTTCCTAAGCAACTCCTTAAACCTTTCCCAAGCTACACAGAATGATTCCCCATTGCCTTCAGTAAAGCAACTAATATCTGACATCAACTTTGTATACTTAGAAGAAGGGAAAAATTTTTCAAGGAACTTTGTGGTGATAATGTCCAAACTGGAGAGACTTCCAGTAGGACAAGAACGAAGCCAAGCTCTTGCTTTCCTCGTCAGAGAGAAAGGAAACAGTCTCACACTAATAGCATCTTCAGGAACCCCATTCATCTTGATGGTATCACAGATCTGCAGAAAAGTCTCAATATGCTGATTAGGATCCTCTAAATCACTCCCACTAAAGGAACTTTGTTGAACCAAGCTTATGAGGGATGACTTGATTTCAAAATTATTCGCATTCACAGTAGGATTGACAATGCTAGGTGCATTCTTGGCAGGATTAAGTGTCATGTAGTCGCCCATGGTCCTCTTTGGAGGAGGACGGAGAGGATCTCCACCATCTTCTGCCATTATAACCAATTCAGTCCCAGTATTAGAGCTAACAACCTTTCCTTTTCTCTGTTTAGCAAGTTTTCAGTTTCTCCTTGCTGTCTTTTCGATTTCGGGATCAAACTGCAGCGAATTTCTGTCAGTGGTACCTCGCATAAATAGAGTAAAATAACAAAAGAAAAATCCAATCCAGAGTTTCAATAACTAAACTTAGTGTTGAAATAAAACTATTCCCCAGCAACGGCGCCAAAAACTTGATAGCGACTTTGGCAAGTGCACTGGTCGTTATAAGTAATAAAGTAGTGAGAAAAAGATCGTCCCACGAGAAATAGTACTCCAATCACTTATTTGCTATTTTCGCTTTAGTTAGATGAATGAGTAATATGGGGTGAGTTGTAACCAAACAAAATTTAAAGAATTAAATAAAGAGATGAAAATCAAACTCGTTCTCACGGCACACCCTACGCCTCAATCTTCTTTTGCGTTTTTTTCCTTTTCTCTATGTGCGTCGACTTCTCCGAATTGTGTTCCGTGGTGTTTGCAGCGTGCCCTTAATTTATAATGCCTTTGAGGTCTTTTTTTCCTTTCTTAGGCCGCGTGCTTCAATTAATCTCCTATGTGTGATTCTGATCTGCTTCTTTTTTTCTTTTTTTTTTTTATATTTTAAACGGGGCATCTAGCCCATATCATATTACTGCATCAACAATACATCTTGGGTAAGTAACACCCATAGAATCATGATGTAACTGCCTAAGGATTTCCATAGGAGGGCGAACAAACTCAACATACAATTCCTCCTACATAAAACTCTTTCTAGCTAGTATATCAGCACAATGGTTTCCTTCTCTATATACATGCTCGAATGTAATACAATGTAACATCTGACTTACCCTAGCGATCTCTGTCAGTAGCCGATTGCCATCATCCTCTTCAGCCTGCATAGTTTTTAACATCTACACAATTGCTGCTGAGTCGCACTCAACAATAATTCTTGTGTGATTCATGCTTACAGCAAGTTTTAAACCAGTTAGAACTGCCCAGATCTCAGCTTTCGCAGTTGAGCAAAAGCCTAGTTTCCTTGAGAAGCCTCCAATCCATCTGCCCATATTATCCCTCATTGGCCCTCCGCATCCTGCTAGCCTCTGTCTCATACTTAAAGCTCCATCTACATTAACTTTTGTCCAGCCCTGTTCGGGAGCTACCCAACCCACCTGGGTCTCAATATACTGTCCTCTTACACGCCCATACTCCAACCTTGCTCGCTGAACTTCCCTTACAAACCACATCACGGTGGCACACCGATGCACAGGTAGCACAAACCCTTCTTCAAAACGAGATTTATTCCTCCATGTCCATAGGCTCCAGCAGGCGACCCCAAAGATCAAGCCCCAGTTATTTCTCCTCTGTCCCAGGTTCCATCCAAACCGCTCCAGACCCTCCTTTCTTACAAACTCCTCACCAATTCTGCCTTCCCCTAGCTCCTCCCACAACTGCCTAGCCACCTCACAATCCCTCAAAACTTGCATTAGGCTCTCAGTTTGCTCTGTGCATCTGTGACAGAAAGGGTTGCCACCCATCAATCTACTACACCTTTCACTTGTTAGGAGCCTGTTGTGCATTGCTAGCCAGAGGAACATTTGCACTCTGCGTGGCCCCTTCCAATTCCATAATACCTTCCATTGATTTCCACCCCTCCTTATTTCCTCCCTCAGTTTTCCATACGTCTCAGACACAACATATCTGTTATGTAAAGACGCTCCCCACCACACAGCATCCTCCCCATCATTTGGATTAGGTGGTCTCACGGTCGAGATCATCCTTTTCCCCTCTATACTTAAGCTATCTGATATTTTATCCATGTTCCATCCCCCATTTTCACATACCATATCAGCCACCCGGACATCCTCAGTATCCACAGGCACTGGACCCGAGCACATGTCTATTAGTTTTGTTCCTCCTTCAATCCATGTATCATGCCAGAATTTTATCCTCTTACCATCCCCCAGCTCCCAGCAAGTGTTCTCAATGATCTTTGGCCAGATTCTAGCTATATTCTTCCATAGCTCAGAGTCTGTCTTTAGTGATTTACACGTCCTTATAAGGTCACATTGTCGTCCATATTTCCCCGTTAACACCTTTGAGCAGAGATTTCCCGGTTTTACAATTACATTCCAAGCAACCCTGCCCAAAAGGGCGTCATTCATCAACTCTAGGTTCCTCAAACCTAGGCCTCCATTTTCCTTCTTCATACATATCGTTTCCCAATTAACAACATGTACTCTTCTAGAACCCTCCTCACACTACTACAAAAAACCGATTTGGCGTCTCAGAAAAACGTCCTATTTTTAAAAAAGGAAGTGAAAAATAAAGGCGGTGGCATTTTTGTAATTATATGTGATAAAAATTGACTTTTGGAGTCTAAGTTTTAAACTTAGACTCCAAAAGCTTGACTTTTGGAGTCTAAGTTTATAAATTAGACTCCAAAAGCCATGCTTTTGGAGTCTAAGTTTTAAAATTAGACTCCAAAAGTCAAGCTTTTGGAGTCTAAGTTTAAAACTTAGACTCCAAAAGTTCAGAAAAGAAAGTCATGTCGTGTAGCAGAGGATGGCTTTTGGAGTCTAATTTTTAAAATTAGCCTCCAAAAGTCATGCTTTTGGAGTCTAATTTTTAGACTTAGACTCCAAAAGTTATGTCGTACAGCAGAAAAGAAGGTCACGTCGTGTAGCAGAGGGTCACATCGTGCAGCAGGGGGTTATGTGTGGGCCCCGCGAGAGACACTTTTGGAGTCTAAGTTCTAAACTTAGACTCCAAAAGTCATGCTTTTGGAGTCTAAGTTAAAAACTTAGACTCCAAAAGCATGACTTTTGGAGTCTAATTTTAGAACTTAGACTCCAAAAGTGAATCAAAAAGAGAACAAATGCGGTAAACGAAAATCATAGCGGGAAAAACTATCACTTTTCACGCGTTTTTATTCATCCACTCTCAGAAACTCAGAACATTACTTCTATACCCATTCTCTAAACCTCATGAAATCTCTCACCCCTCTCACCAACTGCTTGCATCGTTGCTCATCCGCTCGCCGGTCCACCGTCACCTCACCGGCAGTCGTTTGCTTGTCTCGCCCGACGTCGCTCGCTCTGGTTGTTCGCTCAAGGTCACTCTTTCTCCCATGGCACTGTTTGTTTCTTCTTCATCCGTCCGGTTCTGTAGCTGCATCGATCTCCTCTTCAACCATTTCGGTATTTATACATTCATCTTCTTCTTTTACCTTTTTCCTCATTTGATTTTATCAATTCCTAATGGTTTTTTTTTTTTTTGGTTCTGTTTTGTTTTGCAAATAAATGCAAATGGCTGCTCGTCTGGCTATGGTGTTGCCCCAATTCTCAGTTCCCTCGCCTCTGTTCATCATGTTTAATTTTACTTTGATATTCAAAGATGCTTTCTGGATTTTTTTTTTCCAGATCTGAAATTTTTCTGATATACGTTTAACGCCGTCACCGACACCGTCCTCATCTGTTTTTTTTTAAAAAAAAAATACTTAAGACGTCTAAAAAAAAAATTAGACTCCGTATGTCTCCAATTTTTTGCGCCCCCCAGATATACGTCCCTACGGAAAAGGACGTCAAAAGCACAAAAAATAGGACTCCGTATCCCTGTTTTGTAGTAGTGTCACTTTGCCATATGAAGTCTCTTTGCATCTTCACCATCTTTTGTCTCACCCTAACCGGTAGTCGTGCATGTTGCATTTGATATATTGCCAACTGGTTTGTAACAGACTGCACTAATGTAATTCTACCAACTAGCAATAAAGTCTACTTTTTCCATTGACTTAATTTCCCTTGCATCTTATCAAGTAGGTGCTGGTACTTTCTACTTCCACTCCTACCCTGTACCAAAAATGACCCCAGATATCTCCCTAAATCATCCATTCTCCTAAAGCCAGAGAAGATACAGATTTCATTTTGTACAACACGGTCAACATTTGGTGAAAAATAAATGCTAGATTTTTGTGCATTTACTTTTTCTCCCGATATATCCCCAAAATTTTCTAGCACCTCCATTACACTACTCATATTCTCAATATCAGCTTCACAGATAAGGAGAAGGTCATCAGCAAATAATAAATGTGAGATCTGGGTACCATACCTTCCCAAATATGCGTGTTGGGAAAAAGATATATCATATCATATCTTTTTCTTTTGTTTAGCTCCTTGTGCATTTATGCAGCAGCAATCAAGTTTTTCCTTTCCTTCCGTGGACCCCGCTTCTTTATCTATCTAATCCAAAATAATCTCTCTTTACTAATATTTCCTCATGCTTCTCCTCCTTCAATTGATATATATATATATATATATATATATATATATATATATATATATATATATATATATATATATATATATATATATATATTGATTCCTTTTTATCTTTTCTTTCATATAATATCTCCTGTACAATAAAATAGAATATCAATAGATTTTTTGTTATAATATTCTTTTATCCTATATTTAATTAAAAGATGGATAAATATATAAAAGATAATTAAATAAATATAAAATATTAATAAATTTAATCCAATATATATCAGAATTCATACTTATTTAATTATAAAATATCTACTTGAATTTCCATTTCACCTCCTCGTCTTCGTCTTCTTACAACCGAATGAAGTTCCCGGATGCACTCTTTTGTGTGAAGTCGCGCGTCTTTGGCAGGTGAACATGAATCTAAGAGCCTCAAAGATCCATCCAATAGCTCATCTACCCATTTTTCTTGAGGTTCCTTTGCAAGTGCTTCTTGAGTTGTACCAAGTTGAACTAAGTTCTCAATGAAACCATGCAAATCAAGAAGGCTACTTAGCTTCAAACTCAGTAGTGATGAAGAAGAAGAAGATGTGGAAAGAGATCATCCTAATGTGGCCAAGTGTTCTTTGCATTGTAGAGTCAGAGGTGTGCTTTTGAAGGCAAACTGTTTGAACGAGCATGATTATGGGGTTTTGGGATCAAAAGAGAGGCTTCCCTTTTTTTCCTCAAGAGAGAAAAAAATGATATTGATTTTTATGTGTTCGAATTGAATCACTGATTTGCCTTTTCATATATATATATATATATATATAGGTCATAGGAAAGGACAGGACAAGAATCCAATTTCAACAAGTAGTATTGGTACCAACTTATCTAGATTGAGCCAGAAATGGTCAAAGATATGTTAGTGTTATGTCTCCTTGAGATAACCCTTACAATTCATACTTTTGTTTTTTAGTCCTTTCTTTTCTCATTCTTCTATAAACATGCTTGGCTTATATTTTCTCTCTTGCGCATTATATCTTTCAAATACATCTTCATAAGGGGACAAAGACATAGCTTTGAAACTTCGTTGCTGATACATTTATAGTCCTTTTTCATAAATTGAAAATGGTGAAATTTATGAACAAGATAGGCTTCGTTGTCCCCACATTATTACCAAACATTATGCATCTACGGAAGGTACTGAAATATTACTGCCAGCGAAAGTTTTCTTTGAAGTATAAAATTAAATTTAAGTTTTTGTCTCTAGTGTACTATTGACCTTACGGTGCGGTCATTTTCTGATGAGGAAGATATTATGAGGAAGCTAATTCATGGATTTTCTTGTCCTTAGGACAGGAACATTCATTGTATTTTGATTGTGAACTTTAGGTACTTATCATTGAGGGCAATAATATCTTCTGAAAATTTTGGGTTAATAACGTCGTGGTTAGTCCTTATAATTCGATTAAATTTTGATTTCAGTCTCATAATATTTTAAAGATTCAGTTTGAGTTTGTTAGTTCTCTATGTGTTTTGATGATTACTAACAATTGTAAACAATGTGGAGATGTTTTTGACCAAGTTTGAAATGTTTTTAACTTGTTATTTTCTTACAAAAACGTTCTGTCTAAATCAAACTCGAGTCTGCCAGTGTCAAACTCGAGCCTGGTTTTGACATAAAGTATAAACTGTCAGTCTAACTTTTAAACTCTAGACTGAACCTGAAGTTTGGACTTAAAGCATTTAAAAAGATTATGTGAACTCGAGCCTGCATAGGTTAAACTCGAGTTCATCAATGACAGAGAGTTTTGAACTTTGAAAACACCTTTAAACTCGACACATGTTTCCTCAAACCTCAAGTTTGCAAGTTTTCAAAGTAAAGTTTTCAAGTTCACAAAGATCATGAACTCGAGCCTGTTATGGCAAACTCGAGTTCATCTTTGACGGGACAAATTTTCCAAACTCAATGATACTTTCAAACTCTACACTATTTTATTGAAAGAAAAGTTTTCCAGTTTGAAAAGTTTACAAGACTTTAAACTCGAGCCTACCTCTTTCAAACTCGAGCCTATTTTTGGCCGAGAGCTTTCTGGGTTTTTCAAAGTTAAACAAACTCGAGCATAAGTGTTTCAAACTCGAGTCTAAAAATTACAGAGAGCAAAGAGTCTTTTCGAGCTAGAAAACTCAAGTCTAGACTTTTCAAACTCGAGCCTAAAAGTTCCAGAGAGCAAAGAACTTTTCATTATGTTTTAGACTCGAGTGTATGTTCTACAAACCTCAGGTTTGTCCTTATAAACTAAAACTAAGTTTTGTTCTAAACATCTTTAAGCTCGAGCCTGTCACTAACAAACTCGAGTTCATCATTTAATCTCAAAGTCTCCAGATTTCAAAATCGCGATATTCTTCTCTGAATAAAACAAACTCGAGTTCATTTCAACCCGAGAGCATTTTGATTTTTCAATGACTTAAGAACCTCAGGTTTAGAAAACAAACCTCAGGTTTACACGTTTCCTAACTGAAATGACTTTGAACACTGAAGCATCAAACTTGAGCTTGCAAGAACTAAGCTCGAGTTCATGACGCAGATTCAGAAATTTGAATTTGGGCATTTCAGAAATCAGCATTGTTTGATCCTAAACTCTTCCAATATTATTCTCTGATATTCCCTGCTATGTTTAACGTATTTGTTAGTGGATTTCAGAGTATTAAAGAATGTTTGGTGGGAGGTTAAAGCATAAAGCATAAAGCAAACTCAGAGCATTTATTGCAAAGCTCAGAAAGTTACTCTTTCTGCCAAATCCTTCTGTACACAATTACAAAGCTTTAAAGGATGATTGCTGAAACAAGTAAACTCCTCTCCAACGGATTAATCTGCAGAAAGTCAACTATGATGACTTGGCCAACTGGATTAGGAGTAATCAAGAGAGAGAAGACCCCAAAATCACTTAAGAACACTTGGGCAACTTCTCCAACGGATCTATTTGGAAAGCAACGGTCATTTATTGATCTCTGAGTATAAATAGAAGAGCATTCAAGTCTTTCCAACAACAAGAACAGCTGAGATCGAAATTCATTAAGTGTTCATTCAATTCTTTCAGTTTTTCCATCTGCATTGTATCTTGTGATACTTGTGCTTCAGTGTGTATCATTATCTACTCTTTTGAGAGAGTTATTTCTGTTATTAATTGTAAAGAACCACAAGTCAGGGGACTTGGTGGTTGGGTTCATTGATTAACACTTGTAAGGGGGAGTGAGTTCTAGAGAGAGAACTACTCTTGAGTGCAGAGTGTGTAATCAAGTTGAGAGAAGTTAGTGGATTGAAAATCCCAAGTGAGGCTTGGGGATTGGACGTAGGTCAAGGATAAGACCGAACCAGTATAAATCGTGGTGTCTAAGCTTTTCTTCCCTTCACCTCTGTTCTACTCTGTTTTTACTTGCTCAAAACAGAGCAATATCTGAAAATTTTTTAGTATACCCAATTCACCCCCCTTCTTGGGTATACAGCTCCATTTATAGAGTTTAACCACGGCTCCTTAAACTCTTAATAAATTTCGGTTTTAGTCCTTATACTTAAGCTCAAACCAAGTATTTATGAAACTATGGGGACAAAAACAACAATTTGAAACTACATAGATCAAAACTAAAATTTGGTTAAAATATACAAACCAACAATGATATTATCCTGACATTTTTTCGGTTACAAAATCTAAGTCACTTGCTTTAATTTAATATTGATTCAAATCGTCACATTGGTTCAATGCTATTATTTATTTTCTTTTTTTTCCCTGCCTTAAAAGAACATAACAAGCTTAGAAACTTTACATTTAATTCAAACATCACATTTGTTTTCAGAGAAGAAAAAAGATCCAAAGTCTCTAACCATAAATAACCACTAATATTTACAATTCTATATCCCTCAACTCTCCTTTCATCTTATCTTGCAGCGTGACTTGATACTGATGAAAAAAAAGGATAAAAATAAGTGAAATATGACAGATTTGAATCTCTGAACACATATATTCAATGACAAAAACAATACAATCACATTTATTCAAAATTACATGACAAACAAATTCAGTAACAAAATAATGAAATCACATTCATTGCAGACATGAACTTTAATGGTTGAAGATGTTGAGAAGAGATCAAAACCCTTTGGATGAGCCTCCTCATGCTTTCTCTTCAACCCTGATGAGTATCACCATTGACTTCGACGGCTCTTCCAGCAGTGGTAGCGGCAGCGTCTCCCCCTCCACACAATGGCGATTAGCGAACCTAGGAATTTTAATGACGAGGTAAAAATAAAAAATACTATATTATAAATAAAAGTACTTGAAATCCAATACAAACCTAATATACAAAAAAAATTGAAAGATCTCTATTTGAGAAATTAAAATCACTTCACTTGACTCTTACTCTACGTATTTTCATATTGTTAAATTCATCTATATTTGAATCTGTCCTAAATCCCAAAACAATTTCTTTTTCAATGTATATAATTAAAGAATCATCACGAAATTAGTCTTTCAGTCTATTTCAAAGCCTATTATTGATTATCTTTATAGCATAGAAAAATCTTTCAGTAGTTGCAGTAGAAACTGAAAGAATGAGTAAAAGTTTAATTACTCTATCAATAAGAAGACAAATGATGAATATTTCAGTTCTTGTTAGCCCTTGACATAATTCAGATGTGATTGATAAATTAATCAAATTTAGATATTTAGGAATGTTAAACTCAAAATGTTGTAATTCCATCTTCAAATGTAATTTTTCTTATTCTATGAAATCTCTAAAATAAAATTTTTATCAACAAGTATACAAATATCTTACTATTAAATGACTTGTATTAGTTTCTTTCTTGGATCTAAATTTATCTTATGAAGAGCTTGGTTCTGCTAGTTTACGTGTCGATGCCCTAGGCCCCCTCATTTACATGTCAAACTTGTATATTTATAAATTGAGTTGTGTCATTCACCGGTTAAACTTGTAATTTTTTTTTTTGGAACCTCTTTATATTTAATTTTGTATCTAAATTTATAGGTTTTTTTTTTCCATGTTCAAAAGTCACGTCGCTGCCTGAAAAAGAGTGAAAACTAATAGCAAAAAATTCAATGTTCATTTTTTGTTGGCTTCCTACAATAATAGTATATGGCTAGTAAACTTGTTATCATCATTGATGTCTCATTAAAAAAATAAAAAATGATGCAAGTGACAAAATCAAACCGTATAAATACAAAATACACCCGTAGGCACATCTTCAATTAAATATTATTATAGTACTCTTTTGTATGATATTATGATATTGATAAGGATGAGGTCACTTCTAAACCATCTCATTGTCTGCACTATAAGAAGTTTCTGGGTAGGTAATGAAAACCAAAAATATAAAATGATACAACAATTGAAACATGCATATACCACGTACAAGTTGTTTAAGTAATTCGAGCTTCTCCATATGCAAGTGGTTTATTTATTAGCTAATTAATTAAATTTAATCAATTCAAAATCAAGAGTCAGAAACACAGAGCTACTTAATTAATTAAACAACAACCACAAGTCCTAACAAGCCTAATATAAACATGGGATGGGAACAAGGAATAAGAAATTTGAAAATAGGATAAGGGGCACTTTTTTCTTTTTTCTTTTTTTCCTTAAGCTTACTTTATTGATTAAAAAAAGTTGACAAAAAGTGAGATATGAAAAAAGATATTTGTGTGTATGATTTGGTGATGTAGATTTCAAATTAACCAAACAAAAAAAAGGCCACTGATGGCTTTAATTGACATACCTTTTCTCCTCTTAATTCTTAGCCTCTTGCTTAATTGGATATGGTGAGAAACATGGTATGAGATATAAGGATCATCTTCCTCAAAGCTCACAAGTAGCAAATAAGTAAATCAAGATGATCTGGTTAATAAAGTTGTTCGTGATGCTTTTGGTTTTCAAGACGACAACTTCACGACAGAAGTTCAGGGTGCAAAACTTGTTTTCTTTAGGAACGATGCAGCTTAGGAATTTTTCAACCTCATGGATGAGAGTGATCGTCCTTTGTATCAAGGTTGTCAAAAATGCTAAAAATTATCTTTTCTGATCAAATTGTACCATATCAAGTGCTTGTGTGGGATTACTGATAAGGTAATGTCAATGTTGCTGGAATTACTACGAGATGCTTTCCCTGACGCGGACATTCCCACAACCTTCTACGAGGTCAAGAAGATAATTAACAGATTAGGCTTGAACTACAAAAAAATCGATGCCTGCCCCAATGACTGTATGCTTTATTGGGTAAAGGACACTCAGAGGGAAACTTGTAAGGAGTGTCACACTTCGAGGTTTAGGACAGTTCGGAAGGGAAAAAAGCAGAAGAAGAAACCCGCAAAGTTCTCAAGCACTTTCCTTTAAAACCTTGCTTACAAAGATTGTTTATGTCGTCTAAGACAGCTGAGCATATGAGGTGGCATGAAGTTGATAAGAACGAAGTTAGTAAACTCAGGCATCCACTGGATGCTGAAGCATGGAAAGCGTTCCACTCAGACTTTCTAGATTTCGCGGGGGACTCTAGAAATGTTCGTCTTGTTTTAGCGACCGTCAATTTTAATCCGTTTAGGAATCTTAGCACAAGCTATAGTATATGGCTAGTTGTTTTGATACCCTACAACTTGCCCTTTGGATGTGTATGAAAGAAAGCTCCTTCATTATGTCCATGATCATTCCAGGGAAAAAGGCACTGGGAAATGACATCGATGTGTATCTCCAACCACTTATCGTGGAGTTGGTGGGGTTGTGAAATGTAGGTGTCGAGACTTATGACATACATGAGAAGACACTGTTCAACTTGTGTGTGACCTTGATTTGGACGATAAGCAACTTTCCTGGCCTTGGAATATTATTCGAGTGGAATGTGCATACCGATCTTACGTGTCCGACTTGCAATTTTGACTCTAACTCAATGCGTCTTCCCCACAGTCGTAAGTGGTGTTTCATGGGTCATCAGAGGTTTCTCGATGGTACGCACAAGAGGTTGCAACATAATTGTTTCAATGGGCAACACAATTTTGAATCTAACTTAGTACGCCTTCCCCACAGTCGTAAGTGGTGCTTCATGGGTCATCAGAGGTTTCTCGATGTTACGCACAAGTTTAGGTTGCAACACAATCGTTTTAATGAGCAACTAGAAAAAAAAAAAAAAAAGACCTCCTCAGAATTTACCCAGTGCAAAAATCATAGAGAAGCTTCAAGATGTTGAATTTGAGTATGGGAAAAAAGACGATCCAGCATCTTCTTCACTCTTCCGTATTGGAAAGATAATATGCTCCAACACAATCTGGATGTCATGCACTTTGAAAAGAATGTTTGCCACAATGTGTTGTACACGATTCTAAACGAATCAAACAAGTCAAAAGATCATCTTCAAGGGATGAAAGATTTACGTGAGATGGGAGTTCGTAGAGACACGTGGTCAGATGAGCATGACATATTTCAACCGGAAAAATTCACCTTGAAAAAATCGAATAAGGAAATATTCCTCATGACTTTGAAGAAAATAAAAGTTCCTGACGGGTATTCAAACAACATTTCACGATATGTTGACGTGCAAGCTCGAAAAGTTACTATGATGAAGAGTCATGACTCATATATGCTTATGCAACAGTTACTTCCGTTGGCCATCAAAACTACGCTGCCTTGATAATTGAATATTTCATACACTACTTTTTGTCTCTTGATTTATAATTTAGGACTCTTTAGCTAATAAATAATGGCTTTTATACATACTTATTTGGGCTTTGGGCCTTTGATTACATTTTAGCCATTTTTAATAATAAAATTCCAGTTTTACATTGATTCACTATTTTTACCATAACTCTTGAACCAGACATCAGATTTGCCTCATTTTTGTTTCATATTTCAGATGATTCAGAGAGCTACAATTGTTATGAAGACATGAAGGGCAAATTCGGACAAGAGGGCGGTCGATTTTGGAGCCGAAGTCAGATGAATATTTCTGGATTTTATTTTGGGTTCGAATTTTGTAATTAAAGCCCATTTTATTTTATTTTTGTTTTGGGCTGAACCATTTCCCAATTAGGTTAACTTTAAGTTGGCAGCAGCCACAAACATTCTCTCATTCATGTTTTTACATTTTTGTGGATCAAAACATAAGTTTTCAAATTCTCTGAAATGTTCTTCGCGTTCTTCGTCTGTTCTTCATTTTTCCCAGCCATGTTCGGCTAAACGTCTGTGATTAACCCATGGATTTAGGATTTCACTATCTAGAGGACTCACGCTTAATCGGTAACCATCTAACTCGTTTCTGTATTCTTTAATCGGATTCGATTTCTGGATTTGGATTGGGTTTTTGATTAAAAACCCAGATCGATATTTCCCAAGGACGTAGTTCGAACTAGGTTAAAGTATTACTTTGCGATCGTGTAGTGATACGCCACTGATTCAAACAAATTCTGAATGATTGTTCAGTTGAGGGAAATTCTAGACAAATGCAGAGATTTCAGTTTGTCCAAAGTCGATCACAAGTTCGGTTGTAATCTGTTTCGTCTGAGGAAGGAAAGTGGTGGAATTCAAATCCTAGGTTAATCTTCTGTTTCTCTGTTTAATTCGTAATTCATTCTGTTTCTGTTTAATTTCATTTTCAATCTATTTGAATCAACAAAACCCCCCATTTTACTATTACTGTTTTATTGCTGTTTCAAATCGAACCCACTGTGAATTCGTAGGGAAACGACCCAGGTTACATTATACTGCAAATCCTTTTCTAATCTGGTTATTTTGGGAGATTATGACAAATCTCTATCAAAATATGGCACCACTGCCGGGGAATTTGCATTGGTTTGACTAGTCACAATAGTGTAAATAGCTTTGTTTCAGTAGTTTAGGTGGTTCAGGTGGCTGGGCAGAATTTTTGACCCAGATCAATCAACCCAGGTCTTATTCACAAGGAATTGGGCATTATAAGAAAGAATCACTCCACTTGGGAGTGTGGTATACCCTATTTTCCCCAAATTCCAACGTTTAGACCACCTTTTCGCTGTTTTAAGTGTTGATTTTGTGATTTCTACGAGTTAGTTTTTTTTTCAGTATCTCGGATTTAGCTGAAATTTGGTACAGTGATAGAAAATGGCCTATCTCATAGGGCACATTGAAAACATTTTCCATGTGGTAACCTCAGTTTTGCGAAATTCCATCGTTTAGACAACTTTTTCAATTTTTGAAGTTTTTTTATTCCATTTTTTTTGTTTTTATGTCTTTTGCTTTTGTGTGTCTTAGTGTTTTTCTACTTTTTACCACTTTTAGTGGCATTTTCATAATTCTGATTGGCTGGTGGCATTTTTGTAATTCTGATTTTCTGCAAATTCCATTGTAATTCTGATTATGCTGCATGAGTACTAGGAGCACTATCAATCCAGAAGACTTGTTACCATTTGATCCTGAAATAGAAAGAACAATTCTTACTGCTAGAAGAGTTGTTAGGCTAAGTCGCGGGATTAATACTGAATTGGACATTGAACTTGAGTCTGATTGTGGTCATTCTGACTGTGTCCATTCTGTTGATCTTTCTGATTATGCTTCTGATAGTCTTGTTGTTTTCATTGATTCTAGTAGCAATTTTCCTAACTCAGAAATTATGGTAGAAGAACAGGAAAATCATCCTACTTTAAAGGAATTGAATGAACCCGATATTAATTATCAACCTTTGTGCATCCAATATCCTGTCCTTGCTGCTAACTTTGAGCTTAAATCTGGTTTAAAACATTTGTTGCCTAAGTTTCATCGTCTTTTAGGTGAGTGTGCCATTAAGCATTTGAAGGAATTCCATCTAGTGTGCAGCACAATGAAACCGCAGGCCATTGATGAAGATCAAATCAAGCTGAGAGCTTTTCCTTTCTCATTGGAAGGTGGAGCCAAAGACTGGTTGTTGTACCTTCCGCTCTCATCTATTGGGAGCTGGACTGATGTTCAGAGGTTATTTATGGAGAAATATTACCCTCACTAGTACAAAAAGGGCTTTTAAGACCGCCTCATTTAAAGCAGACTATCGACGCCCCGGTCTTAAAGGTATGACCGGTGGCAGTTTTGTAAATATAAAGAACTTCTTGGACCGAATCGTTTACCAATGGGTCTTAAATATATTATTCAGACCGCTTAAAAAAATGATCAGTCATAAAAATGTTATTAAAAAAATTGAAATATAAAATTTCTTTATAGAGAAATCTCGAACAGGCCGACTTATTTTTTCTACGGTCCAAAATAATAAGGAAAAAAGTAAATAAAACTTTTAAGACCGGATATATATAACAGGAGGTCTTAAAGATTATACTTTTAAGCTGGACATAAATCGTGCCCGGTAGTAATACTTTTAAGACCGGAGTTTAACAAAGGACGGTCTTAAAATGTAACATTTAAGACCGTCGTTGTTGTTCATCCGGTCTTAAAAATAACTGCCAAATATATCTTGGCGCGAAACGTTACCTTAAGACTTACGTTGTACCTCTGAACTCTAAAACCCCTCTTGTTGTTGTGAAGCCACTCTTCTTGTTGCATTTCCACTCTTCCTCGCCCACGTACCATTAGTCTTTCTTACTCTCTCAGTTGCTCAGGCATTCCTCTTTTAATGTCTCGAAAATAAACGGTGAAGACGATTCCATTCGTGTTCTGGGATTGCCAATTAATGGTGTGAGTCAGAACGAACCCTCTTCATCTGACAATGTGCCTCGTAACCACCCTCCACGCCGTGGTAGAAGAGGCACACGAATGATGGATGTATCTCTAAGTTGGTCTTTTGGGTCAAGGCTCGAGATTCAGTTTAACTAGAAGTTGCGACCTTTCGGTCCTAATAAAGCCAAATATAATAGTTTTGTCGGCTATCTTGCACGCAGCAAGGTTAGCATCTTGATAGATGAGCGGAAAAGTGTTGACTTTGACAAAGTAAAGCAACCTATTTGGGACACTATCCGTCTTACATACACTGTCCCTGACTATGAGCCGTTGAAAGACAAGACATTGTCTTATTGTGCTGATCAGTAGAGGAAGTTTAAGATCTCTCTCTCTAACACATATATTTTTTCCGAGGTTCAGCCTGCCAAACAGCCTTGGGAGCAGTACACATTTATTGATGAACGAATTTGGCGACAATTTGTTATGCTGCGGACCACTCATGAAGCTCTGGTGAGTCTATATTTAGTTTTGTTTTCTTATATAACATGTGAGCTTATATTTGTTCATCTAATCCTGTTAGTTAAATTGCTTGGTGTGTGAATAGAAGTATACATTACATGTCTTTGTCTATGCAAGTCTGATATGTATACCTTGAAAAGGTAAAATACTAAGCAGGTAATTGTGTAATGGTTTGTCTTGCAAAGGAGGAAATGAATAGTCTTAAAAGGGGGAAACTTTATATAACCAATTGTTACTATCTAATGTGGACTGATGATCACTGGATGCCTTAAGAAGGATCAAGTTTGTATTATTCTGTAAGCATAATTCTCTTTTGTTTCTTAACTTATCTACCTAGCAGTACAAAACATAGCTCTTTTGTAAGCATAATTCTCTTTTGTTTCTTAACCTATCTACATCTTCCTTAAATAAAATGTTGAAACTTGATCAAGTGAATTTGACTAGTGTTTGAGGTTCATATCAAGCAGAAGTTCTCTAATTTCTGTTAGTGAGATGGCTGGAATTCATAATTAATAGTTGTTTTCAATTCTGATTCACAGGAAAGAAGGGAAAAAGCACAGGAGATAGGGAGAAAAAATGATTGCCCGCATGGTCCGCCATCTCCAATACGTCGCGAGGAGTTGTGGTTGCACATCCGGCAAAAGCCAAGCGGCACCTACACGAGTGAACAAACTCGTGTAGTTGCTGAAAAAATTGTAAGTATCGTTATTATTGTTATTTTTTAGTTACTAAACATGTTTCATTACTAAGCTTCTCGTTATCTATACCTTACAGGAAGATCTTAAAAAGAAAGAAGAAGAGGGATCTTTTGTGTCGGCCGGGAGGAGTGATGTTCTCATTGTTGCCACTGGAAAACCGGACCATGGTGGGCGTGTAAGGGGGATTGGAGGACGGGTAGGCCTGAAGGAATTCTTTGGTTCATCAGCCAAACGCCAAAGGAAAGAGGTGGTTACCCGGGAGGAGATGCAACAGATAGTGGCCAAATTAAATGAGGAAGCAGCGGCTAAAGAAGTAAGGTATCAATCCGATATGAGCCAGTTGAGGGAGGAACTGAATCAGATGAAGCTGCTTTTGAGCTCTCGTCCAGAGACCAGTGTTCCCTTCACACACTCACCTGCAATTGTGCAGCAGAGCACTAGAGGGAGCTGCATTGTTGGACAGTCAGAGCAACCTTGTGACCTTTATGTGGAGGATCATGATAGACTACTATTGGTTGCAAAATGGACTGTCCACAACTTTTTGGGATCAACTGTACACCACCAACAAATGTCTGATGATGAAGTCAGAGTGTCAGTTGAAAAGGTGATCATTGATGCACCTCTCCCTCTCCCAACTAATGAGATGAAGATTGTGAATGATGTCAAGAGAACCTTCATCTCTTGCCCAGTGAAGCTTGTACATGTCTGTACTCCTCCCCAAGCTTCAACCCCTCGTCCTCAAGTTCCATCCCTTCGTCGAGCTCCATCCCCTCCTCAGGCTCAATCCCCTCGTCAGGCACAATCCCCTCCTCCTCAGGCTCAATCCCCTATTGCTAAGTTGACTAGCCGCGAAAAAAATAACCGATATGGTGAAAAGTAGAGGTTTTAAAGATAAATCGTGGCCTGTCAATGAAGTAGTAGGCGTCGCTCATCCCCTACCAGTCCAAGTTGACACCGTTGATATTGACTCCCTGCTGCTTCCTGGATAGGAGCTTAGTGATGCAATTATTCAAATTTGGATGAAGTAAGTATGTTCTTCTATGAGTACATAATTTAAATGCATCGTTTAGACACACATACATATATATACTAATTCCCTTATCGATGTAATTATTGTAGGTTCTTGCATCAAGAATTGGAGAATGAGGGCAGGAACGATGATTTTGGATTCTTGTGCCCACAATATTCAAGTCAAACAACCATGGAGCATGAGTACATATCAAGGAGGTTGTGTAATATGAGAAGAAAGGTGTACTTGTTGTCATTCTTCCACAGGTACATATTACAAATCTTGTCTACAAGTCACTTAATTCTGCTACATATATCACTGAGTATACTTTACTGCTGTAAATTTTTAGCCGCCACTGGCAGTTGGTCCTCATGTGCATGGCAGAAAATAAAGTTATCTTCTTATACTCCACTCACAGCGAGCCAGTGCCCACGTTGTTGCAGACCATCAACGAGTAAGCATGTCATTTTGATTCTCTTGTCAGAAATATCTGCTGTGAATTTTCACTGAACATTGATAAATATGCATTTTTTATGATAGTGCCATGAGGACCTTCCAAATCGATGCACTCCAAAAGCGTCCTTCAAATGCCAAAGAGCCTAAATGGCTTAGACCATAGGTTGGTACAATATAATATTTGTAAACTTGGCAACTGCCTTGTGAACTTGGTCAGTAAGATATATATTACTCATATATTTCTAGTTCTTTTTAGACTCGTCGGCAACCACCGGCGTCCAACCTATGTGGCCATAACATCATAAAACACATGTATGATATTGTCACTAAAGGAAATACTAAATTATATGAAAAGGTAAATATTTGATGTTACATATTATGCACACAAGTTAATTCAGTTTCTGGCTTAATGTTACATATGAAATATGGACACAAGTTAATTCAGTTTCTATCTTTGATATATGTTACAAATGTTTCAATGCCCTACCCCCTTTTCGGATGCTGAACTCGAGCACATACGCAATTTCTTTTGTCAATATCTGTATGACCTGATCTTAAGTGATCAGGGACAATAAGTAATAATGTCATTCATTTGTAAATATTTTGTAGCAACAATAATCTTCTGTAAATTTGATTATTTTTTCGAACAATTTGTAAATAATACACAGGCAATGTAAAATTCAACAGATAAATTTGTTTAATTTTTCGAACAATTTTCTTGTGTCCATTTTGGGTATCTAAAATTGGATGGTGGATATAGCTATTTAGTGCGCTTGAAATTTGAGGTTCAGGATGCTGTAAATAAGCAAGAGTTCGCGACTTTAGGACCGTATATGGGTAAACTTCCGATCCTAAAAGTTTTCAGTTTAAATAATATGAGACTTTTAGGACCGCATATTTTATACTTCCGGTCCTAAAAGTATTTGGTCTAAATAATATGACTCTTTTAGGACCGTATATTGTAAACTTCCGGTTCTAAAAGTATTGACTAAATATTGGTGAGACATTTAGGACCGTATATTGTAAAATGACGGTCCTAAAAGTATTCGAGACTTTTAGGACCGTATCTCCTTTTACCATCCGCTCCTAATAGTCTTCCTTTAAATAGAAATGTTGATGTGCGAACTCTTTTAATGTGCGAATTCTTTTAGGACCGTATATTGTAAAATGACGGTCCTAAAAGTATTGACTAAATAGACATTTAGGACTGTATATTTTAAAATGATGGTCCTAAAAGTATTCGAGACTTTTAGGACCGTATCTCCTTTTACCGTCCACTCCTAATAGTCTTCCTTTAAATAGAGTTGATTTGCTTTTCGGACAAATTAATTAGGGTTCAAGGCAACCGAGGTTCTGGCGTTCTAATCAAGCTAGGTCCTTCATTGTCGTCGATGTTACCTCTCTTGATTCAGATTATCGGTTTCCCTTTTCCTTTGTCGGAAAAAGATGGGAGATATTGAAAGGGACACTTTGTTTCTAATCATGCGAGGTAACATCGATGACAATGACGGTCCAACCTTGAGAAGAATTGTCACTGTTTGTTTTTATTCGAATAAGGTAAACGATCTTTTTGCTTTATTGGTCTGATCTTAACTGTATATTGTTGGATTTTTTAATGTGCGAGTTTTTAATGTTGATCAAACACACGAGGACAATGTTTTGTTTTCTTCATTCTTGTCGGAAACAAAAAGAATCTTTTGTTGGATCTTAACTGTATATCGTTGGATTTTTTAATGTGTGAATTTTAAATTTTGATCATACACACGAGGACAATGTTTTGTTTTTTCCCTCCTTGTCGGAAAAAGAAAGAATGTACTGATCAGAAGGACAAGGGCGATCGAAATAGGAAAGTAACAAATTTATTATATATTTTTTAATGCTGCCCCATGGAGGGCAGCGGAGTACATGATTAAAAAAAACAAAAAAATATTTACTCCTCCCCATCGTTGTCGGAGGGGAGGGAGTTGTCGGAGAGGTCGATGAAGACGTCATCGAACGGATTGTACTCAACGTCCTGGGTGTCAAGTATCACGTTGATCTTGTTGTTGACGGCGTTGTAGACCTGAAAAAGCTGGCTCTGTCGTCGATCTATATGATCAACGTGGGCCAGGAGGTGGCGCAGCAGCTGTTTGGTAGTCGGGTTCGGAGGCAGAGGAGGAGGGTAAGGATTGTTATGCCCAGCGGGAGGAGGAAAAGGAGGACCTGGTAGTGGTGGAGGACCTTGGGGCGATGGAGCAGCCATTATAGAAGTGATGATGAAGAATGTAAAGTAACAACGGGTTTAAATAGAGAACCCATCTGGAGTGAAACGTCGGAAACTTTAATGAGCAGACGCATAGTTCATCGGAATATGAGGAGACGCCTAGTTACGTTGGGAAGTTTATCTGGAAGCCGAAGAGATCCTCTAATAGAGTGTAAGGATACGACTCTGCTATCGGAATTTGAAACGATGAACTTTTTTTACGAAATTAAATCTTACTTAAAAAAAATTTAGGACCGGAAAACTGATAAAAAATCGGTCTTAAAAGTAATTTAATTGATTAAAAAAATAAATAATATACTTTTAGGACCGAAGAAATGATAAAAGGTCGATCTTAAAATTAATTCATTTTAAAAAATAAATAATAGTTATAAAACTCGCTCGTAAAGTAGACCATTTGTCTGCTCTTTACCTTTATTAACTCCTCAGTCCTCATACCCCTCTGTCCTTAACACTACCTCGTAACTCCAAACTACCTCTAGCTCTGCCTTTATTAATAAACTCCTCATACCTCTTTGCGCCAACTGCTCAACCCATGGTTAGATACAAGATAACCACTCATAGGGGTGCTCTTACTCGTGATGCTCGTGCCTTCCGTCGATCATTATACAGTGCGCCTCATCCATCGAGAGTGTGTTCTATTGAAACAGAAGAGTCTCGAGTCGTTGGACCCATTGTTATTTCCGATTATGAAGAGATTGCCGCACCCCCCCTCCAGCCTTCCGTCCATGAAGAGGTTCCTGCTCCACCTCTCCAACCAGTTGGCCCCAGCGCGCCTACCGATGACCCTCATCCTCTCTCCTCTAACAACTTGATACGAATAAGACGGGAACTTGCTGATATCCGGCGGGAAATTAATGTTGCTCAAGCAGATATTGCCTGAGTTTTGAAGGATAACAAGCTTTGAAGGATAACAAGCTTTGATAATTTTCTGTTTTTTTTTTTTTGGCAATGTGTACGGCAATATTCAAGTAATTAATAATAGCATTAATTAAGAACCATAAGCTTGTCTCTTTTTAATTTTTTGTTCAAGTAATTAATAATAGCATTAATTAAGAGCTATAAGCTTGTCTCTTTTTAATTTTTTGTTCAATTAATTAATAATAGCATTAATTAATAGCATTGATAATTTTCTGCGCTCGCTAAAGCCAATACTTTTTTCTCTGGAGTATTAACTTAGGTCCGGAGTGTTATAAAACTGCGGTCTTAAATATTTAGGACCGGACATGATAATAATTCGGTCTTAAAAGTAACACTTAAAAATTTAATATAAAATATTTAGGACCGGATGCTTTTTAATTAATCGGTTTTAAGAAATCCAAATATAAACACATCTCTCTGTCGCGCGGAAAATTAAATTTCCCTCTCTGAATTTCTCTTGTCGCGCCGAAAGTGATTACTGAGGAGGTTCTGTCTCCAGTGTTTGTGTGTTGCTCCGTCGGTGCTTCGCGTTGCTCTCTCGAAAATCACTTCCTCGTTCCTCAGCTAAACTTAGACCAAGCTGTAAGACGTGTTTCGGTTATATAACTTCATGGTTTTCTTACTTATCGTTCTAGGTTTTTCTTGAGTTGAACAAAATCGATGAAATGCTCTTGTGGGTTTCTCTGTTGTTAATGAATATTCTATTTTGAAGATTATATTTGCACTTGAGACCTACCCAACTGACCAACAAATGTTTTTAGGGTACTCTTGCTCTCTCCATCATCAACGTTCGTGGCGGGAGAAAAAGACTCTTATTTGGCATTTGAATTTATATGCTACAGGTGAGTTCACAAGACCTTCATGCAAAGCATTTAATTTCCTCGTCAATCATTTATTTTGCTTCGGGAGTATTTTAGTTTCGCTTCACTGTGATATTCATGACCAAAAGTGATTCTTTGTTATGCATTTATTTTGCCTTATTTTACGTATGTTAAATCTTTCCGTCCATAGAAATTCTACTATGGATCATAGTTGGATAAATGCTTTACGGACGAGCGTTGAATATCAGAATGGGGTGAGGGACTTTATTGAATTTGCTAAACAAAATGCCAATGATGATAGTGAGAAGTTTTATTGCCCTTGTGTAAAATGTTTGAATGAGAGGCAACTAAGTCCTGAAGTTATACGCACACATTTAATTTGTCATGGATTTTGTAAGACTTATACAGTATGGGTATGGCATGGTGAAAAAATACCAAGTGGTTCTCAACATAGGGAAGTAGCCTTTGATGATAATGACACGGATATGGACGATCGCATAGAGGATATTATTCGTGATGTAGGAGAAGAGGCCTTTCAACAATCACATGCATATGGTAATATGCGCAGTGATGCAGAGACCCCGCTATACCCTGGGTGTAAAAAATGTCAATTGTTGAATGCTGTATTGAAATTAGTAAGCTTGAAGGCACGTCATGGATGGAGCGACAAGAGTTTTTCTGAAATGCTTGAGGCTTTTAAGGACATGCTTCTAGATGATAATGTGTTGCCGTATCGATACTATGATGCTAAGAAAATAGTTTGTCCACTGGGGATGGAGTACAAAAAGATCCATGCATGCCCGAATGACTGCGTATTGTATAGAAAAGAATTTGAAAAGAAGCAGAATTGTCCGATATGTGAAACCCCAAGGTACAAGTCAAATAAGGGGCCTGCAAAAGTGTTGTAGTATCTTCCAATCATACCAAGGTTCAAGCAGTTGTTTGCAAATGAAAATGATGCAAAACATTTGTGGTGGCATACAGATGAGAGGATTTCTGATGGAAAGCTTCGTCATCCAGCCGATTCTTCTCAATGGAAGAAAATCGATCAATTATTTCCCAAATTCGGCGAAGAACCTAAAAACCTTAGGCTTGCCCTTAGCACGGATGGCATGAATCCATATGGAAGCCTTAGCAGCGTACATAGTTTATGGCCTGTACTTCTCATTATTTACAACTTATCCCCAATGTTATGCATGAAACGAAAGTACATGATGCTGTCTATGTTGATTTCGGGACCAAAACAACCCGGAAATGACATTGATGTTTACCTTCAGCCCTTGATCAAAGACTTGCAGGAGTTATAGGAAGAAGGTGTGGATGTTTTTGACTCTTTCAAGAAGGAGGTATTCAAATTGTGAGCCATGATATTCTGTACTATAAACGACTTCCCAGCATATGGTAACTTGTCAGGGTATAGTGTAAAGGGCCATAAAGCATGTCCGATTTGTGAAGAAGGCACATGCTACCATCAACTCCAACATGGAAGAAAGACGGATTATCTTGGACATAGGAGATTTCTTAGACAGAACCACCCATATCATCGATTAAAGAAAGCCTTCTTTGGTGGCCAAGAATATGAAGATGCTCTGATGCCATTGACTGGGGAGCAAGTTTATGATAATGTGAAAAATATCAATGTCATATTCGGCAAGACAGCCAAGAGTAGAAAAGATACAAATATATGGAAAAAGAGATCTGTATTCTTCGATCTTCCTTATTGGCGCAATCTTGATTTGAGACACTGTATCAATGTCATGCATGTGGAGAAAAACGTATGTGATAGCATTGTTGGCATGCTTCTCAACATACAAGGCAGTTCCAAGGATGGTGTGAAGGCAAGATTGGATTTGCAAGCAATGGGAATACGTGAAGAATTACATCCAAGGCCATATGGGACGAGAACTTATTGTCCCCCGGCTTCTCATACTTTGTCTAAGGATGAGAAACGAAGTTTTTGTGATTGTTTACATGGCACAAAAGTTCCCTCGGGGTATTCTTCAAATGTTAAGAGGCTTGTATCGATGAAGGACTTGAAATTAGTAGGCTAAAAATCACATGATTGTCATGTCTTGATGCAACAGCTACTCCCAATAGCTATTCGAGGCATCGCTGAATATGACCTTCGGGTTGTTTTGACTAGACTTTGTGTCTTCTTCAATGCGGTTTGTGGTAAAGTTTTTGACATTGAAAAGTTGGATGAATTGGAGAATGAAAGATATCTTATCTTGTGCCACCTTGAGAAGCTTTTTGTTCCTACATTTTTTGACATCATGGTTCATCTAATTGTCCATCTAGTGAGGGAGATAAAGTTGTGCGGCCCTATCCATTTACGGTGGATGTGCCCAATTGAAAGATCTATGAAATTCCTTAAAGGGTACGTGAAGAATGCATACCGTCCAGAAGCATCGATTGTTCAGAAATATGTTTCTCAAGAAGCCATGGAATTTTGTCAAAATTATTTGGCCAAAGTAAGACATATTGGGCTTCCAAAATGTCATCATGCTGAAGGGGGTAGGCGAGGGGCTTCAGTAAAGACTGTAGATCCTGATGAATTGTCACAAGTCCACTTATACATCTTGAATAATGTTGATGAAGTTCAAGCCAGCATAGCTGCTCATAAAGAAGCTGTGAGGAAAGAAAATTATCGAATGACTGAACAAAGGTTGATTAGGGAGCATAACATAACTTTTACACACTGGTTCAAACAAAAGGTTGAGGGGGAGGAATGTGTTTCTGATATCCTGAAATGGTTAGCACGTGGTCCTGAGGTTGATGTCATAAGTTGGAATTCATATGTGATCAATGGTTATACATTTTACACGAAGTCCCTAGATGATAGAAGCACAGTCCAGAACAGTGGTGTTATGTTAGAGGCTGAATCTATGCACTTCTCCAGTTCGAAAGACAAGAGCCCTTTATTGGCAGTCATGCCATATTATGGGGTTATTGAAGAGATATGGGAGGTGGACTATGTGAAAATTAGATTTCCCATTTTCAAATGCAAGTGGGTTAATGTCAATAATGGTGTTCGGATAGATCAGCTAGGATTTACATTAGTCAATGTCAATGGTAGAAGTTTTGGAGATAAACCTTTTATTATGGCAGACCAGGCGCAACAAGTGTTCTATATCACCGATCAAGAAAATAAAATGTGGTCTGTAGCTCTCCAAGGAAAGAGGGTCATTGATATTAATGAGGAAAATTCAAATTATGGTATTCCTGAGAGTACTCCTCTTTCAAGGGGTCTTTTGGACATAAACGAAGAAGATAAAGCGGATAATAAACCTGGCATAAGAAGTGATCATCAAGAAGGGATATGGGAAGATATCACTTTATAAAAGAGTCAATTCATAAGGTAATATTCATATATATGTAGATTTCTTTGAAAACTTTAAGGCTTTAACTATATATATTATTCCTTCTATGTTCATAAAATGTCTTTGACTATGAAGTTTGTTCCTTGTTTTATTTTTGTGGCAGGATCCGATCCAAAGGGACATGTTATAAAAGAGGATGTTACATTGTTGGGTGGGAATCAGATGAAGGCATGGTGAAATTATTTTGGCCGCATGTATGTTGTATTCGTAACTTATTGTATTTGTAAGTAAGTTATCTTTGAAGATGGAATATCACCTAGAGGGAGGGTGAATAGGTGATCTAAAATTTTTCTCAAATTTAAAACGAAACCCCTTTCTGATGAGCAGAAATAAAAACAGTAAGACAAGAGAACACAAGAAAATTTATCCTGGTTCGGTCTAAAGCTTCGACCTACATCCAGTCCCCAGAACACCTGGGATTTCACTATCTTCAGAAAGATTACAAACTCTGTAAACGAGGAAGGATCCCTTCACTCTCGAACTTCCCTCCCCCTTACAAGTTGTAATCTATACACTCACTCTTAAGGTTCCACAACCTTAAGCTATAACTAAAAGAATGTAAATGTTTAAATACTCCTCACGAGTTGAATGATGATGAACACTTAAGAACAGACTTAGCAATAAATTTGAAACACAAATGGAATTAATGTCGAGTTGATTGCACAGCGTTTCGATAGTTGACAAATTAAATGCTTCGGCTATTTATAGATTTCTCCATTAATGACCGTTGTTGAAGCTTACGAACTAGCCGTTGAGACTTCACAAATTGTCCGTTAGACAGATGATACGTATTCTGTGGATTTCGCCGTCTCAGTTCGAATATTCAGATTATCATTCTCTTCCATCCCTTTTGTTGTATCCGTTGTAAAATGTCATTAAATGCAAGATGGAGTATATCAGAGTTTTGCTTTACTTTGCCCAATGCATCAGTTTCGGAGAATACAACGGTTTTGGCAGCAGCATTAAATGTGTCTGACTATCCGCTGGATTATTTCAAAATCTGCTGGTAATTTATGTCTAAATGATCTGAAACTCATGAACAAACTGGTTAATTGCATTTGGTAATCTTAATCACAGATAATCAGATGAGTAATGGATCCATTCAAACATACAAGAAGTTCGTAGACGGTGATTTCAAAACAGGGGGAACTTTGCTCGAGCAGAGATTAAAGCTTGCTCGAGCAAGCACTTTTAAAAGGCTGAAGAAATCACTCCTACACGCTGGTGCTCGAGTAAGACATTTTCCTTGCTCGAGCATGATGCTCGAGTAAGGTTAAAATTGTACTCGGGCAGGCCCCTTTTCACCCTGGATAAAGTATTGAGGACGATGGTACTCGAGCAAAGTTTTCTGCTTGCTCAAGTAGGTTGCTTGAGCATGACTAATCTCATGCTCGGGAAAGCTTCTTTTGACCCTGATAAACACATCAACACCGATGATGCTCGAGCAAGCATTTTAGCCTGCTCGAGTAGGTTTCTCGAGCATGACTAATCTCATGCTCGGGCAAGCTCTTCTAATCTCATGACTAATTCCTTACTTGGCCAGAGTTCTGGGCTTGCTCGAGTATGCTGCTCGAGCAAGCATTTCTTCATGCTCGAGTAAGTTAAGCAGTAGAGCCTTATCCCGCGGTTGCTCGAGCAACCTTCCAAGTCTGCTCGAGCATGATTCTTCAGCATGCTCGAGTATGCTTCTGCTGAGGCACCTTTTCCCGATGTTGCTCGAGCAAGACACTTTGGTTTGCTCGAGCAAAGTTATATCAGAAGAGTTCTGATATGCTTTGCTCTCGATGTTGCTTGAGCATATACAATACTTTGCTAGAGTAACATACTTCAGAACAGATTATTAGATTATCAAATTAAGATTCTTTGCTTGATTAATTTTCCTTGAAATTGTAATCATCAAAACTTAAGAACTAACATTCTCCCCCTTTTTTATGATGACAATTTCAGGAAGTCAGTTTGATAGAAGGGCAGAAAGGCAATTTGACATACAGATAATGGAAAGATCATTCTATTCATTTAAAACAGATCAGTTACATTAGAAACTTGTAAATATTCAAAACGTTCACAAAGACTTAGAAGCCTATAAATATAAATGCTCAACACATACAATTTATCAAACTACACAAATTACTCTCCCCCTTTGTCATCAACAAAAAGGGAGCTCTGAGCAGGGGGAGACGAAGGTTTGTCTGGGAAATCAGATGAAGAAGAAGATGGCAGAGGAACTGTGGAAGGATCAATCACCGGAGGAGAAATAACAGGATCAGCAGCCGGAGAAGATGAAACAGGAGGTGGAGGAGGCTGTGTAGAGGGAGCAGAGTGACCAAGGCTGGCAGCAACAGCATCCAGAGTGGCATCAAAGTTCTTGTACTGAGTGACAAGAGACTCAACAGTAGTCTTGATTGCTTATTGCTGATCATAGAGAACAGAAAACCGATTGTCCATAGAAGTTTGAAAATCAGTCAAGTCTGTCATCATTCGCAATCCAACACTGTTCTTGAGACTGACCATGTCGTTGCCAAAGGCTTTGATCATATCAGGAACAATCTTCTCAAAAACATAGAGTGAATGAAGAATAGGAGCCATGGCCTTCTGGATGGAAGCATCGACAATTTTCTGAACAGATGACTCTACGATGTTCTGGATGGCTGCCTGTGTGAAGGATGGACCTGGAGGATGAGATGAAGGGCCAACTTGAGAGGAATCTGCTTCATCTGGAGGAACAAATGCTGATGGCTTAGACACAGAAATAGGTTCCTTTCCTTTTCCTGGCTTTGAAGTTCCTTTGGTAAAGGAGATCCTCATATTCTTCATGTGTTCTTTTCCAAATACCGAAGGATACACTTCTTGATCGTCCGAGAGGTACCAGATATTGTTGATCTCTAGTATCCTAGATACCAATGAAGGGTATGGAATCGTAGCACGCAGTCTGACCTTAGCCTCTGAGATAAAAGTCATCATCTCTTCTAAAATCCACTTTCCCAAATCCCGTGGTTCCATTGCAACCAGAGAAGCAAAACGCTCAAAGTCCTTCTTCACAAAGTGAGTAAAACTCTATCCCTTCTGAACCAGGCTGTGACTGTACATGTACCAGAGAACCCTGTATTCATCTTTCATCATAGGTGGTGTTACATTTATCTTCGGTCCTTCTGGTTGTGTACCCGGGAAGAGGATTTGGTGGCATTCAACCGGAGACAACTTAGAGGGTCCTCAGGGACATTGACTACTCCTAAGAGAACATTAAGGTCGTGGGCTGAGATTCTGATTTCTTGATCTCTGACTTTCGTGATCAACACATCATCATCGGATTTGTTAGCCTTTTCTTGAACAAACATGTTGTGATAGAATATCCTCACAACCTCAGGGGAATATGGCATATTAATACTCAGGAGAGGCATAAACTGTTCCAACCAATCAGTCATATCAAAATTGAACTTGTTCTTGAAATAAGCTAAGTCGACCCATACTATTGGACAGAATGGCCTAGTCTCGTAATACCGCTTAAACATGCTATGATCATCTATACCAATATTTCCAACATTCATGTTTGGTAACGGTTCAGGTAACTCACCATCCGGAGGACGACTTGTCGGAGACGGTTGACTCTTATTTTTTGATTCTTCGGATTGAAGCGAGAATGAAACTTTCAACTTCTTGCTCCCCAATCCTTGAGATTTCTGACTCAGAGGAGGCTTGAGAGGCTTAGGTTGATCCACTTTTGATTTGCCACTGACTTCGTCGAAGAATTTCTCGGTGCCGGCGGATTTCGAAGGTGGTGGTGACGGTGACCTTGCTCGTTTGCCGGTTGGAAGTGAACCCGTCTTCATTCTTGTCGTTGGAGAGGCCGGTTCCTTTTGCTTTCCACTTGATTGAGACTTAGTTGCTGACTTCGAAGGTTTTGACGGTTTCGCCGAAGATTTTGACTTCGACGGTTTCGACGTTTGTTCAGGATCTGCAACTTTGGGCTTGTAGTACCGGGATTTCTTCGAGAGAGACTGAGAATAGTGAGTAGAAGTGGGTTTTTCACTGGAACCAGCCATTGAGAGATGATTTGGAAATTCTCGAAAGTGAAGAGTTGAGAGTGAGAGAGATGGAGAGAGATGGGGGGTTTTAAAGGAAATCAGTCTGTTGAAACGGTTGATTTTGAGGATTTGAGAAGATGTAACGGATGAATTTGATGAAACGGTTTCTAAACAGTCGTAACGGATTAGGAAAATCAGAAAGGTGAGAAGAGTTAGGGTTTTGACGGTGAAGAGAGGGGGTTTATTGATTCTGTGAAGATGAACCGTCTTTTTTCCTTTTAACGCACACTACCCGACTTTGCTCGAGCAAGGATTTCCGCATGCTTGAGCAAGGTTTTTGCTTCTGAGGTTTATGACTTTGCTTGGGCAAAGTCAGCGAGCATGCTTTCCTAAAAGCGTTTCAGCGCCCGACTTTGCTCGAGCAAGGTATTTGCTTGCTCGGGCAAGGTCTTACTTTTGGGATTTTTTTGCCTTTTGCTTGGGCAGAAGTAGCAAGCATGCTTGCACCAAAAAAGATATGCCCGTTTTTGCTCTGGCAGGAGTTTCCCTTGCTCGGGCAAGGTGTGCATATACAGAAATACAATTTTATTATGCTAATGCAAGATCCATATGGATATATGAAATAAAAATCTAACCCTCCATCAAATATGTATGGTGAATATTTGATCTATACCCAAAATTAGATCTGCTTTTTCTCCATTTTTCTGTCTTTGCTCGAGCAGGGTTTGCTGTGTGCTCGAGCAGACCTTTGCTTTCCTGATTTTGTTAGACTGCTTGGGCAAAGTTTGGAGGCATGGAAGCATGCTTTCCTCTGTTTCTTCCTCCATATGTCCGCTGTTGCTCGGGCAGGATCTGGATATATGCTCGAGTAACCTTCTGAACTTTAGTTTGACAGATCCTTCTATTATGTGTTTGCTCGAGTATAGACTGGGGGTGTGCTCGAGCAAAGTCCTCTCTGCTAGCCTCTGTTTTATCTCTTGTGTACAGAGTATGCTGCAAAACACACGAAGAGTACTCCGATGCCAAAGTCAGTAATAGTCTGATAAATGTGATTTAATTAGGAAATAAATGCTTACAATTCATTGGGGTTTGCCATCCCCAGTTCTCTTCGAATAAATAAAAATTGTTCCTTTGCTAACGGCTTGGTAAAGATGTCGGCCAGTTGTAAGTGTGTGGGTATGAACATCACTTTGATATCCTTCTTTTGCACATGATCCCGAATGAAGTGATGTCTGACATCGATATGTTTAGTCCTTGTGTGTTGTACTGGATTCTTTGCCAAACTGATCGTGCTTGTATTATCACAGAGAATTGGAATTTCTTTCAAGTGGATTCCCAGATCGGATAACTGTTGCTTTAGCCACAAGACTTGTGCACAGCAGCTTGAAGCAATAACATACTCAGCTTTAGTTGATGAGACAGCCACCGTAGTCTGTTTCTTACTGAACCAAGACACTAGTGAGCCTCCAAGGAATTCACATTGTCCGCTGGTACTCTTTCTATCAATTTTATATCCAGCATGATCAGCGTCTGAGTATGCAACCAAATGTTCTTGTTGTCCTTTTGGAAACCAGAGACCCAATTCTTTTGTATCTGAGAGATATCGGAAAATTCTTTTGACATGTTCGGAGTGTGATTCTTTGGGAGCCGATTGAAATCTTGCACACATCCCCACACTGAATTGTATATCTGGCCGGCTGGCAGTCAGGTAGAGCAGAGATCCTATCATTCCTCTATATTTAGTTATGTTGAAATCTTGGCCTTTTTCTTCATCTGCATCCAGCGAAGCTGTTGAGCTCATTGGAGTGTCCGCTCCACTACAGTGTTCCAACCCATACTTCTTGAGTAGGTCACGGAGATACTTTGTCTGTGAAATGAATATGTCGTCCTTTCGTTGTTTGATTTGTAATCCGAGGAAATAGTTTAATTCTCCCATCATAGAGATCTCGAATTCTCCCTACATTTTCTTGGAAAATTCCTCACAGAGAGAGTCATTAGTAGCACCGAATATTATATCATCCACATATATTTGTACTACTAAGAGATCATTAAGTTTATTTGTTTTGATAAATAAGGTTGTATCTGCCTTCCCTCTAACAAAACCTTGATCCAATAAAAATTTGCTCAATCGTTCATACCAAGCTCTGGGAGCTTGTTTGAGACCATACAGGGCTTTCTTAAGTCGATAGACATGGTCTGGATGATGTTCATTTTCAAAATCAGGAGGTTGTTCAACATATACTTCCTCCGATTTATAGACAGATGCAGGCATGACATTAATTGAAGCACCTGGATCTAACATGTAATCATCAAATTTATAATTACTAATAGTGCAAGGAATAGAAAACATGCCTGGATCTTTGCACTTGTGAGGCATTGGCTGGAGGAGTGCTGACACATTTTGGGTCAAGGTAACATGTTTATTTCCCTTTAGTCACCTCTTGTTAGTACACAACTGTTTTAGAAACTTGGCATATTTGGGAATCTGCTTGATTGCATCTAAGAGAGGGATGCTAATCTCAACTTTCCTGAAAGTCTCAAGAATGTCCTTCTCTTTTGTATTCTCTGCCAACTTCTTGGATTTAGTGGCTGTCTATGGGAAGGGAAGAGGAATGAAGATTTCAAGTTCCTCTTCTACAACTTTATTTGTAAAGTCAATCTTCAATTTTCCTGACTCTTTTTCTGATGCTTTTACAATCACATCTGTAGCTTGCTTTGGCTCTTCTAATTCCTTACCAAGCCTTAGGGAAATAGCACTAACATTCCCTTTTGGATTGGAAATTGTTTGTGAGAGAAGATCGTTGGATCTCTGAGGTTGGAGCTGATTCAATGATGTTGCCAACTGCCCAATTTGAGCTTGCAAACTCTATATAAAAGTTTTTGTTTGTTGCTGGAAGTGCATAGTGTTAGTGGCAAACTGCTTCATCATGTCTTCCAGTGAAGAACCATTACTACTAGTTTGTTGTGCTTGCTGTGCAGGAGGTGCAAATATGGCTGGTAGAGGAGGGCCAACAATAGCTGGTAGAGGGGGTACAACTTGCTGGAAATTCTGTATGTTCCGTGGAAATTGCCTCTGCTGAAAATGTCCAGAATTTCTAGAATGATGTTGAAACTGGTTACTCTGGTTTTGATTTTGGTTCCAGCAAAAGTTGGGGTGATTTCTCCAATCAAGATTATAAGTATCAGAAAAGGCATTATTCTATTGATATTGCGACTTTCCTGGAAAACCACTCACTGCAGCAACTGACTGGTCTTGAAAAGCTGAATCTTGCATAGTGGGGCAAGAATAAGTAGAATGATAGGGGTCAGAATAGAACCCACAGGAGTAGCCCATCTGAGGAGTAGAAGACTGCACTGTATGTGTCATGCTAGCTGTTAGTTATGATTAGTTTTGATGATGACAAATATGAGCAAAAAGTTTTCATACTACATTTATCTTATACCTTAACTAAATCTTACATTTATATTTAATGTAGATATGAAGGTTGAATTATGGAGAATGATTAAGAGAAGAGAAGAAAGAAAGAGCTTGCTCTATGGAATGAGAAAATCATCATACAAGTTCCTAGATTGATTCTAGGAGTCCCCACGATGATATGGAAGTTGGAACGGCTCAATTCGGAGTTAAAATGAGTAAAAACGAGCTTCTGGACTAAGTGACTCGAGTTACAGACTAACTACCTCGAGTTAATGACTTGCTACAGTGTTTTTAGGCATCTGGTATGATTGCCTCGAGTCTGGAAACTTACTAACTCGAGTCTGGGGCAAAAACTCGAGTCAGGCTTCGTGCACCTCGAGTTAAACCAACTTACAGCAACTCTGGTGCACTCTGTTCCACGTTCAGCGACCTTCGATAATTCGATGATACCTCTCAAACCAGGAATCGGATTGACATGAAACCAACGGCATATGAAACTATACATCCAACACGTACTTGTGACAAAGATTCAAGTCCAAAGGAGTTCAGATCAAGGAGCTATGAATTTTAAAAATTGACACAAACATCACCGTCACAATCAGAACCAAGCTTCAATGTTTTGGGTGTATCTCACAAACCACAAATCCAATTGAGCTCAAATTGGTGCCAATGGAAAGTAGACACACAGAGATTTCCAACAAGACTTGAACGGACCAAAACGGGGCTAAGACCAAGGAGATATGACCCTCGAAATTTGACACATGAATTTCTGGAATCAATTCAGCATAGTCTCGGGTTTCTTCTATATCACACTTTGGAGAGCAATTTTTACCTCGAGTTAACGTGTTTTTCCTCGAGTTAAATGGCCTTCCCGAGAGTTTGAACAATGGAGAGCAGTTTTTGCCTCGAGTCAGTAAGTGTTACCTCGAGTTAATGGACCCGATACACCACAAATATGCAGAATTCACTCGAGTCTCTTCAAATACAACCTTGAGTTGATTAACTCGAGTCAAGGAAGCTTGTGCCTCAAGTCATATAGCATTTTCCAACGTACATATTGTCTTCAACGATGCAAAACCTTGAGTCAAGCGTTTCTTCACCTCGAGTCAATTTTACAGAGTTCATTTCTGCATCCTCAACATACTCCACACTCAAGCCAAGGATTGAGCTACCTCGAGTCAGATAATGTAGAAATCAATCTTCTTAGTTTTCAATGATGGAATAACTCGAGTCTAATCCTTTCCCACCTCGAGTTAGATGTGCATCTTCTACATCCAGATACGAGTTCTTCATCACCTCGAGTCAGTAAGTTGTGTAGCCTCGAGTCAAGTGGCAACCCGAGAGTTTCAAGAATGAAGAGCACATTTTGCCTCAAGTCACTACCCATTACCTCGAGTCAGATAGCTATCTGAAATAAGCATTGTGAATCCGATGAATCATGTAACTCGAGTTGTGCCTTATGTGAAGACTGGAGCTTGATACCCAAGAGGGGGGTGAATTGGGTATCTTTAAAAAATTTAAAGACAGAACTCTGTTTTTAATAAACTAAAACAGGGTAAGACAGAGGAGTAAGGAAGAAGAAGCTTTGCACAATCGATTTATACTGGTTCGGTCCTTTCTCTGACCTACATCCAGTCCCCAAGCCTCACTTGGGATTTTCAATCCACTATCTTCAACAAATGATTACAAACTCTGTACTAAGAGTTGTTCTCTCACTAGAACACACTCCCCCTTACAAGTTGTAATCAATACACCCTAACCACCAAGCCCCCTGACTTGTGGTTATCACAATCAATAAATGATTTACAAGTAATAACTCTCTCACAGAGTAGATATGATAATCACTGAAGAACAAATGTCAAAATGACACTATTACAGATGAAAGCTGAACACAATAAATGAACTCAATAAATTTTTGCTCTCATTTGGTGTATCAACTTGAGAAGGTGTTAATGCACTCTATTTATAGCTAGAGGGCATTAATTGACCGTTGCAAACTGGATTGAACCGTTGGAAATCTTCTGCTGAGTGTTGGTTCAACTTTGGGCATCTTCTCTCTCTTGTTTATGCATAATCCAGCTGGTCATAAAGTCTGAGTTGACTTCTGGCAATAAATCCGTTAGAGAGCTTGTTGCTTGTTGTGGTAATCTTCCTTTTGATCTTTTGCAGTCGTGTACAAGTGGATTAACCAAAGGAAGCAAGTTTCTGGGCTGAGCATTTATTGTTTTGACAGCTTTTTGCTTTTTGCTCAAATCCTTCAGTAATCCTTCTTTAATCTGTCTGAAACTCACTAAAAAGATAGTTAATCATGTCTAGGATGAATATATATTAAACATGTAAAGCATTGAGATCAAACAAGAAGGTATAACAGATTTCCCAAATTTGAATCTGCAGTAACGGCTAGAAACCTTGAGGTTTGCTTCTCAAACCTCGAGGTTTGCTTGAATAACTCAAGCAAACTCAGTTTCAAAAACACATAACCTCGAGGTTTCTTGGTGAACCTCGAGGTTTCCTTTGTAAAGAAACCATTTGAAAAATCTTTGAAGACCACAAACCTGGAGGTTTCAAAAGAAACCTGGAGGTTTGATACTTGGTTAAAAAATCCATTTCTTCTCTGGAGCCCGATAACCTCGAGGTTTTCAAACAATACTCGAGGTTTGGCTAAAACTTTGCAAAAACAAAATTTTGAACCAAAGACACAACCTCGAGGTTTCAACCTGAACCTCGAGGTTTTCATTCCTTTGAAAACCTGTTTGCTCTCGGTATGCCAAAATACTCAAGGCTGAAAACAATACTCAAGGTTTAAGTGTTTTCCATGAAATTTCAAGTTTAAGACAAAATGTCAAACCTCGAGGTTTCAAAGTGAACCTCGAGGTTTTCATACTAGATAAAAACCAAATGCTTTCTGTATGAAGAAAAACTCGAGGTTTCATTATAATACTCGAGGTTTCACATAGTTTTTCAAAACTTTCAGTTAGGCGCCAAACTACAAACCTGGAGGTTTTCTACCTAACCTCGAGGTTTCATGTGTTGGTGCAAAACTTGTGTTCTCCTGAGAGATGCAGAACCTCGAGGTTATCTTACATACCTCAAGGTTTCACATTGATTTGTGAAACCAAGTTTTTGAAGCATGAAACACTCAACCTTAAGGCATTCTGTAAGGTCAAACCTCGAGGTTTCAGTGCCAACCTCGAGGTTTGCTCTTATACACAGTTTTCTAAAATCAAGAGCAAAACCTCATTCAATGTTTATAGTTGTTGACAATCATCAAAACCATAAGAGAACTAACATTATGTGCCTCGAGTCTATGGTTAGCCTCGAGTCAAACCTTCTGTGCCTCGAGTTAAAAAGGCTTCTCATTTGTGCATTTTGGATATTAATGATTCAGTAACTCGAGTCAGCATTCTCCAACCTCAAGTCTCAGTCACTTACAACCAACTCCAAATGGATTCTCGTTACATAGCAACTCGAGTTGATATTCATGCCTCGAGTGTCCAGTCTAACTCGAGTTCCCACTTTGTGCCTCGAGTCACAAAGCCTTCTCAAATAAGCATTTGGAATCCAATAATTCAATTGCCTTGAGTCTGTTGATCTGCTACCTCGAGTTATCTCTTCCTCCGTTTTAAAGAATTCATATCTGCAATTATGATTCTCTTGAAGAAATAACTAGATGATTACCAAAAGATCTTATACCACTTCTTAACATCATTCATGTCATTTGTGTATAAGTTTCAAATGATTATATGGAGAATTAACATCAAACTTGTTGGAAGCCAAAATCTGTTAGAGGCATGAAGATGAAGTTTGCTGCATATATTCTAAAATGGCAGAGAAGATCAAATTCAACAAGGAAATTGAAGAAATGAAGTTGCATACTCAATTATAATGTTCTTCATTGAATTTGAACAATCAATTTGTTCATCGGCTTCAAATGCTACGACTTGAATATCCCAACAGTCATATTCCAACGGTAGTATTTCTCAACGGATCGATATTCAGATATTCAAATAGGCAGATTCAAATCCTTCAACGGTCTTCAACCTTCAACTACTATAAATACTCAAAGGATTCATCAAAGAGAACCAACACATACACAGACAAAGCTTTCAAAGTATACAATCTATATTCTGTATATATCTTTGGATATTATTGAGCTTCAGTGTTTATCATTTATCTACTCTGCGAGAGAGTCTTATCATTTGTATTACAATTCGTTCAAATCTCAAAATAGTGGTATCTTGAGTGTGGGTGTACAATTACAACTTGTAAGGGGGAGTGAGTCCGAGAGTGAAAGGATCATCCTTTGTTTATAGAGCGTGTAATTGTGTCTGGGTTATTTGGTTACAACTTGTAAAGAGGGGTAAGTCCTAGTGAGAGGATTACTTGAGACTTATAGAGTTTGTAATCAAGGATTGAGATAGTGAAATCCCAGAGTGTTTCTGGGGACTGGACGTAGGTCAAGAATTGGACTGAACCAGTATAACCTCTTGTGTTCTTTGCTCTTTTCTCTATCTCTGTTTTAAGTGTTCTTGAGCAATTAGCGAAAGAATTTTCATCATCACCTATTCACCCCCCCTCTAGGTGATATTCCACCTTCACTAGCTGCCTAAGCAGAGAGGTCAGTGTTGGAAATTATGCCCTAGGGGCAATTCATTGTACTTTGGATATTTAAGTTATTTAAAGTATTCTCTTTCGTTATCATTTTTGTTTGCATGTTCGTATTGATAATTGCATCCCTGGATACATCTTATAGATTATGCTAAATGTCCCTAGTCGGTCATCTATGCGGGAGTGAAGATGAATTAAGACCAGTATGACTTTGATGAGGTATGGAGATACGAATCAAAGTCATAAGCATTTGTAAGAGTACAAGGTGCTGGACCGACCCACTATGAGAAAGCTGCATGGATTAAGTCATAAGTTTATCTCATGTATAACCACATAACGATGCCCTATAACCTGAGATCATCATGGATTCCTACATGATGAGTCACTGGTCTTTGATCTAGTCAAAAGTCACCTTTGATCGGGTCATGATAAAGGATGGGATCGGGATCGATGGTTTTCATGAGGAGGAATGTGAATGGCCAAGATGGAATTTATCTCTCACATTTGTAGAGAGATAATACTGGGCCCTTCGATGAGTGAGTCTAAGAAATGTATGGCCATACTATGATGGAAGGAGTTTCCATTTCACTTATTAGACTACTCGAGAATCGAGAAAGTAATGGTCAAGAAAAGGAAGTTGACATTATCCATGCCTCATCCTTGACCGAATTATCGCGTGACAAAAGGGACGTGACATAATTGTACGATAGGTTGTATCGTGTCATCGATCCCCATGTGAATTGGGTAGTCACAATGTCTTGCTAGAGGCCGCTTGCGACTTGTGGGTTGATACAATGTTGGCCCACTGCCAATCTCATATGGGCCTGCAGGGTCACACACAAGAATAATCCAACACGAGTAAAAGTGTCCAGATTCATTGAATCTCAGATTAATCTGAGATTAAATGAATACTGAATTTAATCTAGGATATATATATATATATATATATATATATATATATATATATATATATATATATATAATTAATGAAGATTATAATATTATATATAATATTTGTTTTGTATTAAATTTATTTGATAAATTAAATATCTAAAACAAATAGAGATATTGTATCTCATTTAATTTCGAATAAAGATGTCGTGTATCTGTTTAATATTAAATTGAGATATAGTATCTCATATTTAATTAAATAGATAGATATCATTTCTCGGATTTAATTTATAGAGATAAATTTAATCAGAAAGCTTTTAATTTGAATTAAATAAATACATTAGATTAAATATATCAGATAGATTTAATTAATATATTTTTTAATTCAAATTCAAAATTCAAATTTCATATCTGGTTTTTAATCGGATTAAATAAACACATTACATTAGATCTAACAGATAGATTTAATTAATGTTTATTTAATCCATATTTGACATTCGAAATTCAAAATTAATAGGATTAATTTTGAATATAATACGCCAATGGGTTTAGAAAAACTTACGGGAGTTTTAGTCGAGCGTATTACAGAAAGCCGCAAGAAACCCTAGAGTGAAAAATTGAGAGAGACGCACAAGAGGTGCTAGCACGCTGCCGTAGCTGTGTACAAGGATTGTTCGTGTGGATACCAATAGAGGAAGACGATTCTAAAAGTCGTCTTCTGCTGATCGAGGAGGTAGCCCACTTGTTCAAGGAAGAACGAGATGCGGAGGAATTCTCCAAAGGTAATATTCGGTCCCTAAGTCTTGATTTAAACGCACCTGAGTGATCTACGGGATGGGATTCATAGAAGATTCTAATCCGCTACGTTGTACGGATCCCAATAGTCAGATCATCAAGTCTATTTTCTAATCTTTGTTGATCCGTACTTGAAGAACCAAACTTCTGGGAATTGTATTGACTTGGAGGTGTTTGAATCTGGTAAACAACAATACTATTGGCTTTGATTCCAAACTGCTAAGAGTTAGAAGCCATAGTCGATATCAAGTCTCAGGCCTCTTCAGGTGTCTTGTTACTTAAAGCCCATCGCTAGAAGCATCTACCAAACCTCTATCTATAGGTAGCAAACCCTCATAGAAATAGGTAATCAATAGTTGCAATTCAGAAAGCTTCTCGCGAAATCGAAATTTTGTGAACAGTGACAACTCGAGTTATTCCTGTAGCATTTGCTCTCGGGTTGAAATTTTATTTAAAATAACTCGAGTTATTACTATGCAACTCGAGTTATGCCAAACGCAAATGCTCTCTGTTTGAATTTAAGCTTAACACAACTCGAGTTATTACTGTACAACTCAAGTTGGTACTGTGCAACTTGAGTTGGTACTGTGCAACTTGAGTTGGCCTTCGTTTTCAGAAAATCTGAACTTAAAAATAACTCGAGTTATTACTGTGTAACTCGAGTTACTCATATCAGTTTTTGAAAATCAGCATTCTCGAATTCTGGAACTCAATGATTATGCAATGGGTACTTGATTTTATTGTTCCTTATCATTTCTAATCATTATTAATCATGTTTCCAGTGTGTTTTAGACAGGATTAACAAGGTTAAATCTTCAGATTATCATAAAGCACTTTTTATCAGAAGCATTTAATGCGAAGCTCAGAACATTCACCAATTCGGCAAGAAACCATCTGAGCAAGCGAAAAGCAATCCGGCTATTTTTCAGACAACATTTCTAAAGAGCTCCAACGGACAATTTGAATAAAGAATGTCAACGGAGAATAACGGACGAATGTCGAAGACATACGAAGAGACGAAGCCTTGAACTCACAACGGTCACATTCACTACTCACAACAGCTCATTAATCACTTCTCAACGGCTATTAAATGCAAGCGTCTATAAATATGAGTAGCATTCAAGTCTCCAACCACCGGAACTCTGCGCATTCAATTAGCAAGCTACTTCATTTATTGTTTCAACTAAGAATTCAATATCTTTAGATATTTTGATCTTCAGTGTTTATTTATCCACTCTTTTAGAGAGTTCATCATTGATTATCATTTATTGTAAGAATCTCGAAGTATTGGGACTTTGAGATTGGGTTGACTGATTACAACTTGTAAGGGGGAGTAAGTTCTAGAGTGAGAGAGTTACTCCGAGTGTACAGAGTGTGTAATCATTTGAGATAGTAAAATCCCGGAGAGTCTGGGGACTGGACGTAAGTCGAGGATTTAGACCGAACCAGTATAAATTCCTTGTGTTCATTCTTCTTTATCCTTTCTCTGTTCAACTCTGTTCTTTGTGTGCGTGAACAGAGTATTTTCAAGAAGAAAATTTTATATCCCCAATTCACCCCCCCCTCTTGGTGATATTCCGCCTTTCAGAGGAAGGGAAGAATTTTTCTAGAAATAACCTCTGAATATTAGTCTAGCTCCCAATAGATGAGGCCTAAAGGTAGAACAACTAGTCCTTAGCTCCACCTTCCAATGAGAAAGGAAAAGCTCTCACCTGATATGATCTTCATCAATGGCTTGCGGTTTCACTGTGCTACAGACTACATGGAATTCCTTCAAATGCTTAATGGGGCACTCATCTACAAGACCATGAAACTTAGGCAACAAGTGTACAAGACTAGATTTAAGTTCAAAGTTAGCAGTAAGGTCATGATATTGGATGCACAAAGGTTGATAGTTAACATCAGGTGTAGCCAACTCCTTTAAAGTAGGTCGATTTTATTGTTCTGCCATAATTTCTGAGTTAGAGGAATTGCTACTAGAATTAGTGAAAACAGAACTCACATAAATAGAAAGATCAACATAAACAAGAGAGTCAGAATCAAGCCCAAGATCAGAGAGTAGCTCAGTATTATCCAGTTCAGTGTTATTCATGTGACTTTGCCTTACAACTCTTCTAACAACAAGAATTGTTCTTTCTATTTCAGGATCTCCTTCTAATAAGTCTTCTGGATTAGTGGTACTCCTAATACTCATGCAATATGAACACAAGGTAGAATTGGCTGACACACAAAATTACGAAAACGCCACAAAACCACAAAAAAAAAAAAAAAAATCTATGCTAGAAATTAACCTAAACAAATCTAGAAACACTATCAAATTTTTAAAATTTATGGGACCACCATAGAACAACTTCTACACTATTGTGGGACTCGAAGATGAACCGAAAAAACTTGAAAAATTGAAAAGTGGTCTAAAGGATGGAATTCGGCTAAAATCGGAGGATTACAGTGCCAAAAGGCACTGTGTTCGTTTAAAATATGATTTTCCTTCAACTCACCAAAAATCAGCCCAATTAGAGTAAGTCAAACAATTTCTGAAATACCCTACATCCCAACGAGACCAAAAAAATATGAAAAAGTGGTCTACACTCATATATTCTAATTTACAATTAATGATTAAACCGATGCAAATCCCCCGGCAATAGGGCCAAATTTTGATGAAGATTTGTCCGGCTCTCTCAAGATAACCAAGATTTAAATATTTGTAGTATAGGAAACCTAGATCGTTTCTCTCAAGGAATTCACAACGGGTCTAAAATCATCAGTAGACACAATAAAATAGTAACCAGAATGGGAGAGATTTCAATTTAATTAAAACGAAGCCAAACAAGAACAGAATATAAGAAAGTGAGATTAATCAGATTAAAAACGATTAACCCAAAATTGGGATTTCATAACCTTCATTGAACTAAAACATAATAACCTAACTCGTGATTGATTCTGTACAAACCGAAACATCTACATTTGTCCAGAAACTCCCTCAACTAGACGATCACCTAGCAGCTGATGAAACGCGTGGCGAGCTCATTATGTGATTCCATAATGCTCTCTATAACCCAATTCGACCTATGTCCTTGGGATATCAATCTGGGTATTAAATCTAATACCCAATCCGTAATTATAATCGAATCCGATTAAAATAAATAGAAACAAATTATGTTACCGGTTGAAGCACGAGTCCTCTGGATTCACGGAATCCTCAATCCATGGGTCAACCATAGAAGCTTAGCCAAGCATAACTGGGAAAAACACAGAAGAAAAGATGAAGAAGAACATAAACATGATGAACGATTTAGAGAAAATAATAAGCTCATTAAAATCTCCTAAAGTGTAATTGATAATATTTTTTTTTTTTTGGTAGCCATCTAATTTAACCTAAAAATAGGAAACACTAGGGCTATAAGATTGGCCGAAAAATAGGAAACACTAGGGCTATAAGATTGGCCGAAAAACAGGAAACCTCTAAAAATAAGAAACCTCTAATAATTGGTCTTTTATTACAAAATTTGGGCGAAATAAAAATCCAAAAAAATTCATCTGTCTTTAGCTCCAATTTCGTCCATCTTCTTGTCTGAATCATCCTTCCGAGTCTTCATAACAATTGTAGCTATATGAATCATCTACAAAAAGAAAGAAGAATGAGGCTAATCCGATATCTAGATTAAAAGTTATTGTGAAAATAGTGAAGCATTGTAAATCTAGAATTTAATCATAAAAAATGAATTAAATCCTATTAAAAGCTCAAAGCTCAATTAAGTAATAAAACCCATTATTTATTAATTAAAGATTCCTAAATTATTAACCAAGAGATACAATAAATGAAATAATATTTAATTATCAACCATAACTCGCAATCACTAAAATTTAGAGCTCTCGCACTCGGCCCCCTTAACCACGCCCAAAGATTTGCGGCATACAATGTCTATGGTTTCATGTTTTGCACCATTTCACAAGATCAAGGATTGCTGACCCAAAACTTAGGTGTATATGGCACATTTGGGACAAGGACTTAGGCGAGCAGCATTGGTGGGAACATGCAGTTCGGCGACGTCCCGTATTATGGAAAGCTACTTGATGTGGTCAAGATAAATTACCAAGGCCGTTTCACCGTGACGTTGTTCAATTGTTTGTGGACGAATACGGCAACGCCTTGGGGACTCACGACTGATGACTTAAGCATCACATCAGTAAATTTCTCCCAGCCTATTCACATTGGTTAGTTTGAAGATGATGAGCTGTATATTCTTACCTCAGAGGCCCATCAGGTTTATTATTGATAATTGAATATTATTACATTTATTTGTATCTCTTAGTGAATAAATTTAGGATTGTTTAGTCATTAAATAATGGATTTTGTTTCTTAATCGAGCTTTGAGCTTTTAATTTGATTGAATTCATTTTTATGATCAAAATCCAGATTTACAATGATTTAGTATTTTCGTCATAACTTTTGATCTAAATATCCGATTAGCCTGATTCTTCTTTCCTTTTTTTAGATGATTCAGAGAGCTACAATTGTTATGAAAACTCGGAAGGCTGATTCGAACAAGAAGATGGATGAAATTGGAGCTAAAGATAGACCCATTTTTCTGGATTTTTATTTTGCTCGAATTTTATAATAAAAGCCCATTTATTAGAAGTTTCCTATTTTTGAGCCAATCTTGTAGCCCTAGTTTTTCCTATTTATAGGTTTGATTAGATGGCTAAAAACATATTCTCAATTCATGTTTTTAGACAGTTTGGATTGAAAGACAGAAGTTTGATTTTCTCTACAATGTTCTTCATGTTCTTCTTCATCTTTTCTTCTGCGTTTTGCTTAGCCATGCTTGGCTAAATTTCTATGGTTAATCCAACGTGAGGATTACATGGTTCGTCCAGAGAACTTGTGCTTATTCGGTAATTTAACTCGTTTCTATTTCCATCTTATGGGATTTGATTTATGGAAATAGTTCAAATATTAGATTTAATATTCGGTTTGGTTAATCCCAAGGACTGAGTTCGAACTAGGTATTAAGTTTTGCTGTGCGATCGCGCAGTGAGACGCCGCTGTTCGGACATATTCTAGGCGATCGTCTAGTCGAGGGAATTTCTGGGCGAGTGTAGAGATCTCGGTTCGTCCAGAGCCAAACGTGGGTTATTTATATTTCGTTCAATGATGGAAGTCTCTGGAATCTGAATGTTGCGTTGATTGTTTTTAATCTGCTTCTAAATATTTCATTCTGTTTCTTTTAAATTTCGTTTTTAATCTATTTCAACTAAAAACCCCTCATTTTTACTGTTTTTGTTTCGCTGTTATTCCAATCAGGCCCGCTGCAAATTCTTTGGGAAAACGACACAGATTCCCTATTACTACAAATCTTTTATTGAATCTGGTTATTTTGAGGGACACGACAAATCTCTTTCAAATTTTGTCGCTGATGAGAGGCGCAAGGATTGGAATATGGTGGTTTACTTAAAGCCTTGGGACCTTTACGACATAGGCGATGGTGATAACGTCGCCTACGAGAGTGAGCCGTTCTAACCCGCCAGTTTCAAAAACTTCTTCCTAGACAGCGATGATAATTTGCCTATAGTTCAATACGTTTTTTAATATACACTTTATGAAATAATAACATTTAACTAAAGTTTTATTTGTGTTCGAACATAGTCAACTCACAAGTAACATTTTATCCAAACTTTTTTTTGTAGGGATGGTGACGAAGATTGAAAGAAAAAATTATGCTTTTGATTAAATTTGTAGTTTTCTAATTTTTTTTAAAAACACCATAATAGGATTTGTAGCGGTTATAAACCGCTACAAAATAAAAATAAACCTCTACAATTACATGACTGCTACCACAATCACATCCTTAACTGCTACTAAGTTTAACCGTTACAAAAAACATAACCTCAATCACTACACAGTGGTGCGCAGATATCAATATAAACACCCCCACCAAACCACATTTTATATGCTTCAGTTTCATTTTCTAACACTTTTTATCCCTGTTTTCTCTCATATTTCTATGTTTTCTCAAAGAGGTTAAGTGATTGAAGAAAGTAAGTACTGTTCAACCGGATCAAATATGATTATTATCGCAATATTTCTTTTTTCTTCTACCTTTGTGATTCTATTTTTTAAAAATTTAAAATTGTATGAATATTTTTCAACTTTCTTTTCACTTTCACATACAATATTTCATCTACTTTCACGCACATTATTCCATCTATTTTCACACACATTATGTTTATAGTTAAATATTATTTAAATCAACTCACAATTAGTTTTACCTATATAATAAACATATATAATCAAATATCATATTTTAATATCATTTATTTCACTAAAAAATTAAATTATTGATAATACAATATTTAATTAATTAATTATAATGATTTAAAAATTATTTTAAAAAAAATTTATACATTTGTAGCGGTTTATTCACCGCTACAAATATGAATTAAAATGCAATTTTTTTAAAAAAAAATAACCTGAGTAAATATCAAAAAATTTGGAAAATGCGGCAAAACATTTTTCCAAAAAAAATGGCAGATTATACAACCGCTACAAATATGAAAAGAATTAAAATTGGTGACACAACTTTTTTTTCCAAAAAAATGGCGGGAATATTTTGTAGTGGTCACGTAACCACTACAAAATAATTTTAATGTTTAACACATTTTTTATATAATTAGTAGCGGTTTACCAACCACGACAAGTTTTGTCAATTTCACTTTGTAGCGGTTTGTAAACCACTACTAATGTCTCACATCAATGTTAGTGCAGCTTCATATAGTGGCAGTCATTAGAAACCGTTACAAATACAGTAGTGGTCAATGCATATGTAGTAGCGGTTTATTTTAACCATTACAAATTTTCTTGCAATGATGTATTTTGTAGCGGTTTGTTTAACCGCTACTAATGTCATTTTTAGCGTCTAAAAGCGTTACCAATACACAATTTTAACCGTTACAAATTATCTTTTTTTTTTTTTAGTGATAGATACATAACATAGATAGAACATTTTCATACAAGATTTAGCCTATATTATTGTGGTCTAATATAGTTTTAGCCTGGTTTGATACTAGCAAAGATAATATAATATCATTTGTTTTAATTAGTCCAGAGCATATATCTGTTATCTTAACTAACGGTTTGATGAATTGAGAGAAACCCTATAGTACAATCAATAATAATATAAATCACAATTAATTGTAATTACTATATGTATGCACCATGATCAAAATTTAGCCCCACATTCTTTTGAGCCACACAGCACTTTGTCATCACTCATTATCATAATCATAAGTCCAAAAATAATAATAATGACAACAAGCAAATTAAAGCAAACATTTAACCAGAAAAAAATAAATAAACAAAACCTTCATATTTTAAAGTCTATCTACATGGCCTTGTTGTTCCTATCTTTGTCAAAGTTGGGCGCTTTAGCTACGCCGTTGGGCTTTGGTTTTGCTTTGAAACTACCAAAAGATGCTTCCATTTCCTCCAAGGTTTTGCCTCGTGTTTCAGGGAGCACTATAAAGAAAAAGATCCATCCAACGATCGCGATGGTTCCATACAGAAAGAAGGCCCCACCAATGGTAATAGCCTTTGATAAGGACAGAAAAGTCATTGAGATAATGCCACAAATCGTCCTATTCACCACAACTCCCATAGCCGCACCCTGAGCACGTAGCCTCAATGGAAGGACCTCCGTGCAATAAACCCATGCGATTGGACCAGCCCCAATTGAAAACGACGCCACGGAGGACAACACCGTGGCGATACTCAATACAATGGTCCACATCACTTTTTTATCTGAGTGTCCAATGATCGTAAGGCACGTGGCGAGAGTGAAAAGTGAGACTATGAGACCTCCAAAACTAGTGAGCAACATTGCTCGTCGCCCGAACCGATCCAATAAGCACATACCGACCAGGATGAAGATCATCTTGGTGAATCCGACGACCATAGTTGCGAGAAGCTTTTGGCTATCGGATGTGATGCCAGCCTTCTCGAATATGGTGGGGCTGTAGAAAACGATGGAGTCTAAGCCAACGGCTTGTTGAAAGAAGTGTATGCTTATGACAGCGACGATGATGTGACGAATGGCCGGTGTGGTGGTAATGAACATTTCCATCCACTCACCTTTGCCTGACTTTTGCTTGTTGATGACCTCAACGACGTCGTCGTTGTAGCTCTCCGGGATCCCAGCCACCGATTTGATATCGGTGAGCCTCTGCTGAACTTCTTGTTCGGAATCTGAAATTTTTTGAAGGACTCGGCGCGCGTCGCCGAGCCGACCCCTCATCACCAGCCAACGCGGTGACTCCGGCATGGCTAACACTCCCAGTTGGAACAAGACTGAAGGAACAACACCAACTCGGAGCCTTTGCCGCCAGCCCATTACCTCGGAGAATAAAAAATTGAAGCTGTAACCTACCAGAATCCCGTAGTTGATTGAAAGCTGAAAACAAAAATGGAGTTAATTAATTCAATGCTTGTTTTGTATCGAGACCCGAGATCATCATCTTAGCAATCTTGATTTTATTTTATTATTTGAGAAAAGAATTTAAATTAAAAAAATTAATTTTTTTATTGATTAAAATATTTCTTTTAAAAAAAATTAGATGTGACGCCGCGAGTCCTACATTGGAGAGGACAGGTTTATGGGGCAGTATGGGTGGTGTCTATCCGACGTTTATGGTGTATATCCGACGAAGAGCAAACGGTGTTACCTCAGGGATTGAAGTGAGGAAGCCACGAGAGGAGGTGGGGGAGACTTCGGCGATGTAGACGGGGGCGATCATGAGGGCGAAACCGATGCCGACGCCCGCGACGCAATGGCCGAACATGAGCAAGGCATAGTTTGGGGAGAGGCCCATGAGAACGGTACCAACAAAGAATATCCCACCAGCGAGGACGATGGTGTAACGACGGCCAATCCAGTCAGAGGTTCTTCCGGCGAGAAAGGAGCCTATGAGAGAGTATAGGTTGCTAATCCACATGAGGATTTCGACTTGAACGTCAGTAATATTTAGGTCTCTCCTTATGTAGATAATAGCTCCGCTCATGACACCGATATCTGTAATTTATTAACTAAAGGAATTAAAAAAAACTTGCAGGCTTTAGAGAGTAATTGAAGAGGAGTGAAGGAATGTAACTGACCATAACCGACCAAGAAGGAAGTCATGGAGGCCAAAGAAGCACAAGCGAGAACAAACTGCTGGTTCTGGTTCCTTTTCGGCTTCATGGGAGGATCAGCCATCTTAATCAGTAACTGCTGGTTCTGGTTCCTTTGGGCGTCAGTGTAGGAGGACTGTGCAATGAGAATGGAAGATGGTGAAGGAGGAGGCCGAGAACGGAGGAGGAGGCTGATATGAAGAAGTGGGACAATCTATCTATGTATAGATGTGGCTAACATAATCACATATATGATCATGTTACCACGTGAGATTATTATAATCGTTCTTATCCCTATTTTTTTTTATAAGTTCTTATCCTTATTTTCAATTCTCAATATTTTCGAACATTATCTCTTAAATAAATTCATATTCAAAGGACAACACCGGATTTATTTCCTTAATTATCGATATTATATGGAATTATTCTAAATTTTATTATCTTTCTTTATACCGCCTCCTTTTTTTTATTGCTTATTCAAACTCGTAAAATTAATTCTACCGCTTTAACCACATTTTTCTAACTTATTTGTATGATTTTTTGCCTTTGACTAAGTTTGTTTCTTCATTAAAATTCTACGCTTTAACCGTATTTTTCTAACTTATTTGTATTATTATTTTCCTTTGACTAAGTTTTTTTCTTCATTAAAAATTTTTGTGCTCCTGCAACGTAGGTTTTAGGTTTGCAAAATATCTGTTTATATAGTTGATGAATTTTAATTTGATATTCTTTTAATTTAAATCTCTGCATTGAAATTTTATACGAATTTGCTTACTAAAAACCTTTTCTGCCCATCTTAACTTGACTATTAGTTATCAAATTTGATAATATCTCCATATATATTCTGATTTTAAAAAATATGTATATAAAACTCAATATTTTTATAATATTTTCTCTCGTATATATTGGATTACCTTAAAAATTACTAAAATTAAAATATCATCTAGAATCTATAAACAATCAGAAATCTACCTTCTTTTAGTTTTTTATTGTTTTCAAAAACTTAGAGGTTTTGGTTATTTTTGCAAACTTAAAAAATCACAAACAAAAAAATATATTATAAATATTTGTTTTAAAATATGTGATTTTTCATTACAAAAACTTAAACGGATGCACCCTAAAAAGATATTAAATTAAAATTATATATATACACACACATATATCTTAATTATGGATTTATCAATATGATATTCAGGGAGTTTAGATTAAACACTCACATACATATATCCAAAAATCAAGGGATATAATCTAGTTCCTAGAATCTAAGGGATTTTGTAACTTAAAAGTTAAATGAAGTGAATGCAATATGATTGGACAAATATATTCACCATTCATTAACTTAATTATGAGTAAATACCCTTTCTGGTCCCTTAAAAAAAACACAGACACATTTTGATCCCTTAAAAAAAAAAAATTGACCCTTATTCGTTTTTTATGGACTAAAAATGGCCTTTTGGAAATTGGTGAGGGATGAAAATATCAACCAGTTGGCCTTATTCGTTTTTTTATGGACTAAAAATGACTCTCTCTTTTTTGTAAGGGACCAATTACGTTTTTTGTCAGTGACCAGAAAGGATATTTTCTCGTTATCTCCTTTCTCGTCTCACTCTCGCTCTCATTCTTCTTACTCAACACACACATGACATATATAAATAGGGGAGGGGAATGGCGGTTTGGGGAACTAATTATTCCCCTCCCCCAAAAAATTGGCCGCACGTTCTCAAAACGTGGCAGCAGACTGCCAAATATATTTTTTTCTTTTTTATTCATTATTGTTTTTTTTTTGTTATCTATATTTTTCCCCTTTCTTCTTTTGCACACGTTTTGGACTCTCTTTTTTTTTTTTAACAACAATAAAATATTATTTTTATTTTTATTCATTATTTTTACATCGTTATTCTACTAATTTCTTTTATTATCATAAATGACATTTTATATGAAAACTTTTATTTTGATGATTACATAATAAATTTATGTATCATGATTAATTAATTTTTCTTATTTATAAATTAAATCATTATATAAAAATTAGGATGTTATATACTGGGCTTTTTTCCCTATTTGCCATTTTTTAAATAATTAATTACTATTTTGCCACTGTTTTCAAAATATTTCTCAATGTGCCACCATTTAGTCAACTAAAATACGGGGGAGCTATTTTTTTTTAAATGCCCCTGACATTTAGTCGACTAACCCAAGTGGGTTGGTCGACTTGGGTTAGTCGACTAAATAGATACAGGGGGTTATTTTTTAAAAAAACCCCGACAAGTGGGTTAGTCGACTAAATATATACGGGGTTTTAAAAAAAAAAAAAACCCAAAATTTGCAATAGGGTTTTTTAAAAACCCCCAATCGCGGCCATAGTAACCTAATCGACTAAATTCCTCTCCAAACCTCTCCCCCTCTGTTTTTTTTTTTTTGACCAAATCGTTGTTGAATCTGTTGGTGGGTTGCAAAGGAAGCTTCAATCTAGTGGGATTTGCGTCAAAATCGGTATGTTTTTATCTCTATTTCGGATTCTCACCGTAGTTTTTGCGTTTATGCCAACTCCATTTGTGTGTTTCCGTTTTGTTCTTTCATTCGCTGGTTTGTTGGTTTGCTGTGATTGCTTTGAGTATTTGAGTATTGCTATATCATAAGAGGCAGGTATGACGCAAGTGGGGCAAGAAAAACTGGGTCAACACGAAGTGGTGGCATTGTGGTGATCCTCGAGTTTACTAGGTCCATGCGAGCATCAAAATCACCCTCTACATCAGTATCTGAAGTGTCACCTAGTGGAATAAACCTCTCAAAATCGTCCTCCTCATCGCTGTGCATATTCTCATGTTCCTCATCTTCCTCTTCATCTGTCAATGTTACCTGACTTAAGACTTGTGGAGGTGCAGATTCACCGACAGGTCTATCTTCTTGACTATAATACTGTGCAGATCTTGTATGCATGGGTATGGATGATGATTCACCAAATTCAAGCTCAACATATATCTCAATAAAATTTTGTGCTCTCTGATTAGCAAATGCATCTATGGCACACTCTATGTCTTCATCATCACATATATCGTTACTAATGTAGTATACACTATCCTTACCCACTAAAGTCTCCACTTTGACAATTACCCAATGAATGCATTGGCTGCCATGTAGCCCTAATTTTTGGTGAATTCTTTCTTTGAGCTCATTGAACGTAGTTCCCCGTTTGATTTTCATCATTTTCGTTTTTCCTTCAAATTGAACACCATCGGGACCCTCAAAATGCCTCCCACTATAGTAAATTACAGTAACGTGCGTGTTTGAACTTGAACTCATCCTTCAAACAACAATTTGTGAGCTACAAAAGGGAGGGTTTCAGCTTACAAACAAAAAAGAAAAGCCGAACAAAATGAAACTACAACGATTACACAACAATAATACCTTGAACAAGGTGGAATGGGATTAAACTTTGATGGGTCGCACTAAAACTGAGAAAATACAGAGCATTAGGGGGGGAAGGGTTGCTATAGGATAAGAGCTCCATTATGACGTAAATGGGGCTTAAAAGAAACCCTCCTGCCGGGGCCATTTTTTAAAAAAAAAAAATAGCTCCCCCGCGTTTTAGTCGACTAAACCTTGGTTTAGTCGACTAAATGGTGGCACATTGGAAAATATTTTGAAAACAGTAGCAAAATGGTAATTAATTATTTAAAAAATGGCAAATAAGGAAAAAAAGTCTATATACTGTGTCCTTGTTACTAAATCTGATGTACTTCATCTTGCAATGTAATGAAATTTGTTCTAGTGTAGAATACAAGTGTCTAGCCTCAATAAACTAATGGGTTTTTTTATATCGGATCAAATGGCTCCTCAAATGAAATATGCTTTATATTTATGACCAAGATCAACTCTATAAATATGTCTTATATTAATAACCAGAAGGAAAATAACAAAGTTCTTAGAAACCAAGATTTACCTCTCCACTATCATACTAATCCATGTAGAATTTGTTGATATGAACTTCCGTATTGAAGGCTACTGTGGGAGAAGAGAGAAACCCAGATAGACCCAGAACATCTCCTACAACAAAGTTCAATCCCTGAGGCATTGTGACTGAACCTCTGAAGCTCCCAGCTGCACTGAATGTTCCTCCAGCCATTATCAACAGCATTGCTAAATGTACACCAATGGGAGCCAACCAACCAGCAAGCCCCCTAAAAGCATATAGGGAGGGGCCTCTCAAGAATACCTTTAGTCCAATATCAAAAGTAGTCGCTTGAGATGGTGATAAAGATATTCAAGTTTATAATTGGCTAGTAATTAAGAATTATTATTCCTTAGTCAATAGCAGATCACTTCACCAATTGTCCTGGGTCATCTAAAATTGAATTTAGCCTTTTATTTTTCCCTTAAACTGAGTTCATATTGAAAATTCTAACCTTTCAAGTATTCTCCTTAGGTGCTGTCAATCATTTTATTTAACGAAGATTATACTTCAATAACACAGTAAAGGAAAACCAATGGAAAGCATACAAGTTTTAGCAGGCCAAGCATGAATAATAAATTTGAAGGAATGATACCCTTTAGTCAAGCAATTGAAAATATGTTTGGAACCAACAAAAGATCACCCGGTATACTTATTGAGTTAGGCACACAAGTTGTTATTCTGAGAGATTACAGCAATCTGTAGAGAGTAAAACACTCCCACAGCCAAGAAAGACTCAAGTCTGTCACACAGAAGTTGTCCCCCTCTTGCAAAAAATAGCTTGCCATTCTCATTCTCAATGGCTAATATAGTCAAAAAGTACCTTGCACATTACCCAAAAATGTGTGTTGCGTGCTACAGGGCTAAATAACTAAAGACACTCTATTTAGTGGCTATATGTCCTACCCTTTTGCCAAAATAGTGAAGTCAACTCTAAAACCTTAAAAAGCATATTACCCTTTTGCTTGTGTTGTTTGTTTCTTCCTAGGTTTCCTTACTTAGGTCTTGCCAACGAATGGGGTCCTTTCAAAATATATTCAAGAAGTCCTAGAAAAAGATTTGGTATATTCAATGTCTGCATGTGATTTTGTTAGACAGCAACCCTGACAAGGCAGTTTTATCATTAAGACCCAAGCCAAAGTGCAAAGTATAGGTAAAGGTTAAGGGGAATAAACAAATTGTAGATTTTTGAAGTTATAACCTCGTATCCAGCTCCCATGAGTATGGTGCCCACATCTTAGAGTGATGCTTTTGGCAACAATTCTGAAAATTCCTGCTTACGGATGGCCTCAGCAGAGTGTAAAAATGACCATTTATGAAATAAATTAGATCTTTAGTTGCCAAAAACTATATATATCCCATCTCAGACATGTAAAAGCTTTAACTCACAGCCCAACCTTCTTGCGACCTTTACAAGTGGGATTTGTGTTGTATAAGTGCAGGCCATAAGGGATGCACCAAAAAGAACCAACATTCCAAGAAATACAGGTGATGAGAACATGTGATCAAAACCAAGGGTGAGACCCATCTCCAAGTGAAAAGTCCCAACACAGGATGACCTTCAGGGTATTTCTGGAAACAGAAATCCGGGGCCTCACCTTGTTCAATAACGGTTCCTGTCACAGAAGACTCATATCAACTCGCTTTTTTATTTTTTAATAATGCAAATTCTTTTAAACAGAAGTTGAATGTATATCTTCTAATTAATGAGGGAAAGGAGCATGCATGTGTTTGCAATTTTTTTTTTCTTTCTAATCATGATGAGAAACAATGTTGATTGAATTCAGCTATCTTAAGGTAGAAAAAGGACCGCCTTTACTCCCTGAGCTTTCAAAGTTTAATTAAAGATACATAAACTAGATTAATCCCTCTTCAAGAAGAATGGTTGAGATTATATACATATATCTATCTCTGTGTTTGAGAATTGTGAAGCTATTTTGCGGACTAATTTAAGAAAACAAAGGCACTTGAAAATTGAGGTTCATTAAAAAATTAGGTTACACTCTTCTTACTTGTGCGGAGATTATGGGAATCTATGAATGGCTTCGCTTAAGTTGAAATTGGGATTATGGTTATCGCTTCTTACTGCTGCAGAGATCATGGGATCTGTGTTGGGATCATGATTGTCGTAAAATTGTTGTCTTTAATGACTCTGCACAAGCATTGCATATAATCAATAAAGACCTGAACGAGATCATCCCCACAGTGCCCACATCAAACAAATTCGCTACCTCTTAATGTAGGATTGGATTATTTCTTTTGATTTTATGTAAAGAGGCCAACCACTGAGCTTGACAGGGGTGCAAGGAATGTTTAATTGTCAAATGAGTCCTATGGGTGTCAATGTAACTGTAACCCTTTTGGATTTTGGCCCATGGCTGCTATGAGTGTCTTCAAAACAATCCACAATAATAATCCGCTAGAATAAATGTACCCTGAAAAAAAAATCACCATCACGTAAGATGAATTCAGGTGGGTTTGGCACATGAGTACCTTAATTTCTCAAGCACTCAGAAGATTATTTATATAGAATCCAAGTTCGACATGTGAACTAAACTTTCAATATAACTTACATTCCGTTTGGAGGGAGAGAATGCTTGCCCGCCCTTGAAAACAAAATCAAGCATTCGATGCTAAAAGCTCGATGTCAACTCCCACTTCAGCAATTTTGATTTCCTTTGAATTCTTGTCGGCTTTTGCAATGTTCAAAACATCAAAGTCCAGTGCTATTTTCCTTACAAGACCCTCAAGCATCTATATCAAGAGGATTTGACAATTATAGTCTGAGTTAGGAAGAAATTATAGTGCAGGCAGAATGCTTCAAACCAAATTCTGATTATACAAGAAAATAAGGGCATCTGCCCCCAATCAGTTGCTATTTGTAAAGCAATTCACCTTCTCCTTAGTTTTGTTATAAAATAAAAATATTTTTAAAGAAACCGGCCCAAGGTGCAATTCATTAGATTTAAGTGTTGGGAATTTAGGATCCCACTATTGGTTGATTTTCTTGATGGAAAGTGAACCAGTCGAACAAGTAAGAAAGTGTAAGTAGAGTATCGTCCCACAGAGACTGAGATACTAAGAAGTGATGCTCGATTGCTATGATAGTTGCATAAACAGAAAGCAAATATGATTGGGTTGAAAGGTTTTTGTAGTTGTGATAATAACAGAAATAAACAGAGTAAATTAAACTTGAGAAGATATCAGTGAGAAATTAGGCTGAATTTGGAATCACCCTTCAGTGCATCAATCTCCCAGTTGCTCTACCCTTTGCTATAGCATCTATACTGCACAGCTTCCGCAATGCTACAGCATAGCCATTAACTACAAAGCTATTTGGTTAACCCACCACTATATTCTACCGAAGCTTCCGCGTCCGATACATATTATGCTAACTATACTCCTTCTATATTCCTATGGCAACTTTCTAGTTAGATCTGCTCTACACACAGGGTGTCATGGTTATGAGAGGTAGACCCATTGATAAAGCCTACAATAATAGGTCAAGCCGTGTACGGGCTGCCTAGCAAACACTGTTTCTCAGATATCTAACCTCAACTCCATGCTAGTAAGCCGAGGCCACAAATCTAGCCCTTGGCTTCCACTAATCGACTAGCAATTAATACACTGATAAGAAAACCAAATTTATTGAATTAAGAACTTGCAACTGGGTTCATTTAACACTTAAGAAATCATCCTCATCCAGCCATAGATAATTAGTTCATGACTGACAAGGGAAACACACAACAGATAGTAACAAAATGACCCATGATCTAGATACTAAAATGAAAGAGAAAACAGAAAGCTTGACAAAGTTCCGATGGTGTGGAAGAAGCCCTATCACGTCACTACTCCACGTCTCCTTCTCTCCATCGTACTGTAAGGAAGGACGTTGGGTCGTCCTGGAAATCTCATGCCTTCTGAAATCTCTCACTCCTCTGTTGAGTCTGCCGAATGCCAAATCTCGTTCGTCTCCCTCTCTCTAACCCCCTAGGGTTGGTTCTGGTGTCTCTAATGAGCACAAATTATGACATGTTTTTCCTATATTTTCATTACTAAAGTGTAAGGTAAATATAAGCTTAACTGTGAAGAAACCAAGCAAAAAGACATATATTCATGATATAGGGACTGAAGGATAGAAATCATTTGCATGTGCTAAGAATGGAGCCATTCACATGGTTTTTAAGGAAGACTGTATAGCAGAGCTGATACGATGCTATAGCATTCTAATAGCAACTCCAAATGCAATACAAGGCATCACGAAAGCCATGGCAAAGTAGAGGATGCAATACTATGCAGCATGTTTTCTAACCTTTTTATCCTGGTGATTTCAGGACTAAAAGAAAAGGGCGATAATGATAGGTAGATTGCTGATATAACGGAATAGAAGATGTGGAGGATCGAAACTAAAAGATTTGAAGAATCCCGCAGGATCTACAGAATCAATCTACTTAGATCAAGAGATACGATAGATCTCGACAGATTAGGAAAGGCCCAACTCGCTGTAACCTGCGCCGCAAGAAAGACCGATTATATAAGGAGACAGCAAGCCAACCCTAAGAGAGTCGGAGAGCCCCAGAAAGAGACTTTACTTTCAGAAGACTCAAGAGAAGAGTGAGAGATTTCACAAGCACGAGATTTCCAGGACAACCTAGTATCCTTCCTTGCAGTACGACCGAGAGAAGGAGACGTGGAGTGGTGACGTGACAGGGCTGCATCCACGTCGTTGGAACTCCGTCAACGGTTTCTATTTTTCCTTTTTATTTTAATATTTGAATCATGGGTCATTCTGTTAGTGTCTGTTGTGTGTTTCTCTCATCAGTCATGAACTGATTTTCATATGGCTGGATGAGGATGATTCCTTAAAGTGTTAAATGAACCTAGTTGCAAGTTCTTAATTTAATAAACTTGGTTTGCTTATCAGTGCAATAATTACTAGTTGATTAGCGGAAGCCAAGGGCTAGATTTGCGGCCTCGACTTACTGGCAAGGAGTTGGGGTTAGACATCTGAAAAACAGTGTTTGCTAGGCAGCCCGTGCATGGCTTGACCTATTATTGTGGGTTTCAGGAATGGGTCTACCTCTCATAACCATAACACCCTGAGTGCAAAGCAGATCTAACTAGAAAGTTGTCATAGGAATATGGAAGGAGCATAGTTAGCATCATATGTATCGGACGCCGAAGCTTCGGTAGACTATCGTGGTGGGTTAACCAAATAGCTTTGTAGTTAGTAGCTATGCTGTAGCATTGCGGAAACTGTGCAATATAGATGCTATAGTAATGGGTAGAGCAACTAGGGGATTGATGCACTTGAGGGTGATTCCAAGTCCAGTCTAACTTCTTACTGATATCTTCTCAAGTTTAATTTACTCTGTTTACTTTTGCTGTTAGCATAACCACAAAAACCTTTCAACCTGAATATATTTACTTTCTGTTGCACAACTATCATAACAATCGAGCGTCACTCTTTGGTATCTCAATCTCTGTGAGACGATACTCTACTTACACTTCATTACTTGTTCGACTGGTTCACTTGCCATCAAGGAAATCGACCAACAAGTTTTTGGTGTCGTTGTCGGGGACCGTTGATACCCCTAGTGATGACGCCCCTTTGCTTAATAGTTGTGATTTACCTAGTAAAAAGCTCATCTTTCTCTGCTCTCGATTTGCAGGTACATTCTGTAGTGTATGCGCAACTCGCCTCCAGCCAACCTATATCCTTACGATCCTGAAATAGAACGCACCTACAAGCAAAGGCGCAGAAGGCAAAAGCAAAGAAGTCAATCTTTTGACCTGGCAAGCATGGCGGATATACCTAACAATCACGAGCAGGATCAACGAGAGCGCATAGTAATAAACAGGGATAACCAGGTCCCTCCACCTCCAAACCCAGCTATGAACAAGGCCATCATGGAATTCAGGATTCCAGATCTAAACAAGCTGGACTCGGCCATCACACCACCAACCTTTAATGCTAGACACTTTGAAATTAAAGGTGTCATGATTCAAATGCTGAATGCAGCCAGGCAATTTGGAGGACTTCCATCCGAAAATCTGCACCTTCATCTCAAAACCTTCATGGAGGTGTGTGATTCTTTTGTCATCCCAGGCATACCACCTGACGCCATCCGGATTAAATTATTCTCATTCTCACTAAGGGACAAAGCTCGCACATGGCTTAACAACCTACCTGCTAATTCCATCACCACATGGAATGATCTGGGAAGTAAGTTCTTGCTCAAATTTTTCCCACCTACTAAGAACGCTCAACTCAGAAGGGACATCACCAACTTCCAACAAAAACCTGGTGAATCTACTTACGAAGCCTGGGATAGATTCAAAGACCTCCTAAGAAGATATCCCCAGCACGGACTATGTGAATGGGTCCAGTTAGAAACATTTTACAGAGGTCTCGATGGACAAACACGGTAAATTGTAGACGCCTCCTCGGGAGGATCCATTCTAATGAAGTCTTATGAAGAGACCCGCAACTTACTAGAACGCATGGCCATAAACAGTCATCAGTGGCTAGTAGACAGAGCTACATCCTCCCGAACTGTTGCAGGGATACATGAACTAGATGCTATGACTACTCTTACAGCACAGGTTTCATCTCTAACCAATATGGTGAAAGGACTGACCCTTCCATCAAGCAACACGTCACTGCAACCATCCTAGGTAGCTTGTGTGTACTGTAGCGGAGAGCACTCTTACTCTCAGTGCTCCGCCAACCCTGAATCTATAAACTTCGTCAACAACTTTAACAGGGGCAACAACACCAACAATCCGTGCTCAAATACATACAACCCAGGGTGGAGGCAGCATCCCAATTTCTCATGGATGTCTCAAGGTTCACAAGCAATAGGACAATCCTCGGGCCAACAATACTCATCCCGAACATCAAACCCACCAGGGTTTACCCTACAAGCACGGCAGCAGGGTAGTGAGTCAGACCCGCAAAACTCTATGATAACCCTTCTAAAAGACTATATGGTAAAAAACGATGCAATCATCCAAAATTAGCAACTGACCTTAAGGAATATTGAAACTTAAATGAGACAACTAGCAACTGCTCTGAACAACCGACCTTCAAGATCCCTGCCTAGCGACACTGAAGTGCCCAGGATCCAAGGAAGAGAGGAAGTCAAACTAATAGAGCTTAAAAGTGGTAAAAGCTTAGAGCCCATGAAGATCACTAAGCAGCCCATGAAGATCACTAAGCAACCCCTGATTATCACTGATCCAAACAATGAGAAACTGAAGGGGAGGCAAGGAAGTATTAAGCAATATCTTGAAGACAAGCAGAGGCAACCAAGCCTGTCACAACTGGAACAAGATCTCAGCACCGCGACATTGCCTCCACGTGCAGCACTGGATGATCACGTATAATACCCAACCATGAATGCTACCGCTTCATCATCAAAGCATAATTCTGATCTCGGGCCTTTAGCAATGCCAAAGTCACCCCCACCTTTCCCACAAAGGCTAAAGAAGCAAGGCCAAGAGAAACAATTTAAGCAATTCCTTGATATGCTACGGCAATTACACATTAATATTCCGCTCGTGGAAGCTCTGGAACAAATGCCCAGCTATGTGAAGTTTATGAAGGAAATTCTATCTAAGAAGAGGCAACTAGAAGAGTTTGAGACAGTAGCATTGACCCAGGACTGCAGTGCAATGTTAACCAATCGGTTACCTCCGAAATTAAAGGATCCTGGCAGTTTTACAATCTCGTGTGCAATCAGACCCCAGTATTCAGGAAAAGCTCTGTGTGACCTAGGTGCTAGCATAAATCTCATGCCCATGTCGATTTTCAAACAATTAGCAGTAGGGGAGACCAAGCCCACAACAATCACATTGCAACTGGTGGATCGTTCAATAGTGCTACCTAAAGGCAAGATCGAAGACACCCTGGTAAAAGTAGATAAGTTCATCTTCCCTGTGGATTTCATCATCCAAGATTTTGAAGTAGATCGCGATGTCCCAATTCTTCTAGGACAAGCTCTCATGGCAACTGGGTGAACGCTAATTGATGTGGAAAAAGGAGAACTTACTATGCGTGTGAATAATGATCAAGTTACCTTCTCAGTCCTTAAGACTGCAAAATTCGAAGACCTAACTGAGAAGCACCTAACCGCTGATGATGACAGCAAAAGTACCAAAGAAGCAGGAAGTCGCCCTGCATTACCACAGCATTAAATTGCTATAGCAAAGTCTGGCTGAAGACTTTAAAGCAAGTGCTATGAGGATGCAGACCAAATTCGTAGTTCTTTCTCATCACAGCAGAAGGGAACAAGTCCAACAGGGTCCATGCTACGGCACGAGGCAAAAGCCCAACGTTAGTCAAGTACGCTCCTCATCTCTAACATAAACACTGCGTGTATGCGATTGTTTTAGTAGGCCACTCTCTTAGGGCCACTACACACCAACTAAGGGTATATCATTGTCAAAGGAACCGTAACGTTTCATATTCAAAATCGTGCATCTATTCTATCTATTCTCCCCCTCTCCTCCCACATCTTTTCACAATCCCACCCATTCCCTTTCTCCTTCCCCAGCCCTCACCCACAGACACACAAATGCCCCAGGTGAGATGTGCAGCACGGCGTGGCCGGGGGCCCCCACCGACCCCCGCTCGTCCATCCCCCCGTCGCATACCTGATGAGCACAAATCATACCATGTTTTCCCTATATTTCATGACTAAAGTGAATGGTAAATATAAGCTTAACTATGAATTAAACAAGCAAAAAGGCATGTATTCATGATATAGGGACTGAGAGATAGAAATCATCTATATGTGCTAAGAACGGCGTAATTTGCGTTGCTTTTAAGGAAAACTATATAGCAGAGTTGATACGATGCTATAGCATTCTGACAGCAACCTGAAGTGCAATACAAGGCATCATGAATGCAATAGCAAAGTAGAGGACGCAGTGCTATACGGCATATTTTCTGACCTTTTTACCCAGATGATTTCAGGAATTAAAGAAAAGGGCGATAATGACAGGTGGATTGATGACACGACGGAATAGAAGATGCAGAGGATCGAAACTAAAAGATTTGAAGAATTCTGCAGGATCAGCAGAATCAATCTACTTGGATCGGGAGATATGATAGATCTTGACAAATTAGGAAAGGCACTGCAACTTGCGCCGCAAGAAAGACCAATAATAAAAGACAGCAGAGCCAACCCTAAAAGGCAGAGAGCCCTAGAACGAGATTCTAGTTTCGGCAGACTCAAGAGAAGGGTGAGAGATTTCACAAGAGCACGAAACTTCCAATACAACCCAGCATCCTTCCTTGTAGTACGACAGACCGAAGAAGACGTGGAGTGGTGACGTGACAGGGCCGCATTCTGTTAGTATCTGTTTTGTGTGTCCCTCGTTAGTCATGAACTGATTTTCATATGGCTGGATGAGCATGAATCTTTAAGTGTTAAATGAACCCAGTTGCAAGTTCTTAATTTAATAAATTTGGTTTTCTTATCAGTGTTTTAATTACTAGTCGATTAACAGAAGTTAAGGGCTAGATTTGTGGCCTCATCTTACTAGCAAGGAGTTGGGATTAGACCTCTGAGAAACAGTGTTTACTAGGCAGCCCGTACACGTCTTGACCTATTAATGTAGGCTTCAGGAATGGGTCTACCTTTCATAACCATAACACCCTGAGTGTAAAGCAGTCCTGACTAGAAAGTTGTCATTGGAATATGGAAGGAGTATAATTAATGTCATATGTATGGGACGCGGAAGCTTTGGTAGATTATCGTGGTGGGTTAACCAAATAGCTTTGTAGTTGGTAGCTATGTTGTAGCAATTGCGGAAGTTGTACAGTATAGATGCTATAGCATTGGGTAGAGCAACTGGGGGATTGATGCATTTAAGGGTAATTCTAAGTCCAACCTAACCTCTTACTGATATCTTCTCACGTTTATAGTCATTCTGTTTACTTTTGCTAGTAGCATAGTCATTAAAAACCCCTCAACCTGATTATATTTATTTTCCACTTGCACAACTATCATAGCAATCGAGCGTCACTCCTTGGTATCTGAGTCTCTATGGGACGATACTCTACTTTTACTTTATTACTTGTTCGACTGGTTCGCTTGCCATAAGGGAATTTGACCAACAATACCGCCCGTGACGTAACCACCAGCCATCACCGTCGAGGTCTCCTCTCCTTCCTCCTCATCCACTGAACCCTCTCTGGTGTCAAGCACCACCGAATCGTTCGATCGTTCCTACATCCTTACCCACACCCCCCTTTACTGGCGCCCAGCCACTGATACGAGGTCTCCGCGCAAATTTCCCCAACGCCTCCATCGCCTATGCAAGGAACTCAAAACCCTTTGGAGCGATTCTTGGGCGAAACTTGAATCCCATTGCCGTCATCTGCCAACTGCCGTCTCTCTCTCTCTCTCTCTTTCTCTCTCTCTCTCTCGCTCCCACTCAGCAATCCCCGTGGTTAACACCCTCGGGGACTCTTCGGATGAGGACGATACGGCTAGTAGTGCCCCAGCCCCTCTTGTTCCTCCTGCCCTATAGTTTTCTTTTCTTTTGTTATTTTATTTCAGTTTGTTTTTTCTTTTCTTTTCCTGACAATCTGCTCATGCCCTGGGCATTTTCCCCTGGGCAATTTTGCGTAAGATGTTGTACATTTGCTTCTCTTGCTCTTTTTTTCCTTTCCACTGCCCCCTTGATACGCGTCGATTTTTTTTTATCGTTTTACTATTATTGCTGCACTGAGGGCATTGCATCATTCAAGTGTAAGGGGGATTGATTAGATATGTGATATATTCTGCCATTATTGTTTCCATGAGTATGATCTGATTCACCCCGCATACAATTTTTTGCACACATTGAAAATTTTTCCAAATTTGCATGATGAAGCATGAACAGAGTATTATGACAATGGAATGAATGTTTGTATAATGAAGCATAGCATGGTTGCCTAAGGAAACTGAACCTTTAGGCTTGGAAAATTGACGGTGCTAGCTAATCTGATGCGGGGTAAAGTGGCGATGCGGAAGTTTAAAGGGAGGAACCCCCAATGGAAGGATTGAATTGAGCCTAATTGTTTTATTCTATGTGCATGTCTGCTAGCCTATGTTTGATCCTTGATTTGCCTTAGTTCTTTGATAAACTGTCTGGCGTCTGAGTTTGAAGTTCGTAGGATAAAGGCATTTATGTCATACCCATTAATCCCATACACAACCCATTTATCATCATTTCCATGATTGCTACCCCTTTGAGCCACACAAGTGTGTTATAGCAAACCTAGTAAGATGAAGAAAACTAAGAAGGAAACTGAGGAAAATGCTAAGGCAGAATGCTCCCATGAAATGCTGCAAAAAGAGCTACTGTTTGCTTTAAAAAAAGAAGAAGAAAAAGAAAAAGAAAGAAGGAGATTTGAAAAAAGGAAAAGAACTAGAGTAAAGAACAGCAAGAATTACAAAGTTCAAGAAGGAGCACTCGGCCGAAGCCAAGAAGAATTGTCTGACTAATCTGCTATAGCATTCATCATCATTCTCCACCTCAAACACTTGGCCAATCCTTGTATTATAACCCAAAAAAGTCCTTTGGATGAACGAATACTCAGATGCTAGGAAGCGATCTTAGAACTTTGACAAGGCTATGGATCTTCTGGGCCCATGTGACAAGAGAGAAACTAAAATACCCTGGTAGGTGAGCGTAAACACTGAACTTGAGAGCCTCTTGACATTTCCTCATCTAAGCAATACCACACATTTTTGAGCTATTAGTATTGGGCAGTGGGACGAATGGGGGATGAGAACTGAAAGCAATCGTGTAAGCAAGGTTATACAAACAGGAGCACTACGGCTACGAGTCTTTGTTCGCTTCATCTTATTTTGCCCAGGAGTGCAAAAAGCTAAGTGTGGGGGTATTTGATGAGCACAAATTATGCCATGTTTTTACTATATTTTCATGACTGAAGTGTAAAGTAAATATAAGCTTAATAGTGAACAAACCAAGCAAAAAGGCATATATTCATGATATAGGGACTGAAGGATAGGAATCATTTGCATGTGCTAAGAACGGAGCGATTTACATGGTTTTTAAGGAAGACTGTATAGCAGAGCTGATACGATGCTATAGCATTATAACAGCAATTCAAAATGCAATACAAGGCATCACGAAAGCTATAGCAAAGTAGAGGACGCAATGCTATGCGACATGTTTTCTAACCTTTTTATCCAGGTGATTTTAGGAATAAAAGAAAAGGGCGATAACGACATGTGGATTGCTGATATAACAGAATAGAAGATGCGGAGGATCGAAACTAAAAGATTTGAAGAATCCCGCAGGATCTGCAGAATCAATCTACTTAGAACGAGAGATACGATAGATCTCGACAGATTAGGAAAGGCCCAAATCACTGTAACCTGCGCTGTAAGAAAGACCGATTATATAAGGAGACAGCAGAGCAACCCTAAGAGAGTCGCAGAGCCCCAGAACGAGACTTTACTTTCGGAAGACTCAAGAGAAGAGTGAGAGATTTCACAAGCACGAGATTTCCAGGACAACCCAGCATCCTTCCTTGCAGTACGACGGAGAGAAGGAGACGTGGAGTGGTGACGTGACAGGGCTGCATCCACGCTGTTGGAACTCCGTCAACGGTTTCTATTTTTCCTTTTTATTTTAATATTTGAATCATGGGTCATTATGTTAGTGTCTGTTGTGTGTTTCTCTCGTCAGTCATGAACTGATTTTCATATAGCTGGACGAGGATGATTTCTTAAAGTGTTAAATGAACCCAGTTACAAGTTCTTAACTTCATAAATTTGGTTTGCTTATCAGTGCAATAATTGCTAGTTGATTAGCAGAAGCTAGGGCTAGATTTCTGGCCTCGACTTACTGGCAAGGAGTTGGGGTTAGACCTCTAAAAAGCAGTGTTTGCTAGGCAGCCTGTGCACGGCTTAACCTATTATTGTGGGCTTCAGGAATGGGTCTACCTCTCATAACCATAACACCCTGAGTGTAAAGCAGATCTAACTAGAAAGTTGCCATAGGAATATGGAAGGAGTATAGTTAGCATCATATGTATCGGACGCGGAAGCTTCGGTAGACTATCGTGGTGGGTTAGCCAAATAGCTCTGTAGTTAGTAGCTATGTTGTAGTATTGCGGAAGCTGTGCAGTGTAGATGCTATAGCAATGGGTAGAGCAACTGGGGAATTGATGCACTTAAGGGTGATTCTGAGTCCAATCTAACTTCTTACTGATATTTTCTCAAGTTTAATTTACTCTGTTTACTTTTACTGTTAGCATAACCACAAAAACCTCTCAACCCGAATATATTTACTTTCTGTTGCACAACTATCATAACAATCGAGCGTTACTCTTTGGTATCTAGTCTCTGTGAGACGATACTCTACTTACACTTTATTACTTGTTCGACTGGTTTACTTGCCATCAAGGAAATCGACCAACAGTCTCCTTATATCATTAGGCTTTCTTGCAGTGCAAGTTACAGTGAGTTGGGTCTTTCCTATTTTGTCGAGATCTATCATATCTCTCAATCCGAGTAGATTGATTCTGCTGATCCTGTGGGATTCTTCAAATCTTTTAGTTTCGATCCTCCGCATCTTCTATTCTATTATGTCAACAATCTACCTGTGAGCATCGCCCTTTTCTTTTATTCCTGAAATCACTTAGATAGAGTCAAAAAACATGCCGCATAGCATTGCGTTCTCTACTTTGCTATAGCTTTTGTGCTGCCTTGTATTGCATTCCGAGTTGCTGTCATAGTGCTATAGCATCATATCATCTTTGCTAGACGTTCTTTCTTAAAAACCATGTAAATTGTGTCGTTCTTAGCACATGTAAATCATTTCTATCCATCAGTCCCTATATCATGAACATATGCATTTTTGCTTGGATTGTTCACAGTTAAGCTTATATTTACCATACAATTCAGTCAAAAAAATATAGGAAAAAACATGGCATAATTTGTGCTCATCACCCACCAGACAGAATAATAACAACCAATAAAGGAAATTTAAAATAATAATAAATCACTAGTGCAAAAAAGGGCTTTAAGACCGCCTCATTTAGACCAGAGAATTGATGCCCCGGTCTTAAAGGAATTACCAGTGGCAGTTCCGTAAATATAAAGAACTTCTTGGATTGGATCATTTTTTCACAGGTCTTAAATAAATTATTCAAACCAGACAGTCTTAAAAATGTTATTTAAGAAAATTGAAATTTCAATTACTTTATAGAAAAATCCCATACAACCGTACTTATATTTTCTACCGTCCAACAATAATAAGGGAAAATTTTAATACAAAAGTCTAACAGTTTTAAGATTGCACATACTCAACAGCTGGTCTTAAATGTTATCCTTTTAAGACCGGACATATAATATGACCAGTACGAAATATAGAAAAAAAAATAAACAAAAAATTCATTGATTTTAAGACCGGAGGTTTATTAGGACCCGTCTTAGAGGTTAACTTTTAAGACCGTCTTATAATTTTTCTGGTCGTAAAGTTAAATATTTTAAGACCGAACTTTTATTGTGGCCAATTCTTGAAAATTAAACATTACTTTTAAGACCGGACTTTAATATGACCGGTCTTGAATGTTAAATATTAAGACCGTCTATTTTTTAATCTGGTCTTAAAAATGAACCGCCAAATATACATTTCTTCACGCGAAAGCTTTTGTTACTCTCACTGAAGAACCTCTGTTCACGTTGTGAAACCCTTCCTGTTGCATTACCTCTCTTCCTTGCCCATGTACCATCAGCCTCTGTTACTCTCTCATTTGCTCAGGCATTCCTCTCTTCCTGTTTCAAAAATGAACAGTGAAAATGATTCTATTCATGTTCCGGGAACGCTAGTTACTGGTGTGACTAGTGTGAGTCAGAACGAACCCTCTCTATCTCACAATGAGCCTCGTAACCACCCTGCACGCTGTGGTAAAAGAGGCACACGAATGATGGATGTTACCCTAAGTCAGATTTTTGGGTCAAGGCTCAAGATTCAGTTTAATGAAAAGTTGGAACCTTTCAGTCCAAATAAAAGCAAATATACTAGTTTTGTCGGCTATCTAGCACGCAGCAAGCTTAGCATCTTGACAGATGAGTGGAAAAGTGTGAACTTCGGCACAGTAAAGGATCCTATTTGGGACATTATCCGGCTTACATACATTGTCCCTAACTCTCAGGAGTTGAAAGACAAGACATTGTCTTATTGTGCTGATCGGTGGAGGAAGTTTAAGACCTTTCTAGCTAACAAGTATAATTTTGCTGAGGTTCAGCCTAACCAAAATCCTTGGGACAAGTACACATTTATTGATAAACAAACTTGGCAACAATTTGTTCAGCTGCGGACCACTCCTGAAGCTCTAGTGAGTTTATATTTAGTTTTGTATGCCATTTTGTTTGCTTATTAACCTGTGCGGATATGTGAATGTTATTGTGTTCATCTAATCCTGTTAGTTAAATGGTTTGGTGTGTGAATAGAAGTATATTTCTTGCCTTTGTCTATACAAGTTTGATATGTAAACCCTGAAAAGGTAAAATACTAAGAAGGTAATTGTGTAATGGTTTGTCTTATAAAGGAGGAAATGAATAGTTTTAAAAGGGGGAAACTTTATATACCTAATTGTTACTATCTAATGGGGATTACTGATCTCACTAGATGCCTTAAAAAGGATCAAGTTTGTATTATTTTGTAAGCATAATTCTCTTTCGTTTCTTAACCTATCTATCTAGCAGTACAAAACATAGCTCCAATTTCTTCTACAATTCTACATCTTCCTTAAATAAAATGTTGAAACTTGATGAAGTGAATTTGACTAATGTTTGACGTTCATATGATGCAGAAGTTCTCTAATTTCTGTTAGTGACATGGCTAGAATTCATAATAGATAGTTGTTTTCAATTCTGATTCACACAAAAGAAGGGAACAAGCATAGGAGATAGGGAGAAAGAATGATTATCTGCATAGGGCTTCTCACGGCGGATATGTAAAGGCCAAAAAAGAATTGATGGCAGCCAAGTGGAAGAGATTAGAAGATGAAGCTGAATCCAATCCTTCTGTGATAGTTGATCAGCCATCTCCAATACGTCGTGAGGAGTTGTGGTTGCATATTCGGCAAAAGCCAAGCGGTGTCTACACGAGTGAACAAACTCGTCTAGTTGCTGAAAGAATTCTAAGTATCGTTATTGTTATTTTTTAGTTACTAAACATGTTTCATTACTAAGCTTCTCGTTATCTGTATCTTACAGGAAGATCTTAAAAAGAAAGAAGCAGAGGGATCTTTTGTGTCGAACGGGACGAATGATGTTCTGACCGTTGCGACCGGAAAACCGGATCACCCGGGGCGTGTAAGAGGTATTGGAGGATGGGTAATATGTGCAGTGATGTAGAGACCCCGCTATACCCTGGGTGTAAAAAATACCAATTGTTGAACGCTGTATTGAAATTGGTAGGCTTGAAGGCATGTCATGGATGGAGCGACATGAGTTTTTCTAAAATGCTCGAGGCTTTTAAGGACATGCTTCCAGATGATAATATGTTGTTGCATCGATATTATGATGCTAAGAAAATACTTTGTCCACTGGGGATGGAGTACAAAAAGATCCATGCATGCCCGAATGATTGCGTATTGTATAGTAAAGAGTTTGAAGAGAAGCAGAATTGTCTGATGTGTGAAACCCCAATGTATAAGTTAAATAAAGGGTCTACAAAAGTATTGTGGTATCTTCCAATCATACCAAGGTTCAAGCTGTTGTTTGCAAATGAAAATGATGCAAAAAAATTGTGGTGGCATGCAGATGAGAGGATTTCTAATGGAAAGCTTCGTCATCCAGCTGATTCTTCTCAATGGAAGAAAATCGATCAATTATTTCTGAACTTCATCGCAGAACCTTGGGCTTGCCCTTAGCACGGATGGCATGAATCCATATGGAAGCCTTAACAATATACATAGTTTATGGCCTGTACTCCTGATTATTTACAACTTATCCCATATGTTATGCATGAAACGAAAGTACACCATGCTGTCTCTGTTGATTTCTGGACCAAAATAACCCGGAAATGACATTGATGTTTACCTTGAACCCTTGATCGAAGACTTGAAGGAGTTGTGGGAAGAAGGTGTCGACGTTTATGACTCTTTCAAGAATGAGGTGTTTAAAATGCGAGCCATGATATTTTGTACTATCAATGACTTCCCAGCATATGGGAACTTGTCAGAGTATAATATAAAAGGCCATAAAGTATGTCCGGTTTATGAAGAAGGCACCCGCTACCATCAACTTCAACATGTAAGAAAGACTGTTTGTCTTGGACAAAGGAGATTTCTTAGACGGGGCCACCCATATCGTCGATTAAAGAAAGCCTTTTTTAGTGGCCAAGAGTATTAAGATGCTCCGGTGGCATTGACCGGGGAGCAAGTTTATGAAAAGGTGAAAAATATCAATGTCATCTTCGGTAAGACTGCAAAGAGCAGAAAAGAAACAAATATATGGAAAAAGAGATCTGTATTATTTGATCTTCCCTATTGGCGCAATCTTGATGTGAGACACTATATTGATGTCATGCATGTGGAGAAAAACGTATGTGATAGTATTGTTGGCACGCTTCTCAACATACAAGGTAGTTCCAAGGATGGTGTGAAGGCAAGATTGGATTTGCAAGCAATGGGAATACGCAAAGAGTTACATCCAAGGCCATATGGGAAGAGAACTTATTGCCTCCCGGCTTCTCATACTTTGTCTAAGGATGAGAAACGAAGTTTTGGTGAGTGTTTACATGGCACAAAAGTTCCCTCGGGGTATTCTTCAAATTTTAGGAGGCTTGTATTGATGAAGGACTTGAAATTAGTAGGCCAAAAATCTCATGATTGTCAAGTCTTGATGCAACAGGTACTCCCAATAGCTATTCAAGGCATCGCCGAATATGATCTTCGGGTTGTTTTGACCAAACTTTGTGTCTTCTTCAATGCGGTTTGTGGTAAAGTTTTCGAGATTGAAAAGTTGGATGAATTAGAGAATGAAGGATATCTTATCTTGTGCCACCTTGAGAAGCTTTTTGTTCCTACATTTTTTGACATCATGGTTCATTTCATTGTTCATCTAGTGAGGGAGATAAAGTTGTACGGCCCTATCCATTTACGGTAGATGTACCCAATTGAAAGATCTATGAAATTCCCAAAAGGGTATGTGAAGAACGCATACCAACCAGAAGCATCAATTGTTCAGAAATATGTTTCTGAAGAAGCCATGGAATTTTGTCAAAATTATTTGGCCAAAGTAAGGCATATTGGGTTTCCAAAACGTCAGCATGCTAAAGGGGGTAGACGAGGGGCTTCAATAAAGAGTATGGATCCTAATGAATTGTCACAAGTCCACTTATACATCTTGAATAATATTGATGAAGTTCAAGCCCGCATAGCTGCACATAAAGAAGCTGTAAGGAAAGAAAATCATCGAATAACTAAACAAAGTTGATGAGGGAGCATAACAGAACTTTTGCAAACTGATTCAAACAAAAGGTCGAGGGAGAGGAATGTGTTTCTGATACAATCAAATGGTTAGCATGTGATCCTGAGGTTGATGTCATAAGTTGGAATTCGTATGTGATCAATGGTTATACATTTTACACGAAGTCCTTAGATGATAGGAGTACAGTCCAGAATAGTGGTGTTATGTTAGAGGCTGAATATATACACTTCTCCAGTTCGAAAGACAAGAGGCCTTTATTGGCAGTAATGCTATATTATGGGGTTATTGAAGAGATTTGAGAGGTGGACTATGTGAAAATTAGATTTCCCATTTTCAAATGCAAATGGGTTAATGTCAATAATGGTGTTCAGATCGATCGGCTAGGATTTACATTAGTCGATGTTACTGGTAGAAGTTTTGGAGATGAACCTTTTATTATGGCAGACTAGACGAAACAAGTGTTCTATATCACCGATCAAGAAAATAAAATGTGGTCTGTAGCTCTCCAAGGAAAAAAAGGTCATTGATATTGATAAGGAAAGTCATTCAAATTATGGTCTTCCTGAGAGTACTCCTTTTTCAAGGGGTCTACCGAACATAAACGAATAAGATGAAGCGGATAATGAACCCGGCATAAGAAATGATCATTAAGAAGGGATATGGGAGGATATCACTTTATAAGAGAGTCAATTCATAAGGTAATATTTATATGCAGAATTCTTTGAAAACTTTAAGGTTTTGCCTATATTATATTCCTTCTATGTTCATAAACAATGTCACTGACTATGAAGTTTGTTCATGTTTTATTTTTGTGGCAGGATCTTATCCAAAGGGCATGTTATAAAAGAGGATGTTACATTGTTGGTGGGAATCAGATGAAGGCATGGTGAATATTATTTTGGGCATGCTTGTTGTATTTGTAACTTAATGTATTTGTAAGTAAGTTATCTTATTGTATTAATTAATTTAGGTGTTGTAGTCATAGTATAATCATTAATTAAGAGGCCACATAACTCATGGTGAATAATATTTGTATTATTTTTCCCAATTCAATTTATTCATAATTGTTCATAGCTTGTAGCTTAAAGTATCAACTTTTATGTGCTGGATTGTGTGGTAGATATGTGTGTAATATAATCAGGAAGAACAGAACAGGGAAAAATTCGGGAAAATTTAGACCGAAAATAAATACGCTGGTCTTAAATGTTCAACTTTTAAGACCAGATGTATTTATATGTTCGATCTTAAAGGTCAAGTGTACACATTTGATATTAAGCCCGGTCTTAAAAGTTGGTCTTTTAAGACTGGTAAATTTATACGTCTGGTCTAAAATAAAATTTTTAAGACCGGATTTATTTATTATCCAGTCTTGAAAGTCAGTCTTTTAAGATTGCGTATAATTAGTCGTCGATCTTAAAAGCCGCTATTTTTTAGATCGTATTTATTTTTGTCTGGTCTTAAAATTCCGATCTTTTAATAACGGCCTAGTTGTTAGCCGGTCTTAAAAGTTGAGTTTTAGGATCGAACAAAAAATATTTCAGGTTTATTTAGTATGAATTTTAAAACCCAATGTTTTAAATATCCGGTCTAAAAGAGTTTCTTTAAGACCGGTTCGAGTTCAGTCTTAAATGTTAGACTTTTAATACAGGCTAGAACAAGACCGGTCGCGAGTCCAGTATTACGATGCCTCTTTTGTCCGGTCTTAAAAGCCTTTTTTGCACTAGTGAATGGCATGCAGATATTTACTATGAAAATCTCACTATGGGAAATTCTAAAATTACAACCTCTCTTTAATTACAAGGAGAGAACAACCTTATCCTTCTCTTGAATTATGAGAATTCCTCACGAACTCAAGAATTATAGAAAGAAAAGAAAGGAAATTGTGGTGTTGTGAATTGAAAGGAAGGAGAAAGGCTTTATTTCTAGCCTCCCTACCTCCTCCTTACATTTATTCCCACCGATGTGGGACAAAATGTATGACAATCTCCCACTTGGAGATATGATTGAGAACCAATCAATCTCCACACCATCCTTGCTATCTTCATGTTGTCTATGTCTCTTCCAGGCCAAATACAGATCTACACCACATGAAATTATCAATGTTGATTACCTTTGTTAGTACATCTACTAGGTTCCTTTTTGTGTGATTTTTTTTTTCTTTTGCATGTTCACACTTCCATCTTCTACCACTTCACGAACAAAATGATATTAAACTCTTGTTTCGTCCCGGAATGAAAGTCTAGATTCCTTGCACTGTGCAAGGCACTTTGACTATCACAATACAACAACATATGTTGTTGTTTGTGTCTAAGTTCTTCCATGAATCTTCTTATCCAAATTGCTTCATTACAAGCTTGTGTAGCTGCCATATACTCATCCTCTATTGTAGATAGTGCCACAATTGACTGTAGTTTAGATACCCAACTAACAGCTCCTTTTCCAATTGTGAACACATAGCCTGTGGTTGATTTTCTTTTTCCAAGATCACCTGCAAAATCAGAATCAACATATCCTCTGGCAATAAATTCTGATCCTTAATAACATAGAGCGACATTTGAGGCCCCTTTGATATATCTGATAATTGAATATTTCATACACTTCTTTTTATCTCTTGATTAATAATTTAGGACTCTTTAATTAATAAATAATGGCTTTTATACTTATCTGGGCTTTGGGCCTTTGATTAGATTTTAGACATTTTTATTGATAAAATTTCAGTTTTACATTGCTTCACTATTTTTACCATAACTCTTGAATCAGACATTGGATTTGCCTCATTCTTGTTTCATATTTCAGATGATTCAAAGAGCTACAATTATTATAAAGACTTGAAGGGAAATTCGGATAAGAGGGTAGTCAATTTTGGAGCTAAAGTCAACTGTATATTTCTATATTTTTATTTGGGCTCGAATTTTGTAATTAAAGTCCAGTTTTATTTTGTTTTTGTTTTGGCCCAAACTATTAGAGCCCATTTTGTTTGGCAGCTAGGTTTTTACCTAGGTCAGCCACCAACACTTTGTCATTCATGTTTTTGGATAGTTTTGGATTAAACATAGAAGTTTCATGTTCTCTGCAATGTTATTCACGTTCTTCGTCTATTTTTCATTTTTTCCAGCCATGCCTGGATGAGCTTCTATGATAAACCCAATGTTGAGGATACTATAATTTGTCCAGAGAGTTTGTGCTTAATCGGTAATCTTACTCGTTTCTATTTTCATCTTATCGGATTCGATTTCTGGAAGTAGTTCGAATATTAGATTTAATATTCAGTTTGGTTCATCCCAATGACTGAGTTTAAACTAGGTTCCAGTGTTACTGTTTGATCGCACAGTGAGATGCTATTGTTTGGACAGATGCTAGGCGATTGTCTAGTTGAGGGATTTTCTGGACGAACACAGAAATTTTGGTTCGTCCAAAACCAATCATGAGTTAGTTCATATTTCGTTCAATGATGGAAGTCTCTGGAATCCAAATGTTGGGTTGATTGATTTTAATTTGATTATTTTCATTGCGTTCTATTTCTGTTTATTTCATTTTTATTCTATTTGAAGAACCCCCCCCCCTTTTTACAGTTTCTATTTCGTTGTTACTGTCCAATCAAACCCGTAGTAAATTCGTTGGGAAAACAATCCAGGTTCCTTATTACTGCAAATCTTTTATTGAATTTGGTTATTTTGAGAGACACGGCAAATCTCTGTCAATATCTAAGGATCCTTTTAATAGCCTTCCAATGCTCTTGACCATAATTTGCCATGTATCAACTAACCACTCCCATTACATGTGCAATGTATGGTCTTGTACAAATCATAGCAAACATTAAACTCCCCACTGCTTATGCATATGGTACTCAAGACATCTCCTTCCTCTCTCTTTCACCGCTAGGACTCATACTTGAGGATAACTTGAAATTAATAGGAAGAGGGGTAGATATTGGCTTACAATCTTGCATATTGAAGCACCGTAAGATTTTCTACAAGTAATTTTTTTGAGATAGCTGATAATTGAATATTTTATATACTTCTTTTTATCTCTTGATTTATAATTTAGGACTCTTTAGTTAATAAATAATGGCTTTTATACTTATTTGGGCTTTAGGCCTTTAATTATGTTTTAGCCATTTTTAATAATAAAATTTCAGTTTTACATTGCTTCACTATTTTTACCATAACTCTTGAACCAGACATCGGATTTGCCTTATATTTCAGATGATTTAGAGAGCTACAATTGTTATGAAGACATGAAGAGCAAATTCAGACAAGAGGGCGGTCGATTTTGGAGCCTAAGTCATATGTAAATAAAGCTCATTTTTATTCTTTTCCATTTTGGGCCTGAATTGTGGATTGGAGCCCCATTTCGTTTTGACATTTTAGGTTAAGTGAGGCAGCAGCCAAAAACACATTGTCATTCACGTTTTTACTCAATTTTGGATTAAATACAGAAGTTTTATTTTCTCTGCAATGTTCTTCGTTCGTTCTTCGTTTTTCCCAACCATGTTTGCCTAAACTTCTGTGATTAACCCAACAATGAGGATTCCATGATTCGTCCAGAGAACTCGTGTTTAATCGGTAACGTTACTCGTTTCTGTTTTCATCTTATCAAATTTGATTTCTGAAAATAGTTCGAATATTAGATTTAATATTCGGTTTGGTTTATCCCAAGGACTGAGTTCGAACTAGGTTTAAAGTTTTGATGTGCGATTGCATAGTGGGACGCCACTGTTCGGACATATTCTAGGTGATCGTCTAGTCGAGGGATTTCTGGATGAACGCAGAGATTTCGGTTCATCCAAAACCAAACGCGAGTTCATTCATATTTCGTTCAATGATGGAAGTCTTTGGAATCTGAATGTTGGGTTGATCGTTTTTAATCTGTTTCTGTATAACCCATTCTGTTTCTACATATTTCGTTCTGTTTCTGTTTAATTTCGTTTTCAATATGTTTGAACTAAAAAAACCCCCATTTTACTATTTCTATTTTATTGCTGTTTGAATTGAACCGACTGCGAATTCGTTGGGAAACGACCCAGGTTACATTATACTGCAAATCCTTTTCTAATCTAGTTATTTTGGGAGATTACGGCAAATCTCTACCAAAAGCCAAATCTTCGTGCTATTTCTGTCTCAGTGAATTTGCATCCCTAAAATCTTGTTTGCTGGTCTTAAATCCTTCATTTCAAACTTCCTAGCCAACTGTGCCTTTAATTCTTAAATTAGATCTATGTTGGGCCTGCTACCAACAATAGTATAATGAAATCATTATTACCAAACCTCTTGAAGTAAGCAAGGCTCAATATGAAGGAATCAAATCTCTTATTCCAACACCTGGGTGCCTGTTTGAGATTGTACAGAGATTTGTTTAACCTGCAAACCAAGTTCTCATTGTTTGATTCTTCAAAACCTTCTAGTGTGAGGATAAAGATTTCCCCTTCAATATCTCCATGAAGAAATGTAGTTTTTACATCTAACTGCTCTAGATGTAAATCCAATCCTGCACACATAGCCATTACTATACGAATTGTAGTCAGACGAACCATAGGTGAAAATATTTTAGTTAAGTCAAAACCTTCTTTCTTAGCATAACCTTTGACCACCAATCTTGCACTATACCGCTCTACTTGATCATCACTGTTTCATTTGATCGTGTAAACCCATTTGTTTCCAATGGGCTTTCTTCCTCACAGTAACGGTACAATCTTCAATTTCCTCCTGCATTGCTCTCATCCACAATGATCCATCCGAGCTAGTTGTTGCTTCTTGTAATGTTGATGGTTCTCTATCTTCTGTTAAAAGATAGTATACAACATTGCCTTCCACAATCTAATCAGACTGCTAGGCTAGTGTTTTCTTCTCACGAGCTAACCGTCGAACTTCTATAGTTTCAGATTCAACTAGTTCTTGCTCCTTGTGTTCTGGTGTTGTTTCAAAAGAATCTTGTTGCTTAGACTTTTGTTCCACATGAATTGTCAAAGTATCTGATTTGTTAGCTAAAGTGTTTTTTACATCTTGCTTTTGCGCTTGTCTTCTGTAAATATTACATCTTTGCTGATGACGACACTGTGGGCACTAGGATCCCACAGTTGATACCCCTTGACTCCATCAACATACCCCAATAATATGCATTTTCTGGATTTTGGATCCAGCTTTGTGACTCCTTGGGTGTTGTATATTACAAATTTAGGACTCCCAAATGTGTGTAGGTGAGAATAATTTACTGGCTTACTAGTCCACATTTCCATCGATGTCTTCAAATCAATCGTAGTTGATGGTGAATAATTGATCACATAACAGGTAGTCTTGATTGCTTTGGCCCAAAATGACTTTGCCATACTTGTGTTCCTCAACAGCTCTAGTTCTTTCGAGTAGAGTTCTGTTCATCCACTCTGCCACACCATTCTGTTGTGGAGTGTATGCCACCGTAAGTTGTCTTATGATGTCTTGCTAATTATAAAAGGCATTGAATTTATCACCTTTATATTCTCCACCATTATCTTTCCTGAGGCACTTAATCTTCTCTATGTTTCCAACTCTACCTGTGATCTTCCTCTCTGTTTCCAACTCTACCTGTGGTTTGAATGTCTTGACGACTGAAAATACATCTGCCTTCCTCTTGATTGGATACACCCAACATCTCCTAGAATAATCATTAATAAATGATACAAAATGCTTTGCTCCTCCCAGCAATACAAAATGCCATACATCAGAGTGAATCAATTCCAGAATATTTTTACTTCTAGAATTATATGTAGTGAACTTCAATATGTATTTCTTGCTTGTAACATAATGCTCACAAAAGGGTAAAGATAGCTTTGTGAGACCAGGAAGAAGTTTCCGTTCGGCTAGAATCTTCAATCCTTATTCTGACATGTGGTCTAATTTGAGATGCCACATTTTTGTTGTATCTTCCTTAGAACTAGTTGGTGCAATGGATGCTTCTGCCTCCAGATGCATCTCTCCCATAACTATGTACAAGTTTGTAGCATTTTTCTTAGCCTTCATTACTACAAGCTCTCCCTTGACAAGTCTCATCACGCCTTTTTCTGTATGCTCTTTACAGCCATTGTCATCAAGATGCCCTAAAGACAATAGATTTTTCTTGAGCCCTTTCACATGCCTCACATTTTGAATTGTGTGAGTCACTCCATTGTGCATCTTTATCCCACTACTAGAAAATATCAAAACAGCGCCAGAAAAAAATCCATCTTAATTTACAACGAAAAATAAATCCATCACAAATTACAACGGAAAAAGAGATCCATCGCAAAAAAAATTGTAACAAAAAAGGAAATCCATTGCAAAAATTTACCATGAAAAATGAAATCCGTCACAATTTGGAAATCGGTCGCAAAAGTTGGGGATTCCCTGAACTTTTAAAATCGCCACACGAGTTGACCCAGTTCACCTCGGTCTCTCGTCTGGCCTCTCGAACTCCGTCTCTCGTCTCTCCACCAGTCACCTCCGTCTCTCGTCTCCGCTCGTTTCTCCGGCGTTCGCTTCAGAGTCAAATCACAGGGTAACTTCTGCCTTCCTTATCTGTTGCCCATTTCCAAACCCTTCCCATGACTATCCGTTCTCTGTGTTCCCTCGTTCTTCATTTCTTTCCGATTCTGCCCTGTGGATCTGGTTTTTGCTTGCTTTTGATTTCTGAATTGGGATTAGATCTGCCAGTGTGTGAGGCTTCCAGCTGTTGCATTCGGTGTTTTGGGTGATCATCTCGCTTTGGAATTTGATTTCAGTAAATTCACACTATTTTCCTTGGTTTTTCTCAGCTGAGGGATATTGTGGGCGTTTTTTTGCTTGTATTGTGTGGAATGGTCGGCGTTTTGGCGCTAGATCTTCAGCGGCCTTTGGATTTGATTATGCAGTTTTTATCATTTTGCCATCTGTACAATGTAGATGGTTAGACGTGATTCATTGTTCCTGTATATTAAATTCAATTTCACTTCTTCCCCATATTATGGTCAACTAGTGATCTTGGGTCTTTGTTTTTTTAAAATAAGTTGGACGGTATTTTCATCTTCTGATGGGAATTTACGCTAATGTGTTTTGAATTTGGCATTATATAATATGGAAGCAAATGGAAAATTTTGGATAAGTAGATATAGAAAATGCTGGCAACCCAGAAACTATGCCGCAGTTCTTTCAAATTAGTGCTTTATCGTTCATGTACCTAGCAATCTAGTTAAAAGTCTCTGGACAGCTAGACTAGCGTCTATTGTTTTAAATATTCTGTTAACTGTAACAGACACGAATGTTGGTTTTAGACATCTAATGATAGAGGTTTGAGGTTTGAGGTGTGAGGCAACAGGGATAGATTCGTGCTGGGCGGCATAAGCTAGAATTAAACAGGACAGATAAGTTAGTGTTGTTTAATACCTTGGCTGCTCCAATAGTTGGATTTTAGTGCACTCAGACTTACACTTCAATCTTCAATTTTGATTTAAACTGAGAATTGACTTTGAATCTATTGAACACACATAGAATCACTTTTTAATTCCTTGATCTTTAGATTTCTGTTTCAAAGCTTGGATTTAATTTTGTGTTAGTATCAGCAAGGAGAACCGGTTACCCTTTGGGTGAACAAAGTTGGCCCTTATAACAATCCACAAGAAACATACAACTACTGCCTTACACATAAAAGGGGCGGTCTTGGTGAGGTACTGGGTGGCAATGAACTCATTGATAGCCAAATTGACATCAAGTTTCGAAGTACGTAAGTTTCTCTTTAGTTTATAGAATTATCAATAAGCAAAGCAGTGCTACTTATGATTATCAAGTCTGCCGATTAGATCATAAGTATTTTGCAACTATTCATATGGTTTCAAGTTATTGCTTGTGTTCATTTGCCTACTTGGTGTGGCCGAAACTTGGATAAAAATCTATTTCAAGCGTCGTATAAATTTGGAAAACGATATTAACTTGAACTGGTTCATGAGGGAGTGAAGATAATTATGGCACATCTTGCATGGCCTTCTCAGTGATTGCCAATTTATAAAATTATGGGTACTTTACCCTGTTTATTGGAATAATGGTGGGTATGGTTTTAAGGAAACTCTTATTTTCTGTAATCTATAAAATTACTTACTCTGACATTATTTACATGAAATAGAAATAGATTAATGGTAGTTGGGTTTGAAGTTTTATCACGTGTGTGTACTTATTGATGGGGAGAATCTATTAACATTGACTTGATTAGAAACACCTAACCCTAGAAGTAGTAGTCTGATTCATTTTTAAATTTTAATAGCTAAACAGAATATACATCATGCTGTTGCTTTTTGATATTCAACAAGCAACTCATGATGTATATGGTTATATCAAAAATATATATATATATCAAAAAAACATTATGTATATGGAAAGTGACCCACATTTTGAAATATTATCATCATTCCAACAAGCATTAAACTCAATGTGTTTAGTAATGACCGCGTTATTCCCAAGACTTGACAAACCTAACACTTGTAATCATAGAGATACTCAAGAAATAGAATAATAAAGTTAGATTTCAGATTTTGGCATTACTTTTCAGTTTTGTGAGGCTACTAAGTATATCTTGATTGATCTAGCATGTTCATTAGTTCCACCAAAGTCCATTGCTAAATGGCCCTGGTTCTTCTTGGTTAGTGGGTTCAATGAGTGATTTATTGTAGATTATATTGTTATATCACTTATAAATTTATCAGTAATTCTCAATTATACTATTTCAGAAAAATGAAAGCCTAGTGAACAAATCCGTGTTTGCTTTGTGCTCAGTAAGCTCAATAGCTTTTGGAACGTTATTACCATTAGCACCATGCATCGTAAATGATCAATATTTTAATTTCTTAACTCTTGATTAATCTTCATCGTCTTTTATATTCTGTCCGATGGTTGATGCATATTCGGAGTCATGATTTGACTATTCGTGTGTATTTGGAGATATGTTTATTACATGAAGAAATTGTTGCAGAAGATAAAATTTTGATGACGGAGTGACCGGGCTGAACTATTTTCCATTTGTGGTCAGGTTTGGTCGCTGGTTAGAAGATTTGATCAACCATAGAAGTATAAGTCGTATAAGTCATTTATTAGCAGATTTACCATGGAGCAAGGGGACCTTGATATTGAGAGTGAGACAAGTAAATGTTAAATCTCAATATAGAGAAGGTGCTCTTTGGAGGAGTGGGTAACCAACATGGCTTTATACAAAGCTCTAATTTATTTTTGTGCTTTTTAGTTCATTTTTTTGGCAACATTATTATTTATATTTCATTTTGTTTATGTATAATATTTTAGGATTGTTACTGTATATATTTCTTCATATACATTTTTTGTAATAAATACTTCAGTATTTTTTATTTAATTATATTTTTTCTTTATTTGAGGAGTTGTTGTGAAAAAGGCCTAATAATTATAATATTTTTCTTTACTTAAATGGTTATTATGGAATAGCCTTAATAATTATTAATAATTTTCTTGTAATTTTTTATATAATTTTTAAATTTGTTTTTTAGTAATTGAGTTTTGTGATGGAAAATAAATTCCGTCGCAAAAGTCAAATTTTGCGAAAGAAATCTTGTTCTGTCGCAAAACGCAAATTTTGTGACGGAAAAGGCAATTTTCGTCACAAAAAACGCTTTGCGACGAGTTTTTTTTTTTTTTTTTTTGGGTGAATCACAAATTCCGTTGCAAATTATTTTTGCAACAGAAAATGCCTATTTTGCAACGGATTTTGTCTGTCGCAAATTAGGACTTTTTTTGTAGTGTCTTGATGGTGCCAATACCCACAACATTCAAGATCCAATTCTCACACGTATACACAGACCCTTTAAAGATAGATCATAAGTATGAAACCACTCCCTATGAGAAGTCATATGTCATGTTGCACCTAAATCCATAATCCATGCATTAGTGAGTTCCAATCTATCTTTAGTTGTTCCTGTGATGCTACATAAAACGTCAGCAGCAGCAACACATCCTTGAGAATTTGATGCTTCAGAGGTTTTGTCTCCACCCTTCTTAAATCGACATTCACTCTTAAAGTGTCCTCTCTTGCCACAATTATAGCACTTGAAATTCTTATTACTCGTAGATTTTGATCTTCCTTGTTTGTGACTCTCACTGGAATCACGTTCCGTTGATTGTCCTCTCGTCATCGATAAGGCTTTCGCTTGACGCGATCTTGCCAAACAATCTTCTTTGTTTGTGCGTCGACTTTCTTCTTCAAGAACAAATGCTACAACATCATTGAAGGCCAAAATATCCGTGAGGATATTGTTAGTTATGTTGACGATGAGTTGATCATATGAATCTGGAAGACTTTGGAGTAGAATCTCAGCCTGTTCCTTTGGGTTAATATTATGTCCCAACGTTAAGAGTTGAGAGCACAGAGAGGTCAGAGTATTGATGTGCTCTATTACTGATGTAGATTCAGACATTTAAAGAGTTAAAGTTTTCTTTTCAAAAATATTTTGTTGTGAAGTGACTTTGATTCGTATAGCTTTGTGAGGTGATCCCATATCTCCTTGGTTGATTTCTTTTCCTCTACACCTGATAATATATCATCTGATAAGGACAGATGTAGATCAAAAATGGCCAATTCATCAATTCTTTTCCATTTCTCATCATTTGTGAACTCCTGTGGCCGAGTACTGATGGCCTCCAGGCAATTATCTTTGATCAATAATGCCTTCATCTTCAATTTCCATAATGAGAATTTTGTCCCATCAAATTTGCCAATATCCATCTTTGTTGTCATGGTTCTATCAAGAACTGCTTCTGCTTTCGAATAGCTCCCACTGTTTCACTCAGACTCGGGCTCCTTCAACCAGTATTTGGTTTGGTTATAGTACACCAGGAAAGACTGGAGGGGTCACAAATGGTCCCACTTAAAATCTCGTCTCTTTATACCTTTTATAGTATTTGTGACAAGACTTTCCTAGAGATGCACTTAATCACCCAATATACTTTACTAGAAAGATACCTGAAGAAAAATGCCTAATAGTACCTCTGTATATGTGGACAGCACCTCTGCACCGAACAGCACCTCCGTATATCACCGGCAGCACCTCAGGTCTGATACCACTTGTTGGGATTTTAGGATCGCATTGGGCAAAATAATAACAACAAATAAAGGAAATTGAAAATAATAATAAATGACACCCAGATATCTACTATGAAAATCTAAAATTAAAACCTCTCCTTCATTACAAGGAGAGAATAATCTTATCCCTCTCTTGAATCAAGAGAATTCCTCACAAACTCAAGAAATTATAGAAAGAAAATAAACGAAATTCACTTTCAGATGGCATATAATAATGCAAAGCCTAGCAGAAAGAATAACACCACCGCTAACACGGTGCGGATGGGGAGGGTAGTGGCGAGGGCAAAGTCTATGGCAACGACTGCTAGGGTGTAAATCCACAGAATGAAAAAGTGGTCCCGGGCGCAACATCCTATGCTCATGAACAATGAACCATCTTCAACATCAACCTGCAATTATTTTAGAAAGATTAAAAAAAAAATCACCAATTAGTGTTACATATCATATCATCACCTGCTCATAAATTAGAAGGAATAAAACATGTGCATGTACACTGATATGAAAGCACCATAAGCCATAAGAAAACGTCATTTTCAACAGTATTTGACATCAGCTAAAAGTTGTGAGGATTTCACTTTCTTGCCTTTTAGCTTTATCTTTATTAGGATTTCAAATTATTATAAAACATGGGAATTTAATATCGTGATATTTTTAGACATGACAATATAACACAGCCCCCCTCCTCCAAGCCACCAACCAAACAAAAAGAAAAAAAAAAACAAGAAAAACAAGAAGATGAATAGCCAAATGACTTCCTAGAGTGAAAATCTCAAGTCACCTAAAGATAATGATAAATTCAAATTGCATAAAGTGATGCATACATGCATTGTTGTCAAACTTGTGAGTTGACTCTCTAAGTTTATTGTTTTTACGTTTTTAGTTTATCAAATCGAGTCGAGTCACTAGTAAACTCATGACCGTTGTAAACTTGATTAAACTTATGAGTTTATACATCAAGTTTACCATTTTTATGTTTCAAATTTACAAAATCGTGTTAACTCACCCTTAAACTCGTGTTACCGTTTTTTATTTGATCATGCTTAGTGCATTTATATGTGAGTTTTATAGAAATTTCTTTGATAAATATGATATATTTTGAACATTTATGGATTTAATTTCAATTATTTAGATTTAAAATATATTTAAATTCAAATTGTTGTTATTTTTTTATATTTTAATTATTTATTATACACTGTTAATACCTATTTAATAGTAAAAGTAAACTCTTACGAGTTTATGATTCGAATTCACGATACAAATTTACGTCATTGTCACAAGTTTACTTAAACTCGAAAGTTTGACAACTTTGTATACATGACTATAAAATATTTCCTCAGTGTGTCATACACATGCTTTGATCAATATACAAATGATAAAAATGAGGGATAAAGACCAATTTTGCCATGGAAGTATTGGTTAGGGAGCATCCAGCACCCGAAAGTTTTTTTGGTATCATTTTTACCCTAAAAGTTTACAAACATAGCAATTTTACCCATCGGTTGATCTTGACCGTTTGATTGTCCCTTAAGTTTACAAAAATTTGCTCCTAAACAAAATTTCCAGGGCAAATTTGCTCCTAAAAAAACTTTCGGGGCATATTTGCTCCATTTTGTAAACTTCTGAGGCAAAATTGATACCAAGAAAACTTCCAGATGCTAGATGCTCCCTAGCCAATACTTTCGTAGTAAAATTGGTATTTATCCCTAAAAATGATCATAATTTTCTCTTACTAGCATAATAATCTCGATGTATATACTGACACATGAGAAAGGGTTAAGGTGTAAAAATACACATGTGCTTTATCCCAAGGAGCGCCCAGCACCAAGTACTTTTTTTAGGTGTGCTCATGATTATAAATTAGATGCAAAAAAATCATTTGATCGTTAAGTTTGACTTTGACCGTTGACCAGGGACGGACACAAAGGGAGCCCCCCCCCCCCCGGGTTAATATTTTTTTTAAAATAAAAAATCAATGGTTTACTTTTATATTAACTGATTTGCATTCAATATATTAATGAGATACAAATTGGTCAACATATTGCATCTATTGGTTTGCTTTCTCTTACATATTAATAAAAATTAAAGAGGTGGAACCCACACCTTATTATATCCTACTTATGTTGTACGCCTATCTTCTTCCTCTCCATATTTTTAAATAGCTTAACAGAAACTTGTAAGAATTAATAAGGTACTTAAAATCACTTCTTTTTATTAAATTTTTTTCATGAAATTTATTATGCATGATTTTATCTTTATTATTGTGGAAGAATTTGAGATATAAAAATATTATTCTTAATCTCTGAATTAGAAAGAGTACATATATGCCTTTATACAGGCAACCTAGAATTAACCCTAGAATCTCATAACATATAATCAAATCAAAATCAATTAAACTGATTGCGATATAATAGGAAATATCCTACGATAGGAAATAATCATAATAAATGCATTTATTCTCACACTCCCCCTCAAGTTGGATCATGAATGTGAATCATGTCCAACTTGCTTATACAACTCTCAACTTTCCTTATCACCAGTAATCGTCGTCTACGTCAGCAGATTCTCCTTTGTCAACCGTGGCCGCCACGGCTGAGCTGGCAATTGGTTGATTCGTAGTCTGAAGTGCAGCTAGCATTTCCATGATTTTGTTGAGCTGGTCTTTTTGGGATAATCCTTTGGAAGCTTCAGCTACATCATCGCTTTTAGAAGCTTCAGCTACACCATCGCATCCTTTCTCTATCCTTTGGCTTCTGGTCTACAGGTTTACCATGAAGGCTCTAGCAGGTATCCCTTGTGTGCCCCTATTTCTTACAATGATCACAGACTGGTCGACTTTTGGAACCTTTTGAATCTGTGTATCTAACAGCAAGAGCAGAGATCTCAAGAGTTGTAGAATGATTCAGAAGCATTGATTTGCGCCTGTCTTCTTCATTGCGTAAAATGGTATAGACTTTACGCACAGAGGGCAATGGCTCTTGACTGAGAATCCGAGCGCAAACATCATCATAAATTACATCAAGACCAGCCAGCAACTCATATACTCTCTCCTCTTCTTTCTCTTTGAGATCTTCTTTAGCATCAACCGCACAATGATGAGTTTTGTTCCTTAGAGCATCAAACTCTTGCCAAAGAGCTTATTTTTCAAGATAATAATTATCAAGTGGCATGTGATCCTATCTCAGTTGCCACAACTTCTTCTTAACATCAAATATACGAGATCTATTTCCTAGAGGACTATATGTCTCACGGAGAGCTGCCCAAATTTCTTGGGCTGATAGAAGGTACATAAAGCTCTTCTTAATTGGGGAAGACATCGCATTGATCAACCAAGAGGATACTAATGCATTCTCAGATTTCCATTTTCGAAACTCCTTGGTTTCTGATTTTGAGGGCATTTTTGCTTCACCATTTATATATTCAAGTTTATCCCGGCCGTCAAGAGCCAAAATCATAGATTGAGACCACTCTCGGTAATTGTCACTTGTAAGTTTCTCAGAGACAAGGAGGAAAGTAGAGAGGTCATTAGAACCAAATCGCGGCACAGATGAAGAGGCATCAGAGATGGTAGACATTGTGACTCAAGAAAATTTATTGTAATAAAACACCAAGCAAACACTGCCTTATAAAATGAGGGACAAATGAGCCCAAAAGATTTTTTTTTCTGAGTGAGATGACGTCGAATGAGCCCAAAGAAGAGAAACACCCGATACAATTCACACAAGAGACCGAGGGAGAACTCGGACGAGTTCAACGGACCTAAGCGAGAAGATGAGACCTTTTTGCAAACAAGATACCTAATACAGCAGCGTCACAGTACCGGAGATGACAGAAGAAGGATAGCGGTCTGAACTGTGATCGTTGGACGACTTCCTCGTTCAACCTTTCAATCTATTTCAGAATCAGAACTTAGAAGCAGATGACGAGATTAAGGATGAATGCAACGTTTTGACGCTGGGTCTGACGGAGGCTACTGACGCTGGGTCTGACGGGGAAAAAAAACCCTAGGAAGTACCGATCGATTACGTTGAAGGGGGACGTTCACCTTCACGATCGATTTTGTTGAGAAAGCTAGAGGGTGTTGATACTGATTTCAGAGGACACCGATACTGACTGAGAGACAGAGTCGAGGGTCTGCAAAGGCTGTTCGAACAGGAAGATCTGCAGAGACGCTTGACTATAGACTGATTTGTCAAGGGTCTACGAATCTGCAAAGACGCTCATGATGGAACCAGGTCGAGAAATCTGCTTAATTTCAATTTGAGAGATAAAAATATTATTCTTAATCTCTGAATTAGAAAGAGTACATATATGCCTTTATATAGGCAACCTAGAATTAACCCTAAAATCTCATAACATCTAATCAAATTAAAATCAATTAAACTGATTGCAATATAATAGAAAATATCCTACGATAGAAAATAATCATAATAAATGCATTTATTCTCACAATTATAATACTACTTTTATACTGATTAGAAAATATTTTAGGGTTAATATTTTGGACAAGTTTTAAGTTTTGTTAAAAGATGACAATAAGAATAAATGATGACTAATAATTAATTTTAATCGGTTTATTTTTATTATTAATACTATTTTTAAAATCATATCGGTTATAAGATAATTTATACTCTTTGTAAGGGATTATTATGGAAGAGGGTAATACCATTGATGTATCATCTTTTATTTTCGCCCCCTGTGGATAAAATTCCTAGGTCCGTCCCTGCCATTGACTGGACGATGACGTGGCTTTCAAAGATGCAAAAATACACCTATGGTTTGGCAAAAGATCACCCAATACCAAGTTTTAAAAAAATAATTATTATTATTTTTTTAATTAAAGAAAAATTATTATTTCTCTAGGTATAGTTCCCGGAAGGTCAAATTTTTTATTTTCATAATTTATTTATTTATTTCTTAGAATCCTTATTAAATTTTCTAATTAATAAATCATAAATGAGTATTTATACATTTGAGAAATAATGACCGATCCCACTTTCTGCCATTGGAATCAGAAGCTAAAGACGCAGTCACCTTTTGGGGTCATTATTGGGTAATGGGAAATTAAATCAAGTTAGTAAATCTTCGTTCCTATCTAATGAGAATGCGAAGCACAGTATAGTTCATGAACAGAGCAATAAACATGGCAAAGAACGTGACAGCCATATCTGAACGCTAATGTGGTTTTAGCATGACGGAATGAAGAAACAAATCGAACTTGTTTACAGATGAAAATTTATTCGAACTTGCTTAGGTGTAAGGACAAATGATGAAAGCAATACGAGGAAGAAGAAGCTCATCGAACGTCGTAGACAATCAAGGAGGCTGGAGTCATACCCAAATCTGGGACTCTTCCAAAATTCTTTTCGTCTTTAGCTTCTGTGATTCCGAAGGCAGATAAAGTGAGATCTAAGAGTAGGGCTCAAATGCACGGAAGCTTTTTTTTTCCCCCAAAAACTAACGTAACGGGGATTTTTTTTTTTTCTTAAACAATAAAAATAACATAACAAATGTAACGGGGAATTAAATTAATGTACATCGACCTTATCCTCATTTATTAAATATAGTATTTCTAATATCAAATTTTAAATACATAAATACTTATTTATTAATTATTAATTAGAAAATTTAATAAGGATTTTTTAAAAAAATAAATAAATAAATTATGGAAATAAAAAATTTGGCCTTTCAAGAATTATATCGAGAGAAATAACAATTTTTCTTTAATTGAAAAAATTTATTAAATTAAAAAAAACTTAAATTTTGAAACTCTTGAATTTTGAAACTCTTTTTACCAAACCACATGTGTATTTTTGCACCTTTGAAAGCCATGTCATCATCCAATTAGCAAAAATAGTCAAGCTTAACGGTCAAATAGTTTTTTGTACCTAATTTGTAACCATATGTACACTTTTGCACTTAAAAGAAAATACCAATGATATTTTTAGGCATGGAAATTTAACACAAAATTAACTAGTAGATATGCTCTATAATTTCATTGAGTGTTCATTTCGATCTTTCTCTACCTCTCGTTAGAAGACTTCATCATGCTTGATTGACCCCCGGAAAAAACACCCCCCCCCCCCCAAAAAAAAAAAAAGATAAAATGACCAAATAACATCCTAGAATGAGAATCTCAATTTATCTAAAGATAATGGTAAATTCAAATTTGCGCTCAAGACTATATTTGTTTTACAAAAAGAAAGTGATGGAGAAAGAAGTGAACTTACGACCTACTTTATATCTTATGTATAATTAACTTATGTCTTATCAGTTAAATAAATTAATTTGAAGAAAAAATGATAAATATAAAACAAATTAATTTAAAGAAAAAATGATAAATATAAAACAAATTAATTTTGCTAAAAAATGATAAATATAAAACAAGTTAATTTTTTAAAAAAAATGATAAATATAAATACTTTAAAGTGCTTTAATTAGCTTCCTTAATAAAATAAAATAAAATTGCCATTTTTTTAGAGATTAAAAAACATAAGTAAACTTTTTTTTTTTTAACAATCTAAGTAAACTGATTAATATAGCATATGTTGTATATATGTTGTGCAACATTAATTTATGTTGTGTATGGTTAGATTAGGTCAAGTAAATTAGTTTAGAGAAAAACATAAATAAAAAGTTAAGGAAGCTAATTACTTGACTAGATTTTTCGATCCCTCTCAAAAAAACGATTAACGTTACTTGTGTTCAGAGATTTTTTTTCAGACCGAAAATTTTTGCATTGTTTCTCAAGCCTCGCCTTGTCATTTTGTATACGAAAAAATGAATTGCAAGAGATAAAAAGAGGAGTATCCGGCGTATCTAACCCCCAAATTAAGTGTGGCTCAAAGAAAAACAGGATGCACCCAAAAAATATGAGACGGTTGATTTCTAAAAGGGCAACCACTCAATTCCAAAAATACCAAGTTCAATTAATATGCTTTTGGATGAGCCTCTTCAGCCCTAATGTGCACCAGTAATGTCAACTCATACGGCTCTTTCAACGGTTGCACCTCCTCATCCGCAAGAGGTGGCAGTGGCAGTGCCTCATCCCCCATGGCCAGTGGTGGCGGAGGCGGAGGAGGCCGCAGCGGCGGCGGAGGCAGCCGCAGCGGCGGCGGAGGCGGCCGCAGCGGAGGCGGAGGCTGCCGCAGCGGCGGCGGAGGCGGCCGCAGCGGCGGCGGAGGCGGCCGCAGCGGTGGCGGAGGAGGCCGCAGCGGCGGCGGAGGAGGCCGCAGCGGCGGCGGAGGCAGAGGCGGCTGAGGCAAAGGAAGCCATGGCTGCAGCAGTGGCAGCGGAAGTCGAGGCGACAAGCGGCTCCACCGCGTGCGGCTGCAGAGGCAGAGGGGGTGGAGGGGGTGGAGGTGGCGGAGGTGGAGGCGGCGGCAGAGGCACAAGGGATGGAGGCAGCGGCAGAGGCGGAGGGGGTGGAGGTGGCGGCGGAGGGGGTGGAGGTGGCGGTGGCGGCGGAGGGGGAGGGGGTGGAGGTGGAGGTGGCGGCGGAGGCGGAGGGGGTGGAGGTGGCGGTGGAGGTGGAGGGGGTGGAGGTGGAGGTGGAGGTGGCGGTGGCGGAGGAGGTGGAGGCGACGGAGGCGGAGGCTGAGGCGGCGACGGAGGTGGAGGCTGAGCCGACGACGGAGGCGACAGCAGCGGAGGCAGGGATGACACCGACAGTAGAGGCGACGAAAGCGGAGGCGATGTCAATGGTGGCGGCGGAGACGATGTCGATGGCAGTAGCAATGGAGACGACGTCGATGGCAGAGACGACGTCGATGGCGAAGGCCGCAACGTCGAAGGCCGCAACGGCGAAGGCCGCAACGGAGACGACGTCGACGGCGGCAGAGGCGGTGGCAGTACACGAGGCCGTGGCAGTACACGAGACCACGGCAGTAGACGAGACCGCAATAGTGGTAGCGGCGGCAGCGATGATGACGGCGGTAGAGACGACGTCAAAAATGGAGGCAATGTCGATGGTAGTAGACGAGACCGCGGCGGCAACAGTCGTGGTAGCGATGATGACGGCTGCGAAGACGATGCCGGTAGCGGCAGAGGCAAGCCAATCTCCCTAGTGTTCAGCAACCGATCCATACGTAGCAACGGATCCTCCTGAAAATGATGTCCCTGTAATTGTAACTGAAGAATTATAACATGATCCACTAACTTATACAATTTTTTTTTTTTTGGTCAAAACTAACTTATACAATTAGACTAGTAAATAACTAGCTTAATTTGTTCTATTAGTGTAGTTATTGTATGTGTATTTGTATAAATATATTTAGATACAATGTTGAATAAATAAAAATAATTCTAATTTGAATAGAATATAAGTAATACTAACCACAAATGGCAAACTCCATGTAACATCCTAAATTTTATTTTATAATTTAATTACAATTAAGAAATAATTAATTATGAAAAAGAGCTTATCATGTAATTATTGATACAACGTTGAATAAATAAAAATAATTCTAATTTGAATAGAATATAAGTAATACGAACCACAAATGGCAAACTCCATGTAACCTCCTAAATTTTATTTTATAATTTAATTACAATTAAAAAATAATTAATTATGGAAAACAGCTTATCATGTAATTATTGATATAATAAGGGTTCACTTAAAGGGAAAAAGATTTCTCCGGTCACTGGAGATAGAGTTATCTCCAGTGACCACAAAACTACGTCGTTTTGGATTAATGAAGGGTTTGTTAGTAATTTCAGGTGAATTAATGAAGGGTGTTTTGGTAAAATGTATATGATTAAAAAAATAAACAGAATTACAGAAACACCCTTCATTAATTCATTTAAAATTACTAACAAACCCTTCATTAATCCAATACGACATAGTTTTGGGTCACTGGAGATAACTCTATCTCCAGTGACAGGAGAAATCCTTTACCCTCATTTAAAATATGATTTATAATAGCAAAAGAAAATATAGAATGGAAAAATATATAAATAATTTATTATTATAATATATATATATATATATATATATATATATATATTGTATGACTAAAGGGTCACGTGACCCCTTTAGTCACACAACAGCTGGATGGGTGTTTTAAATACCCAATACCTCCATCAAATGTCAAATTCGCAACACTTACGTGCTGGAGGCGTTGGGAGTTGCCGCGGCGCTGTGGTTCCATAGTTCCTAGGGTTTAATACTTTGGGATCAATAAGGTACTCAAGATTACTTCTAATCATAAAACTTCCTTCTCAAAAGCTGTTCTAAATAACTTTATCTTTCTTATGGTAGTAATTTCATGCTGATTAAAGAAGGGTTTTAGATAAGTTTTAAGTTTTCTCAATATATGACTATAAGAATGTAGAGGATGATCAACAGTTGATTTTAATCGGTTTAGTTTTGCTAATAGGCTTCGAGGAATTTAAATTAAAGTTATTTTGATTATCAGGAGTATTGAAGAGCTATTAATTGGTAGTAAATTGATTGTAGTAGATTGACTTTTGCGTTCTGTTACGCCCTTCGTAGATTGCTCTCATTCTCTCCTCTGTGAGAGTCGCGTTCTCTCTTTCGTGGGTGTTCGGTGGGGCTTTGTTCTCCTTGTCTGGCTTCCTGGTTTCTTCCTGGGGTGTTTGATAGTGTGTTCCCTCTTTTCTGGTTTCTTCCTTGTCTGGCAACATGGAGATAAGGCAGGGGAGTGGAGCAAGCAAACAGAATCAAGTAGTGCTGAGATTATCTCAGAAAAAGGATAGGAAGAAGAAATCTTTGGTCGGGAAGATTCTTACTCAGAAAAATCTAAATTATCCTACGGTGATAGCTATGATCACTAAGGCGTGGCAAGTGAAGGATGGTGTGGAAATACTTGATATGGATCAGAATAACTTAGTTTTTCTGTTTCGTTTTAATAGTAATGAGGATTTTATCCGTGTCCTCAAAGGAAGGCCATGGAATATTCTGGGATTTCTCCTAAATCTTCAAGTATGGGAGGATGATATGACCCTCCAAGATGTGAATTTTGATACTGCCCCGTTCTGGCTACAGTTTCATAACCTCCCCGTGGATGCCTTTGATAGTTGTAATGCAAAAACCTTAGGTGATGGTGCCGGGGAAGCGGTAATGTTAGAGGATCCGATGGTCGATGGAAAGATGCTGAGGACTTTCATTAGGGTTCGTTCCATTATTCGTCTGGATAAGCCTTTGTCTACTGGATTTTGGGTACCGCGTGAAGGTAGAGAACGAATCTGGGTGAAGATTCGTTATGAGCGTTTGCAAAATTTCTGTTATAAGTGTGGCTGTCTTGTTCATGAAGGGAGAGGGTGTAAAGTTGAGAATGTTGCTATCACTATAGAGAATGATCAAGAATTTGGTCCCTGGCTGAGTACACAAGGTGTACGTACCTTTGAGCAAGTGGTGGTGGTTTGTAAAAATAATTGGCTGGAAGCTCAGGGTTATGCCTCCGATGCTCAGTCCGAGGTTCCGGTGGATTTCTCAGCCAACTGGTGAAGTGGGTGAAGTTAGGGGGTCCTTGATTGAGGCTCCATCCATTACTCCACGATGTGCATCTCCGGTTCACAAGCCACTGCCGGCGAGGATAAGCTCACCACTGTCGGCCCCCGGCGTTGGGCATGATTGTAACGGGTCGATTAGGGCAACGGCTACTGGTAGGGGGCTCAGATGGTGACGCATTCTGCTACTGTGCCTCCGCCGAAAGCTGCTGGTGTGACGGTGACAGGAGAGGGGCGGGATGACGTTGGGTGTCTGACTGCTTTTCGCGGGTGTGTGACTGTGGGGGGTGATGACGTGGAATCGGTGGTTAATGAGATAAGTCAGATGGTGGGGTTGGATGGGCCTGATCCACGGTCTGTTATCCAACCGGAAGTGGATAAAATAGTTTCTGGGCCTCATGAAATTCCTTTGGGCTCAGTTATGCGTCATAAGGAAAATTGGGACGGTGGTGTGGTAAGAGCTGGGCCGAGTTTGCTTGATGGACCAGGATTAGTAATCTCAAATATTAGTGGCTACAATCTGGGAAAAGTTGGGCCGTGTTCAGCTGCTGGACCGAGTTTACCTGTAGAGGAGGATGTTGTGAATGAATCTGAACCAGTGAAGTGTGCCTCTAATATCAGGCCTAATGAAATTTCTCCAATCCTTTTGGAAGGGGATTCCGTAATTAAGGCAGCTGAATCTCCGTATATTGTGGACTTCCCTAGTGATGATGAAGGGAATAGTCAGGCCATTATCCCATTTAATGGTCTTTCGCCAATTTCTGCGATATCTGAGGGGTTAAATCGAATTCATATTAAGCGGCCTTTACTAGAGGGAGCTGATTCTTTTATAAGTAGCAAGTGCAGACGCCTAAATTTTGATCCTGAAGAGGAGTCACAAAAGAAAAAGGATTCTCTAGGCCGGTCAATGAGAGGACGACGTAGAAGTTTTCGGGCGGTCAAGAACTCTCTAAGGATTGCTAATTCTGTTAATGCTCTCGGTTCATCAGGTATGGATACTACACCAATTGACATTGATTTTCCTGACAGTTGGCTATGTGCAGGTAATGGTTGTCTTAAGGAGGAAGATATGTCATTCTCAAGACACCGGTGGTTGGATGGAACCAACCACCGGTTCGCCATGAATCTGCTAGCTTGGAACTATCAAGGCTTGGGGGTTGCCTTGACAGCCAGAAACTTGAAGCAAGAGCGCTTCCAGAAAAAACCCCACTTAGTCTTCTTGATGGAGACTAAGCAGAAGGCTGGTTACGTAAGGAAGGTGAGACGTAGATGTGGCTTCGATGAAGAATGGATGGTTAATCCAGTGGGTAGAAGCGGTGGTCTGGCTTTATGGTGGTCGAATGTGCTTACTGTAAATATTCTGTTCTCATCACCAAATATTATTCATACTAGTGTTATGTCGTCTACTTAATCTACCCCTTCATATATCACCTTTATTTATGGTCCGACTAATGAAGAGGCAAGAAGGTTATGCTGGAAAGAAGTTCGAAAAATTAGCAGCAACATCAGAACATCTTGGTTATGTTTGGGAGATTTTAATGATATCCTTGCTCAGGATGAGAAAAGTGGTGGCCTGCCCAGACCTTGGAGAAAGATCCTTAGCTTCAAAAGTTGTGTCTGATTGTGAGTTGGAAGATTTGGGCTACAATGGTCCCATTTTCACCTAGTGTAATAATCGTGATAGCCCAGATACTATCAACAAACGCTTTGACAGGGCTTTGGGCAACACGCTTTTGAGAGAGGAGTTTCCTACCCTCCAGATCTTTAATATAGACCCGGCTAGGTCATCCGACCATCATCTCTTATTTATCCAATGTCAGTATGAGAATCATAAGAGAAAGCGACCTTTCTGTTTTGAAGCCGTCTGGGCCTCCCACGATCATTATCTTGAGGTAATCAAAGAGAGCTGGCGAACCTTTTCTGAGCAGGATGTTTCACGTTTGGACTCATTCCTAAGCAAGCTGAAGAGATGCAAACTGAATCTGATTTCGTGGAGTAAGAAGGAGTTTCCTAATAGTGCTAAGCATATTGATCTCTTAAAGGCCCATATGGCAGAGTTGGCTCTTCAGGATCGAACACCTAACGTTTCGAAAGGGATGCTGGATGTAAAAGGTGAACTGGACAGGTTATTGGAGTTAGAAGAACAGTATTGGTGGCAACGCTCCCGGATCAATTGGTTAGCTGCTGGTGACAAAAATTCTCGCTTCTTCCATGTGTCCACTATTAAAAGAAGGCAGAGGAACCAAATTTCGTCTATTAACGATGATGTGGGTAACTGGTTAATGGAAAAAGATGTTATCTCTCAGAATATTGCCAGCTATTTTCAGAATCTCTTTGCTTCCTCGGGTTCTCATTCAATGAATGCTGCCTTGAGCTATATTGATCCAAAAATATCTGAGGAAATGAATCATAGCGTATTGTTACCGGTCTCGAGGGAGAAGATTAAGGCTGCAGCATTTAGTATGGGGAGTACAAAGGCACTGGGTCTGGATGGTTTTTCTGGTAAATTTTATCATTCTGCATGGGCTGAAATTGCTGATTCTGTATGCTCTATGGTCTGTGAGTTTTTTGCTAACTCTGTCTTAGAGGGGATTAATATGACTAACATCACGTTAGTCCCCAAAGTTCAGAAACCAGAACATGTTTGTCAATTTCGACCGATTGGCCTATGCAACTTTTCTTATAAAATCATTTCTAAGATCATGGCCAATAAGATGCGTCCTTTACTTGATATTTGTATCTCCCAGAACCAAAGTGCTTTTGTTCCTGACCGGTGTATTCATGATAATATCATCATTGCGCATAAAGTTTACCATTATCTTCGTCATAAAAGAACTGGAGGTAAGTATAAATTTGCCCTTAAGATGGACATGAGTAAGGCGTATGATCGGGTTGAGTGGGACTTCATTGAGAATGTCTTGTTAAGGTTTGGTTTTTATTCACAATGGGTTTCTCTTATTATGAAATGTGTGCATTCAGTGAGCTTAAATATTTGTTTATCTGGTGAAAATGTAAAGTCTTTTACTCCTAGTAGAGGTATTAGACAGGGAGACCCCCTTTCGTCATATCTGTTCATTTTGGTTGCAGAGGTCCTATCTATTATGATTAGCAAAAGCCAATATGACAAGCGGCTTAAAGGTGTCAAATTGAGTAATGGGTGTCCAGTTCTGACTCAGTTTTTTTGCTGATGATGCACTTTTATACATGCATGCGAGTCGCCGTAATTGTGCTTATTTAGTTAACATTCTGGATTTGTATTGTGTGGCTTCAGGTCAGGTCATTAATCTAGATAAATCTAGTATTTTCTTCTCTTCTAACACTCCTCCTGCAGTGAAAAATATGGTGAGCGGCTTGCTGAAAATCCCAGCAACAGAAGATCCGGGTACTTATCTTGGCATCCCTAGTATTTGGGGAAAAACGAAGAACCAAGCAGTGGCCTATATCAGAGAACGAGTAGCTACTAAAATCCATGGATGGAGTCAATCTCTTCTATCCTTTGCCGGTCGATAAGTTATGATCAAAGCGGTTATCCAGGCAATTCCAATTTATCCGATGAACTATTTCAAATTCCCTGTTAGAACGTGTAAGGAGATCAACAGCCTTATTGCTAATTTTTGGTGGGATGGTAATGCCGTTGGAGGCAAGACTCATTGGAAAGCTTGGATGCTATGACTTGTAGCAAGAGTGTTGAGGGCATGGGATTTCGAGATCTCCTGACGATGAATGATGCCCTCCTGGCTAAGACGGCGTGGAGGATCCTAATGAGACCAAATGATCTTTGGGCTAGGGTGCTTAAAAGTGTGTATTTTCCTAAAGATCACTTCATTAATGCGGTGAAAGGCTACAAAGCATCTTGGTGCTGGTCTAGCATCCTTGTTGGCAGAGTTTCTTAAGAAGGATCTTCGATGGGATATTGGTGATGGATCTAATATCAGAATTTGGGGTGGTCCCTAGGTGCCTGGAGGTGTTTTTCCGCCGAGACCTTGTGTCACTGATATTCCGATTATTGCAGAGGGCAGAGTATGTGATCTGATTGTTGATGGGCAATGGAATCTTTCTCCTATTAACCAGTATGTATCTTCTGATGTCAAAGAAGCAATATATAAAATCCCCATCCCTTCCAATGGGCTACAAGACAAGTTGGTATGGACCAGTGCCAAGAATGGAGTTTATACGGTGAAGCTAGGCTACCACTGTCGGAAAACCTGTAAGCCTGGTTGTGTGGATAAGGCTGGCACCTCGACTGTCATTCATACCTCATGTTGGAGATCAATTTGGAAGATAAAAGTGATTCCTCGTGTTCAACAATTCATATGGCGACTCTTGAATAAAGCTATTGCCACCAAGTTTGCCTTGTTTAGGCGAAAAAGATCCCAAGACAGCCTATGCCCAATCTGTGCAAATGCTGAGGAAACTATCGAGCACGTGTTTTTCCATTGCCCTTGGACCAGCTGCATATGGTTTGGCTGCTCGCTTGGGGCCAAAATTGATGTTTCCAGTATTACCAACTTCAATGCTTGGTGGATTCTGATGACAAGTACCCCCCAACTAAGTAAGCATGATCTCTCTTTAATTAGCTGGCTTCTGTGGTTTATCTGGAAAGCTAGAAATGATATGACCTTTGGCCATAGGGAGCCAAACCCGAATTCTGTTATTGAATTGGCACGAAAGAATAATTTTGAATTCTGGGCTCACTGTGCTAAAGGGGTGAGGGAACCTTTAGGGTCGAGGGGCTGTGATAGTCCTGGCTCTAAATGGTTTCCCCCTAATCCGGGTAGCCTTAAGATTAAATGTGATGGAGCATTTTCGACTTATAAAAATGATGCTGCTATTGGGGTTATTTGTCGTGACTTTGCTGGCTTTTTTAGATGGGGATTTGTGAATAAAGTCAAGTCTATCTCTGCCTTCATGACTGAAGCCTTAGCTATGAAAAGGGCTTTGCTTTTGGCCCTGGATCTTGACCATGATAAGGTCATTTTTGAAACAGATTGCCTTCCTTTACTTTCGTGTGTTAGAGCCAAGTCACCGGACTTGTATGATTGGAAGTGCAGAGGAATTATCCAGGATATTATTCACCTTTTGTCTTCTAGAGTTGGGTTTTCCTTGTCCTTTTCCCCGATAGGGGGTAATCGTGCTGCGGATCTTCTCGCAGCTGATGCTTATAAAGGGGTGTGCCCAATTGGGTGGGTTCAGCGACCAACACCCGCTTTAGTATCTCTTCTAGCTCTAGAGGCTTAAAAGGCTAGTGATGGGGTTGATAATTCTTCGGTTTCTGGTTTCGCTTTGGATGGTGGCTAGTTATGTTTTTCTGTTCTGTTGTTTTGTTTCCTTGTTTGTGCTAGGGTATTCCATTTCTGTCATTGTTGCTCCTTTTCTGGTTGTTGTCTGTTTATGCTCTTTGTAATCATACTTCTCTTTGAAGTTTTATTCTAATGAAATCTTCTTTGACCAAAAAAAGATTGACTTTTGCATTCTCGAGCTCTTGGAATAGGAGTGCAGTGATAATAATTGGCTTTGGTGAGAGGTAATCACTTTCCTCTTATTTTGTATACTTGTATGATGTTTGTGAGTGTTTTTGATCATATGTAACTATGAAACTATGTTGGTAATGCAATTGTCTTGTGGGATTTATTTTCATGAAGAAATTCCTAATTATATTATATTATATTATATGAACTTGTGTGGGATTATGTGATTGAGGATATTCTATTAGTAACTCGTGAATTATATGGGAGGGCATGGTGGACATGGATTGACAAGAGATTAGTCAAAGAGGAAATAAGGGGGTTCTATCTTGTATGAAAAGAGGAAATAAGGTAGTGGGCCTTTAGGGGTACACTAGTTAGTCATTTGGTCCATTTGTGTTCAATAGGGCCATGGGTTCAGTCAGAGGAAACAAGGCAAGGAGGAAATAAGGGAGGGTCGAGAATAAAATTCTTGTATATTAATTATTGTGTACTTGTGTGTTGGATATGAAAAATGAGATATTGACAGACATATATGTATGTTGCCATGTGACATTATTGATAATGTTATGATTTTATGATATCCCACTTGACACCTCGTGAGCAAATACTCATATGCCCGATAAGATGGATTGATGGTTACTATTTTTCAGGTGATAGTCCTTGTGCAGGTCCATCAAGGAAGGCTTCGAAATCTTAAGCTACTTCTGCTAAAGTAGTGTTTCCACCTTTTTATTATATGTTGGATTATTACATATTGTCATATTATGGCTCATTTTGCATGCTCTAGTTTATTTTGATAAATGATAATTGGTTTGATCAAACTACTGATTGATTATCATTATTTTATGGAATAATAGAGGACGTTATTTTATGGAAAACAGAGGACGTTACACTCCACATACCAGAGGTTGAAGACCAAATAGCTGGCGAAAAGGATTGATCAGAGAATACCAACGATCCAGCAATACCTGCTGGACGGCTGGCCAACCCTCGCGCGCACCCATGAAAACTGGAAAAAAATATGTTAAACAATTGTAATAAGTAGGTTGAAATACATAAGCTAAAACCTAAACAGGAAGATAAAATCAACACCAAAAACTAAAAGACTTCTTAAAACATACCTAACGGTAAGATGAGTCGAAAAAACACGTAGGGTAGCAGGATAAGAAGCACCAACACCAAAAGGTCAAGGATGCGACCACCAAGGGCAAAGCCTGCGGCTATCATTGTGCAAACTCCCACACAGAATAGTCCGTCATTAAAGGAGCATCTCATGCACATCAGTAATCCATCTTCAAGTGTTTGCTGCAAATTTTTAGAAATAAATAAATAAAACATCACTAAATTTTTAAAAAAAATACAGTGCTTTTGGTATATAACTATATAAGTATTTTAATTTACCATTTATTAAAAATCTATATAACAATTTTCAATGTAAGAGGTGTAGTGAAAAAAATCAAAATCTTCATATTATTCAACACATGCGCTACAAATTCTAAAAAATCACTATTTTTTGAAGTCCCAAGATCTGATAAATGGATTTTCTCAGTGTACCATGCACATGCTTTGATCAATAAAAATGCTCATAATAATCTCAATTTTATTTGTGTAAAAACTTTTCAAAAATAAATAATACCATCACCGGCATGTTTCAAAGCATTTGACAAAACATCATGCAGAGGTCCAGCTTACATAAACAGTCATTATCATAAATAACAGTGTAATCTTGGAAATAAATCCTTAGCCCCACAAAAATTCAAATTAAGATTATGCATATTGAAAGATAACCTCATTGAACTCATCATGGCCTGTATCTCCACTAATTCTATGTCTATTCTCTAGAATGGAGACGAAAGTCCTAGTTTCACCCCTTCAAGAGGAGTCAGGCAAGGTGACCCATTGAGCCCCTATATATTTGTCCTTTGCATGGAACTTCTGGGCCACCTTAGTAAAGCTGAATGGATGCTCGGCAATGGAAACCGTTCTCTTTCAAAAGAGGCGGCCCCTATATTTCCCAACTCTTCCTTGCCGATGACCTCATCCTTTTCACTGAAGCTTCCCACAACCAAATGACTGAAGTTCGAAAAGTGATGCAAAGCTTTTGTTAAGTTTCAGGCCACAGAATCAATCTTGCTAGATCCCGAATGTTTTGCTCCATAAATGTTAACTTTAATAGAGCTCTCAAACTAAGTAAATTGCTTGGGATAGGAATCACATAAGATCTTGGGAAATACTTGGGGGTGCCAATAATTCATAATAGAGTTACGAAAGCTACTTATCAACCCATTGTTCAAAAGGCTCGAAAGAAACTTTCGATGTGGAAAAGCAAGTTTTTAACTATTGCTGGTCACTCGGTGCTGATTAAATCTGTGTTATCCTCCCTTCCCATCTACTGCATGCAGTCAACCCTCCTCCTGATTTGTACTATCAATGAATTTGATAAGATCTCAAGAAAATTTCTTTGGTCTCAAGAAGAAGAGGTGAAAAAATGCACCTCATTGCTTGGAATAAAATCACTCAAGCCAAAAAGTAAGGGGGTCTTGGTTTCAAAAATCTTCGTCGCCAACACAAAGCCTTTATTATGAAACTCTATTCGAATCTCCTGACGAACAAACACGCTCTATGGGTTCAATGCCTTTGGTTGAAATATAATTGTGGCAATCTTTCTATGCCCTCTGTCTCTAAGAAGAGAAACTCATCCTCTGCTTGGAAGGCGATCGTCGAAGTTTGGGATAAGTTTATTGCAGGAGTTGGAAAAATGGTTAACAATGGTGCGGAAACCAAGTTCTGGCATGATCTTTGGCTTCCTCTTGATCGACCTCTTATAGCCTTTGTTCTGAACCCATCCTTTCTTAATAAAGGAGAGACAGTGAAAGACCATCTTTTGGCTAATGGAAGATGGGACATTAGTAGGTAGTAGGGCATTCTGCATCCCTTAATCATTAATACTATCTCCAGAATGCACCCCCTCTAATAGTCTTCCTGATTGTTTTACTTCGAGAGCTGCAAAAGATGGCGGTTTCTCTGTTAAATCTGCTTATCTCTATCTGTTTGATCGAGGAGGAGCGAATGTTAACAACTTCTGGACGCTGATATGGAAATGGCAACTCCCTGAGAAAGTCAAATTTTTCATGTGGCAAGTTAGCCACGAAAGACTTGTCATAAACTCCCTCAGAGCCAGAAAAGGATTTACAAATGAGAATCTTTGCCCATTCCCTTGTAATAAAGAGGAAAGCGTGATTCATATAATCAAGGACTATGAGAGAGCAAAAAACTTGTGGAAACAAATTTTACAGTCTAATTATCTTTCTCAATTTTTTGCAGGCAATTTACAGGTTTGGCTCAATTGGAACACTAATTACAATCCTGGAAAAGGAAGATTTCAGGACTTCTCTTGGCCAAGAGTCTTCAGTTTGGGGTGCTCGATCCTCTGGACTACTGGATGCAAATTCCTGTTCCAAGGCAAAAACACGGATACCAGGGAGATGTTACACTTGTGTAATTACCTTCTGATGGAAAATACAGCTAATGAATCTCTAACTCATCAAATTTTCCAACTTGATAGGTTTGAAGAGAAGACTTGGATGTAGACGGATCAGTGTGTCATCAACACCAAGCAACATGCAGAGGAGTGATAAGGAATTCTCAAGAGAGGATAGATGCATCACTCTTACTGGTTAGTTCGAGCAAGCCAGCCATAAAAGACAATAAGAATGAGTGCAAAAAGGTCAATAGAGTTTTTAAGAGTTCCTTACAAGAGGCAATTCCTGCAACAAATAAGAGTTCTGTCTACCTAGAAATCTTCGAGGGGGTGGCATATGGAATTGTTGCTGCATTAAGCAAAGGTATGTTAGCATCTTTTATTACTATGTTAAGAACCTCTTTGATGCCTGGAGTATTGGGATTCATGTTTATACTAGGCCTCTGGATTCTATCAACAACTACCTTGATACTTTAATATTATCAAAGTTGCACTCAATGGATTATAGGGGAACGGATGGTGTTATTTATTATATACTGAAGGGTGGTCAAGCATGCATTTTAGAAGATAATGAGTATCCACATAAGGTTGTAAGAGAAAGCATGAAAAGAACCTCTAAAAAATTATTATTTCTTTGTCTTATGATGCAAGATGAAGGGGAGAAAGTGTACTTTAAGTCCAAGATAGGCTGTCTTTCCTCTCCTAAGAAGCAAAATAGAGGTCCTGATGCTTAAGCCACCGTCGAAATTACAACCCAAGATTTTATAGTTGTAACAGACATACTCCATGTGATTCTCAACGAAGAAGAGAATTTTTTTGGTGTGACTATAGCAAGATGGGAATTGGTGGTCAATACAAATACTTTCATTTCAAGAAATCAACAATCAATGATTTGCATAGAACATCCAACATTCATATGGCAATCTTACTTGATTTCACTGTTAATGGAGCACTGACAGCCACAATTCTCTATGGTGACAGGAATGCAATGAAAATATAAACTGCCATTGTTGTCTATTTTCAAAAAATGGGACTTGGTCACCTTGGTTCTCAAAAGATCCTTAAGCAAGCACTTGTGCATATAACTGATTTCTTCTTGCTTTCTTGTGATTTTGGAAGCTAAGAAAAGCGAAGCAAGTTGTAATATCCTGAATTTTGGCTGAAAATTGAGAATAAGCCTAAAGTAGGCGAACAACTAAGCCCGGTTTAGGTAGAGTCCCAAGAATGACGAGAGATAGAAAGCCTCTTAGGGATTAAGTAACTCGGCTATACAGGTCAGTGGACGTAGTATGTATAAATTGTGGAATTAAAGTGCCAATGGGAAAAAGGGCACAAAAGACCTCTATGGTATAAATTTGGTTGGAAAAGATGCCACCTAACTATGTCCTAAGGTATAGGACAATTAGTTGGGTGAAAATATGCCGGTACAAGAACATATACAGCATTTTTAGGGCAATCGGGTATGTCCTTCGTTTTTGGAGATAAAAAGTCAATTGTAAAAATTACTTAACGACACGTGTCACTACGGGGTTAAAAAGCAAAAAGTAAGTAATGATTACAGGGCTAGAAAAGTCAATTCCTTGCCCCTTAAGGAGTGAATTTCGTCCATTCATAAAATAGGAGAGGAAATCAGATGATTTTATCTGTATTTAAGCTCAAACACAAAGTACATGTCCTAAAGGAAGTTAACCGATGAAAAAGGGACTGATAAGGACCAATTAGAGATTTTTTTTTGTATATAAAATGGAACAAATATTGGGCTATCTGAGGGTGCATAATGGCGCCATATGTGAAGGCTTAATCAGGGAAAAAGATCTAAAAATTTGAAGAAAAGTGGAAAAGGGAGCACCCTTTTAACCAGCGGTGCACTACAAGGACCAGTGAATAAAAGGGTGAATTGGATAAATCGAATAAAATCACATGGATCAGATTTTTAAGGCCTAGAATGGGCCACACTGACCCCTGAAATTATCTAGAATTTCTTGAAGAAAAAGAAAAGAGAAAACAAGCCAAAAACCAAGATACATGCTTTTAACCATGGGACAAAAGGGTGTTTCGGGTAATATAAGGTAATTTACACATTATGAAAGATAAAAATCTGATTTTTATGGGCAGCAATGCGCCACATGGTCAGGTTCTGGAACACTCTAGAATCGCTTGGGAATTAAGTTAGTAAACCCTGGGCTATGCTATTAACAAGTAGACAAAAGCATGAACCGGATAATACAATGCACCCTAACCATTTTGATTATTTTATAAAGGCACAAACCATTCTTTTGGCTGAAAGGGGGAAAACAAGTAAAGCAAGAGGTAGATCCAGCCAAGGTTTCAACACTTAGAGAAGAAGCCAGATCACTAATTGAAGCTCCGATTTTAAATAAACACCGAAAACCTAAGCCTTTGAAATTTAAAGTTAGGGTTTTCATCCACCTGATTAGATCTTGGAGTTGTAATCTAATTTTGGTATTTTTAAGGGTTCCAATGGGTTTAAAACGTTATTTTTTATGGGGTTAGGTCAAAGTTAAGTCTACGAACTCAAACACCGAAAACTCAAGAAAAGAGCTTGCTACCTGCTTTAGGGTTTTCTGGCCAGCAAAGCTTCATCCGTGTTTTTAAAATAGTAAATGAAGTCCATTTGCTCTAAAATTTTACAGGCAAAAATTAGACTTCTTGAGTTTCATTTTGAAATAAAGTTCGACGCCTTTTTTATTATTCATCTAGGAGAAATTATTTTTTGAAAAGTGCCCTAGAGCTACAATATTTTTCTAACCAGTGGATAAAGTTTGGGTTACACAACAAAATATGAACCCTTTTGGACTTTGAAAGTATTTTTACTGCAAACTAGACATCCTAAGGGTTCAGATGCCACCAATTTCGTGACCATTGGATTTTTGTGAAATTTATTAAAAATGTTTGAAGTTGGGCCAGAGTCACTGGAATTTCTGGATTTTTTGTTAGGACTCAGATTTCTTGAAAAATGGAAGGGTATTTTTGGAAATACCAAAAATAAGGTATTTTGATGTTGTTTAGGGTTAAGCATATTTCGGAAAGCTATCAAGCATCGTAAAACTTTAAGACGGTACACATCCCACAGGTAGTAGCTGCTTACTCAAGTACTTGATATGTGTTTGTTGTATGTTTGTTTGCCATGTTTGTTTTGCCAAATATGCATATAGAGCATGTTGGGGTTCGAGTCCCTGACTTTTGTGTTCCTGGCGCTGAGGAGTAATCCGGGACTGGCTATTTTGGCGACTTAACGAGTTGTTAGGTCTGGGGCTGGCCTGGTTCAAGCGGCTTAACGAGTCGTGATTCTAGTAAAATCCGGGGCTTGCCTTGGCAAGGCAGCTCAACAAGTTGTGATGATCATTGTGTTATGTTTCTGAATGCATATGCGGTATGTTTGGCTTATTGATTATGATTTCACATGATATGGTTGCATGCATACACTATACACATATAGTACACGAGTTTGACAGTTACTCTGGGGTTCATTTTTGAACTCCAAACAGATCTGTGTGTACAAGAGATCGTGCCTGAGCAGTAAAGACCTTTTTGGAGAAGGTAGGGCATATCAGTGCTAATTGAAGGATAGGGAATGCCCTATTATACTTTGTATTTATTTTGGGATGACTGTATATTATCTCTGGTATTTTATGTTGGATGACTATACCCTTAACCCTTCAGAGGCTTTTACTTTTTGTTTATTGCACTTTTACCAGTACGATCGGTATTCCAAACCGGTATAATGCTCTGTTGCGCTCACTCTGATATAAGTTAAAATGGAACAAGTAACAATGGAAAGGTACCCAATAAAAAGAATCCCTCTAACTCACCACCCGAAAGGGCAAGACCGATAGGGGTGTAACACAAGTGTTGAATCTAGCCTTGTTGGTATGATTTTTGATGTTGTTTGTGGCAGAACAGATTCCTTCTTGCTTTCTTGTGATTATGGAAGCCATACAGTCTAAGGGGATGTTCTGTCCAATTTGTCAAAACATGGTAAATGCTTGATTAAGGCCTAAACTATAAGCTAAGGAATGATTAGAGGCCAAACCATGATGATTATGGAATGAAAACATGAGAAATCAATGTTGTCTTTCCCTAGCTTAGGTTTCTGCCAGAACAGAGCATGCATAAGGGATGGGACTTTGTCTATTTTAATGGAGCAAAAATGCACACGAACTTTCTTAAATTGAGCAAAAATACCATCTCCGTTAACAAACACCAAACGTCCGTTAGTTTTAGTTTGTGGCCCCACCTGTCAATTTTTCCCTCTCTCCCTTACTATTCTCTGACATCTGATCCAAGTTCACTGAGACCCCTCCACTAATATTTATCATTTCCTAATTCCTCCGGTTACACACGACAGCATGTGACTGTACGGCGGCAATGGTTGTGCAGAGGGAACTACTAGCGCAACTGGAAGGGAAAAGTACAGCGATGAAAGTGGCAAATAAAGATAAGATCTGGATGCCGATCTTTCAGTTGAATTTGAGGTTCGTGAATTTGAGTTTCATCAATGCTAATCCTCCAAAATGCCCCCAGTTCGTGGAGTTTCAGTTGAACATGGACGAAACAGGGAGACTAATTTCCATGAGTTTCTTTCTTTCCTTTTGTCTTTTTAATAATGTTACGGACCTGCATTAGCCCATATTCAATGTATGGCCCAACGAAGGATATATCCAGTATCACATCTTACCTATATTATAGGGAGATACTATCAGCCGATAATGTAGGAGTATCCTGATAGTATCTGCACGATACTCGCACCTAGGATCTCGCCAGAAGGAGATACCCACCCACGATAACCTCTACAAAGGACCACTCATAAGGTGTACACATTCTAACTCATACTATTTACATTCAGCCACACTGTGCACACACACCACCCCCTTTATATCATGCACAATGATCCCAAGCTCCCCTGATTATCTCCTCCATAGATATTCAGGCCGAGCCCAACGATCCAAGATCGAAGTACCAGCCCTTAGCTGGACATCTGTATTCTACACCAAAACAAATAACAAGTCACTTTCTTTTCCAACTTAAAAGCGTTTATTCTATTTTGATTCCCCATAAAGTTTAAAAAACAAAAATCTAACAAACCTATAGCAATTTTCACAATAAAACGTTTACCATCTAATATTTTTTTTAAAATAATTTCGTCCTGGTATAAAAAAAAATAAAGTATGATCCTCGTTTACCATCTCCAAAAAGTTTTGATGTCAGGTGTCAGAGAAAAGAAAGAGAGAGATAAAGGGGAGAGGGGAAAAAATGACAGGTGGGGCCCACAAGCTAAACTAACGGACGTTTGGTGTTTGTTAATGGAGATAGTATTTTTGCCCCATTTAAGAAAGTTTGTGTACATTTTTGCTCCCAAAAAAAGCATATGGTGCTGAGCGCTCCTAGGGGTAAAACACATGTGTATTTTTGCACCTTTACCCTAGTTATAGGAAATTATAAGTTATATTTGTGACGATGTAGAGCCTTTTTGTGACCGGTAATTGTGCGCGTGATACACCTCAAACTAAGGTTAAGCTTGGAATTGAGGTAAATGGGGTTAAGTTATTTTATATGCTTGTTTTGGGTTGTAAGATGTTTTTATAAATCTTACTTTCATATATACTACTTGTATGTGTTCTGAAAAATTATATGTATGTTTGAATATGAAATTATTTCAGTGAAGCAGTGTATTTTTCCAATCTATGTATTTATATGAATATTTTTAATGGGGTTGTTATTGTTGTGATGGTTATAATGTTTGTTATGAGATAATGTATATTGAATAATAATTTAGGGTAATGGTGCAAAAATACACATGTGATTTACCGTTCAGAGCGCCCAGCACCATATACTTTTTTGGGAGCAAAAATACACATGTGCTTACATTTTAGGAGCAAAAGTCACACTCTCCATTATCTAAAACTAACTCCGTTATCTAGCCGTTCTTATTGAACCATGATCATCTAATATTACGTGTTCTTCCCTCGCGTTTTGAGCCGGCTTCCAACGCCTAGGAATTTTCTTATCTCCGGTTTCTACTTCTTCGAGAGCACAGTCCTCTACGGCAACCCAATGATTACTCTGCTTCAAATGTCCAACCAAACTTCTCCACAGCTATATCACCATTGTCCTATGCTCGAACACCTTCTTCATTTTTTGTCTTTTTACGACCTCTCCTATGTTTCCTTTTTCTAGGTTCATCTTCGTCGTTGTGAAAGTAAACAGGACAGAACGATTTCTGTGATACTCTAGCGCTACACCTCATCGCCTCTACCGAAACCTCGTTCCAAGAGGCCTCCATCTCTGACTTACGCTTTTTGCCGCGTCTTTTCTTGACAATTTCAAACTAGTTATGGCCTTGGGATAGTATAAAATGAAAGTGATATGTGAGACTGACTTATTCGACTTTGTAAGTGGGCATGGTGCTGAATACACGGTTTGCCCAAGTGGGAATAGAACATCCTCATCTTCACTGGACGCGTTTCCCACTTTCGGCATCCACAGCTTCCCTCTTTTTATCTCAACTTGATTCCTGAATTACTAATTGTTCTCAACACTCAACAATTATACATCATAAGCGTCATCTCAAATCTCATCTAATCTTTAATTCCATTGGATGAGATATATTGAGATCAATGACTACGTAATCAGATTCCATCAAATCTCCATTAAAAAAAATCATCGCAAGGGGCGTCCAAAGGAGTTCAAGAGCTAAGGAATAGAAGAAGCAATATGGCTTAAAATGTGGAATCATCACTGTTCTGATATATTTTGCAAATACCAGTTTCTTTTTCAGTGTATATATACCAAGCAACAGGGCTGTATCAGGGATGGAGACCTATTCCTTCCAAAGGAGAACAAGGCACACGTTTGCCATTTCACCTTCTGATTCTGGCCATATTTTATGGTCTTATGACGAGCATTATCGACAGCCTTCTCGGTGTAGGTAGTGGATTTCATGGGTCCTTTATTTATGGAATTGGGAATTGCCCCTCAGGTGATGAGTTTGATTGAAACCTTAGACATTATTGATATAGGCGGTTGATGAACCCAATTGAGCCAAGGCTATTATTGGCCATCTATCGTCTACATTTGTAACTGTGTAATAATTACTTTTAGAATTTGTAAATGATGTGTATATCCTTGTGGGATTTCTTGTTATGTAATCCAAATCATTGTAATCAAGAAAGCTCAAGAAAAGCGAAGGTAAGTGTTGAATCTAGCCTTGTTGCTGTGATTTTTGATGTTGTTTGTGGGAGGATCGATTCCCTCTTGCATTTGTGATTTTGGAAGTCCTCAAGTCTATGAGGAGGTTCTGTCCAATTTGTTAAAACATGGTAATTGCTTGATTAGGGCCTAAACTATAAGCTAATGGATGATTAGAGGCCAAACTATGATGATTATGGAATGAAAACATGAGAAATCAATCTTGTATTTCCCTAGCTTATGTTTTTGCCAGAACAAGGCATGCACAAGGGATGGGATTTTGTCTATTTTGATTTGTCTAATGAGTTTAAAATGGGAAATTGTGTAGGATAAAGGTTAGGAAGTGATTTTGAAAGCATTGGAATTGAATTGAACAAAAACCCTAATTGCTGACATATTGGGTTCTGTGTCACAGTGTGTTTGTGTCATCTATTTGACTGGGCAAATGTTGTCTCATGGCCCTAAAACTTTGCAGGATTGTAGTAGACATCCTAAGCTTTAATTAGATCTATAATACGTGTCATTTGTGTTAGTAGGTTGTAAGATATGAATTGTTAACATTGTGGCACTAGAACTAGAACCAATTCTGGGAAAGTTGGACTGATTGAGGTTTTTGGGATGTTGTGCGTCTAAATGGCTAGGTATGATATTTTCCCCTAAAACTAGACTCAGTAAAGGTTAGACAGCCCTTGGAACCACCTCAATCAAATCTATGTAGATTTAGTTATGATTTTTCAAAATTGGATGGAAAACGTGGAAGTATAGCCCTTTTGTCCGAAAATGAGGAATTAAGGGTAATGGCTAATGAAGATAATCAACCCTAGTATTTTTTTGATTATGAAGGGGGGTTGGATGAATCATAACCAGTTGTCCGTGAATATATGTTTGTAGGAGCCAACATTTGCCCGTGACGATGAAAGGTGGGAAGCCGATTCGGGAGTTGGTAAGGTGTTTAGATGGTAACTCTTCTCTCACATTCTATGTGTGGCTTTATATGCATGTGTGAACCCTACATTGGTCTCGGCTGACTTGGCTGTACATATGGAAGCATTTAACGAATAAAATTCATATTTGATTAAACAAGTTTTTTTTTTGGGGAAAAAGGAAAATTCATTGCCATAAGAAATACAAAGAATAAACAAAAGCCTAATATGGAACAGGGTGAAGCAGAGAAAAGAGATTACAACTGAAATAACATGTTATATCACAGCAACCAACTACATGATATGAGGACTAGTATTGATGAGCCAAGTTGTCATCACAGTAGAGTAAGCCCTAAAAACCACAAGAGAAAGCAGGAGCGGGTTTACCTGACATTGAACCTCAACCCCATTAGAGTTTACAATCTCAAAAGCTTGTGATCTCACACGGGTGTCTTTTTCGCTAGCGCCAACAGTTTCAGTTCTGTCTGCACGATTCTTTGCCTTCATATCATCTCTAACCTTTCTCAAACCTAGCAGAAAAAAATTGTGGTTCATAAATGCCAAACAAACAATCAAGAATTGAAAACGTGGGAATAATCTACCTGAAGTGACATTCCCTGTGTTAATCTGTTGAAAAACAGCTGACATTCCCTCCTTTGGCTTGGAGGATGAAGCGTGAGATGATTCAGAACTAAGGAGAGGTGTAGGAGGAGGAGGCAGTGGAGCAGGTGCACTAAGTGCACCTTCATTGTTATTATTTCCCTCCATTAGCAGCTTTAGGAATCCAAACCAAACCAGACAGAGCACCATAAGCAAACCAAACAGACAAATATATAGAACTAGAAGTGTGTTGAATAGAGCACCACAGAAATGAAGCCTTCAGGAATCAAAACCAATCCAGACCGAAAAGCAAACCAAGCCTTCAGAAATCCAAACCCAACCGAACAGAGCACAACAGAAACGAAAATGCAAATCAACAGACAATAGAGCACAACAGCTTAAATGAACCCGAAAAGCCAAAAACAGAGCCAACCACGAAGCTTCAGGAAATCAAAAAAGGAATCCAATCAAACCAATATGACATCCAAAAGTAAAAATGTATACGCCAGAGCAGCAGCAGAACGAAGAACAAAGAACTAAAATATTCAAAAATAAATAACTAAAAAACCTGAAGCTCGAACGAATGATGCTCTGTAAAGGACTAAAGGCACGAACGAAGCTCTGTAAATGCAAGAACGGCAACGAACTGAAGAAACTAACAACATTGAGGAAAAATTTCAAAAAAAAAGTAAAAAACCTAAAACGGAACTTATCGGACGGAGGGAGACGGTTACTTACCAGCGACGGCGGCTCCTTCTCAAGCTCTTCAAGACTGCGACCTTGGGCGACGGAGGAGGGCCTGTCGGATGGACGGAGACGTTCGGTCGAACGGAGGTAGAAGAGTCGATGAAGTCGGAAAATTCGCTGGAGTTTGAGGAACGACGAAGGAGGAAGAGTAGAGTGCAGACGTGAGTTTGACAGGGAAGAGTCGGAAATCAGTTCACGCAAAATCAAATCATCTGATTTGATTAAAAAATCCCTTTGCCTCCCATTCGAATTTTAAAAAAAAAAAAAAAAAATAGAGGCCAGACGATGTCGTTTCAAATGGGATGGGGGAAGGATAAAATATTAGATAGACCCAGTGACCCAGTGACTTGGCCGGGTGACCCCGATTTTACTAGGTCAGTTCGGTTTTACACTAAATCGGATTAATTTTACGGTCGGTCTGGTTTGATTTCACAAACATTGACTATATCACTCTCATTAACAACTCATATAAATTCTGAAAATCCCAAAAAAAACTCTTGAGCCTTTTTTAGGATTTTTATAATCTTGGAGTGTTTTTTAGGATTTTTTTCCTCTAAAAAGGGTTTTAAATGCATTTTCTTTCTATGAAAGGGGCCCCACATTTCAAATTGCATCCAGCGGCCCCAAGTGAAAGGAAAGCCAAGATTCACTAAAAAAGTGACACGTGGGGCATCCTAAAATTTCGCTAGGAGCATCTCCAACCCCGCGCTTTTCCATGCTAGGAGCATCTCCAACCCCGCGCGCTTTTCCATTTCACCTTTTGGCGTCTTCATCCAATTTAATTTTTAAAAATTTCGATTAATTAAATTTGGATGTTTAGGAATATCATGATTAAAATGTTATATCTTCATCTTTAAATGCAATTTTTCCTATTATGTGAAATCTCTCTAAAATAAAATTTATCAATAAGTTTACACATATCATCAATATTAAATGACTTAGACATGTTTCTTGGGTCTAAAGTCATGCTTAAAGTAAGTAATTCAACAATATTATCATTGAACCTGCTATTTAATTCTTGCAATTCTAGGAAACTTTGAAGAATGAGTCTCAATATTTGACTATTTAACATTAGGAATATACGATGGTAAATACTCATTATTCCTTCTCTTAAAATAAGTATCAATTGTAGCACTCTTCAGAGTAGGAATTATTTTATGACCAATATGATTTTAAAAATATTATTAATATCAAACCACTAAAAAAATATACACTTAGTTTCTATGTTCATGGCAACTATTAAATAAAGAGGAAAAAAGGGCATACCGATCTGATAATCCGAACCAAGTCAGAATATTTAGTCATTTATACACATATATTAATAGTGTTTTAAAAAATTAGTGTTATATTAACTAACTTATATAACTTTCTTAGTATAATTAAACTGGATAAATATGTCTTCTTCTTTTTTTGGTCAAAAGATAAATATGTCTTCTATATTATATATTATGATACCATTGAGTAATATTTATTTAAGGTTAAGGTACAAATTGACTAATAAACTTTTATTCCAGAAGCGTCCAACAAAAAAAATATTCACTCCCATTCTTTTTGTATGCTTTATTTCGCCTTTTCGACTTTATTCTAGCTTCTGTATCTGTTCTATTTTATTCTGAAGTCTTAATGGAATGTCCTCCCCTAAGAAGGAGTCCACATTACCTGCTTTTTTGATATATGCTTCTTCCGTGCTTCTCTTTTAAAACGCATCGTTTGGCTCAATGGGTTTAATGAGAAGCTTACGCGTGGCATCGTAAAATTTTACGGGAAAGCAAATCAGCATCATAATGGAAGACACCAAAATAATAGAGGACCCTTTATCTCTCTCACTCTCTTTCTGCGTCTTTGTTTTCATGCCCTGAAACAATCTCGTCAACAACAAAAAATAACAAAAAAGGAAATAGAAGCCAAGTTTGTGGCGAACACAAGTAAACTAATCTCTCCCTCATATGCTCATACTAGCAAACCTTGTGTTCTTTGCAATCTGTATTCTGTACCACTACAAGTAAATCCTATCCCACCCACCCTTAAAGCTTTGATCATTCTTTATCAACCGAGCTTTTGGAGGGGAAAAAAAAAAACCCCAGTTGCAATACTTTCGGGTTCTGTGATCAACGAGAGGGAACTTTAATGGAAGTAGAGAGAGCCCATCATCATCACAATAGCAACACCAGTGAGCTCTTAATCTGCTTCACCTCTCGATTGGTGGCTTTGCAAGAAGGGGAAGGTAAGGGGAGCGAGATTAAGCTGGTGGTGGGTGAAGAAAATAAAGAAGTTCAAAGATGATAAGCTAGAGAGAAGTAGAAGAAGACACGTGTTTGAAGACATTGAGATTTATATGGAGAAGAATGATGAGGAGGAAGAAGATATAGCGAGGGTAAGTATATGTATTCCTCCAAAGAATGCTCTTTTGTTAATGAGGTGTAGATCTAATCCTATGGAAATGGCTGCTCTTGCTAATCGGTTCTGGGAATCACCTGCTTGCAAAGATGAAGTTGAACAAGATGATGAACTACAAGAACAGAAAAAAGAAGACGATGAAGAACTGGTACACATGGAAGAGGAAGAAGAAGAAGAAGAAGAGTAGGACCCGCTCTCGTTCCTCCTCTATTTTTTTTTCATTGATGAGATTGTTTTAAAAGGGCATGAAAACGAAGACACAGAAAGAGAGTGAGAGAGAAAAAGGAACTCGGTTATTTTGGTGTCTTCCATTGCGCTGCTGATTTGTTTTCCTATAAAATTTTACGATGGCACACGTCAGCTTCTCATTAACCCACTAAGTCAAACGGTGCGTTTTGAAAGAGAAGCACGGAAGAAGCATATATCAGAAAAGTAGGTAATGTGGACTCGATGAGAAGAGGGGGAAAAAAACTTCTCATCCCATCGGGTTCTCATTTGGTGCACATAATTATGTGCCCAATTATATGCTCATACCTCTATCAGAGGTATGAGCATATTTTTTTTTATTTTTTTTTATTTTTTTATATATTATATTTATTTAGATTTAAATTATATGCTACTTTCTGGAATTTTTTTTGCACCCAGTATCTCAAATTAATTAGTTTCCAATCCTGCATTTATCTGTAACACTAGTATCATGGAAACTAATTAATTTGAGATACTGGGTGCAAAAAAAATTCCAGAAAGCAACATATAATATAAATCTAAATAAATACAATATATAAAAAATTAAAAAAAAATAAAAAAAAATATGCTCATACCTCTAAAAGAGGTATGAGCACATAATTGGGATCGCATCACGCTTCTCATCTTTTAGACCGTTACACCCCAAAAAGTCGTACTCCTTTTTGCTTTTCACTTTTCGCTTGGTACTACTCTCCTCTCTCCTGTTCAAAAGTATTTCATTTTTCCATTGATGAATTGGGGATTGGGGACTTACGTTAATGTAATATATCTTTTTTTTTGTATATTTATATTCTGATGAATCTGGGATTAACGTTCAAGTAAAATATTTGGGATTTGGGATTTACGTTGATGAATCTAATGAAATATATCACATTCAAGCAAAATATTTGGGATTTGGATTTACGTTAATGATTTTTTTTTTTTTGGTATATTTACGTTAATGAAAAAAATAATGAAGTGATTTTTTATTCTACATATATATTTTGCATATTTTCAAAATTGTGCACATATATTTTTTTTCCAGCATAAAAACAATATATTTTAATGGGTAAAAGTTAACATATTGCTTTCAAAATTGTAAGTTCATCAGTGACATGTATTTTACAATATAATTTAATGGGTAAAAATTTACATATTGTAAAGTTCATTAGGTTAAAATTTAATGTTGTAATTTTTTTTAAATGGTAATTTTACTATTTTATTTAACAAATTTATATTTATTTTTAATTTTTATCCCAAATTATCACATTTTATGCAATATATATATATATGATTCATACCCTTTTCAATCATTTTCTATTTCATCTATCTTTTTATTATGCCAAACAAGTACCCATCAATAAAAAAGTTAATTCTGTTATCGTTATCCTAAACATAAATCACATCAGAAAAAGTTCATCAGAAAAGGGAAAAAAAAATATTTCTACCGCCGCTATCTCAAAGAAGCCCTAAGTGTGCAAAAAAATGTGGGATATCATGATTTCTATTAAAAATTGTAATGTTAAAGATCACAAGAGTGAGTATTTGAATAGCTCATTTATAAGGGAAGGTGAAAATTCTTTCCCTTCAGTGTCTCAAAAGGATTATACCATTTATCAAATTAAAAAAAAAAAAAAATCCCATACATGCATTATTTTGAGTTTGCAATGGAGATTATGTAACTCAGTGTGACTTCTCCAAAAGAACTTCCGCATAATATAAACAAATGGTTAAGTTTCATCTATCAGTGTAATTGTTTAGGTGTTTCTTTTAGTTGTGTCCGGCCTGAAACAAGGTGTTGGACGAATCACAACCTTAAAAAGAATTTGAATCAGAGTTTTTTTTTTTTTTTTAGTAGAAACTGTACTTCATTGACTCAAAATGCAAAATGAGAAAATACAATGTATAAAAAACACCAAGACTTTCATCATCATTCCTCTTCACAAGAAATTATGTAGATGGTGGGTGATCAAAGAAACAATAATTCCCTTAAAGGGAGTGAGAAATGTTAGCTAAATTATCAGCATTGCTAATAGTTTCTCTGGGTGAAGAGACAACTGCCACCTGCCAATCTCTACATGGAGTTCTAGCTTCATCAATTATGTTCCTAAAAAGGTTAGATTGGAGCTTTAAGTCCTTAAGAAAATTTAAGAACTAATCATCAATCTAAAAGATACTTGTAGTTATAAACTTAGGATCAGCATAGCCATTTGTGGCCATGACACTTGTAGAGACATGGCTCTTATCACACGATGGCTCAGCCCTTGCCAAACTAAAATGAGATAGCTTTGCATTGAAGTTTTGATGACAATAAAATAGGATGTTAGAATAGTTAGTCTAGCTAACAATTCTAATCTTGTAAGATCAATGGGATTTACATACTGAATCAAGCAATTATAGGAAGAATATATCTGAAAACGCTTGATCAAGGGCCTCTCGTCCCCCAGCTTCTTCATGGCCATAGGCAGTGCTACCACCAAAGTGCTAGTCACAACCACTGGCATCATAAAAACCAATGATGTCCATGAGTTGCAGGGCAAAAAATGTGAATAGGCAAAAACATGGCAAATATGTATACTCATCATACTCACCATATCTTGCACCATTAGCAGTAAGATTGATTTGTGAATGATCTAGAGATGGCCCAGTCGCATTAGATTGAGCAATCTTGCCACCAGCAGATGAGTTACTTGTTAAAGACTGGGGATTCCCTGAGGTAACTCCAGACCGATCATGGGAGATGATGCAGGTACAGCTCTCTGCACCGGGACAGGTTGTCCAATGGGATCACATCTGTCGAGGACCTTTTCGAGCTCGATAATGACGATAATCCTGTTTATGGTGAATGTGACAACTGCATCATAAGATGACCCCTAACATGGACAATAAAGGTGCCAAAGTCTACTTGAGAAAATAAATGGCCCATACTGGGCAAGAAATAATTCAATTTCTAGGAAATATTCTAAATGCACACCTTTTAAAAGATTTGAAAACGTCAGTATGATAGATAAATACAGAACTATTAGTCTCACCACCAAATTTTTTCCGAGTCAGAACAGCCATAAGCAGTTACGACCATGGGAGAACACAATCACAGCTATAAGAGGAAGTAACAATCTAAAGACAACTGTATACCTTATCCCTGATTTCCTAGCCCTGCAAAACCTTCAAAGTTAGTTGATTGATCCCACTCCCACCTAAGCTCCTTCCCCAAGTTAGTCAATTCTAAAACTACTAATGATTAACCTCATTATGAATAGATAAACAGCCAGACCATGCGGTGAGAATGAAACATTCAACAATGAAGACTCTTGCTGGCCTAAAATCTATTTGATTCTAATAACTAACTATATGCCCATGATCTATATCCTTGAGGAACATCCTGATTCAATAATATTTCGACCCTTTCAACAGGAAGAACCAATCTGTACATAAAAACAGGAGAAGGAACAATATTTAGAAAATATTGTTTCCTTTACCACGCCAATGAGATAATCCCAATCCAGAGAGACTTGGTTATTTCTTCCATGCCTGTTCATTTAGTGAAACTTCACAACAGCAATATTCAAAACGTCCCAATACAGAGATTTGGCTAATTTTTTCCATCTCCATTCATCCTAAATAGTAAATACTAATCGAAACAGATAGCTAGCCAAATATGAAGAAAAGTTGCACCTTCAACAATCTTAGAGGAGAGGCATATATACTAATTTAAGTTTCTGATGACATTTATTACAAAATCTCGCAACTCTGCTATGGTAGTTAAACCGTACCTTGATGGTAACTTCAGTGAAAACTATAAGATAAGCTAAAGCTAAATGGGCGACAAGTGCATACCTCAATGGGTATGTTCTCCTGCATTCAAGAACAAAGTTTATATATATCGACCAAAGATGGCCAGTCTCTGTTCAGCAGCATCAGAGGTAAGACCTTCCCTGCTACATCTCAGATTCTCAAACACCTCCTCAATGGGTATGTTCTCATGCATTCAAGGGGGAAAAAAAAAATCACGCCTGTTCGAAAAAGAAACAAAGGTTGTGAGATTTGACCATGGAAATCACGCCGTTTACTTCAAGATTTTAGGGCGTTTGTTATTACCCAGAAAAAGCTCAAGAAATCCAGAAAAACGGTATTGAAAGGGGATTTTTCAAGCAAAGACGTAGTAATTACATACCTGGCTCTTGAAGAAGGAGGAAGAACAGCAATGTTACCCTTGCGTGAAGGGTTTTTAGATTTGATCCTCGTACAATAGCAGCCACCGATGACTGCGAAACTCAGAGCCCAGAATTGTATCTCATTCATTTCGCTCCAGTACCGTCTTGACCACCTCTACATCATGAGAGGGAAGATGATGAGCCACTGTACAGAGGCACGAATAAATCCATCGAAGAGAAGGCCATGAATCAGACGAACAAAATGTCGTTTGGAGCCCCTGAGGATGAACTTGAAGAAAGGAGGAAGCCAATGACTGCAATTAAGGAGATGAAGGATAGAAACCGTTGGACAAGAGGATGGAGGCTGAAGCTTCCGATTGGAAAGAAAAAAGAGCAGGGTAAAGTGTTCGTTTTGAATGGGCTTCAGGCTACGAAAATCAAGGGAAACGGGAGAGGATGCAAGCCTTAAATTGAAAGAAATATAATACGTGGGCAGAGGAGGGAATTTCAAAATTCAAAACCAACATGCTCAGATGCTCAACGCACCTTCATCTCTGCACGAAGCCCAACATTGAGCCACTGTGAAGCTGTACTGTTCAATTGAACAGCAAATTGTGAGGAATTAAACAGTACACGGCTTGCTATTCCTATTAAGTTTATATCGATAACTGTTGCTTTACAAGATCAATGAAACGAGACAAAACCAACATGCTCAGATGCTCAACGCACCTTCATCTCTGCACGAAGGCCAACATTGAGCCACTGTGAAGCTGTTACTGTTCAATTGAACAGTAAATTGTGAGGAATTAAACAGTACACGGCTTGCTATTCCTATTAAGTTTATATCGATAACTGTTGCTTTACAAGATCAATGAAACGAGACAAAATTAAGTTGGAGGATGGAACATGTTCTTCTACTTGTACACTCATCTCCAACGTGCCTTTCTGTGGATCTGGCTTGCGTCCTTTTACTTTCATATCCGCTGCCATCCGCGGCAGTTAAGCGGCGCTGTTTTGACTTAAAAAAACTGAAGCTGAACTCTTTCTTTTTTTTTTTTGAGAAAATATTTAAAGGTGTTGACTGATACTAAAAAGATACTTTAAAATATAGAACTGTACTGAAAAAACATTTCATGATCTTGAAAAATTAGTTTATGATATTAAAAAAATATTTCAAGGTACTAACTGGTACTAAATAAATACTTAAATATACTAACTGGTACTGAAAATAATATTTCAGGATCTTAAAAAATTATTTTAGGATCTTAAAAAAATATTTAAAAGTACCGAATGATACTAAAAAGATACTTTAAGATATTGAATGGTACGGAAAAGATACTTCATGATCTTGAAAAAAATTATTTAAGGGTACTGACTGTTATTAAAAATATTTTAAAAAATATTTTTTCACAATCCTAAAATAATTTTTTAAGATCATAAAATATTTTTTTAGTATCCTGAAATATCTTTTTAGTACTATTTGGTATTCTGAAGTATTTTTTTAGTACTCTTTAGATTTTTTTCAAACAAAAAAAAAAGAGGGCAGCTTCAGGTTTTTTAAGTCAAAACGGCGTCACTTGGCTGCAGCGGATATAAAAATAAAAGGACGCAAGCCAAGACTTAATTCTGAACCGTTATTGCAGAGTACGACCACTTACCAGGAATCTGTGCCGCCAAAGCTTTGATTCTTAGTTCCCTTCCAAATTTGAAGCTTGCGTCTAGCTGTTTCCCCCTCATCTCATAACCACCGCATATGCTGAAATCACAAGAATTGTGCCTCTACTAGCCGTTCAAACCTGAATTATTAGATATATTTACGTAATTTATTAAATTAAGGAAGTTATTTGAGTTAGTTGATATGACATTTATTTTCTAAAACATCTTAATCATCTTCCTTAATTTCCTCCTTAACTCTCCTCCTCGCTAATTGTTGAGGGAGTATTAATAGGAATAAATTAGAAAAAAAAAAATTGACAAATATAAAAATTATGTCCTACATTATAAATGTAAGGGATGTTACGAATATATTATGTGGATGAGCCATTATGGGCATGAAGGCCCCCGCTACTGTTATGGTGGGGAGTGAGTAGTCACCCACTACATTCATGGTAGTGAGTGAGTAGAAGCTATATAAAACTTCCCCACCCTCCAACCACTATAAATAGACCCCTACCTCCTCACAAATGTACACTGAACAAACTGAATGAGAATCTCTCTCTTGAATCTCTCTTGCTCTTGTCTTCTATTTTCTACTTCTTCTATATCTTTATTTTTATAACACGTTATCAGCACGAGAGCTCTAACGAAGGTATGATGATTTCATCTACTTTCTTTAAGGATATACGTTTATTTATCCGAGTTCTTTTCTATTATTTATATTGTTATTATTGTATGGCCAGAAGCCATACGCCCCTTGATTTCTTATTATGAAATTATATGACCAGAAATCATATTTCTTTAATTCTTATTTTAATATTATATGTCCAAAAGCCATACCCTTTGATTTTTTTTTTTAATTATGAAATTATATGATCCGAAGTCATATAACTTTCTTCTTCTTATTATATGGCTGGAAACCATAGTATTTAACTTTTATTTATCTTGAAGATAAATGGCCAAAAGCCATAAAATTTTGATACTATATAGCCACAAGTCATATAGATTTCAACTTATATCCTTATGGCCGGAAGCCATAATATTCAACTTTTATCCCAAAGATAAATGTCTAAAATTTGAGATTATTGTTACTTTTATATGTTACTTTGATTTCCTTTATGAGTTCTTTTATATTATTAGTATTATTATGATAGTATGGCCAGAAGCCATCTTATTATATGACAAGAAGTCATATTTCCTTGATTCTGATTTTGACATTATATGACCAGAAGTCATATAACTTTTATCTTCTACCTTATTGCATGGCCGGAAGCCATAATATTCAACTTTTATTTATCTTAAAGATAAGTGGCCTGAAGCCATAAAATTTTAATTTTGTTGCAATACTTTATGAATTATTTTTTGTAAGTTTCCTATTACTATCATTAATGATTTTTATATTCAATATTCTAATAATTTCCATTTAAATCTTTAATTAGTCTGAACCATGTCAAACATGTCAAACCTTGCAAAACTTGAATTTGTGGCTCTTGATATTACCGAGAAGAACTATTTATCTTGGATGCTGGATGCGAAAATCCATCTGAATGCCCATGGTCTGGAAGACACAATTAAAGTAGGGAATGAGACATCTAATCAAGATAAAGCCAAATCCATGAGCATGAAGATCTGAAAATTGAATATTTGACAGTAAAAGACCCACTTGTTCTTTGGAACAATTTAAAAGATAGATATGACCACCAGAAGATGGTCATCCTCCCAAAAGCTCGCTATGAATGGATTCATTTGCGTTTGCAAAATTTTAAAACTGTGAGCGAGTACAACTCAGCCATGTTCAGAATTACTTCTTAGTTAAAATTGTGTGGAGAGAATGTTACTGATGAAGATATGTTAGAAAAAACATTCTCCACATTTCATGCATCTAATTTGCTCCTACAGCAGCAATATCGTGAAAAGGGTTTCAAGAAATATGCTGAATTAATTTCTTGTCTCCTTGTGGCTGAACAAAACAATGAGCTTTTATTGAAAAATCATGAATCTCGTCCAACAGACTCAATTCCATTCCCAGAAGCGAATGCAGTAACTAATGAATTCTTTAATAAGCGAGGACGTGGACGTAAAGGTGGCTACAACCGTGGGCGTGGGCGTGGTCCAAATCGTGGTGGATCAAATTTCCGAAACCCAAAGTGGGGAAAGAGTGATAAGCACCACAAAAGGGAAACTAGTAGGCATAACAAACATGCTGAAAATGCATGCTATCGTTGTGGTGGCAAAGATCATTGGTCTCATACCTGTCGTACGCCAAGACACTTAGTTGAACTTTACCAAGAATCACTAAAAAGTAAGGGCAAAGGGTCAAAGATTGAAGTAAATCATGTTGAGAATTCCAAGTTTGAAGATGTTGATTTTACCCATTTGAATATTGATAAGGCTGATAATTCTGAGTTTGATGATCTTGATTTTACTCATTTGGATGTTGCAGATTTCTTAGCATAGATTATATTTTTCCATTTGAAATTGTTATGTTTCAGTATGTTTAAACTTTCTTCCATCATATGTATTCCTTTTTATTATGCTTTTATTTATTTTCATGTATCCTTTAATGAAGAATGAATCTGATCAATCCTGAAGATTTGTGTCTCGTTGATAGCCCAACAACCCACACCATACTAAAAAATGATAAATATTTTTCTTCCTTGGTAATGCAAGAAGCCAATGTTTAAACTATATCTGGTAATATAAATTTGATTGAAGGCTCTTGAAGAGCTAATATTTTGTTACCTGGAGGAACAAAATTATGTATTGGTAATGCATTTTATTCTACCAAATCTAAGAGAAACTTATTCAGTTTCAAAGATATCCGCAGAAATGGATACCATATAGAAACAACAACTAAAAGAAATCAGGAATGTCTTGCAATCATAAATATAATTTCTGGTAGAAAATGCATATTAGAAAGTTTTCTTGCCTTTTCTTCTGGTTTGTATTATACATTTATAAGCACGATTGAAACACATGCTATTGTAAACCAGAAGTTTACCAATACAGACAAGAAGTTTGCCAATGTAAACCAGAAGTTCAGTAATGATTTTAATGTTTGGCATGACCGGTTAGGCCATCTAGGGTCAACCATGATGCGACAAATAATTGAGAATTCATCTGGACATACCCTGAAGTGTAAACAAATACCACAATCCCATGATTTCTCATGTGCTGCATGTTCCAAGGGAAAGTTAATTATTCGGCCCTCACCAAGCAAAGTGGAAAGTGAGTCCCTCACATTTCTAGAACGAATACAGGGAGATATTTGTGGGCCAATACATCTACTATGCGGACCATTTAGATACTATATGGTTTTGATTGATACATCAACCAAATGGTCGCATGTTTGCTTATTATATTCTTGCAACTTGGCGTTTGCGAGATTACTTGCTCAATTGATTAGATTAAGAACACATCACCCTGATTATTCTATCAAGAAAATACATCTTGATAATGCTGGTGAATTTATCTCACAAGCTTTTAATGAATATTGTATGTCCCTTGGAATTGATGTTGCACATCCTGTAGCTTATGTTCATACGCAAAATGGACTAGCAGAATCATTAATTAAACGATTGCAACTCATTGCAAGACCTTTACTTATGAGATCTAATCTCCCAATTTCTGCTTGGGGTCATGCCATTTTGCATGCAGCAATGTTAATTTGTATCAGGTCAACTAGATACTTAAAGGTTTCCCCCTTACAGATGGTTTTTGGTCAAGAACCTAGTATTTCCCATATAAGAATTTTTGGGTGCGCAGTATATGTGCCAATAGCACCACCTCAACGTACTAAAATGGGTCCACAAAGAAGAAGGGGAATATATGTTGGGTATGAATCTCCTTTAATTATATAATATTTAGAACCATCTACCGGAGATTTATTTACGGCAGGATTTGCCGATTGTCATTTTGATGAATCAGTTTTCCCAACATTAGGGGGAGAAAATAAGCAATTGGGTAAAGAAATTACCTAGAATAAATTATCATTGGCTCACTTTGATCCTCGTACAAAGCAATGTGAACTAGAAGTTCAAAAGATAATTCATTTACAGAATTTAGCTAATCGAATGCCAGAAGCATTTACTGACCCAAAGAAAGTGACAAAGTCACATGTCCCAGCTGCCAATGCTCCTATTCGAATTGATGTCCCTGAAGGACAACATATTATAAATGAATCTAAAGCACGGCTAAAGCGTGGCAGGCCCATCGGTTCCAAAGATAAAAATCCTCGAATGAGAAAATGAGCTAAAAATATAGATGGTCAAGCCGAGGATAATCGAGAAAAGTTAGTAGCTCTAGAAGAGCCATCTGCTGAAGAGTTACTATCTCTAGTAGAGATGTCTCCAGAAGAGAACGTTATAGTCCTAGAAGAGACCCAGGTACCTGAAATATGTGAAAACAATGAAATCTCAATAAACTATGTTATGAATGGTATCCGATTGGATTGAAATGAAGTCAATGTTGACGACATCTTTGCTTATCATATAGCATATGATTAATAAATGATAATGAGGATCAAGAGCCAAAATCCATTAGCGAGTGCCAACAACGAAAGGATTGGCCTTTATGGAAAGATGCCATTAATGCAGAATTGAAATCACTAGAAAAACGAAAAGTATTTGGATCTATAGTCCATACACCTGAAGATGTAAAGCCAGTTGGATATAAATGGGTCTTTGTAAGAAAAAGAAATGAAAAGGGTAAAATTACAAGATATAAGGCACGTCTTGTAGCCCAAGGCTTTACACAAAGACCTGGCATTGATTTTGAAGAAACGTATTCACCAGTAGTGGATGCAACTGTTGGAAATTATGCCCTAGGGGCAATTCATTGTACTTTGGATATTTAAGTTATTTAAAGTATTCTCTTTTGTTATCATTTTCGTTTGCATGTTCGTATTGATAACTGCATCCCTGGATAATCTTATAGATCATCCTAAAAGTCCCTGGTCGGTCATCTACACGGGAGTGAAGATGAAATAAGATCAGTATGACTTTGATGAGGTATGGAGATACGAATCAAAGTCATTGGCACTTGTAAGAGTACAAGGTGCTGGACCGACCCACTATGAGAAAGCTGCATGGATTAAGTCATAAGCTTATCTCATGTATAACCGCGTCACGACGCCCTATGACCTGAGACCATCATAGATTCCTACATGATGAGTACTGGTCTTTGACCTAGTCAAAAGTCACCTTTGACCGGGTGATGATAAAGGCTAGGACCAGGATCAGTGGTTTTCATGCGGAGGAATGTGAGTGGTCAAGATGGGATTTGTCCCTCACATATGTAGAGAGATAATGCTGGGCCCCTCGATGAGTGAGTCTAAGAAATGTATGGCCATACTGTGATGGAAAGGAGTTTCCATTTCACTTATTAGACTACTCGAGAATCGAGAAAGCATTGGTCAAGAAAAGGAAGTTGACATTATCCATGCCTCATCCTTGACCGAATTATCGCGTGACAAAAGGGACGTGACATGGTTGTACGATAGGTAGTATCGTGTCATCGATCCCCATGTGAATTGGGTAGTCGCAATGTCTTGCTAGAAGCCGCTTGCGACTTGTGGGCTGATACAGTGTTGGCCCACTGCCAATCTCATATGGGCCTGCAGGGTCGCACACAAGAATAATCCAACACGGGTGAAGGTGTCCAGGTTCATTGAATCTCAGATTAATCTGAGATTAAATGAATACTAAATTTGATCTAGGATTTATATATATATATATATATATATATATATATATATATAATTCGAAATTAATATATATATTATAAATTGAGATTATAATATTATATATGATATTTGTTTAGTATTTAATTTATTTGATAAATTAAATATCTGAAACAAATAGAGATATTGTATCTCATTTAATTTCGAATAAAGATATCGTATATCTGTTTAATATTAAATTGAGATATGGTATCTCAGATTTAATTAAATAGATAGATATCATATCTCGGATTTAATTTATGATGATAAATTAAATCAAAAGGCTTTAAATTTAGATTTGATTTAAATTTAAAATTCGAATTTCCAAATCTGGCTTTTAATATATTCAATTACATTTATGAGATAGATGTGATTGATATGTTGACCAGATTCAAAATCCGAATTTCCAAAATTAATAAAGGATTAATTTTGGTTATATAATACGCTTATCGGGTTTAGAAAAACCTACGGGATTTTCAGTCGAGCGTATTCAGAAAAGCCGCGAGAAACCCTAGAGCAACTTGAGAGAGAGAGACGCACAAGAAGCGCTAGCACGCTGCCGCAACTGTGTTTTGGGGATTGTTCGTGTGGATACCAGTAGAGGAAGCCGATCCAAGAGTCGACTTCTGCTGATCGAAAGAACGAGACGCGGACGTGTTGATCGCCCACCTGATCAAAGTAACGAGACGCGGACGTGTTGTTCGAGAAGGTAGCCCACCTGATCAAAGGAACGGAACGTGGAATAGTTCAACACAAGGTATGATTCGGTTTCCTTAACTCTGATTTAAACGTCGTTGAGTGATCCTTCGGAAGGATTCGTAAGAAATTTTTAATCCGCTGCGTGTACGAATCCCAACAGCAACTACTTTTCGTTATTTGATTAGCTTGGCAGTAAATGAAGGACTTGATCTGCGTTTAATGGACGTTGAGACTGCCTATTTCTATGGCTCACTTGACAACGATATTTATATGAAAGTCCTTGAAGGACTCAAGTTGCCAAAAGCATCTAATTCAAATTCTCGAGAACAATACTCAATTAAGTTAAATAAGTCTCTGTATGGCTTGAAGCAATCAGGGTGCATGTGGTATAATTGTCTTAAAGAATATTTGTTGAAAGAAGGGTACAAAAATGACCCAATATGCTCATGCATTTTTATTAAAAGATCTAGAAACGAATTTGCTATAATTTCTGTTTATGTGGATGATATTAACATCATTAGAACTCCTAAAGAACTTCAAAAGGCAATTAATTGTTTGAAGAAGGAATTTGAAATGAAAGACTTGGGTAGAACGAAATTTTGTCTTGGACTACAGATCGAGTACTTAAAGGATGAGATCTTTGTATATCAAGAAACTTATACAAAGAAGGTCCTGGAGCGATTTTATATGGATAAGTCACATCCATTATGTACTCCAATGATTGTAAGGTCGTTGCAAGTGGATAAAGATCCATTTCGACCTAGAGTAATTAATGACAAAGGTAAAGAAGAACTACTTGGTCCAGAAATACCATACCTCAGTACTATTGGAGCATTAATGTATTTTGCCAATCACACACGGCCTAATATATCATTTGCTGTTAATTTATTAACAAGATATAGTTCTTCACCAACATGAAGGCATTGGAATGGAATAAAACACATTCTTCGTTACCTCAGAGGCACTATGGACATGGGGTTATATTACTCAAATGTATCGAAGCATGAATTGGTTGGTTATGCAGATGCTCGATTTTTGTCTGATCCTCACAATGGTAAATCACAAACAGGCTATCTGTTTACATGTGAAGGTACAACTATTTCATGGCGATCTATGAAACAGACTATATCAGCCACATCATCTAACCATGCAGAAATTCTAGCAATGCATGAAGCAAGTCGAGAATGTGTATGGTTGAGATTAGTAATACATCACATACGAACAACTCGTCATTTATCTTCAGGTAAATTGGTCCCAACAGTTCTACATGAAGATAATACTGCATGTATTACTCAACTTAAAGAAGGTTATATCAAAGGTGATAGAACGAAGCATATTTCACCAAAATTCTTCTTCACTCGTGATCTTCTAAAGGGTGGTGAAATTAATATCCAGCAAATCAGTTCAAGTGAAAATTTAGCAGATTTATTTACCAAATCACTTCCAAAAGCAACCTTTGAAAAGCTTGTCAATGGAATCGGCCTTCGAAGACTTAAAGATCTCAACTGATGTTGTCAAAAGGGGGGAGTCAATACACGTTGTACTCTTTTTTTCCTTATCTAGGTCTTGTCCCACTGGGTTTTCCTAGAAAGGTTTTTAACGAGGCAGCATTAGAAAGTGTATTAGTGGATGATGTACTCTTTTCTTTGGCTTGGTTTTTATCCCACTGGGTTTTTCCTAGTTAAAGTTTTTAATGAGACACATTCATAATGGACATCCAAGGGGGAGTGTTATGAATATATTATGTGGATGAGCCATTATGGGCATGAAGACCCCCACTACTGTTATGGTGGGGAGTGGATAGTCACCCACTACCTTCATGGTGGGGAGTGGGTAATCACCCACTATATTCATGGTGGTGAGTGGGTAGAAGCTACATAAAACTTCCCCACCCTCCAACCACTATAATTAGACCCCCTACCCCCTCACAAATGTACACTGAACAAACTAAATGAGAATCTCTCTCTCTTGAATCTCTCTTGCTCTTGTCTTCTATTTTCTACTTCTTCTATATCTTTATTTTTATAACAAGGGAGTAATAATCAAGAGAATATGTATAAACTAAGAATGTCAAAGGGGGAATTCATCTGAAATGTTCCGAACTAAAATATACGCAATTAATGCATGTGTTATACTCTATCTTGTTTTTATTATTATTATTATTATTATTATTATTATTATTATTATTATCAAGTAAACGTTTACTCATATATTGCACATTAGTTTGAGTGTTTGACTAATAAGCCCTTTTTTTATTCTTGAATAAGGAGTCTTTAAAATTTTATATCAATATATTGAAAGCTCTATGTATGGCAAATTCTGTATTTGATGAAACGCCTGTGAGCTGTGAAAATTATGTCACGGAACTGAAACAAACAATGCTCTGACAGTCAAGGGCGGAGCTTCTATGGGATTAGTGGGGCCACCCCCCCAAAAAAAAAAAAATTGTTTACAAATTTTTTTTAAAAAAATTAATATAATGTAAAATTAAATTTTGGCCCCCCAACTTCTTTTTTTTTAAATATTTTTCCCTCTTTTATATCTTTAGGGCTTATAATTCAATTTTTGTTACATGTGGGGTCTTGTATGATTTATGTTAATCTTGTCATTTTTTTCTGTTTCATTCTAATTACCTAAAATTTTTTGTATATTGAAAATTTTCCTTAAAAAAAATTTCCAACCCCCGAATCCCCTACCATTGTTTGGCCCCCAAATTTTTGCTCCAAGCTCCGCCCCTGCTGACAGTGACAAGATTCCATACAGAATGATAGTGAATGCCAACTTATTGACACTTGAGGAAGAATATCGTCGTATTGTCTCCTTCAAGCTTTGCTTTATATATATGGGGTTACCAAAAGGACTTAAAAACAAAGATCTCCTTCATCTCCTAAAGTACCTTCCATGGCTTCAAACTTCAAGATATCTCTTCACTGTCGCTCCAAAAGTGAACCCTTTGGACCTTACCCTCTAATATTTCAGCTTGAGGAGAATTTATAGAGATTCAATTCTTCTGAAGCAAGCTCTTCGATCATCATCTTCAATAATATGCCAAAATCTTATTGGCTTGCAGGATTTGCATTAATAAGGTGCTTCAATTGCCAAACACTCAACAAGCCTTAGCTCGAGGATGTTGCATGAAAAACTGGTTGATGAACTGCTATTTGTAAGACTCTTAGATTTCTTTGATGCTGCCAAAGAAGTACTCTCAGAATCAAAGGAGGCTATTAAAGAACACTACTAGAAAATACTAAAATAGCGACGGAAAAAAATACGTCGCAATTGCGATGGAAAATGTAATCTGTCGCAATTTGCGACGAAAAATCAAATCCATCGCAAAACTTTTGCGACGGAAAATGAAATCTGTCGCAAAACTTTGCGATGGAAAATGAAATCCATCGCAATTGGCGACGGAAAATCAAATTTGTTGCAAAAGTTTTGCAACGGGAAATGAAATCCATTGCAATTTGCGACGGAAAATGAATTTCGTTGCGTTTTGTGATGGAAAATGAATTCCGTCACAAAGTTTTGTGACGGAAATTCAAATCCATCACAAAATTTTACGACGGAAAATAAAATCCGTCACAAAAATCCAAAAATATTTTCCCCACTGATAAGATCCTAGAAAATTAATATGCAATAATGTTAATTTGGGTATTTCATATGCATTATTATGAAATAATTTTCAGTTTCAATTACACTAAGATCAATAATCATGTTACTTATTGTCATCAAATATGCTATCCATGAGTTTCATTAGAACAGACAGTATTAGGCATATTTATTTATTTATTATAACATGCTTGCGGAGTTCATCTCAGCATTTTACCCGGGGAATTTATAAGAAAAATGATTAAATCTCACATTTCATTTTCTAATTGTGTTTTAGTTTATAGACTTAACTAATGAAGTTCTTGACTCAATAATACTGATAATAAAAATTTCAAAATTCACATTCATATAATTAGAAGTGTTGACAACAAAATATAATTATACACTAGGAATGTTTGTGATGTAATTTACCCAAGTTAGATTTCCACATATATAGATATATAGAGAAATAAAGGAAGATGGGTCTGGTTACATACAATTAATATGAATACAACCAATTCAAAATCATATGAGCTAATATTATTGCTCCACTCAAGCATATTTCACCAAGCATTTATTGATGCAATTTAACTTGCCACCGGCCATGTTGAAATGTAATACATTACATATAAATATAACGATTGCCATAAAAATCATTCATCACATAAATGCATTCTCTCAAATAATGTATACTTGATGAACTATGTATGTAGTTGTTGATAGCACAAGTAAAATACAACACTATCTCTAATTATCTATATAAGATCTCGTTCTTCATGTAATGTATAGTATAAATGAGATTTTATAAAAAGAACACTATTAATATGTTATAGAAGGAAAGAGAAAAGAATAGACGAGAGTGTAGGATCAATTAAGCACTACATTGAGTTAATGAAAAAAAAAAAAAGATATATACTCGTGCAATATTACTAGTAATATAATGATGTCTATCGTCTTTATGAATTTTCACTAGTGCAAAAAAAGCCTTTAAGACCGGACGAAACAGGCTTGTAAGACTGGACGGACGGCCGGTCTTGTTCCAACCGGTATTAAAAGTTTACATATAAGACCGGACATAGGTCCGGTCTTAAAAGTCTACATATTTTAGACCGGACATTTAAAACATTCGGTCTTAAAATTTGTACTAAATGAACATGAAATAGTTTGATTTGGTCAGTCCAAAAACTCAACTTTTAAGACCAGCCTAAAATTAGGCCGCTCTTAAAAATATCGGACTTTTAAGACCGGACAAAAATAAATACGATCTTAAAGTTAGCGACTTCTAAGACCGACTAAACATACGATGTCTTAAAAGAGTGACTTTTAAGACCGGATGATAATTACGTCCGGTCTTAAAAATTTTCCTTTTAGACCGGACGCCTAAGTATAGCATAACGGTCTTAAAAAGGCCAACTTTTAAGACCGACTAAATATGACCTTTAAGACCTGTCATATAATTACATCCGGTCTTAAAAGTTAAACGTATAAGATCGGCTTATTTATTTCCAATATAAATTTTCCCGAATTTTTCCCTGCTGTTGTTCCTGCTACTATATATATATATATACACAAATCCACTACCCAATCTAGCACATAAAAGTCGATACTTTAAGCTACAAGCTATGAACAATTATTTGAAATAAATTGAATTGGAAAAATGATACAAATATTATTCACCATGAGTTATTTGGCCTCTTAATTAATCTACAACACCTAAATTAATTTCATACAATAAGATAACTTACTTACAAATACAATAAGTTACAAATACAGCATAGATGCACCCAAAATAATATTCACCATGCCTTCATCTGATTCCCACCCAACAACGTAACATCCTCTTTTTTAACATCATGATCGGATCCTGCCAAAAAATAAAACAAGGAACAAACTTCATAGTCAAAGACATTTTAATGAACATAGAAGGAATAATATATATAGTTAAAGCCTTAAAGTAGTCAAATAAATCTGCATATATATGAATAATACCTTATGAATTGACTCTTTTATAAAGTGATATCTTCCCATATCCCTTCTTGATGATCACTTCTTATGCCGGGTTCATTATCCACTTCATCTTCTTCCTTCATGTCCGGTAGACCCCTTGAAAAAGGTGTACTCTCAGGAATACCATAATTTGAATTTTCCTCATCAATATCAATGACCCTCTTCCCTTGGAGAGCTACAGACCACATTTTATTTTCTTGATTGGTGATATAGAACACTTGTTGCGCCTGGTCTGCCATAATAAAAGGTTCATCTCCAAAACTTCTACCATTGACATCGACTAATGTAAATCCTAGCCGATCGATTCGAACACCATTATTGACATTAACCCACTTGCATTTGAAAATGGGAAATCTAATTTTCACATAGTCCACCTCCCATATCTCTTTAATAACCCCATAATATGGCATGACTGCCAATAAAGAGCTCTTGTCTTTCGAACTGGAGAAGTGCATAGATTCAGCCTCTAACATAACACCACTGTTCTGGACTGTGCTCCTATCATCTAGGGACTTCGTGTAAAATGTATAACCATTGATCACATACGAATTCCAACTTATGACATCAACCCCAGGACCACGTGCTAACCATTTGAGGGTATCAGAAACACATTCCTCCCCCTCAACCTTTTGTTTGAACCAGTGTGCAAAAGTTCTGTTATGCTCCCTAATCAACCTTTGTTCAGTCATTCGAGGATTTTCTTTCCTCACAGCTTCTTTATGTGCAGCTATGCTGGCTTGAACTTCATCAACATTATTCAAGATGTGTAAGTGGACTTGTGACAATGCATCAGGATCCACAGTCTTTACTGAAGCCCCTTGCCTACCCCCTTCAGCATGATGACATTTTGGAAGCCCAATATGTCTTACTTTGGCCAAATAATTTTGACAAAATTCCATGGCTTCTTCAGAAACATATTTCTGAACAATCGATGCTTCTGGACGGTATGCATTCTTCACGTACCCTTTAAGGAATTTCATAGATCTTTCAATTGGGTACATCCACCATAAATGGATAGGGCCGTACAACTTTATCTCCCTCACTAGATGCACAATTAGATGAACCATGATGTCAAAAAATGTAGGAACAAAAAGCTTCTTAAGGTGGCACAAGATAAGATATCCTTCATTCTCCAATTCATCCAACTTTTCAATGTCGAAAACTTTAGAACAAACCGCATTGAAGAAGACACAAAGTCTAGTCAAAACAACCCGAAGGTCATATTCAGCGATGCCTCGAATAGCTATTGGGAGTAGCTGTTGCATCAAGACATGACAATCATGCGATTTTTGGCCTACTAATTTCAAGTCCTTCATCGATACAAGCCTCTTAAAATTAGAAGAATACCCCGAGGGAACTTTTGTGCCATGTAAACACTCACAAAAACTACGTTTCTCATCCTTAGACAAAGTATGAGAAGCCGGGGGACAATAAGTTCTCGTCCCATATGGCCTTGGATGTAGCTCTTCACGTATTCCCATTGCTTGCAAATCCAATCTTGCCTTCACACCATCCTTGGAACTGCCTTGTATGTTGAGAAGCGTGCCAACAATGCTATCACATACGTTTTTCTCCACATGCATGACATCGATACAGTGTCTCACATCAAGATTGCGCCAATAGGGAAGATCGAAGAATACAGATCTCTTTTTCCATATATTTGTATCTTTCCTACTCTTAGCTGTCTTGCCGAGGATGACATTGATATTTTTCACCTTCTCATAAACTTGCTCTCCGGTCAATGGCAGCGGAGCATCTTCATATTCTTGGCCACCAAAGAAGGCTTTCTTTAATCGACGATATGGGTGGCCCCGTCTGAGAAATCTCCTATGTCCAAGATAATCCGTCTTTCTTCCATGTTGGAGCTGATGGTAGCATGTGCCTTCTTCACAAACCGGACATGCTTTATGGCCCTTTACACTATACCCTGACAAGTTACCATAAGCTAGGAAGTCGTTTATAGTACAGAATATCATGGCTTGCAATTTGAAGACCTCCTTCTTGAAAGAGTCAAAAACATCAACACCTTCTTCCCATAACTCCTTCAAGTCTTCGATCAAGGGTTGAAGGTAAACATCAATGTCATTTCTGGGTTGTTTTGGTCCCGAAATCAACATAGACAGCATGATGTACTTTCTCTTCATGCATAACATAGGAGATAAGTTGTAAATAATGAGGAGTACAGGCCATGAACTATGTACGCTGCTAAGGCTTCCATATGGATTCATGCCATCCGTGCTAAGGGCAAGCCTAAGGTTCCTAGGTTCTTCGCCGAAGTTGGGAAATAATTGATCGATTTTCTTCCATTGAGAAGAATCGGCTGGATGACGGAGTTTTCCATCAGAAATCCTCTCATCTGCATGCCACCGCAAATGTTTTGCATCATTTTCATTCGCAAACAACCGCTTGAACCTTGGTATGATTGGAAGATACCACAACACTTTTGTAGGCCCCTTATTTGACTTGTACCTTGGGGTTTCACATATCGGACAATTCTGCCTCTCTTCAAACTCTTTTCTATACAATACACAATCATTCGGGCATGCATGGATCTTTTTGTACTCCATCCCCAGTGGACAAAGTATTTTCTTAGCATCATAGTATCGATGCGGCAACACATTATCATTCGGAAGCATGTCCTTAAAAGCCTCAAGCATTTCAGAAAAACTCTTGTCGCTCCATCCATGACGTGCCTTCAAGCTTACCAATTTCAATACAGCGTTCAACAATTGGTATTTTTGACACCCTGGGTATAGCAGGGTCTCCGCATCACTGCACATATTACCATATGCATGTGATTGTTGAAAGGCCTCTTCTCATACATCACGAATAATGTCCTCTATGCGATCGTCCATATCCATGTCGTTATCATCAAAGGCCACTTCCCCATGTTGAGACCCACTTGCTATTTTTTCACCATGCCATACTCATACTATATACAACTTACAAAATCCATGACAAATTAAATGTGTGCGTATAACTTCAGGACTTAGTCGCCTCTCATTCAAACATTTTACACAAGGGTAATAAAACTTCCCACTATCATCATTGGCATTTTGTTTAACAAATTCAATAAAGTCCCTCACCCCCATTTTGATATTCAACGCTCGTCCGTAAAGCATTTATCCAACTGTGATCCATAGTAGAATTCCTATGGACGAAAAGATTTAACATACGTATAATAAGGCAAAATAAATGCATAACGAAGAATCACTTTTGGTCATCAATATCACAGCGAAGCCAAACTAAAATACTCCCGAAGCAAAATAAATGCATGACGAGGAAATTTAAATGCTTGGCAAGAAGGTGTTGTGGACTCACCTGTAGCATATAAATTCAAATGCCAAATAAGAGTCTTTCTTCTCCCGCCATGAATGTTGATGTTGGAGACAGCAAGAGTACCCTAAAAACATTTGTTGGTCAGTTGGGTAGGTCTCAAGTGCAAATATAATCTTCAAAATAGAATATTCATTAACAATAGAGAAGCCCACAAGAGCATTTCATCGATTTCGTTGAACTCAAGAAAAACCCAGAACTATAAGTAGGAAAACCATGAAGTTATATAACCGAAAAACCTCTTACAGCTTGGTCTAAGTTTAGCTGAGGAACGAGGAAGTGATTGTCGAGAGAGCAACGTGAAGTACCGACAGAGCAACACATAACCACTGGAGGCAGAACCTCCTCAGTAATCCCTTTCGGCGCGACAAGAGAAATTCAGAGAGGGAAATTTAATTTTCCGCGCGACAGGGACATGTTTTATATTTGGACTTTTTAAGACCGATTAATTATAAAGCATCCGGTCCTAAATATTTTACATTGAATTTTTAAGACCGAATTCTTATCCTATCCGGTCCTAAATATTTAAGACTGTAGTTTTATAATACTCCGGACCTAAGTTAATTTTCCAGATAAAAAAGTATTGGCCTTGGGCCTTTGGCGGCGAGCGCAGAAAATTATCAATGCTAATTAATTAATATCAATATTAATTACTTGAACAATAACTTAAAAAGAGACAAGGTTATAGTTCTTAATTAATGCTATTATTAATTACTTGAACAAGAAATTAAAAAGAGACAAGATTATGGTTCTTAATTAATGCTATTATTAATTACTTGAATATTTTCGTACACATTGCCAAAAAAAAAAGCAGAAAATTATCAAAGCTTGTTATCCTTCAAAGCCCAGGCAATCTCAGCTTGAGCAGCATTAATTTCCCGACGGATATCAGCAAGTTCCCGTCTTATTCGTATTAGGTCGTTGGAGGAAAGAGGACGAGAGTCATCGGTAGGCACGCTGGGGCCAACTGGTTGGAAAGGTGGAGCAGGAACCTCTTCATGGACGGAAGGCTGGAGGGGGGGGTGCGACAATCTCTTCATTATCGAAAATAACAATGGGTCCAACGACCCGAGACTCTTCTGTTTCAATAGAACGCACTCTCGATGGAGGAGGCGCACCGTATTACGATCGACGGAAGGCACGAGCATCAGGAGTAAGAGCACCCCTACGAGCGGTTCTCTTGTATCTAACCATGGTTGGAGCGGTTGGCGTAAAGAGGTATGAGGAGTTTATTAATAAAGGCAGAGAGCAGTTCTCAGATAAGCGCAAACAGGTTCTTAGTTTGGAGTTACAAGGTAGAGCGGCGAGTTATTAAAGAGTGTTAGGACAGAGAGGTATAAATAATTAATTGAATAAAAAATAAATAATACACTTTTAGGACCGGAGAAATGATAAAAAGTCGGTCTTAAAATTAATTCATCTAAAAAATAAATAATATTTATAAAACTCGCCCGTAAAGTCGAATGGTCTACTTTACGAGCGAGTTTTATAAATATTATTTATTTTTTAGATGAATTAATTTTAAGACCGACGTTTTATCATTTCTCCGGTCCTAAAAGTAGATTATTTATTTTTTATTCAATTAAATTACTTTTAAGACCGATCTTTTATCAGTTTTCTGGTCCTACAAAAAAGTTCAACGTTTCAAATTCTGATAGCAGAGTCGTATCCTTACACTCTATCAGAGGATCTCTTCGGCTTCCAGATAAACTTCCCAACGTAACTAGGCGTCTCCTCGTATTCTGATGAACTATGCGTCTGCTCATTAAAAGTTCCGGCGTTTCATTCCGGATGGGTTCTCTATTTAAACCCGTTGTTACTTTACTTTCTTTACATTCTTCATCATCACTTCTACAATGGCTACTCCACCACCCCAACGTCCTCTACCACCACCAGGTCCTCCTTTTCCTTCGCCCGTTGGGCGTAACAATCCTTACCCTCCTCCTCTGCCTCCGAACCGACCACCAAACAGCTGCTGCGCATCCTCCTGGCCCGCGTCGATCATATAGATCGACGACAGGGCCAGCTTTTTCAGGTCTACCACGCCATCAACAACAAGATGAACGCGATACTCGATGCCCACGACGTTGAGTACAATCCGATGGATGACGACGTCACCGACCCCTCCGACGAGTCCCTCCCCTCCGACAACGATGGGGAGGAGTAAATATTTTTATGTTTTCTTATCATGTACTGGGGGGCAGCATTAAAAAATATAATAAATTTTTTACTTTCCTTTTTCGATCGCCTTTATCCTTCTGATCAGTACATTCTTTCTGTTTCCGACAAGGAGGAAAAAAACAAAATATTGTCCTCGTGTGTTTGATCAACATTAAAAACTCGCACATTAAAAAATCCAACAATATACAGTTAAGATCAGACCAACAAAACAAAAAGATCGTTTACCTTATTCGAATAAAAACAAACAGTGACAATTCTTCTCAAGGTAGGAATGTCATTGTCGTCAGTTTTACCTCGCATGATCAGAAACAAAGTGTCCTTTTCAATATCTCCCACATTTTTTCCGACAAAAAGAAAAGGGAAACCCCGATAATCTGATTCAAGAGAGGTAAAATCGACGACATTGAGGGTCCTAGCTTGATTAGAACGCCAGAACCTCGGTCGCCTTGAACCCTAATTAATTTTTCCGAAAAGCGAATGAACTCTATTTAAAGGAAGACTATCATCAGTCCAAAAAAAAAACAAAAATATTAGGAGCGGACGGTTTCCTGAGCTACGGTCCTAAAAATCTCGAATACTTTTAGGACCGTCATTTTACAATATAGGGTCCTAAAAGAGTTCGCACACTAAAAAATCCAACGATCTACAGTTAAGATCCAACAGAAGATTCTTTCTGTTTCCGACAAGAATGAAGAAAACAAAACATTGTCCTTGTGTGTTTGAGCAACATTAAAAGCTCGCACATTAAAATATCCAACAATATAAGGTTAAGATCAGACCAACAAAACAAAAAGAACGTTTACCTTATTCGAGAAGGGGAACAAACAGTGACAATTCTTCTCAAGGTTGGACCATCGTTGTAATCGGTTTTACCTCCCAAGATTAGAAACAAAGTGTCCTTTTCAATATCTCTCATCTTTTTCCAACAAAAAGAAAAGGGACAAAGAAAAGGGAAACCGATAATCTAAATCTGGAGAGGTAACATCGACGACAACGAGGGTCCTGAACTTGAGCAGAACGCCAGAACCTCGGTTGCCTTGAAACCTAATTAATTTGTCCGAAAAACGAATGAACTCTATTTAAGGAAGACTATTAGGAGCGGACGGTAAAAGGAGATACGGTCCTAAAAGTCTCATATTATTTAACCGAATACTTTTAATTTAAAAATCTCTACATTTAAAAGCTCGCACATTAAAAAATCCTAATTAATTTGTCCGAAAAGCTAATCAATTCTATTTAAAGGAAGACTATTAGGAGCAGACGGTAAAAGGAGACACGGTCCTAAATATATCTCGAATACTTTTAGGACCGTCATTTTAAAACATACGGTCCTAAATGTCTCACCAATATTTTGGAATCAATACTTTTAGGACCGGAAGTATACAACATGCGGTCCTAAAATTCTTTTAGGACCGGAAGTTTAGCCATATACGGTCCTAAAGTCACGATCTCGCTTATTATTTTACATCATCCTGAACCTCAAATTTCAAGCGCACTAAATATCTATATCCACCATCCAATTTCAGATACCAAAAAATGGACACAAGAAAATTGTTCGAAAAATTAAAAAAATTTATCTATTGAATTTTACATTGCCTGTGTATTATTTACAAATTGTTCGAAAAAATAATCAAATTTTACAGAATATTTACAAATGAATAACATCATTAATTATTGTCCCTGATCACTACTTAAGATCAGGTCATAATACAGATATTGATAAAACAATTCACGTATGTGCTCGAGTTCAGCATCCGAGAAGGGGACAGTGCATTGAAACATCTGTAACATCAAAGGCACAAACTGAATTAACTTGCGTCCATATTTCAGATGTAACATTAAGCCAGAAACTGAATTAACTTGCGTGCATAATATGTAACATCAAATATTTACCTTTGCAAATAATTTAGTTTCTCCTTTAGTGACAATATCATACATGTGTTTCATGATGTATTGGCCACATAGGTTGGACTCATGTGGTTGCCGACGAGTCTAAAAAGAACAAGAAATATATAAGTAATATATATACAAGTTCATAAGGCAGTTGACAAGTTTACAAATATTATATTGTACCAACCTCTGGTCTGAGCCATTTAGGCAATTTGGCCTTTGCAGGACGCGTATGGAGTGCCTCAATTTGGAAGGTCCTCATGGCACTATCATCAAAAAGGCATATCTAATTCACTGAAAATTCACAGCAGAGATTTCTGACAAGAGAATCAAAATGACATGCTTACTTGTTGATAGTCTGGACCAACGTGGGCTCTGGCTGACCGTGAGTGGAGCATAGGAAGATAACTTTTTGTTCGGCCATGCACATGAGGACCAACTGCCAATGGCGGCTAAAAATTCACAGCAGTAAAGTATACTCAGTGATATATGTAGGCATGTAGCAGAATTAAGTGACTCGTAGACAAGATTTGTGATATGTACCTGTGGAAGAATGGCAACAAGTACGCCTCTCTTCTCACATTACACAACCTCCTTGATATGTATTCTTGTCTTTGCTTCATGGTTGTTTGACTCATAATTTGTGGGCACAAGAATCCAAAATCGTCGCTCCTGCCCTCATTCTCCAATTGTTGATGCAAGAACCTACAATAATTATATCGATCAGGGAATTCGTATATATATGTATGTGTGTCTAAACGATGCATTTAAATTACTCATAGAAGAACATACTAACTTCATCCAAATTTGAATAATTGCATCAGTAAGCTCCTGTCTAGGAAGTAGCAGGGAGTCAATATCTTCGGTGTCAATTTGGACTGGTAAGGGATTTGTGTCGCCTACTACTTCAGTGACAGACCTCGATACAGTTTTAAAACGTCCACTTTTCACCATATCGGTTATTTTTTCGCGGCCAGTCAACTTAGCAGTAGGGGATTGAGCCTGAGGAGGAGGGGATTGAGCTCGAGGAGGGGATTGAGCCTGAGGAGGAGGGGATTGAGCCTGAGGAGGAGGGGATTGAGCTCGACGAGGGGCTGGAACTTGAGGACGAGGGGTTGAAGCTTGGGGAGGAGTACAGACATGTACAAGCTTCATTGGCCAAGAGATGAAGGTTCCCTTGACATCACTCACAATCTTCATCTCATCAGTTGGGAGAGGGAGGGGTGCATCAATGATCACCTTTTCAACTGACACTCTGACTTCATCATCAGACATTGGTTGGTGGTGTACAGTTGATCCCAATGAGTTGTGGACAGTCCCCTTTACAACCAATAGTTGTCTATCATGATGATCAGGATCCTCCACATAAAGGTCACAAGGTTGCTCTGACTGTCTAACAATGCAGCTCCCTCTAGTGCTCTGCCGCACAGTTGCAGGTGAGTGTGTGAAGGGAACACTGGTTTCTGGACGAGAGCTCAAAAGAAGCTTCACCTGATTCAGTTCCTCCCTCAACTTGCTCATATCAGATTGATGCCTTGCTTCTTTAGCCGCTGCCTCCTTATTTAATCTGGCCACTGTCTGATCCATCTCCTCATTTAATTTGGCCACTGTCTGATCCATCTCCTCCCGGGTAACCACCTCTTTCCTATGGCGTTTGGCGGATGAACCAAAGAATACCTTCAGGCCTACCCGTCCTCCAACCCCCCTTACATGCCCACCGTGGTCCGGTTTTCCGGTGGCAGCCGTGAGAACATCACTCCTATTGGACGACACGAAAGATCCCTCTGCCTCTTTCTTCTTAAGATCTTCCTGTAAGGTACAAATAACAAGAAGCTTAGTAATGAATCATGTTAACTAAAAAATAACAACAATAACGATACTTACAATTTTTTCAGCAACTACACGAGTTTGTTCACTCGTGTAGGAGCCGCTTGGCTTTTGCCGAATGTGCAACCACAAATCCTCGCGACGTATTGGAGATGGCGGACCATGCACCGCCTCAGGATTAGATTCTGCTTCATCTTCCAACCTCTTCCGCTTGGCTGCCATCAATTCCTTTTCAGCCCTTTCATATCCGCCGCGAGAAGCCCTATGCGGGCAATCATTCTTTCTCCCTATCTCCTGTGCTTTTACCCTTCTTTGCTGTGAATTAGAATTGAAAACAACTATTAATTATGAATTCCAGCCATCTCACTAACAAAAATTAGAGAACTTCTGCTTGATATGAACCTCAAACACTAGTCAAATTCACTTGATCAAGTTTCAACATTTTATTATTTAAGGAAGATGTAGATAGGTTAAGAAACAAAAGAGAATTATGCTTGCAAAAGAGCTATGTTTTGTACTGCTAGGTAGATAGAACAAGAAAAAATAGAGGATTATGCTTACAGAATAATACAAACTTGATCCTTTTTAAGGCATTCAGTGGGATCATCAGTACGTCCACATTAGATAATAACAATTGGGTATATAAAGTTTCCCCCTTTTAAGACTATTCATTTCCTCCTTTGCAAGACAAACCATTACAAATTACCTCCTTAGTATTTTACCTTTTCAGGGTTTACATATCAGACTTGCATAGACAAAGGCAGGAAATGTATACTTCTATTCACACACCAAACAATATAATTTAACTAACAGGATTAGATGAACAAATATAAGCTCACAGGTTACATAAGCAAACAAAACTAAATATAGACTCACCTGAGCTTCAGGAGTGGTCTGCAGCCGAACAAATTGTTGCCAAATTCGTTCATCAATAAATGTGTATTGTTTCCAAGGCTGATTGGCAGGCGGAACCTCGTAAAAAATATATTTGTTAGCGAGAGAGGTCTTAAACTTCCTCCACCGATCAGCACAATAGGACAATGTCTTGACTTTCAACTCCTCAGAGTTAGGGACAGTGTATGTAAGCCGGATAGTGTCCCAAATAGGTTGCTTTACTTTTTCAAAGTTAACACTTTTCCACTCATCTTCCAAGATGCTAACCTTGCTGCGTGCAAGATAGCCGACAAAACTATTATATTTGTTTTTATTAGGACCGTAAGGCCGCAACTTTTCATCGAACAGAATCTCCAGCCTTGACCCAGAAGTCCGACTTAGAGATACATCCATCATTCGTGTGCCTCTTCTACCACGGCGTGCAGGGCGGTTAGGAGGCACATTGTCAGTGGAGGAGGGTTCGTTCTGACCCACACCATTAACTGGCGATCCCAGAACACGAATGGAATCGTCTTCACCGTTCATTTTTGAGACAATAAGAGAGGAATGCCTGAGCAACTGAGAGAGTAAGAGAGGCTACTGGTACGTGGGTGAGGACGAGTGGTAATGCAACAGGAAGAGTGGCTTCACAACAACAAGAGGGGTTTCAGATGTACAACGTAACGTAAGTCTTATGGGTTTCGCGCGAAGATATAGGGGTTTCAGAGTTCAGAGATACAATGTAAGTCTTAAGGCAACGTTTCGCGTGAAGATATATTTGGCGGTTTATTTTTAAGACCGGATGAACAAAAACGACGGTCTTAAAGATTACGTTTTAAGACCGTCCTATTTAAAACTCCGGTCTTACAAGTATTACTATCGGGCGCGATTTTTGTCCGGCTAAAAAGTATAATCTTTAAGACCTCCTGTTATATATATCTGGTCTTAAAAGTTTAATTTAATTTTTTCCTTATTATTTTGGACCGTAGAAAAAATAAGTCGGCCTGTTCGAGATTTCTCTATAAAGAATTTTTATATTTCAATTTTTTTAATAACATTTTTAGGACCGGTCGTTTTTCTAAGCGGTCTGAATAATATATTTAAGACCCATTGCTAAACGATTCGGTCTAAGAAGTTCTTTATATTTACAAAACTGCCACCGGTCATAACTTTAAAATTCTTTATATTTATAAAACTGCCATCGATCATACCTTTAAGACCGGACCGTCGATAGTCCGCTCTAAATGAGGCAGTCTTAAAAGCCTTTTTTGTACTAGTGTTTGAATCTCATTATTATATATTATTCCTTACACTTATTTCTATTGTTTTACTTACCCTTTTGTCTCCTGTTGTATCCACCTGCTCCTTTCACACTCAAAACCTTCCTATTTAATTTCCAATCCTCATCCTTATCCACATCTAGCAACTTCTGGATCCTGATCAATTTCCAATAGACATTTAATCAAATTAGAACTTGCTTCTATTAGTTTGTTATTATTTAAATCCAGTGATAGTGACCAGAGAGATCTTCTTGTAAACTTAGAAAGGCCAAGTAGAAGACAAAGGCCTGGTACTAAATTATAGAATGTCAAACTTAGAAACCATCAGATGCATCGTGACGTAAAGCAGAAGTTGAACATTGATATATACAAAAAAAAAATGCTTTTTTCAAATGAACGTTGAATAAATTTAATTTGATGGCTACTTAGATTCTCTTTGACATGCATAATTATTTGAAGAGAACTATATAGTTGTGATGTGAGCCTCTATAATAAGTGTGGCCTCCCACTATATTCATCTCTTAGGTATAGATTCTATCTTAAAAATATAAAGTTTGGTTATGATGTTTTGGCTTAATGGCATTCATGCTATCAGATTTGCCCTCCACTTCCCATCTCAAGTTCTTAGGGCCCGTTTGGTACGGGGAAGATTTAAGGAGGAAAAGGAATTTAGAAGAAGGAAAGGAAGGGAAGGGAAGATTTTGAAAAATGAGGGAAGATGGTTTGAGGGAAGATGAGTTGTTTGGTAGGAAGAAAATGAAGGGGTGGTAGTTGGTAAAGAATTAAGAAATGTCTATTTTACCCTCAAAAGTAATAATTTAAAATAAAAAGAAGATGGGCCCGGGGGTAAAATTGTCAAAAGTGTGGGAAGATTGGAGGGAAAGGTAAAATCCTTCCAAATTTGGAGGGATTTGATCTTCCCACATATGTGGGAAGATTGGTGGGCCCGAAAAGATAATTTTCCTAGAAAATTAGTCCAAAATGCGTACCAAACAAGGGAAAATTCTAATTTTCCTCTTCTTTCCCATGGAATCTTTGTACCAAACGGGCCCTTAGCTTTTTGTATGAAAATTTAAATGGCAAGCCTATAACATTATATAAAAGAATACTTTAGAAATATACATAGGAATTTCGAAATAAATTCAGCAACTAAAAATAATTTGATATTGGATATTTGCACGTGTTAAAAAAACAGTTCTAAATTTCTTCTGATATAATTATAGTGATGCACGTTTCCCTCTCATAAATTCAAAGACTTTTGATCTAAATTAAGATATTTATATAATCTAGTATTTTTAAAAATGATTTTGCTACCGCGGTGCTTTTGTCGGCTCACTTTCCGATTTTGCTAGCATTTGCTCCCCCAAAGTTTCGCAACTTCCCTCCAATTTTGTTTTTTTGGGACTTCCCTCCATTTTTTTTGGAACACTTCTCTCCATTTAACTTAAACACATTTTCCCTTTGCCCTGATTGGTTGTCTCTCAAACCCTAACAAATCGATCGGTGCCTTCTTCTTCCCCTTCTCTTTTCCGCTTCATCGAGGTCGTTTGCCGTCGCTGTGGCAGTCCGTGTCTGTTCCCTTCGTCTTCTGCCATCGTTTGCCGTGAACCTGACGACGTTTTGACTTCTGAACCAAGTTCGATTCTCATTCTCGTCCCTCCCGTTTTGCTGAGTTCGTGTCTTCTACATATCCCTTGTCGTTCTGCTCCTTTTCCTCATCTCTGATGCATTGAAAACCAAGGTATTTTGGATTTGCAATGTTCTTTATTCGTTTTTCAGAACCCCCTTTTCTTTTACATTGCATTTAGTTGGAAGAATCAGGATTTCGATGTAGTGAAATCCCCCGCCCGTGGGTGGTTGGAGGTGCAATTTTACTTGTGAGGAATGAAAAAAAATTGGTTTGTTTGCAAAGTTTAGAGGTTCAAGTTCAACGCCAAATAGTCATGGATCTATAAATTCAAGCTCCTACATATAAATTCATAATTAGTTATCGTCTACACAATGAAAATCGGTCTTTCAAATGCCAAGAAGTCTCTGTAGCTTCGGCTTTTTCATCCTTGCATTTCTTTTAAGTTCAATTTGATAGCCTGAATTATTTACAAGAGGGTTGGGCAGTGTCTTTCTTCATTCGTGCCTCTTCCTGTTTCTGTAAGAAGTCCTGAGATCTCAATTTTGTCAGTTATCTAATTCCAAACTATTTTATTTTGTGAGATAAAGACTTTAACATGTATCCTTCTAAATTTTTATTTGGCTGCATTGTAAATTTGTCTTGGAATTTATTAGGTGGTGAGCTATTTTCTTCTCCACTTAGCTATTAGACTGTTCCATGCCTGAAGTTGTTTTCCTGGCTTTTTTTGAGGTGAATTTCAATGCCCAAAACTCATTCTTTGTAACCCTTGATTAGGAATTAACTTTTATATTAGTGCCATTATGTATTATGTGAAATATTTTACTTGTATAACTTTAGATATGATTCAGCAGTTAAGAAACAGGGTCTTTACTATTTCTTTTTGATGATGTAACTGGTTTATGCATATATAAGAACATTCAATGAGAGCCTTCTTTTGCAGGTTAACGTTCCAAAGACCAAAAAGACTTACTACAAACAGTCCGGATATGGTGGCCAGACAAAGCCCGTCTTCCACAAGAAGGTAAAGTCAATTTGCTGTTCCTGTGTTCCTTGTTTCTGTAACTAATTGTTGAGGCATGCTAAATGTCCTTTTTTGGCACATAATTTTGCATTCCACATTGGGTGGTTAATTTGCTATTTGAGACATATTTCTAATTCACTCTGGTTCTCAATGTTTTTCATTACTTAGGCAAAAACCACCAAGAAAATCGTCTTGAGGCTGCAATGTCAGGCGTGCAAACATGTGTCCCAACACGCAATCAAGGTTAGTATACCATAGGATGATTTTATTTTTGTGACTGATGCATTCTTTTCTATTAATTTGCTGAAGGTTGTATACGCACCTGATTACTTGTTCCTTCTTCAAACAATTTTACGGGTAGATCCCCAGGTAACCAGTTTCATTAAATGCAAATATTTGAAGCTATTATGTAGAAGCATGTTCTGTGAGGTTTCTTACTTTTGTTTTGCACTTAATTTCTGTTGTAGTGAAATTTGCTTAAGTTGGTACCAATCATGACTGTCAGTTAATACTGCAAATTGGATCTTGTTTATGATGTTTGCCTATCCATTTTATTTTTTATCTTGCTCACCTCCTCTGAAAGTCTTTCCCGTTTTAGAAATTGTTTTGATTTTTTTTTTTTTCACGTAGAATAATTGTAATCTTGCTTGCTGGCAGGGTGCTGTTAATTTTGCTTTGATGATGTCTCAAATGAACGGAGGTTGCCCAGTTGACTACAACACAATAACAGATCTCTTTCTTCGGGTTCATTTAGAATTTACCTTCAAATTTTTAAAATGGGATTGCTATTATATAATTTGTAGCTTGCTTAAAAGTGTCAATGTCGTATTCAACATTTTTTTGTTCCTTTTCTGAAATTACATTGTTTCTATCTCCTCTATGTTTGAGAACTATATCTATTTGTGAAACCAAGAATCAACTGAGTCTTTTTGTTTCTATTGTATCTTTGTTCCAGAAACTTTGGTTCTTTTTTCATAAATGAGATCTTTTATTTCTTTTCAAAGGAATTTTATCCGTGAGGCAACTGCATTTTTGTTGGATGTGTTGAAGCCTAATCTACCCGAACATGGTCATCTTCCAACAAAGGTCCTTTAGTGAATCAATGATTGGAGATGATGAAGCAGATGTAGGAACCACTCCAAGGATAAGCGGTATAACTAATATGAAGATATTATTTTTTATTTCCGTGTTTATATAATACTTTTCTCTTGGTATCCTGATTACCGGAAGAGTAATTTATATATCTACAATAAATAAAATTAATCTGATTTTTTGATGAGGGTTTTGATATCTGGTAATTTTATTCTGATTGTATTCTAAATAAAGTTTTCAACACAAATTTTCTGCATAGAAGGGCGTAATTTTTTGAAGAAATATTAATCTATTGGTTAATTGTGTTCTCCTGAAGCTGTTTTGAAGGTTGAGGAGTTGCATATGGAGGTTCTTTCAGTTTTAGAGTTCCTAGTGGAAGTTTCTGATGATTTGTAGGTGCCATCAAAAGTTTCTGTTTGTGTTTCATTCTGTGATGGCACTTACATTTACACCTAGATTTGGGCTGGAGCTTGCTTTTGCCTTTGCATCTGCTTTTCTTTCACTAAATTATCTTCCTTCAACCCCCACACAAGAAATTAACAATGGTATAGTTTTTAAATTTAGGAATTTACATTATAATTTTTTTTTTAAAAAAATAACTTTTCGTGGAGATCGTTCATTTTGGGAATACCCATTTGCTATTGCTGGTGTGAATATCACATTCATGCTTATTTAGATGCTTGATCTTGAAGCAGGTTTTTACTTGTTATTGTAGTTTCTAGTTTCTTTACTTTAGGTACTGAAGAAAGTGGTGTTGCTGCCAATATGATATATATTATGATGGTTTGTGTGTGTGTGATTAAGTTTTAACTTTTAACTAATAACATGATATCTCGTGTAAATTAGCTATTGAAGCATAATATTTGTATAAACAGTTCAATACTTATAATGATGTAAACCAACTGTCAAGAAAAGATTTGTGATTAAGTCACCTCGGTCATCATCTTAGGAATTCCTTTTTGCCTCTTTAAGAAAACATCAAGAGGCTAGAAAATTTCTGTCACCTTCCCCCAGTGCCTTGGGTGTGCCTTTCCACCCTCTTTACTTCCCTGATTTATGGATAATTGTGGGTGAATTTCTGAGTGCATCAAATCCTTAAATTACTCGTCCAAGATTCAAATCCTTAGCTTTCATTAGTACCCTGAAAAATTTATAGAATAAGATGCGTTTGTTTTTTTCCATATAATTTTTTGGCTTGGATTAGGGAGACGTTTTTTATAATAATACAAAAAGCATTTGTCAAAACCATGGGTCTGCAGAACTGACTGTTTGGGTAACTTAATCCAAACCATGGTTTTAGAGAAAAATGTACTTCTGCCTTTTTCTCAAGTGTTTTGGTAATTTTTTTCCAATCCATGGTTTTGACTCCAAAAGTTCTTTTTTATTGTTATCCAAACACACAATAATCATATATATAACTGGTGAGCCCTGTTTTTTTGGGTTATATCTGGAGAGTCTGAAGCTTTGACCCCACCACTATTTGCATCCTACTCCACTCTTCCCACTTGAGTTAGCTTGGGTGGCTATGATGTTTAAACTTGTTGCTTATCTAAAAATAGAATTTTCAATTTTAGTTTTGTTTGTTTGAGTGAAATTAAATTGATGGTACTTCGATGAATTGAATTCAATCATGTTATCCCTAAACTATTTGCATTGCTTTTTTGCAGTCAAGCCAAGGATAATCGTGGGAACCACGTTCTTGAAGTTTCTTGAAAATATTCTTACTCTCTAATTTTGTTTCGTTTCTGCTTTTGGAAGGAAATTAGGGTTCTATGAATCTTTTGAGGCTAACAATTTCAACAATATGGGGGAATCACAAAAAGTATGTCTTAATGTGGATTTTTAATGTAGAATTGCTTGTCGTATTGTTCAACTGATATATCTAATTAACTACCATTTGAAGTAATTAATCATTCATCTTTGCTTGACAAAAAATGAATTAGCTTTCGATCTTCTTTGTTGCATAACATTCAAATTGATGGATTATCCATGGCTTTCAATGCGAGATTCTTTACCTTGGAAATGACTAACATTTCATTGCACTATAGAGAAGGTGCTCTTTCGAGGAGTAGATGCCTAAACTTTTGTCAGACATTGATGTATCTAGATGTGCTTCAATGACGTCCTTTTTTGTGCTTTTTAGTTATTTGGTGTATAACTTATTTATGATTTTTGTGTTTTTTAGTTTATTTTGTTGGCAACATTGGTGTCTATATTTTGTTTTGTTTATTTATAATCTTTTAGGATTGCTATTGTACATATTTCTACATACACTTTTTAAATACAATATTTAGTATTATTTATATACATTTTCTTATTTTGTAATTTTTCCTATAATTTTTATATTTTTAATTTGGTAATTATTTATATTTATTTATATAATTTTCTTTTTTGGAATTGAGATTTGTGTCGGAAAATGAATTCCAACTAAATGAAATTTTGTGACAGAATCAAATTTCGTAATTTTTTTTAAAATATTGTTATGTGATTTTTATATTTTTTTTAATAAAATGAATAATTTGCGACGGAAATGGATTCTATCGCAAATTGTGAATTTTGCAACGGACACAAATCTGTTGCAAATTTTGAAATTTGCAACGGGATTTCAAATCCGCTGCAGTTTGCGACAGAAATTTTGAAATCCGTTGCAATTGCCATTTATTTTTTGCAACGGATAAGCAATTTGCGATGGAAAAACATATTTTTGCGATAGAATTTTTCCGTTGCAAAAACCTTTTTTTTTTAGTGGAACTTCTATCAGCTATTCGCTGGAGGAGGTGGTGGCCAAGTAGTGGTTTCCATAAGGAAAGTCTTGTCATGGAGGAAGAAGATGAAGAAGGAGATTTGAAAAACCTTAGAAAATTTGAAGGGAAATAAGAAGGAAACTAGTTTAACTTCTTCAGAGAAAGAAAGTTGTGATGAGTCTGTGCCTATGGTCAGAATCTTAAAAAGAGACAGAACTTATCACTTTGAGTCATCTTCAATCTTTGTTATCTTTTATCCGTGGTTCAATTGGACAATCCAAGAATATTAAATGGTTAATAGTGTTCAAGTTGATGCCGCCTAAAAGAGTAGCTTGTGATTATGAAAGAGCAAATATAAGTGAATTTGAAAACTTGGATAGAATACTTTAGTCTCTTCTCTGTCACAACAAGCAATATTGCAGTGTTGTGTCCATTGAGAGTTTTCAAAGTCATTTGGAAAATTTGGAATTGAGTTTGCTGGATCTCTTCAAAGGGGTTTGATTATAATTAGAGTTTCTCTTCTCAACATCTTCAACCACTAAAGTTAATTTCTGAATTGAATTTTTTTTTCATGTAATTTTGAATAAACGTGTTTGTATTGTTTTTGTTATTGAATATATGTAAAGATATTCAAATCTGTCATATTTCACTTCTTTTTATTTTTTATTTTTTCAGTACCAAGTCACGCTTCAAGATAAGATGAAAGGAGAGTTGAGGGATATAGAATTGTAAATATTAGTGGTTACTTAAAGTTAGAGACATTGGATACGTTTTCTTCTCTGAAAACAAATGTGCCCTTTGATTTAAGAGTAAAGGAACATCCAGCACCACGAAGTTTTCCTTCAGGAGTGCCGAGCATCACGAAGTTTTTTCGGGAGTGCCCAGTGCCACGATCGTTAGTTGAACGTTAACGCTGACGTGGCCTGACACGCTGACGTAGCAGTGCTTTCATTAACTTATTAAAAATATCATATTCTGCCAACTTCTTAAACTAATGTGTGGATTGAGCAAATAATGTGAGAGAAAGTGAGTGCATTTTCTTTTTTAAGAAACCATAACAGGGATCAGGGTTCAGTCTTATCCCAGAATTGACTTTGTAATATAATTCTCAACTTGAATATGTAACCTAGTGTCTTTAAATTTCTTCACTTCTCCTGAGGCTATGGTATTAGGGACGTTGACCCTGGGCATACTTCTTTCCAGGCACACTTCTTCATCTTGATGGCGCTTTACCATATTTGTATTACTCAAACAATATTTGTATAGTAGTAGTTATTTATTTTTAGACTTGCATATATGTATTTCTCTGAATTGTCACATTTGTATGGAGGACAGATTTCTCTCTTTTTTTTTTTTTTCACACTCCAACATTTGTTCTGTGTTAGCCGGGAATGAATTCCAGCCGTGTCATTCATGTTGGTACATCCAAAGAGTCCATGCAAACAATCTAAAGACTTGGAGACCAGATTCCCCATCCCAAACAATAGAGGAATTATGACACGAAGCATGTCCAAGTCATCCACAGACCAAGCTTATCGGAGTGTGAAAATTCTTGGGGATGGTTCAACACCACCTACCCCGACTAATCTCCCTGTCACACCTCCAGGACTCATGTGGCCAGGGGCACCAGTGATGCCAACTTCACGCCTTCTAGCACATAGGGACTGAACATTGATTGCTTCCAGCAGCAGGAACAAATTTCCATTAACAAGAGGCAGGGGAAGAGGTCTGAACAAGTAGCCAACTGTTTATGTTTTTTGGATGCCATTTGTGATGGTTGTCAAGGGCGATCTTGTATTTATTTTGTTAACGGCTAGGATGATTGTATTTTGGTTGTAAAGGGCTGCCATGACTTTCTTTTGGTTGGTATATTAGCCACTTAGGTGCCATGTTGTGTTGGCCATTTTGGTTATATTAGTGGTTCCTCAGAAGCAGACACTTCATTACCCTTGGTGATGAATATTTAGGTCATGTTGTGAATGCAATGTTGTTGTATTGGCCACTTTAGGTCATATTGTAATCAGATAACTACTGAACATCTGGCAGTAATGAATATTTAGCTGCCATGTTGTATTGGCCACTTTCTTGCAATCAGCTATTCTTGCTTTTTTTCCCATCCCAATTTGTAGATATTGTTTTGATGTGCCATGTTGTATTGGGCACTTTTATATACCCAATTAGCTATTGCAATCAGGTTCATTTTTTCCCTATCCCAATTTGCAGCTAGTTTTTTTGGGTGCTATGTTGTATTTGGCACTTTTATATACCCAATCAGCTATTCTCGCAACCAGGGTCATTTTATTTCTTGCAGTTGGCATCATAGTTCATTCGACACTTTATTCTTGCAATCAGGTTTTTTTTTTCCCTTGCAATCAGCATCATAGTTCCTACTTTCCTACACTTGATAGCGTAGCCACTATTGATGAGGATAAAATACCAATACACAATACTTCATTCATTCAGCTTACACAATACTTTTGTCCATTACATCAGAAACAATGGCCATGACAATTGCCCATACTTTACAGCTTACAAAATTGGCCAAACTAAAGAAGCAACTTACATTCCACGTACAGTTACAACTAATACACTTACATTGTACATTACAAATGGCATTCAAAACCATCTAGGACAAAATGTAAACAACAACCAACACCCAAGTTAAAACCAATCCACAAATTGTAAGTCTCAATCTCCCATCAAGCATCCTCAATCTACCTTCAAGCTTGACCATATCGCTTGCATTACATTGTCATCATACAATCCATCAACATGGCCAAGAAGCTCATTTATCACCTCAGTCGACCTCTCACCCATTTGACCATCATGCCATTGGAAGAACCCACACCCATTGCCCTACATATTACTCCACATTAGCCATCACCATTAACAATATACAATGAATTAACTTCCAACAATTAAATAAACACTAACATGTTGATAGTTTCGACAGCCAAAGAATCTTCTCCTTGGGTTTTGTTCTATCCATGAAGTGCACAAAGGAGCCACGATTCCACAGTGACAGATCTTCCTTGGTCCTTCGTATTGCAACTCTCATGATTCTCGTCTCAAGTGCGCCACCCTCCGCTTGCTCCCATTAATCGAACTTGTTGTCGAATCACCCATGTCTTCTCTACTATATAAGACCACCTCTAGTTCCATAGTTCCCAGATCGGTTCCAATTTTTGTCGTCACAACTCTGATTGAACCCAACGCTCGCTGTTTACCAGACCCTCTCTGTTTGAATGAAGATACCTAACCAACAAATGGCAACCAATTTGTCAAATGTGGAGCTTCCGTGGCATTTACATCGACACAATAAACTAGTAAAAAAAAAAACATTTCCGACGTGGCCAACGAACGTTTGACCTTCTGTCAGTTTTGGGTATATTTGATACCTTTTTAATACTTCCGGGGTATATTTGGTACCTTTTAAATACTTCCAGGATAAATTTGGTACCTGAAAAACTTCCGGGTGCTGGACGCTCCCTTAGCAAAACTTCTGTGGCAAATTAGATATTTAACCCTATAATTGTTGGTCCGTGTGGTTTGACTAAATTTTGATTTTGATCCATATAGTTTTAAATCGTTGGTTTTAGTCTCTACAGTTTCATAAATACCTGGTTTGAGTTTAAGTATAGAGACTAAAACCAAAACTTGTTAAGAGTTTAGCGAACTATGATTAAACTCAAACTAAATTTTTATGAAACTATATAGACTAAATCAAAATTTAATTGAACTATAAGGACTAACGATATTATTAACCCAAAATTTTCAAAACATATAATGCCCTCAATGATCAGTCATGGACTTAAAGTTCACAATCCAAATACAAAGAATGTTCCTGTTCTAAGGACAAGAAAATCCATGAATCGCTTCCACTTCAGAAAAGACAGCACCGTAAGGTCAATAGTACACTAGAGACAAAAACTTTTATTTTTTATACTTCAAAGAAAACTCTTGCTGGCAATAATATTTCAGTACCTTCCGTAGATACATAATGTTTGGTTATATTGTGGGGACTACGAAGCCTATCTAGTTCCTAAATCCACCACTTTCAATTTGTTGAAAAGACAAGATATAAATATATCAGCAACGAAGTTTCAAAGCTATGCCTTTGTCCCCTTATGAAGATGTATTTGAAAGATACAATGCACAAGAGAGAAAATATTAGCCAAGCATGATTATAGAGGAGTGAGAAAAGAAAGCACTAAAAAATAAAAGTATGAGTTGTAAAGGTTATCTTAAGGAGACACAACACCAACATATCTTTGATCATTTCTGGCTCAATCTAGGTAAGTTGGTACCTAATGGTACTTGTTAAAATTGGATTCTTGTCCTGTCCTTTCCTATGACCTTAATATATATATTTATAGATAGAAAGGCAAGTCAGTGATTCAATTTGAACACATTGAAAAATCAACATCATTTTTTTCTCTCTTGAGGAAAAAAATGGAAGCCTCTCTTTTGATCCAAAAACCCCATAATCATGCTCGTTCTAACAGTTTGCCTTCAAAACCACACCCTCTGATTCTACAATGCAAGGAACACTTGGCCACACTAGGATCATCTCTTTCTACATCTTCTTCTTCTTCATCATCATCATCATCATCATCATCGCTGAGCTTGAAGCTAAGAAGCCTTCTTGATTTGCATGGTTTCATTGAGAACTTAGTTCAACTTGGTACAACCCAAGAAGCACTTGCAAAGGAACCTCAAGAAAAATGGGTAGATGAGCTCTTGGATGGATCTTTGAGGCTCTTAGATTCATGTTCATCTGTCAAAGACGCACTACTTCACACAAAAGAGTGCATCCGGGAACTTCATTCGGTAATAAGAAGACGAAGAAGAGCAGGTGAAATGGAGCTTCAAGTAGAGGCAAAAAAATTCTTGACCTCCAGAAAGGTGGTGAAAAAGGCCATCTTGAAGGCTTTGGTGAATTTGAAGGGAGATGAAAGTAAATTCACTTCCTCTTTCACCAACAAAGACTGTGAAAAGATGCAATTGTTTAGCTTGTTAAAAGATGGGGAAGTGATCACTCTTTCTGTATTTGAATCACTCTTGAGGTTTATTTCAGGATCAACACAATCAAAACAAGGAAGCTGGAAGTTTGTCTCAAAGCTACTACAGAGAAAAAGGGTAGCTTCTTGCACACTTGAAGCAGAAAAAAGTGAAAATGAGTTTGCAAAGCTTGAAGCTGAATTACAATCTTCTTTGTTCCACACTGAGAGAAAATCAGAAAAAATCAATGATCTGCGAAACCAGTTGGAAAAATTGGAGTCTAGAATCCATGAGATTGAAGAAGGACTTGATTTTCTGTTCAGGCGTTTAATCAGAATCAGAGTTTCTCTTCTTAACATCCTTAATCATTAGTTCAACATGCCAGAGGCATGAAATTTTTGTAAATTTCATGGATTTTAGTTCCTCAAGTGTAGTTGTACATTTAATAAAAAGAACAGTAGTAAGAATCTTTATTACTATATGATTCTGCCTTCTTTTATTTCTAAGCATTTAATTTTCATCTCCGTGTTGCAATTTACAAGTACTATCTAGTACAGTTCTCTCTGAAGCAGAATATAATGTGGTGCAGACTTCCTTGTGCTCTGTAATTTGCATCAACCATGACTTCCAATTTGTTAAAATGCTATCCATTAACAAATAATAATGAATAAGATAAATACTAAAGCAATAAAACATAAAATAAATAAATAACCATTCATTACTTTGTAGTACAAACAAGGAATCACTTCCCTACAGCATTTAATTGAACATCCATTCATTGATATTTGTTCTTCTAAGTTCTAACACACTGCATAAAAAAATCCATTTTGTTATTAACCTGAAGGTATTTAGCTGCGTGCATTTTATTAAAAATTTTAAGCATCCATTAATTGATGATGAATAGGGAACATAGCAGAAACATTTCCACCCAGAAGCAACCACTGAGATCTTAAAGATGAAGCAATTTCTCTAGCCATCAAGCATTATTAAAATTAGATAATCAAGTATACCCAATTGTAGGCAGATGAGTTTTTGAATTAAATGATATAGTAGTATTAATAAATAGGCAAGACCTCCTTCTTCTGCAGACAAGATCCCATATAGATGCTGCTTTCACCAGTGGCTTTGCTTATTTTTGTTCATGTTTTGAGATTACCTGGAAGTTGTTAAGATGGCAAATGAACACGTGATTACCTAGTTTGAAAAAAAAAAACGAAGGCCGAGTTAGGAAGCTTGGTGAGGAGAAAGCATAGAGTGAAAAATGCCGTGTAAGCTCTAAGATCCAAATCATGATTCAATAATTGTCTGCTGAATCTGTGACATGTAGAAATAAAATTATTCTTCTTGTCTCCTTCATTTCTCTGGCTATATATGCAGCAGAGAAGTCAACCATCGTAATTCATCTCCTAGATTTTTTGTTTTCTGATAATAGAAAAAATGGCAGCCATAGAAACTAACACAAAAATCTCTTTGCACATTCGATCCAACGGCTTTCCCTCCCCTCCTCACCCCTTTGTGTCACAATTTGAGGAGCATCTAAACAGATTAAGGTCTTCTGAAGCATCTTCTTCTTCATCTTCTGTAAGCCTAAAACTCGATGGCTTGCAGGATTTGTATGCTTGTACTGATAAATTGCACCAATTGTCACCAAGCCAACAAGCCTTAGCACAAGAATGCAACGAAGAATTGGTTGATAAACTACTTGAAGGATCTCTCATACTTTTGGATATCTGTGCAAAGCTAAAGATTTCTTGCTTCAGTCAAAGGAAAGTATTCAAGAACATCTGAAACTGCTAGTTTCACAATTGAGGGTGGAAAATACTGGGCTTCAAGGAAGAAGATGAACAAGGAAATAAGAAAAGCCTTGGGAATTTTAAATAGGATCTTGAAAGATGCTTCTACAAATCAACAAAATAAGGCTTTACCCATGCTTAGCATATTGAAAGAAGCAGAAGCAGTCACTGTGAATTTGAAGAGGTGGCCACGACTGTGGAGTCTCTCATCAGTCACAAGAATTCATCTATAGAGAATTTTCAAACCCATTTGGGAAATTTGGAGTTATGTATTCTTGGATTTAGAAGTAAAAAAATTGAGAGCCTCTCCAGGCAACGCGCAACTTATAGAACCAGAGTTTTCGTACTCAATATCTTCAACCACTAGAAGAACCCAAAAAAAAAAAAAAAATTGCCCAGATGTTTGGCAATTGTACTTAGATGTGATTACATCTTACTCTTTTAATGACATATACATATTCTTAGGATCAAAATAACAGTTACTTTATCGACCACATCTCAATTCTCTATTTTTGCTTTCTTAAAGATGATTTTTTGTGTGGTCAATACAAGGTGTAGAGTGATTTTTCAAAAAGTTTACTTTTTGTAACAAACATAAATATGAAATTTTGTGGTATTTTATGAAAAAATTTCATAACTTGTTTATGTTTCAATTCCCATTTTCCCTACCCATGCGCACAAAGATAAGAAGATATAATGATGAGATAATAAGTGAAAAGTTTGTCAGTTCCTCATGGGGTTCAATTGTTCAAGTCAAGTTGACATAAATAAATAGCCTGTGATAAATTTTATTGCCTTCTCAAGTATTAGTGGTTGCAAATTTGCAATGAAAAAGTTGTGCTTTAATCAATTATTCTTCGTATATCTTTTCTTATTCATAAGTAAAAATAATGATCATGATTATTTGTCAACACGTGCAGTAGGCGAGTCTGATTAAATGCTGCATGATATGTTACCCGCAGAAGACAGTTTTACAAATGCAATCATTGCATGAAAAATATACAAACAAGTAAAGGCATTGGAATCACACTCGTGTGTCCAATAAAGTGGAAAAACACCTATAATTATTTTAAGGGTGGATTGAATAAACATATAGGAGTCTGAGTTGGAGTGTTCCTGTGCGGGGAGATATTGCATTATCAATTCTGAAATGTGCAGATTTGAATTCTAGATCAATTAGCCTTGATTGCATTATGATTTTTATTTCATTCAAACGTTTAGTATTATTGTATATAGATAGAAACTCTTCTTTAGACAAGATCCCATGAAGATGCTGGTCACTTCTGTGGTTTGCCCTATACTTGTTCACTGCTTTTGAGATTTTAAATCTGCAAGTTGTTAAGAAGTAGACACTGCAATAGTAATCCATCTGTGTGGAATATGAATCAAAGTGATTATTTAGTTAAGAAATGAGTTAGGACGCTTGGTGAGTGGGAAACATTGCGTGAACAATGCCATGGAAGCTCAAATATCCAAATCGAGTTTCTATAATTGCCTGCTTACCTTGTGACACTTGGAAATTAAAATATTCTTCATGCCTCCCTCATTTCGATGGCTATATAATTCAGAAGACGCTAACCACCAGAACTCAGCTTAGAACAAAACTGTCTATATCATCTCCAATTCTTCTGTTTGTTGACAAGAGAAAAATGGCAGCCACAGCTATGCATATTCGATCCAACAGCTTTCCCTCTGCTTCTCACCCTATTTTATCACAATTTGAGGAGCATCTAAACAGATTGAAATCTTCTGAAACTTCTTCATGCCAGAAACTCAGTGACTTGCAGGATTTGCAAGATTTCACTGATAAGTCGCTTCAACTGTCAACCATCCAACAATCCTTAGCCAGAGAATGCAGCAAAAGATCAGTTGATCAACTACTTGAAGGTTCTCTCTTGCTCTTGGATGTCTGTATTATTGCCAAAGATTGCCTGCAACAATCAAAGGAAAGCGTTCAAGAACTTCAGTCAGTTATCAGAAGGAGAGGCACTGAAGCTGGATGCAGAATTGAGGGTGTAAAATACTTGGCTTCAAGGAAGATGATGAAGAAGACAATAAGAAAGGCCTTGTTAAGTTTGAAAGGAGGGATTCTTCAAACAACCAAGAGAGTGAGAATCTGTCTGTACTTAGCATCTTGAAAGAAGCAAGAGATGTAACTGTGAACACATTAGAAGTTTTGTTATGTTTTATTTGTGATCTGAAGGGAGAAGTAAAGCAAAGCAGGTGGTCAAATATTAGAAAGATGATGCAACCTAAGAGAATAGTCTGTGACTCTGAAGAATTAAAAACAAATGAATTTGAAAAAGTGGATGCAGCTTTGAAGTCTCTCATCAGTGACAAGCATTCATCTACAGAGAATTTTCAGATTCTTTTGGAAAATTTGAAGTTTTGTATTCAGGATCTAGAAGTAGGAGTTGAAAGCCTTTCAAGGAAATTGATTAGAACCAGACTTTTCCTTCTCAATATCTTCAACCACTAGGAGAAAAATGGGAAAAGGGAAAATTTTTGTCCCTGAGTGCCTGATAAATGTAGATGAATGTGAACACAATTTACTATTTTACTGAAATACACATCTTCTTGATAAGCATATAATAGTTGCTTTATCCTCCACATCTCAGTTCTCCATTTTTTTCTTTCTTAAAGTAGAGTTCCAATAAGGATAAATGGAATATGATTAACTACTTGGAGTTGTCTTGAATCAAATTAAAAATTTCTTAACCTCCCCTTTTCCCCTACCCATGCGCACAGTTAAGAAGATGGTGAAAAAATAATTGAAGACCTTAGGAGTTCCACATTGGTTCAATTATTCAAGTCAACTTGACGAAAACAAAGCACTATAATGATTGGTTCAAGTTGTATAGGCCATGATTGAAAGTTTGCAATGAAGAATTAGGTCCCTCTCTCCTACTTATGGTTTAAAATTAAAATAATTTCTGTGATTATTGGTCTACATGTGCAGTAGATGAGTTTCCATTAATGTTATATGACATGTAGCCTACAAAAGACAGTATAATTTATGAGACTCTTGCATTTAAAAAAAATACATAGGGATCTCAGAAATCCAATAAAAAAGGAAGAACATATGATTATTTTAACCAACATGTAGGAGTCTGAGTTGGAGTCTTCCTGTGAAGAAGTCATTGCATTATCATTTCTGACAAGTTTGTAGAGAAGATGACAACATTAGTACTATTAAATAAGAAAGACAAGATCCCATAAAGATGCTGATCACTCCAGAGGCTCGCCCTAAAGTTGTTCACTGTTTTGAGATTTTAAACCTTGAAGTTGTTAAGAAGGAGGAGACACTTTAATATTATTCCATCTGAGGAAGATGAACCATAGTGATTTCTTTTGTTAAATATGTACGATATGAGTTAGGAAACGTTGCACAAACAGTGCCATGGAAGCTCAAAGGTCGAAATCAAGTTTCTGTAATTGCCTGCTTACTTTGTGACACTTGGAAATTTAAATATTCTGTATGTTCCTCTCATTTCTAGGGCTATATAATCAGAAAAGCTAACCACAAGAACTCAGAGTCAGAACAAAACTGTATATATCGTCTCCAATTCTTTTGTTTGTTGATAAGAGAAAAATGGCAGCCACAGAAGCTAACACAAAGCGTTCAATGCATATTCGATCCAACAGCTTTCCCTCTGCACCTCACCTTATTTTATTACAATTTGGGGGACATCTCAACCGATTGAAGTCTTGTGAAGCAGTTTCTTCTTCATCTTCTATAAGCGACAAATTCAGTGGCTTGAAGGATTTGCATGACTTCACTGATTAGTTGTTGTAATTGTCAACCATTCAACAATCCTTAGTCCGAGAATGTGACAAAAAAATCAGTTGATCAACTACTTGAAGGATCTCTCATGCTCTTGGATGTCTGTAGTGCAGCTAAAGATTGCCTCCAACAATCGAAGGAAAGCGTTCAGGAACTTCAGTCAATTATAAGGAGGAGAGGTACAGAAGCTGGATGCAGAATTGAGGGTGGAAAATACCTGGCTTCAAGGAAGATGATGAAGAAGACAATAAAAAAGGCCTTGTGAAATTTGAAAGTAATCTTGAAGGATTCTTCCAACAACAAAGACAATGAGATGTTTTCCATTAGTAGCATCTTGAAAGAAGCAAGAGATGTCACAGTGAACTCATTAGAATCTTTGCTATTGTTTATCTGTGATCCTTGGGGACAATTGAAGCAAATAAAATGGTCAAAGATCTCGAAGATGATGATGATGCAGGCTAAGAGAATAGCCTGTGACTTTGAAGAATCAAAAGCAAATGAATTTGAAAATGTGGATACAGCTTTGGAGTCTCTCATCGGTCGCAAACATTCATCTATGGAGGGTTTCCAAAACCATCTGGCAAATTCGGAGATGTGCATTCAAGATCTGGAAGTTGGAGTTGAAATCTTATCAACGTAACTAATTAGAGCCAGAGTTCAGTTGCTCAATATCTTCAATCATTAGTCATAAAATAATAGTGTTACATGTAACTATACACATCCATATCAAATTTTTCCTAGGGGTGTCTCTCAACTGTACAGAAATGCATGTTATTCTGTCAATGAAATATACTTCTTATGAGGATCAAATTATTGCTACTTTTTTATATTCCCCTTTCTGTCTGATCTTCCAAATCTCAGTTATCTATATAGACTAATCTTGCAAAAGGTGAAAATGAAAACTGTGGTAATTCAATTCCTATTTTCTCCTTCCCTTTACCCACAGATACAGAAAATGATGGGATAATAATTGAAAGTCTTGATAGACCCATATGGGGTTCAGTTATGCAAGTCAATTTGACATATGAATTACCGTTTTTTTAATTATTATCTACTCATGCATTGTGATTCCTTCAAGTTAAGCCATAAGGACAAAAGTGTTTATGAGGATAAGCCAATATTCTAATAATTATTTTATAAAAACACATGGTACATCTCTCCTAACTTCCTACATATAACTAAAAACAATGAAAATAATTATATTTATTTGTCAGCACGTGCAGCAGACTGTTTTCAACTAATAAAGGAAAGAATCAAAACACTTCAGTCAGCTATTAGGAGGAAGAGACTACCGTCCTAAGCTCTTATCATTCTCTTCTTCTCCACTACTCATTTTGGTTTTTAAATTGAAATTTGAGTTGTTCAGATTTAATGTTATATAAAAATATTAATAAAATATCATATTATTAAAAAATAAATAAATAAATTGAAAAACTGTTAAATTTTAGTTATGATAATTTAAAACTGTAATAAAAAATATTTAAAAAGAATATTTTTATAAAATAGTAAATCTAAACCATTCAGATTTCAATTTAAAGCTGAGATGAGTAATGGAGGGAAAAATGAGAGGAAGAGAATATAAAAACGAAGGACGGTATCCAATCCTAACTAAAACTACTGAATTCACAGTTGAGGCTGGAAATTACTTAACTTTGAGGAGGAAGATGAAGCAAGAAATAAGAAAGGCTTTGAGAAATTTTAAGGGAATAATGTCAAAAGATTCTTCTTTGAACACTTTGTCTATGCTTAGTTTCTTGACAGAAGCAAAAGGAGTTAGTGTTAGCTCATTGGAGACTTTGTTGATCTTTGTTTGGGACCCGAAGGGACAACTAAAGCAGAGAAGATGGTCAGTGATTTCCAAGCTGATGATGAAGCCTAAAAGAGTGGCTTGCTGTGACTCTGAAGAATCATACACAAATAAGTTTGAAAATGTGGATGTAGCTTTGAAGTTTTTTTTAAAAAAAAAAAAAAATTAGTCACAAGCATTCATCTACGGAGAATTTTCAAACATATTTGGAAAATCAAGAGACTTGCATTTAGAATCTAGAAGCTGGAGTTGAAAGCCTATCAAGAAACCTAATTTGAATCACAGTTTCTCTTTTGAATTTCTTCAATCACTGGGTAGAGAAAATCAAAGACAATATCAAGGACACAAAAGTTCATTTTTGTCCATGAACGTCTCATAATTGAACATAGATGTAATAATATCATATATAGTTACCCAATGCATAGAAAATCAGATTATAGCTACTTGATGTATGTGTCTCTTTTTTCCCTTTTACTATGCATTCTCCAGATTTCATCCCTTTTTTTTATTACATACTATCTCATATAAATTCCTTTTAAAACCTGAATTCCCATTACCATACTATCTCGTATGAGAAGAATTACTTTTGCAAACTGTGATATATTAGTGCAATTGAGGTAATTATTATTACATGTTATTCTTCATGGTACACAATTTGAAATATGCTTTGAAGTTGCTTAAACCTGCATCAATAAATTTTTTCCTTCCATATGAAATTAATTAATTTTTAGTGAGCCAAAAGCTCTGAATTTTTTTTTTCAATAATATTTAGTATCCCAAATTAATTAATTTTTAGTACATTAAGTATTGTAAAATATTTTTCCCGTATCACCCAAGATCCTGAAATATTTTTTCAGTAGCCCCCAATATCTTGTAATATTTTTCAATAGTACTCATTATTTCAAATTAATTAATTTTTATGGTAGCCAGTAACTTAACTCAAACAAATAAAAAAATTAATGATCTTTTTTTTAAAAAAAAAAACTCTCATTTTAGGGATAAGCTTCCTTAACCTCTCTACAAAAATTAACAGGGTCTTATATTAAGCATATAAGGTGTGAGGTAGGTTTTTTTTATTTTCTTGGACAAATAGATGGGCTGAAGGTTTCAGCCCAAAAAGAAACCTTGATTTCAACTTCGTAGTTTAAGTTTTGCTCGAGTCATGATGAGTTCACACGTGTGTATCAAACTCGCTTGTAAGAGTTGAAACGTTGTGGATGGTGATTTGCTGAGAAAAAAAATTACGCCCATGGTCTTGTTATAAAATTTGTCTGGGCATCCAACTGTTGATCACAATTAGTTTTCTATAAATTTATTAGATACCGCAAAAATACACATATAATTTGCTTTTGGGAGCGCCCAGCTCCACGGCTGTTAGTCAAACGTTAGTTTGGATGGAAATGAACAGTAACTCGGGTGAAATTACATTTTTGTCCCCCAGTTTTAGGTAAAATTACACTTTTGCCCTTAGTTTTAAATATTAATTACACTTTTGCCCCTAGTTTTAAATATTTAAAAAAATTAAAATATCTCCGCCGGTAGTAGTGATGATGGTTGGCAGTGGGATATTTTAATTTTTTTTAAATATTTAAAACTAGGGGCAAAAGTGTAATTTCACCTAAAACTGGGGGTAAAAGTGTAATTAATATTTAAAACTAAGGGCAAAAGTGTAATTTCACCTAAAACTGGGGGGTAAAAGTGTAATTAATATTTAAAACTAAGGGCAAAAGTATAATTTCACCTAAAACTGGGGGGCAAAAGTGTAATTTCACTCGAGTTTCTGTTCATTTCCATCCAAACTAACGGTTGACTAACGGTCGTGATGCTGGGCGCTCCCAAAAACAAATTACATGTGTATTTTTGGTCCAGTTGAAATTACGTGGTGCTGGGCGCTCATTGAGGCAAATTACATGTGTATTTTGCCCCTTAACCCTTTTCTTTTTAAATTTTATAATAATAATTATTATTAATTTTATTTTTTATAATTACATATAGAGATATACCTCGCGAGGTACTATACTGTACCTTGTGAGGTACATTAGCTATTTTTAACACTTTTTTCCTTTCTTAAAATTTTTTTATAACAATAATGATTCCTCATCTTATTTTTCTAATTATATGTAGAATTAAATCTCGTCAGCTACTACACTGTACTGCCTCATGAGGTGCATTCGCATTTTTATTTTTTATTTTTTGTTTTTTTTAATTTTTATTGTTATTGATTTCATCTTTTTTAATTATAGTTGTAGATGTACCTCGAGAGGTACTACACTATATCTCGCGAGGTACCTCCTCTTTTTTTTTTTTTTGGTTGTTTTTTTTATTTTTAAAATTATTATTATTAATGACATTTTTTTTATATATTTACCATAGTACCTCGCAAGGTACACACTGTACCTCGTGAGGTAAATTCCCACTTATTATTATTTAATTTTTTTAATTTTTTAATTATTATTATTATTATTATTAATTTCATTTTTTTAAAATTATATTTAGAGATGTACGTCGCCAGGCGCATTCGCTGTTTTTTATTTTTTTGCTTTTTTTCTTTTAAATTTTATAATAATAAATATTAATATTCACTTGGTACACTTGGTACACTAGCTTTTTTATAAATGGTCACGAGAGGGGCAGAGAGATGTAAAATGTGTACTTTTGAAGTTAAAAGCGGCAGTACTCTTCCCACACACAAAAAAAAAAAGTATCCAGAACGAGTTTTCAATTCAAACTATCAACCTTCACGGAAGTTTGTTTGACCATTTAGTCCAGAGTTATATACCCAGAGGTGACTATAAAATATTGAAAGTCGTTTCCCATGTATTTTAATATCCAAAACTCAGTTTTGTGTTTGGATTAACTTTTAGATAATAACTTAAAAGAAATGGTGAAAAAAATGACTTTACATAATAGCTTATGAAAAGGAAAATTTGCTTCTCCTTAATCATGAACTCAACTCCTCGAACCATGGTTTCAGGAAATTTAGAGTTATGTATTCTGGATTTAGAAGTAGGAATTGAGAGCCTCTATAGGCAACTAATTAGAACCAGAGTTTTGTTACTCAATATCTTCAACCATTAAAAAAAAAAAAAAAAAAAAAGGATCAAATTTTGCCCAGATGTCTGACAATTGTACGTAGATGTGACAATTTCGCCCAGAGTTTTGAAATGATTTTTTTTTTGGGGTCAATACAAGGTGTAGAGTGATTTTTAAAAAAGTTTACTTTTTTAAATAACATTAATATGAAATTTTTGTGCTATTTTATGAATCAAATTCAAAATTTCTTTTGTTAATGTTTCCATTCCCATTTTCCCTACCCATGCGCACAAAGATAAGAAGATGATGAGATAATAAGTGAAAAGTTTGTCAGCTCCACAAGAGGCTCAATTATTCAAGTCAACATAAATAAATAACCAGTAAAAAATTTTCTTGCCTTCCCAGGTATTAGTGATTGCAAATTTGCAATGAAAAAAGTTGTTCTTTGATCATCATTTCTTAGTACATCTCTTCTTCTTCTCATAAGTAAAAATAATGATCATGATTATTTGTCAACACGTGCAGTAGGCGAGTTTTATTAAATGCTGCATGATATGTTACGGACCCAGAAAATAATTGAAGGGGGCACCATTAGTGAGGGGTCCCGAAATTTTTTTTAAAGCAAAGTTTTAAGTTTTCATTGGGGTTTTTAACAACTGAATCACAATTATCATATATGCAAGAAGATCTCACAACACAATAACTCGTGACGTGCACACACATATAGAACATGGAAATAAATTCAGGAATTCATTATTCAAGAATTGGAAAAAAAAAAAAAAGGCGCTCCGCGTGCTCCCTGTGATAGAAAAACTATGTATTTAAAAACAAAAAACAGTTGAAAAAATGTAATGAATTACAATATTTGACAATGATTCGAGTCTGAGATCACAAACCTTAAGAGTTAGAATAGAGAATCAATTTGTGGTTCTTAATCTCCGGTAACATCAAGTATAGAGAAAAAAAATAATGGGCTTTTTAATGAATTCAAATTTTACCCAAAAAAATAAGAACACTCAAAAGCAGAAAACTTAAAAGTAAATACCTCCGCTGAGCTTCTGGGTCCGGCAGAGTCGTGAAAAGGAAAAGCAAATACCTCCGCTGAGCTGCTGGGTCCGAGGCTCCGAGCTTCTGGGTTTTGCCGATGGACGACGGAGGTGAGTGGCGATAATGGAAGGAGGCAGTGTTGGTGGTCCGAGCCTGATGAATCTCCGGCACTTCCCTGTCTCTGTCTGGTTGTCGCGCTCAGTGTCGGACGGGGTGAGCAACGGGCGGGCGGGCTGCCCCGTGCCCTAACCCGTGTCCCGCCCGTTTATTTTATACGGGTACGTGCATAACCCGCATAACCCGTGATAAACGGGAACAGCCAAACGCGGCCGGGTTCTAGACGGGTTCCGGGTTCCCGTTTATACCTTTACTTCACTGAAAACAAAATCAGAGCTCCACGACTCCACTAAGAAACTAGAGAATGAAACCAAACAGATCTGAAATGAGATGGAAATGGAAGAACGACGGTGAGATCTATGAAAGATGGAGAGAGGCCGAGAGTCCAGATCATGGCGCAAGAGGTCGTGGGATCGCGGCAAGGTTGGGGGTGAGAGGCCGAGAGTGGCGACCGGCGAGCGTCCGAGAGTGGTGAGGTTGAAGGCGAGAGGCTGAGAGTGGCGAGTTCAGATCACGGCGACAAGAGGTCGGAGTTCGAAGCGAGGTTAAGGGCGAGAGTGGCTGAGAGTGGCGGGCATCCACGCCACTGAGTGCTATGGATGCCCGCCACTGAGCAAGACGCGAAGGAAGAGTCACGGAGGATTAATGCACTGGTTAGGCTAAAGGGATTGGGAAATGGGAATGGGAGAACGAAGAGTCACGAGGGTCACTGCACTGGTTAAGCTAAAGGAATTGGGAAATGGGAAATGGGAAAGGGGAAAGGAATAGGGTCGCGTGGCTGTGGTCCATTGGAGTCTTTGACTGGGCCTCTGTCAGTCTTTAATCAATACTCTTTAATCTGTCAGTCTTTGACTGGGTCTCTGTCAGTCTTTGACTGGGTCTATTTTTCTGGCGGGACCGTCCATTTTTTACGATCTGGCGGGACCGTCCATTTTTCTGATTTTTTTTATATAGTTTTTTTTAAAAAAAAAAATTTGAAGTTATTTTTTAAAAAACAGTCAGTATCCTAAACTATCTTTTTAGTGCTCATTAGTATCCTCATATTTTTTTTAAGATCTTAAAAAAATATTTTAGGATACCAGTACTAGTATTAAAAAGATAATTTAACATATTGACTACTTTTTTTTTCAATATCTGTCAGTATTCTGAAGCATTTTTTTTAGTACCATTCAGTACCCAGAAATATTTTTGTAAGACCCTAAAATAATTTTTTAAGATCATTAAGTATTTTTTAATAGCAATTAGTACCTGTTCTGTCTTAAGAACACAGGGATTAGACTTGACTAGGTTGTCAAGCCTAGAACCTACGTACCCTCTGAAGGGATCAAAGTCCACGTAGTTCGTGATATACTAGAAGGCACGTAGCCAGGGGAGTGGGGTGTGTGCTCTGTGTAACAGTATGTAAATAGAGCATAGAATAGAACGTGTGCAACTGTTTAGGGTTTCCTTGTATTTATAGAGGAGTCTGGTGCGCGTATCTCTGCCTTAATGAGCAGTATCTGGGATTGAGCCGTTAGGCGCTGATTTATTGGTGCCATGATTGTAGGAGATCCCTTATTGATGAGGTCCTCAATTAGTGGGATCTCATATTGTTGCCTATTATGGCGTGGATCCTATCCCAGGCATTCTTGGGCCGGAGTCCGGACATGGGCCTTTTAGGCCGGTCCGTAACAGTACCCTAAAGTATCTTTTTAGTTCCAGTCGGTACTACGACTATTATTAAAAAGATATTTCAGGGTACTGACTGCTACTCAAAAACACTTCATGATCTTAAATAATTATTTTAGGGTCTTGCAAAAAAATTTCAGAATACTAATGAGCACTAAAAAGATAGTTCTGGATAATGAGTGGCTTTTAAAAAATAACTTCAAAATTTTTTTAAAAAAAATATAAAAAAATTAGAGAAATGGACCATCCAGATCTCCGAATGAGATCTAGACTGCTAGATCTCCTTTCGCGCTCGTCCCAAGAGGGATGAGCGCCCCCTGCTCGGCCAAAAGTCAGCAGGGAAACTGATTCCCCTTCTCACCTATGTGGATCTGCCACAGCGCTGCAGAAGATAGTTTTATATATGGGACCTGGTTTTGGTGCCTATCCTTTGGATAGGCACCATCAACCCATCTCATCTGGACTGTCCAGATGAGATCTGGACGATCTTGATTTGATATTTTTTAAAATATCTTTTAAAATGAAAAAATTATTTTTTGAAAAAGTATTAGTTGAGAGATTATTTTTATTTTAGATTCTCTATCCATTAAAATAATTTTTTAATAAAAATAAAAAAAAATATATCAAATCTGGACCGTCCAAATCTCATCTAGACGGTCCAGATGAGATGGGTTGAAGGCGCCTATCCACGAAATCCAGTTCCTTTATATATGCAATCATATGTACAAACAAGTAAAGGCATTGGAAATTTGGAATCACACTCGTGCGTCCAGTAAAGTGGAAAAACGCCTATAATTATTTTAAGGGTGGGTTGAATAAACATATAGGAGCCTGTGTTGGATTGTTCCTGTGCGGGGAGATATTGCATTATCAATTTTGATACGTGCAGATTTGAATTCTAGATCAATTAGCCTTCATTGCATTAAGATTTTTATTTCTTTCAAACGTTTAGTGTTATTACATATAGATAGAAACTCTTCTTTAGACAAGATCCCATGAAGATGCTGGTCACTTCTGCGGTTTGCCCTATAGTTGTTCACTGTTTTTGAGAATTTAAATCTGTAAGTCGTTAAGAAGGAGACACTGCAACACTATTCCATCTGTGTGGGATATGAGACAAAGTGATCATTTAGTAAAATATGTAAGAAATGAGTTAGGAAGCGTGGTGAGTGGGAAACATTGCGTGAACAATGCCATGGAAGCTCAAAAACCTAAATCGAGTTTCTATAATTGCCTGCTTACTTTGTGACACTTGGAAATTAAAATATTCTTCATGTCTCTCTCATTTCTATGGCTATATAATTCAGAAGAGGCTAACCACAAGAACTCAGCTTAGAACAGAACTGTCTATATCATCTCCAATTCTTCTGTTTGTTGACAAGAGAAAAATGGCAGCCACGACTATGCATATTCGATCCAACAGTTTTCCCTCTGCTTCTCACCCTATTTTATCACAATTTGAGGAGCATCTAAACAGATTGAAATCTTCTGAAACATCTTCATCTTCTTCAACTTCTTCATGCCAGAAACTCAGTGACTTGCAGGATTTGCAAGATTTCACTGATAAGTTGCTTCAACTGTCAACCATCCAACAATCCTTAGCCAGAGAATGCAGCAAAAGATCAGTTGATCAACTACTTGAAGGATCTCTCTTGCTCTTGGATGTCTGTATTATTGCCAAAGATTGCCTGCAACAATCAAAGGAAAGCGTTCAAGAACTTCAGTGAGTTATCAGAAGGAGAGGCACTGAAGCTGGATGCAGAATTGAGGGTGTAAAATACTTGGCTTCAAGGAAGATGATGAAGAAGACAATAAGAAAGGCCTTGTTAAATTTGAAAGGAGCTTTCAAGGATTCTTCAAACAACCAAGAGAGTGAGAATCTGTCTGTACTTAGCATCTTGAAAGAAGCAAGAGATGTAACTATGAACACATTAGAAGCTTTTTTATGTTTTATTTGTGATCTGAAGGGAGAAGTAAAGCAAAGCAGGTGGTCAAATATTAGAAAGATGATGCAACCTAAGAGAATAGTCTGTGACTCTGAAGAATTAAAAACAAATGAATTTGAAAAAGTGGATGCAGCTTTGAAGTCTCTCATCAGTGACAAGCATTCATCTAAAGAGAACTTTTAGATTCTTTTGGAAAATTTGAAGTTTTGTATTCAGGATCAAGAAGTAGGAGTTGAAAGTCTTTGAAGGAAATTGATTAGAACCAGAGTTTTCCTTCTCAATATCTTCAACCACTAGAAGAAAAATGGGGAAAGGGGAAGTTTTTGTCCCTGAGTGCCTGATAAATGTAGATGAATGTGAACACAATTTACTATTTTACTGAAATACACATTTTCTTGATAAGCATATAATAGTTGCTTTATCTTCCACATCTCAGTTTTCAATTTTTTTCCTTTCTTAAAGTAGAGTTCCAATAAGGATAAATGGAATATGATTAACTACTTGGAGTTGTCTTGAATCACATTAAAAATTTCTTAACCTCCCCCTTTCCCCTACCATGCGCACAGTTAAGAAGATGATGAAAAAATAATTGAAGACCTTAGGAGTTCCACATTGGTTCAATTATTCAAGTCAACTTGACCAAAATAAAGCACTATAATGATTGGTTCAAGTTGTATAGGCCATGATTGAAAGTTTGCAATGAAGAATTAGGTCCCTCTCTCCTACTTATGATTTAAAATTAAAATAATTTATGTGATTATTGGTCTACATGTGCAGTAGATGAGTTTCCATTAATGCTCTATGACATGTAGCCTACAAAAGACAGTATAATTTATGAGACTCTTGCATTTAAAAAATACATAGGGATCTCAGAAATCCAATAAAAAAGGAAGAACATATGATTATTTTAACCAACATGTAGGAGTCTGAGTTGGAGTCTTCCTATGAAGAAGTCATTGCATTATCATTTCTGACAAGTTTGTAGAGAAGATGGCAACATTAGTACTATTAAATAAGAAAGACAAGATCCCATAAAGATGCTGATCACTCCAGAGGCTTGCCCTAAAGTTGTTCACTGTTTTGAGATTTTAAACCTTGAAGTTGTTAAGAAGGAGGAGACACTTTAATATTATTCCATCTGAGGAAGGTGAACCATAGTGATTTCTTTTGTTAAATATGTACGATATGAGTTAGGAAACATTGCACAAACAGTGTCATGGAAGCTCAAAGGTCGAAATCAAGTTTCTGTAATTGCCTGCTTACTTTGTGACACTTGGAAATTAAAATATTCTGTATGTACCTCTCATTTCTACGGCTATATAATCAGAAGAGCTAACCGCAAGAACTCAGAGTCAGAACAAAACTGTATATATCGTCTCCAATTCTTTTGTTTGTTGATAAGAGAAAAATGGCAGCCATAGAAGCTAACACAAAGAGTTCAATGCATATTCGATCCAACAGCTTTCCCTCTGCACCTCACCTTATTTTATTACAATTTAGGAGACATCTCAACCGATTGAAGTCTTGTGAAGCAGTTTCTTCTTCATCTTCTATAAGCGACAAATTCAGTGGCTTGAAGGATTTGCATGACTTCATTGATAAGTTGTTGTAATTGTCAACCATTCAACAATCCTTAGTCCGAGAATGTGACAAAAAAATCAGTTGATCAACTACTTGAAGGATCTCTCATGCTCTTGGATGTCTGTAGTGCAGCTAAAGATTGCCTCCAACAATCGAAGGAAAGCGTTCAAGAACTTCAGTCAATTATAAGGAGGAGAGGTACAGAAGTTGGATGCAGAATTGAGGGTGGAAAATACCTGGCTTCAAGGAAGATGATGAAGAAGACAATAAAAAAGGCCTTGTGAAATTTGAAAGTAATCTTGAAGGATTCTTCCAACAACAAAGACAATGAGATGTTTTCCATTAGTAGCATCTTGAAAGAAGCAAGAGATGTCACAGTGAACTCATTAGAATCTTTGCTATTGTTTATCTGTGATCCTTGGGGACAATTGAAGCAAATAAAATGGCCAAAGATCTCGAAGATGATGATGATGCAGGCTAAGAGAATAGCCTGTGACTTTGAAGAATCAAAAGCAAATGAATTTGAAAATGTGGATACAGCTTTGGAGTCTCTCATCGGTCGCAAACATTCATCTATGGAGGGTTTCCAAAACCATCTAGCAAATTCGAAGATGTGCATTCAAGATTTGGAAGTTGGAGTTGAAATCTTATCAACGCAACTAATTAGAGCCAGAGTTCAGTTGCTCAATATCTTCAATCATTAGTCATAAAATAATAGTGTTACATATAACTATACACATCCATATCAAATTTTTCCTAGGGGTGTCTCTCAACTATATAGAAATGCATGTTATTCTGTCAATGAAATATATTTCTTATGAGGATCAAATTATTGCTACTTTTTTATATTCCCCTTTCTGTCTGATCTTCCAAATCTCAGTTATCTATATAGACTAATCTTGCAAAAGGTGAAAATGAAAACTGTGGTAATTCAATTCCTATTTTCTCCTTCCCTTTACCCACAGATACAGAAAATGATGGGATAATAATTGAAAGTCTTGATAGACCCATATGGGGTTCAGTTATGCAAGTCAATTTGACATATGAATTACCGTTTTTTTTATTATTATCTACTCATGCATTGTGATTCCTTCAAGTTAAGCCATAACAATGGACAGAAGTGTTTATGAGGATAAGCCAGTATTCTAATAATTATTTTATAAAAACACATGGTACATCTCTCCTAACTTCCTACATATAACTAAAAACAATAAAAATAATTATATTTATTTGTCAGCATGTGCAGCAGACTGTTTTCAACTAATAAAGGAAAGAATCAAAACACTTCAGTCAGCTATTAGGAGGAAGAGACTACCGTCCTAAGCTCTTATCATTCTCTTCTTCTCCACTACTCATTTTGGTTTTTAAATTGAAATTTGAGTTGTTCAGATTTAATGTTATATAAAAATATTAATAAAATATCTTATTATTAAAAAATAAATAAATAAATTGAAAAACTGTTAAATTTTAGTTATGATAATTTAAAACTGCAATAAAAAATATTTAAAAAGAATATTTTTATAAAATAGTAAATCTAAACCATTCAGATTTCAATCTAAAGCTGAGATGAGTAATGGAGGGAAAGATGAGAGGAAGAGAATATAAAAACAAAGGACGGTATCCAATCCTAACTGAAACTACTGAATTCACAATTGAGGCTGGAAATTACTTAACTTTGAGGAGGAAGATGAAGCAAGAAATAAGAAAGGCTTTGAGAAATTTTAAGGGAATAATGTCAAAAGATTCCTCTTTGAACACTTTGTCTATGCTTAGTTTCTTGACAGAAGCAAAAGGAGTTAGTGTTAGCTCATTGGAGACTTTGTTGATCTTTGTTTGGGACCCGAAGGGACAACTAAAGCAGAGAAGATGGTCAGTGATTTCCAAGCTGATGATGAAGCCTAAAAGAGTGGCTTGCTGTGACTCTGAAGAATCATACACAAATAAGTTTGAAAATGTGGATGTAGCTTTGAAGTTTTTTTTTTTAAAAAAAAATTAGCCACAAGCATTCATCTACGGAGAATTTTCAAACATATTTGGAAAATCAAGAGACTTGCATTTAGAATCTAGAAGCTGGAGTTGAAAGCCTATCAAGAAACCTAATTTGAATCACAGTTTCTCTTTTGAATTTCTTCAATCACTGGGTAGAGAAAATCAAAGACAATATCAAGGACACAAAAGTTCATTTTTGTCCATGAACGTCTCATAATTGAACATAGATGTAATAATATCATATATAGTTACCCAATGCATAGAAAATCAGATTATAGCTACTTGATGTATGTGTCTCTTTTTTCCCTTTTACTATGCATTCTCCAGATTTCATCCCTTTTTTTTATTACATACTATCTCATATGAATTCCTTTTAAAACCTGAATTCCCATTACCATACTATCTCGTATGAGAAGAATTACTTTTGCAAACTGTGATATATCAGTGCAATTGAGGTAATTATTATTACATGTTATTCTTCATGGTACACAATTTGAAATATGCTTTGAAGTTGCTTAAACCTGCATCAATAAATTTTTTCCTTCCATATGAAATTAATTAATTTTTAGTGAGCCAAAAGCTCTGAATTTTTTTTTTCAATAATATTTAGTATCCCAAATTAATTAATTTTTAGTACATTAAGTATTGTAAAATATTTTTCCCATACCACCCAAGATCCTGAAATATTTTTTCAGTAGCCCCCAATATCTTGTAATATTTTTCAATAGTACTCATTATTTCAAATTAATTAATTTTTAGGGTAGCCAGTAACTTAACTCAAACAAATAAAAAAATTAATGATTTTTTTTTAAAAAAAACTCTCATTTTAGGGATAAGCTTCCTTAACCTCTCTACAAAAATTAACAGGGTCTTATATTAAGCATATAAGGTGTGAGGTAGGTTTTTTTTATTTTCTTGGACAAATAGATGGGCTGAAGGCCCAAAAAGAAACCTTGATTTCACCTTCGTAGTTTAAGTTTTGCTCGAGTCATGATGAGTTCACACGGGTGTATCAAACTCGCTTGTAAGAGTTGAAACGTTGTGGATGGTGATTTGCTGAGAAAACAAATTACGCCCATGGTCTTGTTATAAAATTTGTCTGGGCATCCAACTGTTGATCACAATTAGTTTTCTATAAATTTATTAGATACCGCAAAAATACACATATAATTTGCTTTTAGAAGCGCCCAGCACCACGGCTGTTAGTCAAACGTTAGTTTGGATGAAAATGAACAGTAATTCGGGTGAAATTACACTTTTGCCCCCCAGTTTTAGGTAAAATTACACTTTTGCACTTAGTTTTAAATATTAATTACACTTTTACCCCTAGTTTTAAATATTAAAAAAATTAAAAAATCTCCGCCGGTGGTGGTGGTGGTGGTGGTTGGCGGTGGGATATTTTAATTTTTTTTTAAATATTTAAAACTAGGGGCAAAAGTGTAATTTCACCTAAAACTGGGGGGCAAAAGTGTAATTAATATTAAAAACTAAGGGCAAAAGTATAATTTCACCTAAAACTGGGGGACAAAAGTGTAATTTCATCCGAGTTACTGTTCATTTCCATCCAAACTAACGGTTGACTAACGGCCTTGGTGCTGGGCGCTCCCAAAAGCAAATTACATGTGTATTTTTGGTCCAGTTGAAATTACGTGGTGCTGGGCGTTCATTGGGGCAAATTACATGTGTATTTTGCCCCTTAATTATAGTTAAGGGGCAAAATATACTGCCTCATGAGGTGCATTCACATTTTTATTTTTTATTTTTTGTTTTTTTAATTTTTATTGTTATTGATTTCATCTTTTTTAATTATAGTTATAGATGTACCTCACGAGGTACTACACTATATCTCGTGAGGTACCTCCTCTTTTTTTTTAAAAAAAAATTATTATTATTAATGACATTTTTTTTATATATTTACTGTAGTACCTCGCGAGGTACCACACTGTACCTCGTGAGGTAAATTCCCACTTATTATTTTTTGTCTTCTTTTTTTTTATTTTTTAATTATTATTATTATTATTAATTTCATTTTTTTAAAATTATATTTAGAGATGTACGTCGCTAGGTGCATTCGCTGTTTTTTATTTTTTTGCTTTTTTTCTTTTAAATTTTATAATAATAAATATTAATAACTTCATTTTTAAAAATTATATTCACTAGGTACACTAGCTTTTTTATTTTTATCTTTATTTTTTAAATTTTATAATAATTATTATTAGTTTTAATTTTTTTTTTTTTTAGTTACAGATGTTCCTCATGAGGTTCCTATCCTCGCTTTTTTATTTTTTTCACTTTTTTTTGTCTTATAATTATTATTGTTATTAACTCCATTTTTTTTATATATTTCTAGTAGTACCTCGCGAGGTACCACACCATACCTCGCGAGGTACATTGACTGTTTTTAATTTTTCCTTTTTTTTAAATTTAATAATAATAATTATTAATTTTAGTTTTTCAAATTACATATAGAGATATATGTAATTAAAAAACCTCGTGCTACATTTGTTGTTTTTAATACTTTTTTATTTTTTAAAATTTTTTATAATAATAATTATTATTTTTCTTCTTTTTTTTAATTATATGTAATGATAAATCTCATTAGATACTTACCTCATGAGGTGTATTCGTATTTTTATTTATTTTTTTAAATTTTTATTGTTATTGATTTTAACTTTTTTAATTATAATTGTAGATGTACCTCGCGAGGCACCTTCTCTCTTTTTTTTTTAATTTTTATTTCTTTTTTTATTTTTAAATTTTTATTAATTACAATTTTTTTTAATATTTACCGTTTTACCTCGCGAGGTACTAGTTTTTTATTTTTTTTGCTTTTTTTCTTTTAAATTTTATAATAATAAATATTAATAATTTCATTTTTAAAAATTATATTCACTAGGTACACTAGCTTTTTTATTTTTATCTTTATTTTTTAAATGTTATAATAATTATTATTAGTTTTAATTTTTTTTTTTTTTAGTTACAGATGTTCCTCATGAGGTTTCTATCCTCGCTTTTTTATTTTTTTTCACTTTTTTTTGTCTTATAGTTATTATTGTTATTAACTCCATTTTTTTATATATTTCTAGTAGTACCTCGCGAGGTACATTGACTGTTTTTAATTTTTCCTTTTTTTTTAAATTTAATAATAATTATTATTAATTTTAGTTTTTTAAATTACATATAGAGATATATGTAATTAAAAAACCTCGCGCTACATTCGTTGTTTTTAATACTTTTTTATTTTTTAAAATTTTTTTATAATAATTATTATTATTTTTCTTCTTTTTTTATTTATATGTAGAGATAAATCTCGTTAGATACTTATCTCATGAGGTGCATTCGCATTTTTATTTATTTTTTTAAATTTTTATTGTTATTGATTTTAACTTTTTTAATTATAATTGTAGATGTACCTCGCGAGGTACCTTCTCTCTTTTCTTTTTTTTTTCTAATTTTTATTTCTTTTTTTTATTTTTAAATTATTATTGTTAATTACAATTTTTTTTAATATTTACCGTTTTACCTCGCGAGGTACTACACCGTACCTCGCGAGGTGAATTTCCACTTATTAATTTTTTCTTTTTTTAATTTTTAATTATTGTTATCATTATCATTAATTTCAGTTTTTTAAAATTATATTTAGATATGTACCTCCTGAGGTGTATTCGCGGGTTTTTTTTCCTTTTTTTTTTTAAATTTTATATAATAAGTATTAATAATTTCATTTTTAAAAATTATTTTCGCTAGGTGCATACACTTTTTTATTTTTATCTTTATGTTTTAAATTTTATAATAATATTATTAGTTTCAATTTTTTTTTAATTATAGTTACAGGTGTTTCTCATGAGGTACCTGCTTTCGCTTTCTTATTTTTTGACTTTTTTTAATTTATAATTATAATTATAATTGTTATTAATTTCATTTTTTTTAAAATATTTCTAGCAGTACCTTGCGAGGTATCACACCATACCTCGCGAGGTACATTGGCTGTTTTTAATTTTTTGTTTTTTATTTAAATGTTATAATAATTATTATTATTAATTTTAGTTTTGTTAATTACGTATAGAGATATACCTCACGAGGTACATTTGCTGTTTTTAATACTATTTTCATTTGTTAATTTTTTTTATAACAATAATTATTCTTTTTAATTTTTTTTGGTCATATAAAGAGATAAATCTCACACGGTAGTACATTGTACCTCATGAGGTGCATTTGTTTTTTTTTTTTTTAATTTTTATTATTAAAAATTTCATTTTTTTTAATTATAGTTGTAGATGTACCTCGCGAGGTACTACACTGTATCTCGCGAGGTACCTTCTCTCTTTTACTTTTTTTTTTAAAAAAAAATTAAATTATTATTTTTAATTACATTTTTTTATATTTATCTTAGTACCTCGCGAGGTACCTTACTGTACCTTGGGAGGTAAATTCCCTCTTAATAATTTTTTCCTTTTTTTAAGTTTTTAATTATTATTATTAATTTCAGTTTTTTAAAATTATAATTAGAGAGTTACCGCGCGAGGTGCATTTGCTGTTTTTTATTTTTTTTCTTTTTTGTTTTAGATTTTATAATAATTATTATTAATAATTCCATTTTTTAAAATGATATTCACTAGCTACATTCGCTTTTTTATTTTTATTTTTAAAATTTTATAATAATTATTATTAGTTTCAATTTTTTTATAATTATAGTTACAGATGTTCCTCATTAGGTACCTTCACATTTTTAATTTTTCTCTTTTTTTTTTTAATTTTATAATTATTATTGTTATTAATTTAATTTTCTTATATAATTCTAACAGTACCTCCCGAGGTACCACACCGTACCTTGCGAGGTACATTGGCTGTTTTTAAATTTTTTATTTTTAATTTAAATTTTGAAATTATTATTATTTTTAATTACTTTTTTCTAAAATTAAATTTAGAGATGTATCTCACGAGGTACTAGTATACTGCACTAGTAAACTGCACCTCGTGAGGCACCTTCACTTTTTTCAAAGAAAATTTTGAAATTCTTATTATTAATTACAATTTTTTATATTTAGAGCATTACCTCGCGAGGCACAATGTGTACCTCGCGAGGTAAATCCGTTCTTGTTATCATGTTTTTGTTTTTGTTTTTAGGTTTTTAAATTATTATTATTATTTTAATTTTTTTAGAATTATTTTTGGAGATGTACCTCACGACTCACGAGGTATTATCCTGTACCTCGAGGTACATTTGCTGTTTTTGATTTTTTTTTAATTTTATAATAATTACTATGAATAATTTTCTTTTTTTAAAAAAAAAATTTATAATCACGCGGTGCATTTGCTTTTTCTTTTTAATTTTATAATAATTATTATTATTCATTTCAATTTTTTTAAATTATAGTTACATAGGTTCTTCGTGAGGTACATTAACTATTTCTTGACCAAAAAAAAAAGGTACATTAACTATTTTATTTTTTTTCACTTTTTGTTTTAATTTTATAATTATTTTTATTATTAATTTATTTATATATATATATTAATAGCAGTACCTCGCGAGGTACCACCTGTACCTCGCGAGGTACATTGGCTGTTTTTAATTTTTTGTGTTTTTTAATTTTATAATAATAATAGTTATTAATATCATTTTTAAAAATATTATATTTTGCTTTTCTTTTTTTTCCGTTTTTTTTAACTTTAATAATATATAATATTAATAATTTCATTTTTTTTAAATTATATTTAGCGATGTACCTCGTGAGGTATTACACAGTACCTCGCGAGGTACTTTTGTTGTTTTTAATTTTTTCCTTTTTTTCAATCTTATAATTATTTTTATTATGAATTTTATTTTTTAAAAAATTTAAAGTTACAGATGTACCTCGCGAGGTACTGTACTGTACCTCGCGAGGTCTCTTTATTTTAATTTTTTTTTTTTGGTTTTTTATTGTATAATAATTAGTTTTTATTTTATATTTTTAATTGTAGTTACAGAAGTGCCTTATGATGATATTGTTTGTTTTTGTTTCTTCTATTTTCTAACTTTGAATTTTAACCCCCTTTTTTCATAAACGTTTCTTTTAAATGACTATTTTGCATGACTTCACTGATAAGTTGCTGCAATTGTCAACCATTCAACAATCCTTAGTCCGAGAATGCGACAAAAAATCAGTTGATCAACCATTTAAAAGGATCTCTCATGCTCTTGGATGTCTGTAGTGTGGCTAAAGATTGCCTCCAACAATCAAAGGAAAGCATTCACGAACTTCAGTTAGTTATAAGGAGGAGAGGTACTGAAGCTGGATGCAGAATTAAGGGTGGAAAATACTTGGTTTCAAGGAAGATGATGAAGAAGACAATAAAAAAGGCCTTGGGAAATTTGAAAGCAATCTTGAAGGATTCTTCCAACAACAAAGACAATGAGTTGTTTTCCATTACTAGCATCTTTCATTGTCTTCCATTACTAGCATCTCGAAAGAAGCAAGAAATGTCACAGCGAACTCATTAGAATCTCTGCTATTGTTTATCTGTGATCCTAAGGGACAATTAAAGCAAAGCAAATGGCCAAGGGTCTCGAAGATGATGATGATGCATGCTAAGAGAATAGCCCGTGACTCTGAAGAATCAAAAGCAATTGAATTGAAAATGTCGATGCAGCTTTGGAGTCTCTCATCGGTCGCAAAACATTCATCGATGGAGGTTTTTCAAAACCATCTGGTAAATTTGGAGATGTGCATTCAAGCTCTAAAAATTGGAGTTGAAATCTTATCAAAGCGACTAATTAGAACTAGAGTTCAGTTGCTCAATATCTTCAATCATTAGTCATAAAAGAATAGTTTTACATGTAATTATAGATATCCATATCAAATTTTTCCCCAGGGGCGTCTCTCAACTGTACAGAAATGCATGTTATCCTGTCAATAAAATATACTTCAGACGAGGATCAAATTATAGCTACTTTTTTATGTTCCCTTTTCTGTCTAATCTAAGTTATCTATATAAATTAATCTTGTAAAAGGTGAAAATGAAAAATGTGGTATATTCAATTCCTATATTCTCTTTCTTTTTACACACAGATACAGAAGATGGTGAGATAATAATTGAATGTCTTGATAGAGCCATATGGAGTTCAATTATTCAAGTCAATTTCACATATAAATTACCCATTTTTTTTATTGTCTACCCATGCATTGCGATTGCTTCAAGTGAAGCCATAACAATGGACAGAAGTGTTTATGAGGATAAGCTAGTATTATAATAATTATTTTATTAAAAAACATGGTCCATCTCTCCTAACTTCCTACATATAACTAAAAACAATGAAAATGATTATATTTATTTGTCAGCATGTGAAGCAAATGAGTTTAATTGAAAGCTCTATATGACTTTACTTGCAATATAAAAGATCCAATATGCAATTATTGAAGAAAGAAAAGACATGGAACTCTCCCTCGTGTGTTACAAGAAAAAGAAAAGGGAATCATTTTAAGTGTGGGCTAACGAAATTACAGAATGGTCTGATTAGTAATGTTCCTATACAAGAGATATTGCATTAACATTTCTTCGATCCGATACAAATAGATTTCCCCTGCCATTAACCATAGTTACAATTCAATAATTAAGTACTTCCTCCAGAGCTCACACAAGTTTATAGACTAGATGGAAAAATAGTACTCCCTTGATTCCTTTTCATAAGATACCATTGGTTGAATAGGTATATTCCTTTTTATAAAATACGCTTTGTAGATGTCTAAACATTTAATACATTTTTCCATTTTTACCCTTGATTAATTATATATATCTCTTTCACCACTTTTTTCCACTCATTCTCTCTCATAACTTTTTCCTCTCATTCTCTCTCCCATCCACCTTCTTTATAAAAAAAGGATATTTTAGGAAAGTGAACTATATTTTTTACATATTTATTGCTTGTAACCAATTTTAACTAACTTCTTCATCTATAATTCAGTTATTGGTATCTTATAAAAAGGGACAGAAGGAGCATAAATAAACAGACAAGACCTCTTCTTTTGCAGACAAGATCCCAAAAATATGTTACTTCTGTGGTAGCATGCCTTATTGTTCTTCTCTGTTTTGATATTTTTAAACCAAGTTGTTAAGATAGAGGAGACACTGCAATATTATCCCATATGTGGCAGAAGAGTTCATGCATGTGATTCCCTAGGTTAGAGAGAGAGAGAGAGAGGTGAGCTACTATTGCCTGATCGCTTTGTGACATCTAAAATATTCTTCTTGTCTCTCTCATTTTTCAGGCTATATATGCAGAAGGAAGCAACCATCAAAATCACCTCCTAGCTTTGTGTTTTCAGATAAGAGAAAAATGGCAGCCATAGAGACCAACAAGACAAGAAGCTCCATGCATATTCGTTGCTACAGCTTGCCTTCTACATGTCACCCTCTTGTATCACAGTTCGAGGAGAATTTAAACAGATTGAAATCTTCTGAAGCTTGCTTCTTCTTCATCTTCTCTAATCCATAAACTCAGTGGCTTGCAGGATTTGCATGATTCCACTCTTAAGTTGCTCCAATTGTCAGTCACACAACAAGACTTAACGCGAGAATTCCGCAAAAAATCTGTTGATAAACTTTTAGAAGGATTTCTCTTTCTCTTGGATATCAGTAGTACTACTAAGGATTGCTTGCAACTATTAAAGGAAAGAATTCAAGCACTTCAGTCAGCTATTAGGAGGAAGAGAGCAGCCAAAACTGGATTGGCTACCATCCTCTGCTCTTCCCATTCTCTTCCCCTCTACTTTCATCTTGGCCTTTAAATTGAAATTTGAGCTGCATAGATTTAGTGTTATATAAAAATATTAATAAAATATCAGATAATTAGAATAAATAAATTCAAAGACAGCTAAATTTTAGTCATGATAATTTGAAACTGCAATAAAAAATATTTAAAAAGAATATTTTTATAAAACAGTAAATCTAAACTGTTCAAATTTTAATCTAAAGGCTAAGATGAGTAATGGAGGGAAAGAGGAGAGGAAGAGAATATAAGAGCAGAAGACGGTATCCATTCGAATTGAAACTGCTGAATTCACAGTTGAGGCTGGAAATTACTTGGCTTTGAGGAAGAAGATGAAGCAAAAAATAAGAAAGGCCTTGAGAAATTTGAAGGGAATAATGTCAAAATATTCTTCTTTGAACACTTTGCCTATGCTTAGTTTCTTGAAAGAAGTAGAAGCAGTTAGTGTTAGCCCATTGGAGACTTTGTTGATATTTGTTTGCGACCTGAAGGAACAACTAAAGCAGAGAAGATGGTCAGTGATTTCTAAGTTGATAATCCAACCTAAAAGAGTGGCTTGTTGTGACTCTGAAGAATCATACAGTTTGAAAATGTGGATGTAGCTTTGAAGTCTTTTTTTATCAGCCACATACAATCATTCATCTATGGAGAATTTTCAAACATATTTGGAAAATCTAGAGACTTACGTTTAGGATCTAGAAGCGGGAGTTGAAAGACTATCAAGAAACCTAATTAGAATCAGAGTTTCTCTTTTGAATTCCTTCAATCACCAGGTAGAGAAAATCTAACAGACAATACCATTGACACAAAAGTTCAATTTTTGCCCATGAATGTCTCATAATTGTACATAAATGTAATAATACCATATACAGTTACTCAATACATGGAAAATCAGATTATAGCTACTTGATGTGTGTCTCTCTTTTTTTCCCTTTTACGATGCATTCTCCAGATTTCATCCTTCAGTTTCATTTCATTGTTAAATTTTAGTTTACAAAAGCAAGTTTATTTGATATTTCTTAGAAAAATAGAAATGACCTACAATTGAAGAGGATTTTTTCAATTTGCTTGTGCTAGCTATAATGAACTACGTGATGTATATAGAGACAAGCAATGCTACACATGTTGCCCAATGAGAAGCATTTCCTAGTTAATATGTTATGACCTATAAGACACTAGAGCCATTTCTTATCTCCTAGACCCACAACATATATGTAACAAGTACAAATTTTTGAGAGAACCGCATCCATAAAGTTAGCTGTTGGAGAGTTAGAGAACCCAATGCTTTATAAGACTCATAATTTTTTAAAGCAACTTTCCTAATCTGGGACTCGTGATAATACATCTCTTCTTAGAACCTGAATTCCCATTACCATATTCTCTCATATGAGAAGGATTGCTTTTGCAACTGGTGATATATTAGTGCAATTGAGGTCATTATTATTACATGTTACTCTTCATGGTTCAGAATTTGAAATATGCTTTGTAGTTGCTTAAAAGTTATGACATATTAAAACACTTAAAATGTTTCAATTTTATGTATTTAACTACAAGCGCAAGTGAGGCAACACTGGTTTAGCCTTAGAAATAAGTTTCTGTTCTCCATAGAGAGGACAGAGGAGTGGCTAGAGTAAACGCAGCCATAGTTTCAGCCATTGAACCTGTATACACATGCCTATAAGAGTCACTCTCATATTATAAAGATTAAATAATCACACATGTGAGGGAGCCAAAAACAAAAAAAACTTGCATGAGTTGTGAAGATTCCTTGAGGGAGACTTTGTTCTAACGCAAAAGCTCATGTTTGGATCCAAAATTTAAACTAACTAGAAATTCATTGAGATGTGATAAAATGAGATTCCTTTTGTCCCTTATACCCATAGTATATATATTGAGCAATTTCCATTTGGATAGGCACATCCATAGACTCAATTTCTCATCATTTAACCATAAGCTCTTTGCCTTCCCTTGAGAATAAAGGAGGCCGCTTGGAGGAGGCTAAGAAGTTCTTGACTTCAAGGAAGGTGGTGAGAAAGTCCATCATGAAAACCTTAGGAAACATGAAGGGTTCATCGAGTAGAAAAAGAAGCTTTTCTTCTACAAACACGGTCTTGGTTAACCTGTTAAAGGAAGTCCAATCGGTCACTCTCTTTGTTTTCAAGTTTCTGTTGAACTTTATCTCTGGATCAGAACAAGCAAGATCCGGAAGGTGGTCTTTGGTATCAAGGATTATCCACAATACCAAAATTGTAGCCGATGAAGAGAATGGATTTGCAAAAACAGATTCAGCTTTGCAATTTTTTGTACTTAGCTTGACCAACAAGTCAGTGTCTAAAAACACTAGTAATCTGCAAACCCAATTGGGAAAACTTGAGTCTCAAATTGAAGATCTTGAAGAAGGGCTTGAGTTCTTGTTTAGGCGTTTGATTAAGATTAGAGTTGCGATTCTTAATATCTTCAATAACTAGGGGCATATTGTAGATATTTACATTGTAGCTGTCTTTTTTATCCTTAAAGTATACTCTCAACTCAAATCTTTGGTTGCGTTAAATGATTACATCTCTGATTTTCTCTCTCTCTTTCTGAAGCACATCAATATTTGAGAAAATTCTGACCTGCCATAAATTGAACTCAATATTCTAAATCTATGATATGGACTTTCAGATTTCATTACTAGAGGTGTGTTATTTTTCAGTATATGATTGCAGAACTTAACTAGCTATTTTATTAGTGAAACGAAAAATTGAAATGAAGCCAAGGCTTCTTTAACTAAGATTTCTAGAAGACTCAGAAAATGTAAAAGATTTTGAGATTCCTGGTGTATGGATTAAATGATAGATCCAGAATCTCAGATGAAATACATATAACTTCCTTTCGTTTTTATCAAATACCAATCACAAAATAAAATTTTACTACCAAACACAACACAAAAAATTGAAACGTGTTCATGGAACTCAAATCACAAGCACCTATATCCCTGGAGAGATTTGTGCTACCTCTACTGGATCAATTTAATTTGATGTATTTCCGAATTTTCTGGTTAATTAAGGGGTGTTTAGGAACTCCTTCAAAAATCACTTTCGTGTTTTAAGGCAAAACTCTTATAACATATTTACTCCCTTCAATGTAAAATCACTTAAAATAAACTGAATAAAAGCCTATTAAAGTGAGTGTGTGTGTGTGTATTATTATTATTTAAAAAAAAGGAAAAAAGAAAAAAAAAGACTTGTTTCCTTTAACGTTGCAAGCAGAGTCGTGATTCAATTTTAGAAATAATACTTTCGAATATTCACTGAGATGTTTCTGTCGTGTTTCTTTCCAATTTTAGTGCAGAATAATACTTTCGAATTTTCGATTTTAGGAATAACTCGTGTTTCTTTCGAATTTCCAGTGTTTCTTTCGATTTTAGGAATAACACTTTCAATTTTGTGCTACTGTCGTGTTTCTGCATTTTCTGCTCTAAGTGAAAACTTGTTCATTTCAACTCTCGTGTTTCTGCATTTAATAATGCTACTGATTATATTTATATGTCTATGTTCTGGTTTGTTGGTAATGTTTCAGTTTGTTTTGGTTTGTTGGTTTTTTCAAACTAAACTAAAACATTGCAAATGAAGCTAGCATTTTCTCTTGAACAAATTATATCTATTGCTAAACTGGTTCTTGAAGTTGAATGCCTTGAAGATTGCAAAGAAAGCAACTCCACCTTCGATAGCACGATAAGATATTGTGTTAGATGTCTTCAAACCGTACTTACTGATTCTAATATGCAGGTATATCAATATATGGTAGAATCTGATTGATACCCTAAAACAAAAACGATCTTATAGAAATTTCTTCTTACTAGGTTCAAGTGATAGGATTGCAAGCTCTAAAACTCAGGGTTCAAAAAGGCGCAAATACAGAAGATTTCAGCTTCTTAATGTTTTTTGCTGGGGAACTTATGATTGATATTTTCACCTTGATTCAGAAATTGTTGAAGGTACTAGCAGCATATGCATCTGTCTTGACTCTTGATATTAGCCACAACTTATGCTCTAATTCTATATATTTGATTAATTTTTTTCAAAGTCTTTGAAGCCGAAGAAGAAATTATATTGAAGATTTGATGTCAATGTCCAGTGGCTTTACATTGGCCCAATTAAAGGAAAATGCTCTACATTGGTAAGAAAAGAAGAATCTATATGTTAGATGTTGTATGTTGGTGGAATGTTGTAAACTTTATTCATAGAATGTTGGATGTTAGATTTAATTTCATTTTTTATGTTGTTGTAGAATCTGTTATGTTGTTGGAAAGTAGGCCTGCTTTTGGCCTGTTTAAGGTAGGTCTGTGTTCGGCCTGTTTACAAGAAGCCTATTTTTGGCCTATTTACAGGAGGCCTGTTTTCGGCCTGTTTTCGTTGATGGGGCCTGTGGCCTGTTAGCCTAAATACATAATTTTTAAAAATACAGGCCTCCTAACAAGCCACAGGCTAGGCTCAGGCTTGTTACAGGCCAAGCTCAGGCCAAAATATAAGCCTGTAACAGACCACAGGCCAAACTCAGGCCACTTCCTTGCATAACAGGCCTGGCTTGTTAAGGGTCAGACCTAGCCTGGTCTGTTTCCACCCCTACCTGAACCGATGATGTTTGTTTCTTGCAATTTAATGCCCAAACAAAACTTCAAAAAGCCTCACATTTTTTCAATTTAAAATCAAGCCAACAATTACTTATCTCCAGTTAAATACTGCTGGAACATGCAATATGAATTTGTGTGATGAACATAAGTGATGTCTTAAGCATGTCTCTACAAATTAAAATGAAGACAATGACAAACATTAGATGGACATTAGGGTTTGATATTTGACAAAGACATGTTCAGACATCATCACATGATCTATGCCATTTGGCTAACCCTTCATCAATAATTTCTCTACCATATGGTTTTCTAAATTTCTCTCTCCACCTATATATGGAGTCATTAATATTAGTTTCACAAGCAAGTTAACTCCTTTACGTTTTTGAAGCATCAAATAGTCCCTTTAAATCAAATCCTTTGAAATTATTGATCTTTTAACTATTTCACCAAATAGAAATTCAAAACAATGGGTTTTCAGTTGCCCGGTTTTAGAAGGCCTACTGGGGATGTCCCAAAGGGCCATATTGCAGTATATGTAGGAGAGAACCAGAAGAAGAGGTTTGTGATTCCAATACCATACTCGAATCATCCTTCGTTTCAAGAATTATTGAATCAAGTTGAAGAAGAAATTGGTTTTGATCATCTAATGGGTGGCCTCACAATTCCTTGTGCTGAAGATATCTTCCTAGGTCTCACTTCTCACCTGTATAGGTCATGAAGAGATCAGGAACAGGAAAAAAACTAACAATGTCGTAGATTTTTTTTTCCATTCTTTTCTGTCCCATCCTGGGAAATAGAAAGATGCATTCATATATTTACATAAATTAATGAACAGATTTTTCTGTTATTAGTTTGATTCCCTTCATGAATTTTTGATTGACTCATTGTTAGTTGGATTGCCATTCATATTTGATGGGCTAAAATTGGCTGAAGAATAATTGTACATGGGCCTTGCTATGGAATAAGGATCAAATTCAAAACCTTAAAGATGATCTACAGAGGATGTTGAGCTTTCTACATATATTGATTATTCCTTTTGTCCTAGATCAATGAAGATCATATATAGACAAGTATTCAAATTAATAAATAAATTCTCAACTTGTTAGGAAGTTTGAATCATGAGTTCATCTAAGCAAGGCACGGTTAATTAAATTACAGCATCAAGAGGATCAAAAGGCTAAGAGATTTGGGATCCCTCTGCCATATTTGGACCAGCCTTCATTTCAAGAGTTGTTAAGTCAAGCTGAGGAAGAGTTTGGATTTAGTCACCCAATTGGTGGCCTCACAATTCCTTGTGCTGAAGATGTCTGCTTAGATATCACTTCTAGATGAGTCAGCAATACGGTTTTGTAAAAATTATTTCCTTTCCCTCTTTTCCCTACTTGGAAATTGAAAAATTATTTATATGAATAAGAAGTCAAATACAATCCCCCCCCCCTTTTTTTTTTCTCTCACAACAGAAAGCAAACAGGAAGCAACTATCCTACATGTATATAGTAGTAACAGAACAACTATAAGGGTAGATTCTTAAAAAAAAAAAAAAAACTATTCCTAAAATTCAACTTCCAGTTTAGCTTATGAAATTTATATTCTTATTTTGTTTCTAAATTGAGGAACAAATAATTATATCGTTTGGTCTAATAAAATCTAACCATTAATTGTACGGGGAGTATGATAGGTTTCTGCAGAAAAGTGCAAGGATGTCCTAGAAGCCTTCACTCTGAATTAATAAAACATCTATTTCGATCAAATTCTTTTGAGCAAATCTTCAAATAATATTTCATTAGCATTACTGGGAAAAGAAAATATGATATAGAGATAATCCCATGTACAATACCGAAGTGTGACGTTAAGAATGTTGGAACTTAAAAAATCCCTACCCTCTTTTTGTTTTGTTGCGGCGGACAGTGACACTGAGGCCGCTGGACGCCTGAGGGCGGCCACCAAATCCAAGACCAACGCCAAGGCTACCAAGGCCGCCGCCGCCGCTGCCACTGACGAGGCTGAGGCCCACGATGAGGCCGCCAAACACCAGAACCACCGCTGGAGTGCTGGCTCACAGTAATATCACAGCCGTCAAGATCCCCACCGTTCATCCCTGCACGGCATCTCTCATGGCATTCTCAGACGAGAATGTTACGAATCTGATCCCACTATGGTTAAGAACCTGCGCTGCATCAGTTCTTAACCATCGTAAGATTAGATCCGTAACATTAGTAAGACAAATATAAGAAATAAAATATTAGAGATCATTCCACATCGTGTCAGATCCGATCCCTGCCACAAACGGACCTTCGAATCGGTGATCTCGCCAAATGAAGCAACGGTTTTCTGGAGGGCTTCCCTGTCGGTATCCATTGCGAGCCCCGAGACAGGGCAAGTGTATCCAACATCTGCGGCCGCCAAGAGGGTTTATACAGTAGCGATTAGCGAAATCGTTTCGGTCGGAACTCCAGGGCACAAGAAACTGAAGAGAGGGCTCATGCGATTAGCGAATTCGTTTAGGTCGAAACTCTAGGGCACACGCGAGGGCTTATACAGTTACACACTTACACGTATTGCTCTATTTTTTGGCGGGCTCCCGTAAAATAGTGCTTTATTTTCACATAATTTAGGCCCAATTGTAATGGACACAGTGGTGTTGTTTGGGAACAGATTTGGAAGGCGGCCGGGTTGAAAAAATACCGGGGAAAAATATGGTTAGACTAAAATCAAGGGTTTTTCATACCAAAATAAAATCAAGGGTTTAGTCTTATCCAAAAAAAAAATTAAAGGTTTAGATTGATAATTTTTTTAAAATGGCATTTAGGTCAAGAGTTAGTTTTAAGAAAAAGCCACTAAGAATGTTTTTCATAATGCAGATAAGCTTCTACCATCGTCAGTTCAAATCTAAATCGCATTTACAATCTAGACGAGCCTTAAGCTGTTATTATTATTATTATTATTATTATTATTATTCCAGTTTTTTTTTTTGTCACAATTATTATCCAGTTTTTTTATTTTTGCCAACAATTATTAAGATAAGTAATACAGTACTAATAATAATACGGGATGAAGTCAATAAAATCTCATATGCTAATCACTTAAACATATTTTAATAATTTTTTCAATTTAATTTTGGGGTTTAAACTTCTCATGTAGCATGAGAAAAAAAAATTCCTATACACACATGAAATATTGAGACCTACATATATATATGGGTAAAGGTACAATTTTACCAATAAACTATTAGGGAAAGAGTATCTGGCACAATTAACTATTTAAGGTACCTTAAATACAAAGGAACAATTAAAAGAGGGCAAATAACACAACACCGTTAGGTTTATGAGATAACGGACGTTTAGATCATCAATTCCCTTCCTTCCTCGATTTCTCAGAGTCGATTTCCCTTCCTTCCTCGATTTCTCCTCAGATTTCCCACTATCAAGTTCATCGATTTCAGCAACTTCACCGCTGATCTCAATCCCGTGCTTGCCCAACTTTCAGAATCTTGGTTGGCCCTTGATTCCCTCAATATCTCCAATCGCAAATCCCGTCGATGGACTTCAAAAATTGGGTTCAAAGATGAGAAATAATCTGAGGGTTTTGATCTGTTCCGGTATCAGCAATCTTCAGGACAGTGATCTAATCATCATAGCTCATTCCTTTCGGCTTCAGGATAGCGATCTGAGGGTTTTGATCTGTTCCGGTATCCTATGATTCTGGGTTGACGGCGTTGACTACGAGGCTGAAGAACCTACGCAGGATCAGAATTGGTAATTGTAACATCGATGATGTTTCTCTTGATTCTCTGTTCGTGAACTGTGAGTTTCTGAGAGAAGTTGCACTTGAAGATTGCTGCTTCGTCTCTCAGGTGGGAATTGCTTCTACAATCTTCAAGAGACCGCATCTGATTTCAATCTCTCTCAGTAATGTTGAGGATCTAATTCTACCAAATTTCGAACCGATTTACTGAGGATTTTGAAAAGTTTAACCATTTTTGAATTCTTAAATGTTCCGCTTATACATATGCTAGAATCTCTTGCTTGTGGAGTGAAAGAGTCAAGTTCGGTCTCCCCTCCTAGCTTGAAATCATGGCCTCTCTCTCTCTTCTTGATCTAGTTTGGAATCTCGCCGGCCTTTTATGAAAAAACTCCACCAGCGGACTGATGTGGTGGTAGTTGAGGGAGCGAAGGACGACCGATGGTGGTGGTTGAAGCTTTCTCGTGTCTCCTCTTGCCTCACCCCTGATAGTTTGGTGTCTCTCTTCGTTCCTCACCAAGTTCGCCACTGAACTTCGTGGCATTTCAAAGCTTCCACGCCGTTAGTTTAGCTCTAACGGAATTGTGTTATTTGCCCTCTTTTAATTGTTCCTTTGTATTTAAGGTACCCTAAATAGTTAATTGTGTCAGATGTTCTTTCCCTAATAGTTTGTTGGTAAAATTGAACCTTCACCCTATATATATATATAATGCTAACTATATATATATGTGGGCCCACCATTTTATGTGTGTAACATGAGAAAACACTTCTCCTATAACAGGAGAAGTGTTTTTCCCTTTAATTTTACATATATTTATCATGTTTTAATTAAAAGTTAAGGAATCAAAATATAAAAAATCATCAATATGCCAATGTATAACTTTAAATACAAATCAATTTCATAATCATAATACAGCGCAGGCCCTATATGAGTTATTATTCACATATTATAAGAACAACTTTTTTTCCCATTATATTCATTAAGAAAATTATCCTACAGATTTAATTTATCTTGTCAATCTATATCAATAATTGATTTTCCGCTCTCTTTCAATAATTGATTTTCTAAAAATTACATTATCATTAAGTTTTATATAATTTGGGGAATGTCAAAGTAATTATGGCCAAAAAACGAAGTGATCATTGGGTGTCCATGAATTCATTATTAGTATTATGGATTATGGCTTATGAGATTTAGAGGATTATATTTATATTTATTATTAAATATTTAGTCATTGTTGATTGATTATTATTATTACAATAATATGGATAATGATTGTTAGTTCTCTATATGTTTTGATGATAACTGACAATTGTAAACAAGTATGGATGTTTTTGGATAAGTTAAATCGATTTTGAAACTTGGGAATTTCAACCAAAAACATTCTGTCAGCGCCAAACTCAACCCTAGATTTGGGAAACTCGAGTTTGCTACTGACAGAAGGCTAAACTCGTCAGTTTGCACTCTAAACTTGAGAATGGACCTTACAAATGAACTTGAGAGTTTCCCAAAGTTTTCTCATACTTTGAGCAAACTTGAGGTTACTCTTGGAACCTCGAGTTTGTAAGAGACCGAGAGCATTTTGATTTGAAAACACTTTTAAACTCGAGACTCCTATGTCTAAACCTCAAGTTTGCAACCTCGAGAGGAAATCTTCAAAAAGTTTACAAAACCTGTAAACTCGAGTTTGTAAAGACAAACTCGAGTTTGCCTCTAGCGGGAAGATTTTTCAAATTCTTAAACCAAACATTACTCTCTTAAGTGTAAAGGCTTTCTCCAGTTTAAAAAATCTCAAGAGTTTACAAAACATGTAAACCCGAGTTCATTGTTGCAAACTCGAGTTTACACTTGGCCGAGAGCTTCCAAGAACTTTTAACCAAAGTAAACTCGAGACTAATTTCATAAATCTCCAGTTTACTTCAGGCCGAGAGCATTCAAAGTTTTCTGAGTAAAACAAACTCGAGGTTAAACTTTTGAACTCGAGTTTAAACCTTACGGAGAGCAATGCTTTTTCAACATGAGAAAACTCTAGAGTTTCCACTAAAAACCTCCTGTGTACCTTTTGATAACTAAAGTTGATTTTTGACTTGAACAGTGTCAAACTCGAGTCTGTCTACTAATAGACTCGAGTTTGCATTTCATACAAAACTGCTCCATAGCTCAAAATCGTGACATTCCTATCTGGATGGAGGAAACTCAAGTTTTAATATGGAAACTTGAGTTTTTCAACATTTTGAAAACCTCCAGTTTCCAGGAAAAACCTCCGGTTTTAGTCTGAGGCAAAATCTTCAAGTTTTCACATTTTAGTGAAAACTAGAGGTTTGCACAGAAACCTCGAGTTTTGGCCAACGAGAAAGCACTGCAATTTTTTCATGTGTTGAAAACCTCTGGTTTTGGATGAAAACCTCTGGTTTTGGATGAAAACCTCTGGTTTTGGATGAAAACCTCCGGTTTTGATGTTTTGGACTAAAATCAACTTTTCACATTAAAGTCCAAACTCAAGTTTACATCGCTGGTTTTGAAATTCAAATATGATGAATTCTTGTTTGATCTTAATATTTTCCATTATTATTATTCTATGTTCTTAGAATTGTTTAATCACTTTGTTAGTGAGTTTCAGATGAATTAGAAGATGTTTAGTGAAGGTTTAAAGCAAAAGCAAAAAGTGACGTCAGCACTTTAAAAGCAAAACCAAGAAAAGCTGTATACTTTTGGGCAATCCTTCTACACACGTTGAGATGACAGCTGCTGGATGTAGAAAGCATTCTTTAATTCCTTTTAAATGTGTGCAGTTGTCTCTGTTGACTTAGCTGAATTGAAAGAGGACTGTAACCTAGACCTTTTCCCATGGCTCAAGCAATTTGAATCACTGATCTCTATTAGAGCCTCTTACAGTCCAAAATTAATCAAAGTGTTTTACTTTCATATGGAATCTGATAACTTACAGGATGCTAATGGAAATTTGGTGGAGGAAAGAATAACTACGAAGGTTAGGGGACAAAAGATCACAATATCCCCTTCTTATCTAAACGCCCTTTTACAGATTTCCAATCCCCCTTCCTTGCTAGATCTAAGTTATACTCAGCAGGAGATTTTTGCCTTACTAAGACCCAATTAACCAATTCCTGAAGGATTAGAAATTCTAAACTTTTCACATGCTTCAATGCCTTCTAGGAATAGAGCAATCTGATACATTTATACCAGGAATCTCTTGCAGAAAGGAGGAAATTTCACCCATTTCGCCAAGAAGGATTTTCCTATCTTTGCCTTAATCCTCGATCATAAATCACATAATGTGGGATACTGGATTTTCCAAGAAATGTCCAAGTTTGCTTTTACCTCAAGGAAAACCTCCCAAATCCGCTTCCCAAGCCTCATCTCCGTGATTTTGTTTCATGAAAAGATTTGGCATGTGCCTGCCAGTGAGTCTCCAGTAAAACCAACAGTATTTGACAAGCATATCCTAAATCTGATGGGAATTAATCTGGAAGAAGGGTCAAACCAATCGAGAGCTCCTCCTAGATCAAGGCCAGCAAGATCAAGAACCACCTACTCTAGAGTACAGGAAGCTCAAAGTGCTCCTCCTCCTCCTCAGCCTACTGTGCCTTCTGATTTTGGCGCAAAGATTAAAGAAATTGTTGATAAGGCAATTTCAGACCTGACTGATAAAATTAAGGCAGAAGTTGGAAAAATGTTATCTAAAGTGACCAATGGACATAATGATTTGGTAGACACTCAGGAGGGATTTAACATAGGCCAGGAAGAACTGAAGGAAGGACAGAAAGAATTGCAAGGGAAAGTCAAAGATATAAGTGGTCAGCTTGAAGATCACACAGCTAGCATCTCTACCCTTCTGGTCACTATGATGAGTCTCAGTGACAAAATGGACAAGATTCTGCAAAATCAGTCCATGGTATTCTCTACCTATAAAAGAGAACAGATTCAAGCAGAAAAATGAGGAGAAACAAGCTTACACTTCCAACATGTTGATACTCTGATCTCACATCATTTGCATTCTATTTTTAATGTTTAGATAACTTAGAGAGTGTAGTGATTTGTATTTGATCTTCAGTGTTTATCTGTTCACTTCTAAGAGAGAAGATTTATTGTAATCATTTTATTCTTCTGAGAGTTACTCAAGATTTGGTGATCTTGAGTGGGAAACACAATGTACAACTTGTAAGGGGGAGTGAATCCTAGTGAGAGGATTACTTCGAGTACAAAGTGTGTAATCAAGCGGTGTGTTGATTACAGTTTATAAGGGGGAGTGAATCCTAATGAGAGGATTGCTTTAATTACAGAACGTGTAATCAAGTTATAAGAAGATAGTAGATTGAAAATCCCAAGTGTGGCTTGGGGACTGGCGTAGGTCAAGGATTGGGCCGAACCAGTATAAATCAGTTTGCACATTCTCTTCACTTATCTCTTACATTTCTAGCATATATGTTTGAATGTGTACATACATTTAAATGTCTGATTATCATTTTATAAACTGATTTCAGTAAGTTACAAAAAGGTTTTTAAAGTTCCTAAATTAATATACTTCACCCAATTCACCTCCCCTCTTGGGTTCAACAGGTTCTTACAATGATGATATTGAATTGATTAGGAGATTTGGAATTGGGAAAATTAGGGAGAAGGATCAAGGAAAAGAAATATTTATTAACAAGGACCTTAAATACTGTAATTATTTTAAGGGATCGAAAATTGAAATATAAATCTTCAATTACAAAATTAATCTTGACTAGATTCCCAACATTTTCTCTAACCTCATTTCAATTATTTCAAGATTAGTTATTAATTGATGTTCCCTTAAATTGAGTTCTTAAATTGAATTGCAGCTTATTTAGGAATTTATTGTTTAAGAATTTTAAATTTTAGAATTTTTATTTTTATAACATTCTTTTTATGTGCATTCCGTTTGTTTAAGCTTTTTTCCATAAAAAAATTACATATTTTTAAAATAAATATATTATAATTTTTTTTAACTTTTTTTAAGTATTTAAAAATAATCAAAATATAGAAATTGAAGAGGTATATTTCTACCAATTTATGGATTTCGAAGGCTATATTATTTGGATAACCCTTAAAATAATCTGATGTGTATAAGAGATCATAATATCATAAAATATTATTGAGTTGCATATAGATATTTTTTTTATGAAGATATACATGAAGATATCATCAAATCTGATAACTAACCGTTAAACAATAGGCAAGGTTAATTTTGTAATTAAGAAATTATATTTTAATTTTTAGTCCTTGAAAATAATTTCAAATTTTTAGATCCTTATTAATAAATATTTTATTTTCTTGGTCCTTCCCCCTAATTCTCCCTTTAAAATTTGAATTTTAAAAAGAAAAGATTTGATTAGGGCACACGCAAATTACAAGCATGCTTAACCAGATATAACAATGTATTTGAGGAATTTTTAATAACTCATCATAAAAAGGTACATTTTAAAACATTCATACATTTGAGTTTTTTATAATACACACACTATAATGACCTTTTTCTTGTTGCCCAATATCCAGAGTTTTGCTCTTACTAATCCAATTACAACCTGTGTCATGTACCTGGTTATGGTGGAAGAGTCTTCCAATGGGGGTTTTTCTATATTCACAATGTTCGAACTCGAGACCTTGCTTCAGCGACACAAGCCGCTTACCACTTGTGCCAACCGCCGTTGGTACTATCACTTTTTTAATTCATCATGGGCAACTACAACGAGTAATGTTGGTTTATTCCATTTCAGTCTGTGCCTTAAATGTATGTCGATGCTTTTAGGAGTGAAAAAATATCTCGCACTGTGCAGGGTTGCTGGGGGACGCAACGCAATGTGAAATATGATGGAATAACTCTTTCCAATATCGGAGTGTAGTATTGCATCAATGATTAGCACAATAAAGCAATAATGGTTCTAACTTTTCAAAAATTAGGATTTTTGATAACCTCCGATAAATCAAGAGTTAGAGCTTGTTTGGATACTCTTTTTTTTTTTTTTTTTTTTAACGAAAAGCTACTTTTAAGCTTAAGCTAAATAATAATAATAATAATAATAATATTTTTAAAAAAGCTAAAAGTTGTTTGATGGTTATATAAATTTTTTTAGTTTAAAAGTTACTTAAAAATTCAAATTTAAAATAAGTTGTTTGGCAATTAATTATTTTTAGCTTAAAAATAAGCTCAAGTTCAAGAAGTTAAATACTAGAAATTAATTAAATTAATTATTATAAATTATAATTAATCAAACATCAATTAATCAATTCTACTTTAGGCAAAAAAATCAATCAATGCTACCATAATCGTAACCTATTTGGAACATCTCGATAGGAAATTATTTTCTACTCAAAAAGACATTTCCCCCCTCCTTATTTCTCTTTACCAAACTCAAATCCGACCACTATCACAAAATAGAAAAACAGGAGAGAACGCATATACATCAAAAGTTGAACACTGGCAACAAAAAGAAAACTAGAGTTCATGTGGAGGCAAGGTGTGGCGTAGTAAGGGCCCATTTGGTACAAGGAATTGATGGGGAGGAAAAGTAATTTTGGCAAGTTTTTCCGTTTAATACACATTTTACACAAATCTTTTCGGGAACCCAAATTCTCGGGTCCACCAATCTTCCCTCATATATGGGAAGATCAAATCCCACAAAAATTGGTGGAATCTCAAATTCCCATGTCACTGTTCACATTTTTAGATAGATTTACCCCTGAAATTCAAACTTAATGGGAAGTTCGAACTTGACAGGAAAGTTTAAATTTCGCAGGAAAGTTCGAATTTGGCAATTTTTTTTCTTTTTACACGAGTTCGAACTTAACAAGAGCATATCTTTTTAAAAAAATATATATTTTAGCAACAAAAATATTTTCTTTTTTTATTTTGAATTAATTTCTTTTGGAGTTAAAATAGACATTTCTTAATTCTTTACCAACTACCACACCTTCTTTTTCTTCCTACAAAACAACTCATCTTTTTCCAAGCTATCTTCCCTTATCTTTCAAATCTTCATTTCCCTTCTTTTCCCACCAAATGGGCGCTAATAGTATATGGTACAAGCCTTTTTGTGATCCGTTGGAGATTTCTTCTGCAACAAGGTTCAAGAATCTCCAACAAAGTTCAAGACCGTTATGTGATCCCCTTTAGTCCGATATAGCTATTATATAAGACTTGTCTTTTGAGTCATGATGAGATAAGGTACAGGTAAAACTGTGTGTAAGAAGCCACTCCATTAAGCAACACAACCACAAACGTGTACCTACTCTGTAAGTAAGGGTGGAAACAGGTCAGACCTGTTTTGCAATAAAATAGCCTGAGCCTGGCCTGTGACCTGTTACAGGCTTTTTTTCAGGCCTGAGCCTTGCCTGTATACTGGTCTGTCCTAACCTATAGCCTGTTAAAAAGACATGTATTTTTAAAAACACTCTTGAGAGTGTCCAGAGGTTTCGTGTTTCTTTAGGGTGTACTTCATTGTCCACAGCAAGTAACAAACTGATGTCACATTCTGCGATCTGGAAGCACCCAAAACCAGAGAGAAGCAAAAAGCAAAAGATGATGATACGTAAGGAACAGCTAATAAAATTGTATATTACTGAATAAAATAAATTGCTTCTCAGATTTCAAGGATATATATATATATATACACACACAGTATACACAATGTATCAGGACAAACTTGCAGAAATGAAGATTTATTGCTCACCGTCTAGTTGCCGATAAAAGATGAAGAAACAAAAAAATTATACAAAGGTAACATCAAGAAAGCAAGGTGAACCTTTTAGTAACATACTAACATTAACATCCATTGGATAAAACCAGTTGAGCAGAAAAAATTGAATTTTGATGTCATTACAAGAAATCAGAAGCAGCTTCAAAAGTGTAAGCATGAAGGACAGATTACAATTACTCTGTTTCAACGTTCCCTATGGTGTTCTCAAATTCTTTATAAAAATGCAGTTAAGGTGGCCTGTATACAAGGCCAATGTATGAGCTTCCTTGCAATTCCTGTACAGGCTAAATTCACAATCTATACAGAAAACATTCTTCTTATTATACTCAAGGTGTTGATGACCATCACAATGGCCAAATCTGCAATGGAAAAGAGTTCTAATCCATTCTGCACTCTTCTTTTCCTCAGGTAAAAGACTGTGTCCCATCTGCAAAATTCAGCATCAATGGAATTTATTGCTTCCAGAACAATCTATAAATAAAAATTCCTTGCATGAGGATTTGCATGCTGCATAAAGAAGTGGCACTGTTACATCTAGTCTATTAATTGAAAGCTCAAAAGGAATCAAGATTTCAAATTACAACCGTTTTAATCTTTTTGTTTAACCATGAGCTACTACAAGACTCCTCCGGCAGTATGAGGTCAAACAACAACAGGATAAGATTACAAGAGGCTTATGTTATTCTGCTTTGGCAGTAGCAATGGAAATTATGGGATTCCGGAGGAAGAACGACAGTAGATGATAATGAAAAACAAATATCTCAAAAATGCGACGTTTTAAGAGACAAGTATTCGACTTTAGACCTAAGTTATCATGTTACCCTGCAAGTCATAAATGTTTTCCCCTAGTATGTCCTAATATAATGGTTGCTATTTCATCATACATAATCATGTATGAACTAAAGGCCCTTCCAGTTTAAGTGATGCCTCTCCTAACAATTACTTTTCAGAATTAATACCAGAGAATTATCACCATTTCACAGAATGCAAGAAATTTATCATTATTGAGTTCTAAAACTATCAGTAGGAAGCGTCAAAATCAAATTCTTAACCAGATAGTCCAAAGCTACCATGCATAAAATGAGCCCCAATCATCTACTGTTGAAAGAGGGCCCTCTTCCCTAACAAATGATTATGATGAAGAACATATTCAAGGACGCACAGCATTAAAGCCGAGAATTATTGATGAAGAATGGCTTCCACAGATGATTGTAAATCTTAGTGATGGGGAAAAAAAAAAAAAAAATCTTACATCACATAAATTTGTGGGCAGTAACAGTAACACAAAACTTCCAATCTTGATAACCCAATCAAGAAATGAAAAGTCTAGCACCATAATCCAAAATACAGAGTATTTGAATGTAATAAGACATATCGTACAGAATCTGATTTGATTAGCAGACCCCATATGGCTCTGCCATACTCTGTAAACTACGATTTTTCAAATAATCTTTCCAATGTATATCAACATCAAAGAATACATGAAGAAAGAGTACTCACTGTCAATATAACTAGCGAGTTAAGTGGAAAGGTAGATATCCTCAGGGCCTGCCCAAGACATTGTTGAGCTCAAACTTATTCGGTATCGCAAAAACCACCGAAAATTTCCCCAGAAACCACACCAACGGCATTGGCAGCACCAACTTGACTCTGAACTCCGAGGCACCCCAACACTTCCAGGAAAAGAAAACACCAATTCTTGAACCACCACCAGAAAGGGAACGATAATAAAATAAAGAAGAAGAAGAAGAACCTAACTATGGGAAACTAACTTACCTCCTAATCATCATTCATTCTGTGTGATTCGATTGGAAACTCAAAGCTGAGATTGACAACCAAAGAATGAAGGCAAGTACTGAGTTGAGAATTAGGGTTATTTTGAAAGAAGCAAAATAAATCATTCATTCTGTGTGATTCGATTGGAAACTCAAAGCTGAGATTGACAACCAAAGAATGAAGGCAAGCACTGAGCTGAGAATTAGGGTTATTTTGAAAGAAGCAAAATAAAGTACTTTCATGATTGATAGCTGAGATTGACAACCAGAGAATGAAGGCAAGCACTGAGCTGAGAATTAGGGCAGTCACTGAGCTGAGAATGAGGAGGAGGAGGAGGAGGAGAGACGAAAGTGCTTGTGTTGCATGATTGACTGACCGTCTGAGCCGAAGGTTAGGGACTAAAGTTTAGGGTTTTTACAAACAAGGAGGTATACTTGTCAATTGTCACACTCTCAATGGGATGGGAGTAAAAGGTGAAATTACAATTTTATCTTTATAACAGACCGGCTTAAAAGGCTTATTATCATATCTAGGCCTGGCTTGTTATGCAAAACAGGCTTGAAAGCGGCCTTGGCCTAGCCTTTTAGCCTGACAGGCCAGACAGACTTGATCGGGCTTGAAACAGGTCAGACTGCAGGCCCCTGACCTATTTCCACCCCTATGTGTAAATAGTATAGGAATTTCATCCACAGGAGCTGGAAGCTGCAACATGCAAAAGTGAGATTTGTGCAAGTTAGTGACTATGATCCAGAGTACGATATTAAATGGCAAGAAAAACAGCATTTAAATAATGATAATGTCAAGACTATGGAATAAATACTTGTTCAAAGAGAAGTAAGAAGAAGGGAGGGAAGTGGAGCTGGAAACAGGCAACACCAAATAAGTCATTCTGCGTTTAGTTTTTGGAAAATTTGTACCTTTGCAAAACTGCAAATTTGCAAAGGGAATCCAAGGAAAAATAAGGGATTAAATAATATCCATGTGCTTGTACGTTGAAAATAAACGGGCAAAGAAATGAAAGATCCAATTGAAAAGATTTGCTGCTGCTGCTGCTGAATAAATGATATAATCTGCCTATTTTCAGAGCAATTCGCCTATTTTCCACTCAAAATTTGGAAATGATATAATGTTTTAAGTCACAATACAGAAAACCAATCGAGCACCACGCATTGCTATAGTATAGTTCAGGTTCAACTTGAACAACCTGAAATCCAGCCCTTTTGCTTGCTAGCCTATCAATTACAGATGACAGAATCTTAGTTCCATAATGGACTTCCTTGTCCTAACTCCTAACTTCAACGTCACAAAACATTGAAAATTAAGGTAAATTCCAATTAACAGATCAATGTCTCTTTCAACTTACCCGGTGAGTTAAGAGTATATTTTGACATTAAAAGTGTCCTGTCAATCCTAGATAAAACACTGAAGAAGCATGGGAAAGTTACATGGTAACAAAACAAGAGAGTATTTATAAGATGTTTAAATTCAGAAAATTTAATTTCGAGCCAGACCACACGATAAATAAGAATTCCCCTAAATAATATCCGATTCATCGCCAAACCCAGTAGAAGATGGTAGAATATAACCAGCAGAGTGCTACATACCTAGAAGACCCGTTTCAAGGATCCAAGACAAGAACCCGTGACGGAATCACGGCAAGAATGGATAGTTTTGAACTGATCAATATCGAGCTTCTTGTTAATGAACCCGACCTGGAAATAGATGCTCTCAGACGGCGGCAAATCGACCCTGATCTCGTCAACATCGAGCCACAAGAAGAACCGGCGCACTTGGATGCCATTTAGGTCGGTGATGGAACCATAGTTGAGCTTGCCTGTGATGGTGGTATCGCAGTACAGCAAGTAATCAAACTCAACATAGCAAGGCTTCTCCAGATGCACGACGAAATGACCATCGGAAGAGAAGGAGTAATCGGCGACGGAATCCGGTAAAAGGCCACTTGGGAGGCCAAAGTTGCGGACAATTTCGTACACTGTTTGGTTAGATTCGTCGCGAAGAGAAAGAGAGAGAATGTGTAATTATGGTGAAGAAGATGAAGGAAACTGAGAATAGTGGTACCATAAGGGATGAGAGATGGCTAAGAGCTTTTAGCTAGTAACAGCAGGAATTTTTTTTTTTTTAATTGTAAAATAAACTATTATACGCTTTTATTAAAATTTATTTGGCCTCGTTCTCGTTTCTGCTTATAACGAGAAGATAAGCTAAAAATAAAAGGATACAAAGTGTATATAATGTCAGGATGTAAATTGGAGATCAAGAAAAAAAAAAGCACTGTGAAAACAATATCGATGGTGGCGGTTGGGTCGATGGCGATGTCGGGACGGCGGCGTCGGTGTCGGAGGTGGTGTCGGTGGGAACGGCGGTGGTGGCGGCGGAGGAAGTGTCGGGGACGACGGTGGCATCGGGGATGAGAGTGATGGCGTGATGATGATGTCGGCGGCAGGGTTGGTGGCTCGTAACAAAGGAATTACTTGTGATTTCAAAAAACACAGGATGCCTGGAGGAAAGTCGGGGAAGAGATAGACTTTCCCAACACCAGTGCACCATAATCAAAGACAAATAGCAAGAGCTCCAGCCACAGCGATCATTTGTGAGGAGTGCAGTCTATCGCTGCATAAACATCAGAATCCTTCAATTATCAATGGGATATTTTAGGTCTTCCTTCTTCACTGTGTTCTTCGTGAATTGATTTGATGGTCTGTAGAAATGAATTTGTTTGGTATTATATGAAGTTGAGTTTTAAAAATCAGTATCAAAGTTAGTATCAGAGCCAAGTTCAAGATATCGCATTTTAATAGCCGGTATCAAAACTAAGTTCTAGAAAGCACATTTTAATAGCCAATATCAAAGTGGTGTCAAAAATATGTTCAGATATTATTTGATGCTACATTTGGAACTATATATGATGTTAGGTTTTAAAAAACACTATCAAAGTAGGTATCAGAGTCAGGTTCTTGATATCACATTTTAATAGCTTGTATTAGAGCCAGGTTTTAGATAACACATTTTCATAACCGATGTGTAATTATGGTGAAGAAGAAGAAGGAAACTGTGAGAATAGTGGTACCGAAGGGGATGAGAGATCGGCTAAGAGCTTTTAGCTAGTAAGAGCCGGAGGTTTTTTTTTCATTGTAAAATAAACTCTTATAAGCTTTAATTAAAATTTATTTGGCCTAGTTTCTGCTTATAAGGAGAAGATAAGCTAAAAATAAAAGGATACAAAGTGTATACAATGTCAGGATGTAAATTGGAGATCAAGAAAAAAAAAAGCACAAATACCTGTGAAAACAATATCGATGGCGGCGGTTGGGTTGATGGCGATGTCGGGACGGCGTAGGTGTCGGAGTCGGAGGTGGTGTCGGTGGGGATAGCGGTGGTGGTGGGGGCGGAAGTGTCGGGGACGACGGTGGCATCGGGGATGAGAGTGATGGCGTCGATGATGATGTCGGCGGCAGGGTTGGTGGCTCGTAACAAAGGAATTATTTGTGATTTCAAAAACACAGGATGCCTGGAGGAAAGTCGGGGAAGGGATAGACTTTCCCAACACCAGTGCACCATAATCAAAGACAAATAGCAAGAGCTCCAGCCACAGCGATCGTTTGTGAGGAGTGCAGTCTATCGCTGCATAAACATCAGAATCCTGCAATTATCAATGGGATATTTTAGGTCTTCCTTCTTCACTGTGTTCTTCGTGAATTGATTTGATGGTCTGTGGAAATGAATTTGTTTGGTATTATATGAAGTTGAGTTTTAAAAATCAGTATCAAAGTTAGTATCAGAGCCAGGTTCAAGATATCGCATTTTAATAGCCGGCATCAAAACCAAGTTCTAGATAGCACATTTTAATAGCCAATATCAAAGTGGTGTCAAAAATATGTTCAGATATTATTTGATGCTACATTTGGAACTATATATGATGTTAGGTTTTAAAAAACACTATCAAAGTAGGTATCAGAGTCAGGTTCTTGATATCACATTTTAATAGCTGGTATTAGAGCCAGGTTTTGGATAATACATTTTCATAACCAATGTGTAATTATGGTGAAGAAGAAGAAGGAAACTGTGAGAATAGTGGTATTGAAGGGGATGAGAGATCGGCTAAGAGCTTTTAGCTAGTAAGAGCCGGAGTTTTTTTTTTTTTTTTCATTGTAAAATAAACTCTTATAAGCTTTAATTAAAATTTATTTGGCCTAGTTTCTGCTTATAAGGAGAAGATAAGCTAAAAATAAAAGGATACAAAGTGTATACAATGTCAGGATGTAAATTGGAGATCAAGAAAAAAAAAACACAAATACCTCTGAAAACAATATCGATGGCGGCGGTTGGGTCGATGGCGATGTCGGGACGGCGTCAGTGTCGGTGTCGATGTCGAAGGTGGTGTCGGTGGGGACAACGGTGGTGGCGGCGGAGGAAGTGTCGGGGACGACGGTGGCATCGGGGATGAGAGTGATGGCGTCGATGATGATGTCGGCGGCAGGGTTGGTGGCTCAGAATAAAGGAATTACTTGTGATTTCAAAAACACAGGATGCCTAGAGGAAAGTCGGGGAAGGGATAGACTTTCCTAATACCAGTGCACCATAATCGAAGACAAATAGCAAGAGCTCCAGCCACAGCGATCGTTTGTGAGGAGTGCAGTCTATCGCTGCATAAACATCAGAATCCTGCAATTATCAATGGGATATTTTAGGAAATGATTTTTGGTCTTCCTTCTTCACTGTGTTCTTCGTGAATTGATTTGATGGTCTGTGGAAATGAATTTGTTTGGTATTATATGAAGTTGAGTTTTAAAAATCAGTATCAAAGTTAGTATCAGAGCCAGGTTTAAGATATCACATTTTAATAGCCGGTATCAAAACCAAGTTCTAGATATCACATTTTAATAGCCAATATCAAAGTGGTGTCAAAAATATGTTCAGATATTATTTGATGTTACATTTGGAACTATATATGATGTTAGGTTTTAAAAAACACTATCAAAGTAGGTATCAGAGTCAGGTTCTTGATATCACATTTTAATAGCTGGTATTAGAGCCAGGTTTTGGATAACGCATTTTCATAACCGATATTAAATTCGGTTTCAGAACTAGATTTGGCTATTGCATGAAGCATTAATGTTCTAAAACAAGAATTGTATCTAAGATGAGTCTTAAAAAAATCCACAAAAACCCATTTGGACCATCCAATGAATGAAAAGAAAAACATTTGTGATCAGTTTTAGCAACTTACAACAAGATCAAGAATAGATTTCTACTACCTCCAAATTTCAGGGCTCTCCTAAGACTAGTCGAATGAACTGCAATGCTATACATCTCAAAAACCTCACACAAATTGTCATCCTAACAACCAAATTACGAACAAGTGGTCGCAGATCTCCCACACCTTGAAACCAAAGTGATTGAAGAACAAGGCAAAGCTAAATCTGTAGTTGATGTAACATCCTACTTTTTTTTTAAAAAAAAATTAGGATTTAAGTATAATTATGAAATAAGTGTATATGATAAATGGGTTTATTTTGAAATGTTAGCTTAAAATAATCATGAGCATAATTATTGGAAATTTAGGCTTAGTTTTTCCTTAATTAATTTATTTTGGGAAAAGAATAATTTCAAGTAGGGAATAATTTAGGCCTAAAAAAAATCCCTGATAGGAAATTAAGGATTTATTTTTAGGATTATTCAACAATTACAACTAAATGAATAATGGTCCTAATTTACACATATCTCTCTCATTGATATATTTTGAACCCTCCCTTCAGCCCATACGTGTTGCATTTATGGCCCATTACATGATAAAATACCACTCCAACCCATTACCTTCACCTATACAACCCATTATCTTATGTATGTAATTACCCAACCCATTGATTTCAATCAGCCAACACGTGATCAGCTCCTGGATAGCAAGATAGATTTTAAAAGCCCACATACTCCAACCAATTGAATCACTCCAGCCAACACACAACAGATGTACAATAGTAAAATATAACCTCAGTTTAGTTTCTCTAGATTCAAGTTTATTTTGTAAGTTGCTTCTGTCTTTGCTGTATTTTTAGCCCATTTATTAATGGAATTCACATTCATTCAAAAATAATAATAATAATAATAACCCCACCCTTTAATATTCATCTACCTATTAGTTTATCTCAGTCACAGAAAACGTAATAGAAGATCACATCCTAGAGAGTCGAAGAACACACGCAACACAGCCATACTTTTCAAGCCTCACAACGTGGTTAACCAACGGTCCTTATTCTTTGGTTTATCCTTCCCCTTCCTCCAACCAGACCTCCAAACCTCTATATAAACCATACTCCCTTTTCCCTTATAACTCATTGTTTCTCTTTAGCTTTAGCTGCGTGAGCTTTGTCTCAAAAAAAAAAAAACAGCAACCAAATCTGTAAGAGAGAGAGAGAGAGAGTTGGAGCTGAGTAAGTGTGTGCTCTGTTTTTGAATCCATAAAACAGAGGTGAAAGTGTTGGTGAGAAGCAAGGAAACCAAATGCACAAGCTGGAAAAAAAAAACTGACAAGGTAAATCTTTGAGCTTGCCTTCACTACGCACACATTATATATATATATATATATATATATATATATATATATATATATATGCTACGTCGCTACATGAGGAAGAAGAAAGGAATAAGAAAAGCTGATTTATATATATATACTTGTATGTCGTGGTAGCTGTCATAACTCACTGATGTAAATATGAGATATATATATATATATATAATTATATGTTGTTGTTGGCTACACCTGAGAAAAACCTTGATGTGATATATATATATATATATATATATATATATATATATTAAGGAGCAAAGCCTTACTGATCATTGGTTGGAGTCGCTGTCATGCATCTGGAGGAGAATAGTTTTTGACCATGAATCTTTTTGTTGCTAGATGTTCATATGTGTGTGTGTGTGTCACGGGGAGAACTAAAAGGCATATGATAAAAAAAAGGGGGGGGGGGGGGGGGGATCTAACTCACCTGTGTGTACATATTTTTGCTTTGGGATGATGTGAAAGACTTGCTTACTGTGTATTGAAAGTGTGTGTATACATATATCTAAAAATAATCGTTGCAGTTGGAGATAAAAGAAAAGCTGGTTTTATATTTATATAAGTATATATCATAATAAACTATATTTTTATGTTGTTAATATTTATTTAAACTCTTAATTTAAAAGTATGGAAATAAGCTCTGAAAGTTTAAATTAATTAGAAATAATAATAATAATAAAAATAAATAAATAAATAAATAAATAGTAAAATAATACTAATAATAATTTAAACCCCAACATATCATTTTCAATTTTTGTTATAATAATATATTATTAGTAGAACTTGTATGTTTTTTTTAGTTATAGAAAATTATAAGCTTTAATTGTGATAATGTAGAGCCTTATTGTAAGCGGTGTTTGTGCAAATTGTGCTCCTCGAGCTAAGGTTAAGTTTGGAATTAAGATGACTGGGGTTAATTTATTTTATATGTTTGTTTTGGACTGTAAGGTATTTTTCTAAGCTTACCTTTTTTTATATATATAATACTTGTGTGTGTTTTGAAAAATTATTTGTATATTTGAATATGAAATTAATTCAATGAAGCAGTGTATTTTCCAATCTATTTATTTGAGTGATTATTATTATTAAGATTATTATTGTTGTGATGGTTATACTGTTTGTTGTGAGATGTAGTGTATGGAATAGTAATTTAATAAAATATTGCTAAAAATTTTGGTATTATATTATTTCTTCTGTTGGAATATGTTAGGTTGTGTGGAAGAGATTGAGGGCGAAATTGTATCCATCGGCTCTTTCATTCCTGGCCCGGAATTTGAGTTGAGTGTTTTGGGCGGACACCTCCCTGTTACGGTATATTGTTAGGTGACATGGGAGGAGACAGTATTCTTGAAGTGACTAACTAACCTTGGCCGGGTATACTAGCACTGATAGGCTGTACCACGTCTAGATGATATAAGGAGGAGCAGTATGTATGAGTGGAGATGGTTTTAAATGTGGTTAATTATTATATATTTTTGTATTGATGAAAATGAATGTTCTGTAAGGGTTGATGGACGGAAGTTGTACCCTGGACTCCGAGTTTGTAGGCGGTATTTGTGCCTTGGACTCCGAGTTTGTTGGCTGAAGCTGTGTCCTCAACTCTGATATGGATGATCTATGCATCAATATTGTCTGAAATATATGTGAGATCTTTCGCTAAATGTTAGAAAATAAATTATGATATTTTGGGACCCTTTTTAGGAGGGAGTTTTTGGTAACCAAGTCGAGAACTATTTTGTGAAAGGTTTTATGTAAATGAATATACATATATATATTGATTATTGTGGATTTTTAATTTAATTAATATTGATATTATAATTATGTCAATAAGCCTGCTTCTCTGACTTGCAATCCTTTCCTGCATATTTGATAAATTAATTTCGGTTACGGGGACTTTATGTCTCACCCCGTTATTATTAAATTTTTCAGACGAGACCTCTAACCCTACTAGAGGACAAGGGAAGCCGCCAGAGGCATAAACATCATGAAACTTGTAGACCTCTTTTTGGTATTAGTGTTGTATTGATTTATATATTGCCATCATAGAGCTCTCATATTTTTGAAATGCTACATTAAACACTTTTGGGTGACTGTTGATTTTCTGAAGGCCTTATTTTATACACTATCATATCATCGTGGATCTACCATATATTTGTGACCATTGTCTTGTGTAGACCCTTTCTTGTGGGATTGTGTTGTATGACTTGTGGGCTATAAAATCTCCTGTTCGATAATTATGCCCTGAGTTATGGATTTTCTGTTGTGGGTTTGTGGGCGAAATTTGTGCCTTGGACCCCGAGGTATGTGTATTGAAAAGGAAAGTTTTCCATAATTACCTCCTAATCCGGTTTTGAGAAAACTCTATGGTTAATTGTTACATTTTGAGAAAGGGTCTTTTCAGCCCCCGCCCCCCTAAAATTAAAGAAAGGGACTCAAAATTTCAGAGAATCATATTTCAGCCTCATAAAAGTTTCGATATTTTTACTTTAGTCCCTAATAAAGGTGTCATACAGGGGCTAAACTGAAAAAAATTAAATTTTTTTGAGGCTGAAATATGATTCTTGAAACTTTGAGTCCTTTTCTATAATTTTAATCCCTTTAATGTTATTTTTTGGCTCCACCTTGAGTGTATGTGAGTGGTTGTGGAGGAAAGTGTACTTGCATGAGTAGTTTACGTAGTTATATATATGCATGTGTTGTGTTAGGTTAGGTGTGTGTGTTGTGTTAGGTTAGTTGTGTGTGTTCTATCATAATGGAAATAATAAGAAATGGTAGAATGATAATGATAATAATAAAGTAAATAATAATAATAATAATAATAATAATAATAATAATAATAATAATAATTTTTACTAAAAAGAGAATAAAATATAAAGGGAATAAATAATAATGGGTGTCATTAATTAATAATAAATAAAAGAGGGGTATTATAATAAATAATAAATAGAAAAGAGAGTTATTATTTAATAATAAATTTGAAAGGAGAATTGATAGTCTCCTCAATTTTTCAGTCCCATCATAATTTACCCACTTCAAGCATTCCAAATATATTATTGTTAAAAATTTGTATACTTTTAATTATGTAGATTTTTAGAAGAGTTATTAATGGTTAATAACTTAGTTGTGGTAGATTGATTTTTGATGTGTGTTTGAGCTCTTGGATTAAGAGCTGTATGATAATAGTTAGCTACGGAGAGAGGTAACCACTTTCCACTTATTATATGTATTAGTATGTTGTTTGTGAGTATTTTGTGAGATAATTATGAATACTTAATAGAAATTGCCTTGTGGAACCTCATGATTTGAATTGTTAAATATATGCATTATATTTATATATGTATAAGAATTGGGAATTGAGATTTTATGACATGTATATGAGAATTATTTAAATAATATGATATGAAGTTGCAAATCTTGGAAAATTTCTGTTGAACTATTTATTGTGATAATTATGGTAAGGGTTGACTTGGGAAAAAATGGAGTAGTTTATTCCACCACGTGGTGAGACCTCCATTGGTGCACGATGATTGGCTTTGATTGGCTTTTTATTGTCTCACCTATTCAATGAGAGACTAGCTCATTAGTTCAATGAGGGCATACGACACCCCATATGTTCAATGAGGGGAAAACGCCCATGGTCTGGGACATATGCTTTAAGGATTTTAGCCAATCCTCATTACATGATCAGTGAGCTTTTGAGTAACTAATAACATGGATGTAACTTAGCCCATGAGTCTAGTCAGATGAAATAAGAGGGTTCGGTTGGATTGGTGGGAGACACCTTGGGAATTGTGCTAATGAAAATTGTGATACATAATTTCTTATATAAAATTTTGTGATGTGGATATTGGCTAATTATATATATTATTTTTATTTAAAATACTTTGTTATAAAATTTTTTCCACATGATACCTCACTAGCACATATTAGTATTCGTAATAAGTTGGATTGATAGTTACCACATTTTTCAGATAATAGTTCCCGTCCGAGTTCATCAGGGAATACCTCAGAAGCTTAGGCTAATTCGCTAAAAGTAGTGCTTCTGATTTTTTGATTTATGTGGGATGATTATATATTGCACGTTATGGTTCATTCTGCATACTCTGATTTATTTGGTATGATTTTGGTAAGTGAGGAAGCATTACTTAGTTGTTGATTAACCCTTAATTTATATTTATGGTAAGTTAAATAGAGGATGTTACACACTGACTATCTGTTACCCTAGCTATTATCCCCCAATCTGCATTACATGATTATATCACTAATTTTCTATCTCTCTTTCTGAAGCACATCAATATTTGAGAAAATTCTGAACCGCCAGAAATTGAACTCAATATTCTAAATTTATGATATGGACTATTAGATTTCATTACTAGAGGTGTGTTATTACTCAGTATATGATTGTAGAACTTGGCTAGCTATTTTATTAGTAAAATGAAGGATTGAAATGAAGATAAGGCTTTTCTTTTACTAAGATTTTTAGAAGACTAAAAAAATGTAAAAACTTCTTGAGATTACTGGTATATGGATGAAATAATAGATCCAAAATCTCAACGGAATACATATAGCTTCCTTTTGTTTTTGTCAAATACCAATCACGAAATAAAATTTTACTACCAAACACAATATAAAAAATTGAAATGTGTTCATGGAACTCAAATCCCAAGCACCTATATCCCTGGAGAGATATGTGCTACCCCGACTGGATCAATTTAAATTGATGTATTTCAGAATTTTTACCTTCAAAAATCACTTTCGCATTTTAAGACAAAACTCTTATAACATATTTATCCCGTTCAATGTAAAATCACTTAAAATAAACCAAATAAAAAGCCTATTAAACAGAAGTTGACCCTTTTTTTTTCCTTTAACGTTGCCGGCTGAGTCGTGGTTTGATGAGCAAGAGAAGTGTATGTCTTTCGAGGTATTGAAATGGACACAGAGGCCAACACATCACCAAAAGAACACTTGACAAGTTAAGCAGCTCTTTGCTCCTTGATGGGACTGGGGTTTAAAGGTTGAATGGAAGCTAGCTAGTTTAGTTTTGGCCTTTGGGACCATCAAAAGGACTGTTAAAATATTAGGGTAGCATAACCTTATTTCACGTGCCTTTAAGTGAAAATGATTATGATAATCAACGACGTAATTAACCTGTAAGATGTAAAGCCAGAGGTGATATTATAAAATAATGAAAGACGTTTCCCAGTTATTTTAACATGGCATGTATATATATATAAGGATGAACATGCGCGTTGAAGAAGAATCAGGTGGATCGAACTAAGAATTAAGAACGCAGTTGACGGAGATGCAATATATGGGATGGAGAAAGAAAAAGTCTTCAAACTTTTTAACTACTTGTTTGGGGAACACAAAAAAGCTCTTTTTTAAATTTTTTTTTTTTAAAGTTGAAACAAAACTCTCCCATATAATTACTTCATAAATCATAAAAATATTTTTGAAAAACTAAAATAAACATGCTCTAAAACTTCGAACCTGTAACAGAAGCAAGGCTGCTATCATCATCCATTCATTGAGTCTTGCCAGAATGACCAAATACACATACAAAAACAAACATGATTTTTTGGCTTCAATTGGGTGTTAAGATCCAAAACTTGGTTCTGTGTTTAGATTGAAAAATAGCTTCAACTGGATTTAAAATCCAAAACTTAATTTTGTGTTTGGATTAGTTTTTGGAAAATAACTTTAAAAAAAATGAAAAAAAAAGACTTTAGAGAATAATTTATGAAAAGGAAAATTGGCTTCTCCAAAATCATAATTTCAACTCCTCAAAGCATGGTTTCAGGAAAGAAAAGTGTTTCTGCAAAAATTTAAGATGTGTCGGTGCCTTTAGCAAAATTATAATTTATGGCTCAAAAAGTATTTTTTTATTTTTTTATTTTAATGTGATCCAACCATTCGCTTGGTATTAGAAGTAAATGTGATTTTCTTCTAGAAGCTAGCGGAAACTGGATTTTGGAACTTCTGATTTTTAATTTTTGGTTTAATTTTGAAATTAAATTTTGAATATATCATCATTCTATCTGTTGCAATAATTGTCCAATTTATAAGTTTTAGTTTTAGTTTTTTTTTTCTTACCTGAAATTTACGTTTTAGTTTAACATACAATATTATTGGTATGCATGCAGAGAACTGAATCATTGGGGGCCGTGGGACTGTGTGTTGCAGGCAGCGCCATCCCTGCCCATCTTGGGGTGTACTAATTTCTTCATGCCACGTGTACGGTCGGAGGTGACTCACCAAATTACCACTTCGGGCCAAACATGTACCGAACACACAGACCCGCTTGTGGTGGGCCACATAGTGTAACTGGGCTTCCTGCCTTCTCTTTCAATCCAATTTTTTCTTTTTTTAAAAAAAAACTTCCCTATGACCTTTTTAACCCTTTTACCCAAATTATAAATTTTTTTATATATAAAAAATACATTTAGTTTAAAATAATTAGATAATATTATTTAAATTATCAATAATTTTAATTAATAAATATAGTTAATTTCAATCCCCTTATCCTCTTTAATTTATTCCTTACTATCCCCTTAATCAATGATGAATTATCATAATAAAGGTCTTTAGAAAAAAATAATCGATATCGTAGACAATTTGTAAAGCATACTAAGAACATGTGAACTATATATATATATATATATATAAAACAATATCTGTAGATGGTGATGTTTCTGTAGAAATAATCGATTTTAAAAAATATTATTGAGTAGTCATGCCTTGCTCAACTTTCTCAATTATAATGGTTTGCATGTGTTTTTTTTTTCTTTTTTTTCTTTTCTTCAGAGCGACGTTGCTTCATGCGTTGGAACATTTTCTTTTTTTTCTTTGATTTTTTCAAATGGCTGGGTTTTGCTTTTCAGTCCCCTTTAACAGTCTCATCATAATAATATTTGCCAATAAATATTGACGTGGGATCGCACTTTAATATTCATTTTTGAAACGTTTTTGCTTCATATGGTGATAATAAAGAGAGGCTCTGTATTGCCAATGAGAGTTGGCATAGATGGTAAGGGATCTAGGACTAGGCCCTTGGGTCGTGGGTTCGATCGCCTCTGCCGTTGCTGGGACGCTCTAAGTGCTCATAGAGCCTGGGGCCGTGCCCTAGCCTTGGTGGGGGACTGATGCCGAACCCCTCTAAAACTTTTTTTCACCAAAAAAAAAAAAGAGAGGCTCTGTATTGTTCAAAAAAAAAGAAAGAAAGAAAGAAAGGCTCTGACAAAAATGAAAAAGATTACATATGAATCAAAACATACGTACAATATTAATCAAAATGACTTCTCAAACTCTCGTCTAAACAGAAAGTCACATCAATTTTGGGAAAAAAAATGATTCGAGGATCAATAAATTTGATCCAACTTTATGTATATAATGACCAATAATAACCTGTAATTATGGTTAAGTTAAATTATATATTTATATATTACTAGACAAATTATTTTAGAAAAAAATGAAAAATATAAATATTGTAAAGTAATTTAATAAGCTTATTTAATCTTCTAAAAAAATAACTGAGTCTTTTATTTACGACGGGAGGTATTTTTGGTAGTTAACATAAAATTTAATTAAATTTTTTTAGAGATCAAAGAAATTAAATAAGTTACTTAATCATATATTATTATAATATATATTAGTTTATAAGTTAAATACATTAATTTGGAAAATAATGATGAATATAAATACTTTGGAGTAATTTATTTAGTTTCTTTAATCTTTCCAAAAAAATTAACTCGGTCTTATAGTGTATTTTGAATACATGTATATTACTCCTTTGGTTTTTAATATAATTTATATTTGGAGGGTTGATATTGATCCTAAATATAAGACGTAATTTTTATATTTGTCAATTTTTTTCCTAACTTATCCATGTTAGCTCCACCAACAACAATAAAAAAGATGAGAAAATTAAGAAAAATGAATAGTGTTTTAAAAAAATACATATTATATTAACTAACATATCTGACTTTTTAAATCTAATCAAATTAAATAATATGTCTCGTATATCATATACTAGTACTACATTATGGATACCACCGAGTAATATTTATTTATTTATATCATATATTCTTAGATATTAGATAAAATTGACTTTTTTTGAAAGATTAAGTAAGCTAAATAAATATTTAATCATATTATATGTTATATATCCTTATATTATATATCAGTTTATAAGTTAGGTAAAATAGTTTAGAGAAAAAATAGGAAATAATATAAATATTATAAAATAACTTAATTGACTTCTTTAATCTCCTAGCAAAAATTTAAATACTACTTTAGTTCTATTTATAAGTCTATTTGATCAAATCTCACTGTCAATGAGATGTAGTTACTTCGATGATTATAGAGTAAATTTTTAATTTTACCCTCATTTATGATTGAATATTTTTCAATTATTTCTTTCTTCTATCTTTATATGGACAATTAATATAGATAAGATTATTACAACCTTATTTATTACATAAAACAGGGGTTTAAACTTCTCATGTTGTATGAGAAGAAGAAGATTTCTATACACATGAAATAGTAGGACCCACATATATATATATATATATATATAATGTTAATTATATATGTATTGGTCTACCATTTTATATGTGCGTGACATGAGAAATTACTTCTCCTACGTTTTCCCGAAAACTAAACTTATAAACAGCACCAATTTTTTATTTTTATTTTTGATTAAATAGGATGTGGGATGTTTTATATTATTTTGTTGCAGTTTCTGGGTCGTAAGTACCAAGGCTGCCAACTTTCTCGCACGAGCTCGAAAGCCAAGAAGAAAGATCTCAACTTATCCCACCTTCAATTTCACCCCTGATCGCATTTCCCTCAGGAATGCTCTGCTTCTGATTTCAATCACCATTTCCAGTAATCTCATACTCCTTCTCATCGTTTTGTTTTTTTTTTTTTTAAAAAATAAATTCCTTATATGCTCTCCCACAGTCGCACTACACTTCACTCTTTGTATGTTTCATTAACCCCTTGGTTTATCTATCTATTTGTGTCCATGTTTTAATTCATTCAGCTTTCTTGGTGAAGACTTCATATCATCTTTTGCTTCTGGGTGATTTCTTAGAGCCAAGATTTTGTCTGTTTAATTTATTCTCTGAAGTGTTACTTTGAGTATCTGATACAACTGTGTGTCTCCTGCTTTTTGTGGCGGTATCTTTGTGTATTATGTACTTTTCTTGGCTTAGCTTGCTTGAGGTTTGAGCTTCAATTTGTTTTTTTTTTCTTGGGACTTCACTTTATCTCTCAAAGAACTGACTGTGATTGTTCGTTCATACTGGCATCAGCCCCCGCAATGGCTTCTTCTATCTCTGTGAACTTGAGAGTTAATCCTCACTTTGCGAAAACAAGAACAGACCATCATCTTCTTCGTCAAGATAATGGGTTTTGGGGAGTAAGAATCAAAGGAAGCTTAAATAACAATATGTGTGTGCATCAGTCGGCAACGTGTTTGAGAAAAGGACAGAAAATGAAGAAGGCGAAACCAAGGGCTGTCTCAGCGGTTTTGACTTCAAATAATGCCCACGAATCTGTGGTAAGTTGAATTCAATTCTGGGTCTATGGAAAAGAAATTATGATTTCTTTCTGCAATTTCCTGTAATTTTGTGTTTACTCATGGTTGATTTCGATTTTTCAGAACTGGAATTTGCCATCAGTTCTGAGTCGACGGGCTGATCCTAAAAATGTAGCTTCTATTATATTGGGAGGAGGTCCTGGGACTCATCTCTTTCCTCTCACCCAACGATCTGCAACACCAGCAGTAAGTGAATGCATTCCAAAGTTTATGATTTTCGTCTTATTGACTGACTATAAAAATTGATTGTTTGATACCAAGCAAACTGGATAGATCCTCCTTCCCATAAATATAAATATAAGCCTGAAATGACGGTTTGAAGAAAACAATTAAAATTAGTTAAGACTTAAGAGTATTAAATATATATATATATATATATTTTAAATTATGCCCTTATTTGTAAAGAGGATGAGTGAAAGACAATAAATGCAACAAATATAACCTAAGGTAAAATTGAAAAAATCGCAATAAATGTTTTGACAAACTTAAAATGAAGCTTATATATTGAGACAGACCTATTCTCAAATTTGAAGCTTATATTAGGGATGGAGGGAGTATTCTTTAAGATCATATTTTTTACTTTATCAGTGGACTATGTAATGCCACTTATATTGGATACGAAGTGATCCTATAAATTATATTATGGCGTCTGGTTGTCTCTATTGTGTCCTTTCTTGTCTGAGTGTATAAGCTTAAGAGTTTTTAAAGTTGGTTGCTATGATAATATGGCATCCATTTACAGGTCCCACTTGGAGGATGTTACAGACTAATAGATATCCCAATGAGCAATTGTATCAACAGTGGTATCAACAAGATCTTTGTTCTAACCCAGTTCAATTCTGCATCTCTGAACCGTCACATCGCCCGCACCTATTTTGGGAATGGCATCAACTTTGGGGATGGATTTGTGGAGGTATGTACTGTTAAACTCAAAAGTCAATGGCAATCATTTTGATTAGATGATTTTTAATGAAAGGAAATAATATTTGAGAGCTTCAGTTCACATAAAATGAAAAATTATCCACTAGTTGTAGAATGTTGTAGTATAGAATTAAGAGAAACTCCAGTCTGTCTCCAGCTGAGATTGATAGGCAAATTCAAGCCACTTGAGAAATTCTTCCTATTTTTTGGGGTTCACATCTGCAAATTAATAGTGTTAACTAAGACAAACCCATATGAGAACAGGTTCTTGCAGCCACTCAAACTCCGGGAGAAGCAGGAAAGAATTGGTTCCAAGGAACAGCAGATGCTGTGAGACAATATACATGGGTGCTTGAGGTGGGCAAGGAACTTGTATATACAGTGCATGCAATTTTTATGTATTTTCTTGATTTGAACCGGGAAAATAATCCGTTGACTGTTGTAGGATGCAAAGAACACAAACATTGAGAATGTATTGATCTTGGCGGGGGATCACCTATATCGAATGGATTACATGGACCTTGTGCAGGTATACAGAGCAATTGGTTCCTAGAATTAGTAACATCTCTTGATTTCATCTTCACTAAATTTTCTGATCTATTTATAACAAATTATCAGAGTCATGTTGACACAAATGCTGATATTACGATTTCTTGTGCTGCAACAGATAATAGGTGTGTTCAATCTCTTGGATTTGCTTCCTCTCTCTCTCTCTCTCTTTTCTTCTTTTTTTCAAATAGTCTTTTTGCATCACTTTTATTTTCCATCGCGCTTATGGACTGATGGCTTCCTTACCTTTTGTTCACTATAAATTTTTGTTTCATTGAGAAGGAAAAACCTACAAATGAGATGGGGGGTTACTAACTATCTGAAAACATTAATATATATATATATATATATATATATATATATATATATGAAATTTTATTTTTTACGGAAGATTCATTACAAATTTCATGCTTTTCAGCCGTGCATCAGATTATGGATTGGTCAAAGTAGATGGAAGAGGCCGCATCATTCAATTTTCTGAAAAACCAAAGGGTGTTGATTTGGAAGAAATGGTAATTTTTTTTTTTTTAATATTCTTTTTTGGATAGTTCTGCTAAAGCTGGTCACTGCCAGGAAGCTGTTCAGTTTCAACATGGTCTTTTGCCTTCTTTCTTCAAGCTAGGAGCCTCCACTTATCTAAGTTATGCATTATGGCTTATTAATAAGATTATGATCATAACGTATTTATCTGGGTTCTTCTTTTCTCGCAGCAAGTAAATACCTCTGTCATTGGGTTGTCACCCCAAGATGCATTGAAGTCACCATATATTGCATCCATGGGGGTTTATGTGGTCAAGACAGATGTTTTACTTGACCTACTGAAATTCAGATATCCATCATCAAACGATTTTGGATCTGAAATCATTCCTGCTGCTGTGAAGGAACATAATGTCCAAGTAAGATGGATTCTAATCTTCAATTTGCTTTTTTCCTTTCAGCTGTTTCTATCCATTTTGGAGGAAATTTTATCTGCTACCTATGAGGAACTGATTTCACTATCGTTAGGCAGTAGGCACCATGGTTTGTGCAAATGTCTTTATGCAAGTTCACACAGTTAACCTTAAATTTTTGGAATCAACCAAGCTTCTTGTTATGTGTTTGTTACTACTACATTACTTTGCACATGACAACGGTAACAATACAAGCCCAATTTCTATTGTTTTGACAGGCATTTTTCTTCAGGGACTACTGGGAAGACATTGGAACCATAAAGTCATTTTATGATGCTAATCTGGCTCTTACTGAAGAGGTTTGTTAAAGATCATCATGGCTGGCATTTATATTTAGTATTCTTCTCATTATATGAATACATGCATCATGTATTTCTCACAAACTGCGGTGAAGATACATTGATGTCTCTTCTTTTGCTAGTTCTGTAAGGATGTTATCTTCTTTGTCCTATACTCGTGCAGAATCCGAAGTTTAAATTTTATGATCCTGAGACACCCATTTACACCTCTCCTCGATTTCTACCACCAACAAAGATTGATAATTGCCGGGTATGACAATGTACCTTGAAGCATGTTACCAAGTTCATGCAATGTCTTCTCATGTTTGGTTTTATCTTGTAGATAGTGGATGCAATTATCTCCCATGGATGTTTCCTGAGAGAATGTGCAGTCCAACATTCCATTGTTGGTGAACGTTCACGTCTGGATTATGGTGTTGAGCTTCTGGTAAACTGCCATAGCCCATAACTTCTTGACTCTGCCCAATACAATCTGATGTAAGATTCATCACATCTTAAATCCACTGTTGCAGGACACTGTGATGATGGGAGCTGATTATTACCAGACGGAATCTGAAATTGCTTCTCTGCTAGCAGAGGGAGAAGTCCCTATTGGGATAGGACGGAATACCAAAATTCGGTAATCTTACCTATTATTATTTCATCCTACTATATATCATAAAATCTATAAGAAACTACACTATTTGTATGTCATGAATAATGCGGCTCATTCCTCATACTATGTGTAATACATGGATATTCACATCTAATTTCTTCTTGTTATTTTTGTTGAAGGAACTGTATAATTGACAAGAATGCAAAGATTGGGAAAGATGTTGTTATCATGAACACTGATGTAAGCAAAGTTACCTGATCTCATCCTCTTTTTACTTTTGGGTGAACTTTATCAGTTAGATTTCTAGCTCTGTATTATTGAGTAGCACCTAGCATGATATTTACCAATTCAACTGTTGTTTTGTCTGTAGGGAGTTCAAGAAGCAGATAGATCAGAAGATGGATTTTATATTCGCTCAGGAATCACAATCATAGTTGAGAAAGCAAGAATAGAAGATGGCAAGGTCATATGATAAGTAGTCTCTCACTCTCGAGTATGAGTCTCAAAGGCTGGTTTGGTTGCAAGAGTTGCTGGAGAAAAAAACACTATCATATGAGAAACACTCTAATCTGTGGAGTGATAAAGATCGCAACTGCAGAGTGCTACTTTCTACACTGAAGCCAGCTGCCAGCAGAACCCTTTTTCGCTTATATGTAAACTAGAAGCTTCCACAACGCATGTAGATATAAGAATCAATAAGTCAATGAGATTATAGCTCTTGGCAACAGTATTTGTTTTAAGATGTTCCATCTCTGTCTCTTACCCTTTCCCTAAACCCCTGCTCATGTCATAGATGTGTTGTGAAATAAAAGGAAGAGTTAATAAAATATGATATGAAGGAATATTATAGGAAAAATTGTACCTAGGTTCCGAGTAAGAGAAAATATGATTAAATGGTCCTTTAAAATCTTAAATGTGTAGTGAAGTTTTGTAGGATATTTTTGCCAATATATTTCAATTGTCAAAAGTCATAAATGCCTCCATTGAATAAATAGAGAGAGGGTTGTCAAACCCAATTCATCTTCTCTCTCCAACCACAGCTTCTTCTTCTCTATGTCATGGCCTTAGGTATTGGTTAAGACCTCAAGCAAGATGGACAAATCCAACAATGCAGTGTCCTTAGTTGGTTCTCGGATTGGGGATGAGAAGGACGTGAAAATGGTGGTAAGGCATAAGGACTAAAAGGAGATTGTGGAAGCCATCAAAGAGAACTTTGAGAAGGCAAAGATAGCAATAGATCAGATATCAAAGTTTCTCGACATAAGTAAAGTACAACGGTGAGGAAATTTTCAAATGTTGCTTGAAATTTTTAAATATAGGCTATTCAGTATACTTCCTTCACTTTGAGTTCAAGTATTTTTTTAGACAAATTTTGCCTCAATTTTCTGGGATTTGCCTTGTGCTTGAGATTTTACACAAATACGTTGGATTGATATTATGTTGTTATTATTCATTCCAATCTTAAAGAATGAGGACTCTGGTTTTTTTTTTTTTTTGGCTCAAGGAGGACTCTAGTTTATAGAAATTGTGTATTATTCAAGCAATATTTTGAGCTTTATCTATGTTGTGTTTTTGGATATATTGTGCTCTGGTCATGCATTAAAAGTGAAAATTAATGAATGAAAGTTTTGTGGTTATAACTCTTGATGTACGAAATCAGAATGTATTGTTAATAAGGGTAGTAATAGTTGTTAATATGAGTTGTAAAGTTGGCAATGACAACTATGTTGTGCAAATTGACAGTGGTGATAGCCAATACATCTGAAAAAAATCTCCTACCTTTATTTCATATAAAGGAACAATTTGTAGTTAGTGGAGCTACTAATATAACAAATGTTGGGGGTTGCCTATAAGTGCATGACACTTGGTTTCATGCATTGCCTTTGTTCAATATCTTAATAATTTTTCCCATTTTAATCACACCCAAATATGCATTAAACATATGTCAATGATCTTTCATTTGAAAAGCTTAAACTATTATTCTTAACTTGGACATTTCGAATGAACTTGAACTCAAATTGAAACACATGTCATGGAAACATAATCTGCATATCATTTTGAACCTTTTGTGTCAATGAAAGAGGAACAAGGCTCGTTGTTGTGTTGTATTCTAAGTTGAAGAATTTAATCTAGTTTTATATACTATGGAATTGACTTTGCTCATATTTGTCGTAATAGTGGAGGCTTTCGTTCAGAAGTGACACAGTATCAATTTGACGAGGGACTCATACATACCCACCATTTAAAGACATTAGTGACAAAGTAGCAATGTAGAACATTTTATAATGAGTGATATGGGCAAAAGTACATTATCTAAAGTGATATGGTTATAGTGTAAATGTTCCACTTCTATGTCACAATAATTTGAGCAGTGGAAACAATGATGCAAATTGTAATATCCTGAATTTTTATTTGAAACTATAATATTATAGGATAGATTAATTGATTTATCAAGGATTTAGTTTGAGTAAATTTTCTAAGGTTAGAATTTAAATTTTTATATACTAAAATATTATATTTTAATAATATAATATGTTATATATATAGTAGAAATGAAGGGGGAAAAAATATCGGAAGGATGAGATGAAGGAAAAAGGAGGGAAATAGTGAGCGGGGCCTACTATGTTCGAAATGGGAAAGAAGGGGCGTAGAAAATTTGGTGATTTGGAGTCTACCATATTGAAAATAAGGGAAACGGCGCCATGCTTTTTGAATATGAATGATCGACCCCCATCTTTTTTTGAAATATGAGCATTCGGTACCCCTTTTAGAATAAAAAATAGGGGGAGCGCCGTTCCCGCCAATGAAAAAGGTAGGGGAATTTTTAGTATAAATACCCACCACCACCTATACCAACACACACACTACAATTCAGCTTTTGCCGGAAGAGAGTGAGAGAGAAGAGAGAGAAAAGGAGAGTAAGGTGGTAATTATTTGGAAGCCTTGTAATAACTTTTTGGTGATTCTTTGGGAATTAGCAAGTAACAGATAACTTTGAATATTCTTCTATATACTTGTGAATTGTGTATGATTGTAAATTATATTATTTTTAAGACTGAATTATGTGTATATGTATTATAATATTATTATAATAAAAGTTGAATATTACAATTTTGTACCCACAAAAATTACAATTTTGTGCCCGAGAAAATTACAGTTTTGTACCCACGAAAATTACAGTTTTGTACCCACAAAAATTATAGTTTTGTGCCCAAAAAAATTACAGTTTTGTACCCTACAAAAATTACGGTTTTGCCCCTGAATTTTAGAAATAACAGTTTAATCCCGAATTTAAAAAATGACAGCTTAGTCCCTCGAAATTCAAAAAAATGATAGATTGGTCTGGTGAGGTTTTTATGAGATGTTTGATTTACCTTGTAATGATATTTTATATAAACGGAAGTTTATTCTAATACGCTTTCTTTTTGTTGAATATAATTATCATAGCGGATATATGTATGATGAGTTTGATTAAGGAGGAATTTCAATGATAAGATTTCTTTATACCACCACTCGGTGCAAAGTAGAAGGTACTTTTCAGGGCCCCATCTTCCATTTTTTTCTCTGGCCGGGATTGTATTGGAGTTGTGGAACATATGACACCTTAGTTGTTATTGTTAAGGAAGGAAGCCATAGTCCATACTTGAGTTCTATACCTTTGGCTGGGTATATCTTAAGTTTTGGTGAGTTTGGAACAATCCAATCAAATGAATGAGTTTCTATTAGACTATGAGTTAGTCTATAGCTCCAATTAGCGGTACAAGGGAGGACGGTGATATAAGGGAGGCTACATATTACATTGTATATTTGTATAATTCACAAATCGACATAATGATGATTACTTTTGTAAAATAATTTTGTATCAGAAATTATGGTATCTATACAAATATATTTGAAATCAACTCCTGCTTTTTGTCATATGTAATTTGCTTGTGTATGGTAGAAACTTTCAGTAGTTATTGAGACGTGGAATCTCATCCTATATTAATATTTTTCAAGTGAATATCCTAGTAGAGAGTAAGGGAAGGTATATATGGAGTGAGCTTTGAAGGCTCTTTCGTACTCCTATAGTTTATGTTATGTTATTTCATTTGCCATGAATCTAAGACTTCCGCTTTATATTGAACTCTGAAATAATTTCTGAAATTTATTTTAATTATATATTATGAACTTTATTTGAAATGGTTATGTAATTTGATGATTTAGATATTGGTAAACCCTATTAGAGGTATTACAAATATTTTGGTCAAGTTTTCGAGTATTGAAATTGAGGTGTTACACAAATGCTTCTTCAAAATTGCTTGTGGTGGCTTGCAACTCATCTGAACAACATACATGCTGACAAAGTGATGTCTTTGATACAAGGGTAGAGTCAAAGAAAGAAAACAAAATAGACAAATAAGTTCAATTGCAACTAGAATTTTTAGGATGCATTCATGAAATGTATTTTGCAACTTAAATTTACTTCATATAAGTGGCTCATATTAATTTGATATTAAGGTTAATTAAACTTATCTAGAATTTTTGTACATGATTGGGTATTGCTATCAAAGCATTTGTGAACTTTGGCTTATCATTGCAATATGTCCAAATTATGTTGACATGAAGATATATAAATAAGTGTGGAGGCGCTAACTGACAAGTTCATGTGCTTCCATTGACAAGTTAGACAACTAATAATAACAACACTTTTATTTGTTCAAATAATATTTCCACATAATCAATATGAAATTATAATAATATAAAGGTAGTTTATAAATTGAATTCTGCTATATAAACAAGTGCATGAGATTGCACTGACAAATTGATAGGCGTCCAATGACAAGTCTATGTGCCTATATTGACAAGTGAGGTAGCCAAAGACGGGGCTTAATAGAGATATAGGGGGGCCATGCCCCCCCCCCCCCTCCCAAAAAAAAAAAATTGTTTAGAAAAAATTTAATATAATGTGAAATTAAATTCCCCCCCCCAAATTTTTTTAAAACATTTTTACCCTCTTTTTTTTTTCTCATCTACAAGTCAGCCTTTTATATCTTTTAGGCTAATAATTTAATCTTTATTTTATGTAGGGTCTTGTGTGATTTATGTTAATCTTGTTTTTTTTTCCCTATATTTCATTCTAATTGCCTCAAATTTTTAGCTTATTAATGAAATTTACTTTTGTGGTGTATTTTTTACTATGCTTTTACCCATTCTATACTACATATGTGAATAGAGTTAATTGATTTGCATTCTAAACCTCAGACTCTTGCCTTCCAATGTTGTGGTGTTTAATTACATGAAGTTTATGGTTGGACCAGAGATTCACAATCATAGAAATTAACTGATTAAAACTTTTACTTCATGCAAGAACTAAAAGCATACTGTAAATTCTTTGATTTTATCTTCTTCCTATTTTTTCTCTTCCCAACTTTTATTATAAATTTGAATATTTTAAAAATGTTATATAATTATAAAAAAATTTAATTAGTTAATGAGTATACATTTGGCCTCCTGTTACGGACCGGCCCAATAGGCCCAAGTCCAGACCCCGGCCCAACAGCACCTATAAGGGATCCGCGCTATATTTGGAAAGGATCCGAGATCCCCTATATTTAGGAGCTTATTAATAGGAGATCCTCCTACAATCATGGCACCAGCCAATCAGCCTTGAAGGGCTCAATCATGGATATCGCCCATCAATAGGGAGATACGGGCACCAAGCTCCTCTATAAATAGAAGGAAACCTTAAACAGGTGCACACGTTCTATCTTATGCTCTTGTTACTTTCTGCCACACAAAGCACACACCCCACTCCCCTGGCTACGTGCCTTTAAGTTTGTTGCGAACTACGTGGACTTTGATCCCTTCGTGGGTACGTAGGCTCTAGGCTTGACACCCTAGTCAAGTCCAATCTCTGTGTTCTTCATACAGAACATTGGCGCCGACCGTGGGGACCGTAAACTTCAATCCCCGTGACTACTAATGGTGAGCACTAGAAGCCACAGCAGAAATCCCCAACCGGTGGGAGGAGACCCACAAGCCAGCCGCCCGTCGCCAGGCCAGCCGCCGGCGCCACCTCGGAGAGGAAACACCCCAGAAGGACATGTTACTGATACGGTGACTTCCTCCCCGGACAGGGAACAGCCGCTCCATGAGGAGCAGCCGCGGCATGAAGACCGACAACCAGAAGAAGCACTCGCGCCATCTCCAACGCGTGATGTCCGGGCAGTTGATGCCGACGTTCGCATGATGAGGAGGACTCAGGAATCGTTCATGCGGCGCCTGGAGAACAAGGAAAAACACGATGACCTGCAGAGGCGGGCTGACTTCGAAGCTATCGGAAAGATGATCCAAGAAGCGCTCGAGAATGATCGCCGCGTGAGAGGCCGCCACAGGGGTCGCGGTCATACAAGGAGAGCCTCAGCAGGCGGCAGCAGCTCCTCGAGCAACTCTGAGCCGAGGAACCCACGCCGCGACGACGGCGAACCGAGGCGGCGCCCGATTGCAGGCCACAGCGGACCATGGTCCCCGGGAGACAGAGGAAACCACGGTGCCGGTCCTAACCGCACCAATCGGCATGAAAGGGAATACCGTGATCAAGAAGAAACCCGCGCCGAAGAAAGAACTCCTCGGCCTCGCCACGGATCACCTCGGGAATATCGTGTGACGTACCTATCAGAGACGGGGAGATCCCCGTTCTCGAGGGAGGCGGCAACAGCCCGCTTCCCAAAACGCTTTGATTTAAGCAGCCTGCCGAAATACGATGGGAGCCAAGACCCCCGGAACCACTTGGTTACCTTTGAGAAGCTCATGTGGGTCCGACAGATCAGCGGTCCGGTCATTCAGTGCCTTTTTGCGGCTACTCTGGACGGGCCGGCACACAGGTGGCTGACGTCTCTTCCGGACAACTCTATCCGAGACTATGAAGACCTTGGACGAAAATTCGAGCTGCACTTCGCCACCAGCAAAAAGCAGCCGAAGACTACGTTCACCTTGAGCAAAGTACGTCAGAAGAAGGGTGAGGCCTTGCAGAAGTATCTGGATCGGTTCCGAGACGTGGCCATGCAAGTACGGTCATTGCCCGAGGATGTCCACGTACACTGCCTGGTCAATGGACTGGATCCAGCATCCCGGCTGGCTCGTCACCTATGCAAGAATCCAGCGTACACCTTGACCGACTTCTATACCGAGGCGAAGAAGTACCTGGAAATGGAGCAGATGGAGGCGGCCAATGCCGATGAACCTGAACGAACTAGGAAGAGCCCGCCTAGCGACGAGGAACGCCCAAGAAGGACGAAGACCGACCCGAGACAGCGCAGCCGGGACAGCCGGACAAAGTCTGACCGGGCCGACCAGAAGACCAAGTACGACAGTTACACCCCGCTGAACGTCCCTCGGTCCCAGGTATGGAAGCAGGTAGCCCAGACCGAGATGAAGCGGGTGGACAGGCCAAAGCCGATCAGAGGACGCTCCAACACGGACCGTTCCAAGTTCTGCAAGTTCCACGACTGCAACGGCCACACCACCGACGAGTGCTATGACCTCCGCGACGCAATCGAGAAGTTCGTAAGGGATGGGAAACTGCGTCAGTACGTGATCAAGACTCAGGGAAGGACGAACGGGAAACGCAACGACCGCGCCTGCTCCAGAAGTCCGCCCAAGGAATCCCGAACTCCGGGAAAAAAGCAGAAGGCGGCCTCAGACGACGAATTTCCTGACGTCGATTTCCAGTGCAACGTCGTCAGCGGAGGATTTGGGGGAGGAGGAGACACAATAAGCCAGCGAAAGAAGTATCTCCGCGAAGTATTGACCGTCCGAGACCCCCCTAAATTCAAGGAAGACCCAAAGAGGCCTCGGCCCCCTGCCCTAACCTTCACCGAGGAAGAGTTGGAAGATGTCATACCCGGACATCTGGACGGACTGGTAATCACCGGAACCCTGATAAACTGTCGTGTTAAAAGAATTTTTGTGGATGCAGGAAGTTCAGCGGACATCATAAGTTGGGATGCCTACAAAAGGATGCACCTCGACAAAGAGGACCTTAAGCCTTGCAAAACCACCTTGGTGGGTTTCAATGGCGAGCAATCCTTCCCAAAAGGCTACATCGACCTCCGGTTAACTCTGGGCACCAAAGAAGCCTTCAAATCGGAGCGGGTACAATTCGTAGTCGCTGATTTCCGGTCCCCTTACAACATCATCCTGGGTCGGCCAACGATCCACAACTGGGATATACTAGTATCCACCAAGCACCAGAAGCTGAAGATGGTCAATAATAAAAACCAGATAGTTGTGGTCTCTGGAGACCAGAAAGAGTCGAGGCAATGCTACTACGAAGCTCTCCGGGTCGAGGAAGGAGGACCAACGTCTCCACCCCGGCTCGGATTTAATGAACGAGTAGCCGAAGCCGGCCCAGGTGAGCGCCCGCGGCAGCAAGTCAACATGGTTGAGTTGGACCTCCGGGAGCTGGACAATCCGAGGCCCGAACCAGAAGGAGAGCTGGAGGAGATAATGCTAGGCGAGGACCCATCCAAAACTGCCAAAATTGGCCGTGATATGGACCACGGCCTGAGGGACCTCATGATACGCTTTTTAAGGCAGAACCGTGACGTCTTCGCATGGACCTCGGCCGAAGTGCCCGGCATTGACCCCCACTTCTGCTGTCACAAGCTCGGCATATGGCCGGGATCTAGACCCGTGGCACAGAAGAAGAGGAACATCGCGGACAATAGGCAGAAGGCCCTGGAGGACCACATTGAGGAACTCCTAGCGGCCGGCTTCATTCGAGAGGTACAATACACCACTTGGCTCTCCAACGTAGTCATGGTCCTCAAGCCCAGCGGCAAATGGAGAGTGTGCGTCGATTACTCCAACCTCAACAAAGCCTGTCCTAAGGATTCCTACCCGATGCCGAACATAGATAAGCTCGTGGACAACTCGGCCCGGTACCAACTCCTCTCCTTCATGGATGCCTACTCCGGCTACAACCAGATCGCCATGTATCCCGAGGACCAAGAAAAGACCGCCTTTATAACTGATAAGGCGAATTATTGCTACAACGTCATGCCCTTTGGACTGAAGAATGCCGGGGCCACCTACCAAAGGATGATGAACCGAGTTTTCGAGGATCAGATCGGGCGTAACATAGAAGTCTACATAGACGACATGATCGTCAAGTCAAAACTCCCAGAAGATCACATCCGAGACCTAGAACAGACGTTTGAGAAGTTAAGAAGACATCGAATCAGGTTGAACCCGGCCAAGTGTGCCTTCGGGGTCCCAGCAGGGAAATTTCTAGGCTTCATGTTAACGAACCGAGGGATAGAGGCCAACCCGGACAAATGCAAAGCCGTGCTCGACATGCAGCCCCCGGGGTCTAAAAAGGAGGTACAGCAGCTGACGGGCCGACTAGCCGCATTGACGCGCTTCTTGCCGAAGTCGGCCGAGAAAGCCCTACCTCTTTTCAAGCTGCTAAAGAAAGAAACCCGAGGCGGATGGAGCCCGGACTGTGACGCAGCATTCGAAGAAATTAAGAGATGTTTGGCATCCCCTCCGGTGCTCACGAAGCCGGACCCAGGAGAGACCTTATTCCTCTACCTATCAATCGGCAATGAAGCCGTGAGCGCCGCCCTAGTAAGGGAGTCCGAGGCAGGACAGACACCAATATACTTCACCAGCAGGGCCTTGCAAAGCTCTGAAATCAGGTACCAGAGGCTGGAGAAGGTAGCTTTTGCTCTACTCACAGCCGCAAGAAGACTCCGGTCGTATTTCCAGGGACATCGGATTGTCGTACGAACCAGCCAGCCGATCCGGCAAATTCTGCATAAGCCGGACCTGGCAGGGAGGATGACCAATTGGGCCATAGAGCTATCAGAGTTTGACATCGCTTTCGAAGCCCGGCAGGCGATCAAGTCCCAGGCACTCGCAGACTTCATTAGGGAACTCACCCCGGCCATAGTCAGTGACAGGACGTGGAAGGTCTATGTGGATGGATCATCTAACGCAAAGGGCAGCGGTGCAGGAGTCACCGTGGAAAGCCCACAGGGAGTAGCCACCGAACACTCTCTCCAGTTAGAATTCCAGACTTCTAATAATCAGGCCGAATATGAGGCCCTACTGGCCGGACTACTCCAGGCAAAGGATAATGGCACCCAGCGAGTAAAGGTCTTAACCGACTCGCAGCTTGTCGCGGCTCAGATAAACGGCACCTACCAGGCGAAGGGCCCGCTCATGGCAAAGTACCTAAATAAAGCCAAAGAACTGATGGCCGAATTCGAGGAGGTCACAGTGTCCCATATCCCAAGAGAGGAGAACGCAAGAGCCGACATCCTCTCTAAGTTGGCAAGCACTAAGGGGCCGGACAACCATAGGACCGTGATACAACAGAACCTGGCAGAGCCTAGCTGCATCATGGCCATTTTTGGAGGGGCCGACTGGAGAAAGCCTATTGAAGACTACCTCGAGAGGGGAATTATCCCCACCGACCCAGCAGACGCAAAAAAGTTGATCAGAGAGGCCGCCCTCTATGCTATGGTCGATGACCAACTATACAGGAAGGGACTCCATTGCCCAATGATGCGATGCCTTGGAGATTCCGAAGTCAGATATGTGCTGGCCGAGCTACACGAAGGCGCTAACGGCCACCACATGGGGGGCAAGGCATTAGCCCGGAAAGCGTTGCGCGCCGGCTACTACTGGCCCACTATGAGTCAGGACGCCATGGAGAAGGCCAAGACATGCGACAGTTGCCAGAAGCACGCCAGGGTCATATGGCCACCACCCTCTGAACTTAAAGGAATGCCAGCCCCATGGCCCTTCTACAAGTGGGGCATGGACATCCTCGAACCATTTAGGCCGGCACAAGGGCAGTGTAGATGGCTCATCGTCGCAATCGACTACTTCACTAAATGGATCGAAGCAGAGCCACTCGCCACGATAACGTCGGCCAGAGTGATGAAATTCTTCAGGCACAACATCATCTCTCGTTTCGGCATACCAGCCGAGGTCGTCACGGACAATGGGACCCAATTCATGGACCATCGTTTCCAAGCACTAATGTCCGACTTGGACATTAAGCAGCACTTCTCGTCCTTCGAACACCCCCAGACCAATGGCCAGGCTGAAGCCGCCAACAAAGTCGTCCTGGACGGACTAAAGAGGCGAATGTTGCAAGCCGAGACCAACTGGACCGAGCAGCTCCACAGTGTCCTCTGGGGATACCGCACGAGCGTACAGTCTTCGACCCAAGAAACCCCGTATAGGCTGACCTATGGATGTGAGGCAATGATCCCGGTAGAAATCGGACAGCCATCCTGGAGAAAGGTGAGAGCCGGGCAAGAGGGGCAGGGATCGAATGACGACGCCTTGAAGATTGACTTGGACCTCATTGATGAAATCCGGGTTACAGCGCACTGCCGGGAACTAGCCGCCAAGCAGCTACTCGCGGCTAAGTACAACAGAAAGGTCAGACCCCGGTCTTTCAACCGAGGCAACCTAGTACTCCGACGGGCCGACATAGGCAACAAGAATGCCAAGGACGGGAAGCTGGCGGCAAACTGGGAAGGGCCCTACCGGATTAAGGAAAAGCTCGACGGAGGAGTATACATCCTCGAGACTTTGGCACGAAAGCCAATCAAAAGGACATGGAATGCCGACAAGCTAAAGATCTACTATAGCTAGACTCTTTCTCGGCAGTGTTTGTTTGCTTTTACGATTCTTCCTTTCCTTGCATTTGTTTTCCTCGCGTTTTGAATCCAAGTTGTGTCATTTCTGTTTGCGATGCTTTGTAAAGCCCCGTAGGGCTATTTCTTTTCATCAATAAAAGATCCCACTGAGGGTATTTACAAATATGCGCAAAGCTTAAGCATGAAGCTTGAGCCACTTAGCTCGGCCAAAAGCAGCAAGGCCGAGGTAACCGAAAGCCAGGGTACTAACCCCGGCACCGGTAGACGGCTCCGAGGTCACAAATCCGGCCAGAATCAAAAACATCTAGATATACGAAAACCGGCCGTCGTACCCCGATAGGCATTGGTTAGAGCTCGGCAAAGGAATCGAACGCGGCCCTTTGCGAAATTGACGCGTCAACGCTCGCCCGGCTAAGAAAGCGGCCTGCCATGCCGACCCTGATCAGGTCAAAATGTCCGACTCCAGGCAGACGAAGCCTCGGTTAGACACTTGGTAGCCCCGCCCTTACGCCGGTACAACTTGATCCAACTAGAAGAAAGTTGGAGCTCGGTTACTTGTAAGCCGGGCCGAGGCAGTACGGTTAGTTATGCCTGACGAGGCTGAAACAAGACAACCCTGCCCCAATCTCCCACACACCAAGTGTGGTAGAGAAACAACGCCTGTACATATGCAGCCGACAAATGATAAAGCTTGGGCAAAAGAATGATGAAATTATCCATTGCCTAAGTTACCCACGCGGTCAACCGACTCTTAAGCTCAGGCAAAAGGATGGTAGAATCCATTGTCTAGAGCATCCAGACGGCTTGCAACAATGCAGCCAAAGGAACACCCAAACTTAGACAAAAGAGAGATAAGCCCACCCATGGTCTAAATTATCTAAACACGGCCGACAGACGAAAAAGGATGATACAAAGGTAAATCGTTCATTGTCAAATCCAGACAAAAGTGACGGTAAAGAATTAAACCGAGTACAGATCACAGCACAAGGCAAGAAAAATATTGTCATCAATTGTTCAAGTCTGTACAAAAACGGCACCAAGGCCGGGATCATTCAAAGTTACAAGGGTTCCAACACCCTAAGAAATACAAATAGCAAAAATAAACGCTAAGGCGGGGAGCCCGACCCAGCATCAGCTTCCTCCTCCGGCCCGGCCACGGTAGCACCCTCCACGGCCTCCTCATCAGGGTCCTCGGCGGTTTGAGGCTCGAAGGGGAGGAAAGATCCGTCGTCCTTGACAAAGGCACAATGATCATATCCTTCCACTCGAAACTCAACTCCGGGGTTGAGGTACCGGATCTGGAGCAAGGCTTGCTTAAAGCAGGCCTCGGCAGTCTGCACCAGGGCGTCCGTAAGCTCCCGGGAGGTCACCTTCTCAGCAGCAAGGGCTGCCTGGGCCGCCTCTTCATCCCTGGCCAAAGCAGCCAGCCGCGCCTCTAAAGCCTTGGCCGCAGCCAGGCTCTCGGACCTCTCCTTCACGGTCCGGGTACACTCCACGGCGACCGATTCGGCATGCTCCTGGGACAGTTGCAGCTCCCGATCTGCCCGGACCACCGCAGCCTTCGCGGCATCCAGCTCTGCCGAACCCCCTCCAGTTCCGCGAGGGCCGCATCCCGCGCCGCCCAGCCTTTGGCCAGCTCCTCCCCGGCTGACCTAGCCTTGGCCTCCGCCACCTCAAGCTCCTCCCGCAGGTCGCCAGCAGATGCGGCCTTGGCCTCCGCCGCCGATAAACTCTTGGCCAACTCCTCGACCTGTGCCCGCAGCCTCTGGGCATCAGCATGGGAACGGGCATAGTGCTCCCGGACCAGGATAAAGGCTTGGTTATATCCCACCGCCCGGCAAAGCTCTGCCTGGTTCCTGTGCAGCTCTTCCAGGGCCGGTCGAGTCAGGGCAGCGCAGCCAATAAAGTGTCGAGGAGGGAGGAAGGCGGTGGAAACCTCAGGAACTACCCCATCGTGCCAAAGACGGCCACGGGCGAGAAGAGACTTCGGCAGCGGTGGTGGCGGAAGCGAGGATGACGAAGGCAGGTCTGGCAGAGATAGAGGATCATCGGCGAAAAACTCAGCCTCTACCTCCTCATCAGAAATCGGGGCCTCTCGCCCCTCAGAAACCTGCAAACCAGGCACCGGGCTTGAGTCCAGTGCAGCGACTTCCCGGCCCTCAAGCACCGGAGACCCCACCAAGGAAGCAGCTTGCAAAGCCGAGGGGGAAGAAGGGCCATCAGCAGCAGGGCCTTTGGCCTTCTTAGGAGCCGAGGCATTAGGAGCACCGGCAGTGGAAGAAGCCGACCGCTTCTTGGGGCGACTCGAAGGCGCGGCGGCCGCCCTTGATAAACGAGCGTATAGCGGCAGTTCATCCATAGCACTAGCTGCAAACAGACAGAAGCAAAGTAGATCAGAATCCACCGATTCATAAGAACAATACTGAAACAAAAACAAACACAACTACTAGTGACCCTACAGGAGGAAGGCGGCGGCTCGGCGGAAATATAGAAGCCAGCCGGCTGCACACCGTACTCGGCCACCAGGGCCTCGAGCCGTGGCAAAGCAGAAACCGATTCCGGCACCAGGTCTTCGAACGGAACCTGGTAGGAGATGGCCTTAGCCTTGTAATGACCTTCCCCCCAATACAGCGGGAACCGACCACCATCTTCTAAGAACCACGGCCGCTCCCCCGGGACGGCCTCGATCTTGAAGAAAGCCCCCTTAAACCGTTTGAAGGAGTCGGAAAAGGGCGTCATCAAGTGACGGTCTGGGTTGATCCGCAGGGATACCATGCCCCTCAGATTGTCACCCCTCGCGGACGAACTGGGGGTAAAAGGTCCGAAGAAGTGGAAAAAGAGGTTGGCGGTACAGGGGATGGGGAGCGGAAAATGGCCGCATAACCGCTCGAAGGCGACTAGGTATCCCCAACCATTCGGATGAAGTTGTGTCGGGACGAGATGAAGATGCCGCAACGCCTCCATCTGAAAGGGGGTGAAAGGAAGAGAAACTCGGACCCGAGTCATGTAGTCCCGATAAAAGAAGAAAAAATCCGGCTGACCCTCGGTCCGAGCCGCACATACAGGCTCCTCAGGCCCCGGACGCCTAAGGACGCATCCGGGCATGGCCGGGACCTCCAGCCGTGCTATGTCTACCTCCGACATCAACGACGTTGTTGCCAGCACGTCGTGCGATACCCATCCGTATCGGCGAATCAGGGCTTCGGATGGACTGGAAGAGTCCGGGCCATCGGCCTCCGAGCGCTTTTTAGAAGATCCCGACTTGGAAGCCATAAATAAGCCTATACGAAAATAAACAAAGCCAGTATTAGCAAAGAAGCAGAAATACCTGGTACAGGCATAACAGCAGGTACTAATGACGACCGACTCGGACGAATGGGGTCGCGAGAAGAAACAACCGGGGCAGACCAATGCCGACAGGAGCCTAGAATGGACGAAGCCACGGTATCCCCATCTCCTGCCATTAACACGGAAGCCTCCGCCAGGCAGTCCCAACAGGGGCCCACGTAACCCTCGGGAGCTGACGACCGGCAAGCAGTAGAGGGACCCTCGTAAAAATTCAGCGGTCGAGCCATCACCACCGGGGATTGGGAACTGGAAGAGGAACCCACCAGGGCCCCACCAGGCGATTCTTGAGGAAGAGCGGTTGCAAGCGCCCGGAAGGGTAAGCGCGGAATTGAAACGGAAACCCTTCCCGAGGATGGGCGAGCCCCACCTCGCCCCGGGCGCACGGCGCCACCTCGGCGCGAAAGATCCAAGATTCCCGAAGCAGGTGGTTCACCCCCAAAAACCCAGTAAGTAGCCCGCGGGAGACGCGCACGAAGGAGCATTTCCTCCTCCGGCGTCAATGAAGCTGCAGAACCAGGAATACCTCTACCCCTCACCATGGTCAGAAACCTAAAGCGCTAAGAACAGTGTGTAAGGAAACGATGGGACGAATTTCGGGTACACTGATTCTAAGGAAACCCAGGAAACCCGGAAGGAGGGAAGAGCGATGACACAAACGTCAATCAACGAAGAATAAACGGTAAAAGAAAAGGAAATACCGAACAAAATGACAGAAAAGTGGCACAATACCTGTTATGTGAAAGAGGAAGGAACTAGAACGCTGGAAGACGGCGAAAGTTCCGGGCACAAAGAATCCCCTCTGAAGCTCTAGAGAAACCAGAGAGTAATCTGAGCGAGAAAATGTAATAGCGGGAAAAGTGGAAAAGAAGCGGAGAGAAGGCTATTTAAACCGAAATCCTAACACAAGAAGGGTACAACGGTATTTTCCCATGCAGGCGCGTTGAGATTGGCGCAGCACGACGCCAGCGCCATAAATGCGCATTGGCCTCGAGAAACGAAAAGGCGTGACGGTTGCAGATTCCCTCCACTAAGGATCTGACAGCTGTAAAACCACAGTGACGGTTCACGTAGGGGGAAAACCGAAGCGTACGAAGAATCCCAAAAGGCAAGAGAACGCTTGGGGACCCGGACAGGATAAAAACCGCCCGGACATAAGCAAACCCGACGTTCTGGGCAGGACGAGAACCGATTGAGCCGACCACAGTCCCAAGCCGAGCTGAGGGCCACGGCATCCGAAGGCCGACCCAGTCCGAGCAGGAGGACCTCGGCCATAACGGGCCCGGGGCACTAAGCATCTCGGCCGTCCAGAAGCCTGAACGACCAAGCTGGGGGGCAACTGTTACGGACCGGCCCAATAGGCCCAAGTCCAGACCCCGGCCCAACAGCGCCTATAAGGGATCCGCGCTATATTTGGAAAGGATCCGAGATCCCCTATATTTAGGAGCTCATTAATAGGAGATCCTCCTACAATCATGGCACCAGCCAATCAGCCCTGAAGGGCTCAATCATGGATATCGCCCATCAATAGGGAGATACGGGCACCAAGCTCCTCTATAAATAGAAGGAAACCCTAAACAGGTGCACACGTTCTATCTTATGCTCTTGTTACTTTCTGCCACACAGAGCACACACCCCACTCCCCTGGCTACGTGCCTTCAAGTTTGTTGCGAACTACGTGGACTTTGATCCCTTCGAGGGTACGTAGGCTCTAGGCTTGACACCCTAGTCAAGTCCAATCTCTGTGTTCTTCATACAGAACACCCCCCAAATTTTTGTCCTAAGCTCCGTCCCTGGAGGTAGCTAACTATGGCAACTCTTTTATTTGTCCAAATAATATGTCCACATAATTTACATGAAATTATAATAATAAATGTAGTTTATAAACTGAATTTTGCTATATAAACAAGTGCATGAGATTGCATTAACAAGTTGATGGACATCCACTGACAAATCTATGTGCCTACATTGACAAGTGGGGCAGCTAGCAATGGCAACTTTTTTGTTTGTCCAAATAATATATCCACATAATTAATAATAAATTATAATAATAAAGGGATAGGATATTGTCACTACCAAAGTCACTACCACTTTTTCACCGTTAGATCATAATCTTATCTAATTTTATTATTTCTCTCTCCTATTTAGATTCTGATTTAATGGTGAAAAAGTGGTAGTGATTTTGGTAGTAATAAAAAATGGTAGTAACAATATCCTATTCCAATAATAAATGTAGTTTATAAACTAAACTTTTCTATATAAACAAGTGCATAAGATTGCACTAACAAGTCAATAGATGTCAATTAACAAGTCTATGTGCCTGCATTGACAAATGAGGTAACTAGCATTGACAACTCTTTTGTTTGTCCACATAATTAATATAAAATTATAATAACAAATGTAATTCATAAATCTGTCACACTAATATTAAATTATAACTTGTTCCTAACTCGATAGCATTGACCACACTATATAAACATATCTAAATATATACCAACAAGTGTAGGGGTTACACTAATAAATTCATGGATGTCTATTGACAAGTTCATGTGCATGTTTTGACAAGTTATTGTCCATCAATTAACAATTGCATTTACACCAAAGTACAAATTTATATCCAACTTTTATTTACATCTAAATGCATCTATAAGGTACTTTATCATCTAGGAGATCCACAAATGTAGTTGTATCAAATGTCAATGTAAACTTCATAACAACTCTGTTACTCTCTTTTTCTACAATCGATAATATCATTGTTTTGAACTCTTTAAAACTTGTGTATTTCTTAATGGTTTTTGATCTCATTGTACCTCAACATATGTTATCTTAGCAGCCCCACTAATTACAAATCATCTCTCTATATGAAATAAATGTAGGAGATTTTTCCCAAACGTTCTAGCCATCACCATTGTCAACATGTACAATATAATTGTCATTACTAACTTTACCACCCATATTAACAACTATGTTATCCTTATTAACAACACATTTTAATTTCGTACACTAAAAGTTACAACTGCAAAAGTTTCATACTATATTCATTAATTCCCACTTTTAATGCATAAACATAACACAATATATCAAAAAACACAGCATAAACAAAAAGTTCAAAATATTGCTTAAACGATTCACAATTTCTGTAAATCAGAGCCCTCATTTGTTAAAATTAGAATGAATAATAATAGCATAATATCAGATCAACATATTTGTGTAAAAATTCAAGCAACCAAGCAAATCCTAGAAAAATGAGGCAAAAATTGTGTAAAAAAAATACTTGAATTCAAAGTGAAGGAAGCATACTAATTAAATAGCTCGGACTTAAAAATTTCCAGTAACATTTGAAAATTTCCACAGTTGCTTGAAACTCTGATCAAGTCGTGCTTTGCTTATATCAAGAAACTTCGACATATGATCTCTTGACATCGTTGTCTTCTCAAACTTCTCTTTGATGGCTTCCATAAGCTCCTTTAAGTCCTTATGCCTTACCACAATTTTCATGTCCATCTTGTCCCCAATCCGGTAACCAGCAAAGGACCTTGCATAGTAGGATTTGTTCATCTTGCTTGAGATCTTAACCAATACCGTTGTGGGAGAAGAGAGGAGAGGAATTGGGTTTGGGAACACTCTCTACTTATTCAGTGGGGGTATTTGTGACTTTTGACAATTAGAATATATTATAATATTTGAAATTTCAAAGGACTATTTGTCCTAGTTTCTTTTGCTCGAGACCTACAAATAAATGCAATTTTCCCAACACCTCCTTTAAAGTTTCGATAAGTGTAAGGTTGTAAATTCAAACCCTCGTCTGTCTATGAAGCACATAATGCCATGTCTTTTTGCTCACATTGACAATAAAGTCATTTTTGCTCATACGTTTACGTTGACGGTGGATAAATGGTTGGTGCACTGTACTCTCCAAAGAAAGATTACTTATTTTCAGTGATCTTACGCTGCACAAAATAAATATATAAAAAGAATACCATCTTAATGGGGTAAAAAATAATAAATTAAAATACTTATGAATAGAATTTATATTTTTATAATTATAATAATAAATAATATTAAAATAGTATATGTTGGTAAAAAAACATGATATATATTAATTCCATTTTATAATAAAAGTTAACACTCAGCTATGAGTATGTAGTACTAAATTTTAATTTAACCCTTTGTCTTAGCCAAGTTGTTGAAGAAATTAGGAACTGCTTAATTGCGAAGCATCGCAAACGGCATATGCCGGTGGGAATTTAGAAGTGAGAACTGTCAATATTTACGAGGGAGATACCAAACAGAATAGAAAAAGAAAAAGGAAAACAATTTACCGAGAAATTGACATCTCCTTGTAGATCTGCTCACTTGGTTCCTCCATTAATTCTCTTCGTTCCCGAGCTTCAACGCTCTTCGCAGTCGCAGGTCAACTCTTTATTCTTTACTATTGTCCTATTTCCTTCCTGATTCTGTATCAATTTTTACTTCCAATTCAATCATTCTGCTGCTTTCGGAGGAATTAGGGTTCCAAAGATGGAAGCTTGGATGGGGAAATAAATTGTCGCAGATCTTATTTTCAAACAATTTATTAAGTTCTTTCAGCAATTACAGCTTATTAGTTTCACTTTCTCGTTCTTCCCAAACTATGATAAGATCGGATATGTTAATTTTACAATTCTCAAGGGTATGTGTGTTTGTTAGTAAGTAGGGGCTCTAATGCACATTAACGAGTTAAAATGATTTGTCAGACGTGATTCATGTTTCTCGTTCTATGAATGATTTGTTCTAAACATGAATCCTTTATCAGCCAGTTGTGAATTGAATGGAGGGAACTGGAGGCGGCAGTGCCGCGGCTGCTGCACCTGTGAACCAATGGTGGCAAGACTTGTCCAAGATGTTTCAATATTATCTGGATAAATCTACTCCGCATGCTACCTATAGATGGATTGGAACTTTTATTTTGGCATCACTCTATGCTTTGAGGGTATTTTATGTCCAAGGGTTTTACATTGTATCTTATGGGCTGGGAATCTACCTGCTGAATCTGTTGATTGGGTTTCTCTCCCCTTTAGTTGATCCAGAGCGGGAACCCTCTGATGGACCTATGCTGCCAACAAAAGGATCTGATGAGTTCAAGCCATTCATTCGCCGACTTCCAGAATTTAAGTTCTGGTAATTTGAGCATTTTATTTTTAATTTTACTCTGTTAGTTAACATATTGCAGTGCTGTCATGATTACCGAGAGATTCATTTTACCTTTCTGGCTGACAAACAGTGTCCCTCTTTTAGAGAGCCTTAATGAAACTATTTGGGGTTTAATAGTTTTTGGTTGCTGCTTCAGTGCCCCTCTTCCTGGCAATTGGTCTTCTGAATATGGGAAGTTTGACTTGTTATGACCATGTATGTAGAGAATCTGAAGGGGGCAAAAAGAGATTTCTGAATGGAGATTAGACATATAATGATTTAATACATAAATTAGGAATGTTGGGGCATATTACCAAGACCTATTCATGTGTATCCTTTCTATTTGATCAAATAGATAGTGTGATTGTGGATTGACCTGCCAAATTCCCTGCCTATTTCTCGTGGAAAACAGTTTGGAGGAAATCTTGTTGATGGATGACCATTTTTTATTTTGGTTACAGGTATTCTATCACAAAGGCTTTCTGCATAGCATTTGTCATGACCTTCTTTTCCATTTTTGATGTTCCTGTCTTTTGGCCTATATTACTCTGCTACTGGATTGTTCTCTTTGCCCTCACAATGAGGCGCCAAATTGCACACATGGTCAAGTACAAATACATCCCGTTCAACCTTGGAAAGCAGGTAAAGTTTCCAGTGCTTAAAATTCTTTTGCAGCTTTTTCCTTGTGCTCATGTCCTATAATCAGTTCAACATAAAGTCTAGCATGAGCTAGCTTTTATTCTTATATATCCTGTTCTTGAGATAAAACTCCATTCCTTTTAAACTTTTGCAGAAATACGGGGACAAGAAATCTTCTGCAAGTAGCAGGGGCTCACGCCCAGAATGAAAGCCTTTGCTGTTTCCTGATTTGAAAGAAACAAGATAAACTTTCTGAATAGGTGAAAGGAAATGTCAGTTGGTAGTTGAACTATATCACCCGTTATTTGAAGTAACGTGTAGGGAGAGTATCATGATGAATGGCAGTTTATGTCTGGAAGAAAATTCAATATAGTTTGCATTTGTTTTTGTGATGCCAGAAGAATATGCATATGTTGGCAGCGAATTTCATTGTAAGACGCATTGGTATGTTATCCAGTTTTGGATATGACTGCAAATGTGAATGCGTTTCTCCCCTGTCAAGCGCCTTCTGGTACATTTTCATGAAGCATTTGTACAAGGTTGTGTCTACGTCTAACTTGCATTTCGCTTTTTTCTGCTTTGTGCCTTGAACTGACGATCTGACGGAAAACTTGAGTGTAAATTTCTTAGAAGTGTGAAAATTTTTGAAAAAGTCCTCGTTGAAAATTTTACTGTTGTGAATCAATAAATTTTTATATATATGAAGTACTATAACTTTGCAAATTTTACACTCCCTTCTTATTGAGGAAGTTCATTGTAATCCTAAATATAAGATATAGTTTTCATATTTGATAATTTTATTTTCTAATTTACCTTTAATGATGCTCCCTCAATAATAATCAATGAAGAGAGGGAAGAAGGGAATTATGGAAGATGAAGAGGGTGTTTTAGAAAATACATTTTATATTATTTAACTTAACTTTCTCAGTCTAATCAAATTAGATAAATATATCTTATATTAAGGATGAATATGAGGAATTACTTATTAAAATTCTCTCTCTTTCTACAAATCATTCTCACTCTCTCTCCTCTTTCTCTTTTTCGAATAAGAATTAAACTTTGTTAAATTAAAAAATAGTCATCAATAAACCCATAAGTGTACTTTGGCATTTTCTCATTTTCACTCATTAGATTTAAATATGAACCATACATTTGATAAAATTATCCACACCAACAACCTCTTTAAGTCAAATCAATGGCTTGGATTTGATGATGAGAGATGAAGAGAAAGTTTGTTGATGAGAGAATCCTCTTCCGTACTTTGGACCAAAATTTTGTTTCACAATGTACTCATATAAGGAATATAAGGGTATATAAAGAAAAGAAATAATTTGCAAGAGAAAAGGATGTCTTTCAAGAATCAGGATAATTTATTTATTCCCTGGCTGTCTATGTAACTTTTTTTGACTGAAGTCAACGTTCGAAGCGATGGAGTATCAGAAGAAAAGGATGGAGAATTAATAATGCCCCTGAAATCTCCTTAGCCCACTGAAAAAGTTGTAGTGTTTATATTAGTGGAGACAAAATTCTTCTTATACTTATCTCATGTTCTATAAATCAGGATTGAAAAACAGTTTTTAAAAGCTTCAATAACCATTCCAAACCACTAAAATTGTTGGAAGCCCAATATAGTTCTGGGTAGGATTTTGGATACCAAAGATGAACAATCCGACTGATGATAAAAAGCAAAATCAGAACATGTGATAAAAAAAAAAAAAAGAAAGAAAGAAAGAAATTCTTGGCATCTCGGGTTTGGCAGAAAATTCATGAAACGTAGATTTTAAGGAGAATGAAAAATCGTAAAATGTAAAATCATAACGTAGTAGAATCGTAAAAATTTAAAAACGTTTGGAAAATTAGTAAAATCGTTTTAATGGAAAAAAAAAAAGTAAAAACGTAAAATCGCAGTGATAAATCGAGTTTTTAATTACTATGCTCAAAAGGACTCAGTTTTGGTGCTCATTCTTATAAATACTTATATTTGTTTTGTGAATTTTTGTATTTATTTTGTAAACGAAAAAAATATTTTTAATTTTTTAAATTCTTTTGAATTGTTTTATTTGTCTTGTAAACGTCATTATTTGCCTTGTAAATAGGAGTTGGCTCCCATCCACTTCCATTCTCATCCTCTTCTTCATCTCAATCGTTAGATTGAAAGATTAACGATTTAGATTTAATCTTTTATAAAAATATTAATAAAAAATTAAATTATTAATAAAATATTTAAAATAATAGTTTTATAAAAGATTAAATCTGAACAGTTAAGATTTCGATCCAATAGTTGAGATGTCCTTATTTATCTTGTAAATCCTTTTCTAAAAAATAAAATAAAATAAGATAATCATTGTCTTTTTCCCTACAAAACTTAATTTTCTTTTGATCTTTAGGGTGTAGTGAAGTTTTAGAAAGTGTTGGGGTTGATTGAAATTTTGTCACATCTTTGGGGACTCAATGAAGTTTTTTGAAAAAGAGAAACATGGGCGGATCGGGTTTATTGACGAAGAAAGCAACCCGGAAGCCCGTATAACCTTGTCCGATCCGTTTGATAGGGCCGACTTGACTGGCTACTTGCACAATCCCGCCCTCTTTACAAAAACCTAAAAACAGTCGTGTCCTGAGAAGAGGTTGTCTCCTGTTCGCGCCTTCTTGCTACCTCGGGCTTCCCTGCTACTCTGCTAGTGTTGCACCGACGTTATGGGGAAGGCAAAGGGTAAGCATCGTTTGGATAAGTTCTACCACTTAGCCAAAGAACATGGCTACAGATCCAGGGCCTCATGGAAGCTTGTTCAGCTCAATTCCAAATTTCGCTTTCTTGAATCTGCCCATGCCGTTCTCGACCTCTGTGCGGCGCCAGGTGGTTGGATGCAAGTCGCCGTTCAACGCGTCCCCGTTGATCATCTCGTCCTCGGTGTCGACTTGGCTCCGATTAGGGAGATTAGAGGTGCTGTTGCTATTCAGGAGGACATAACGAGACCTGAGTGCAGGGCCAGGATTAAGAAGTTGATGAATGAACGTGGTTGCCAGGCGTTTAATGTAATTTTGCATGATGGGTCGCCCAATGTTGGTGGAGCATGGGCCCAGGAAGCCACGAGTCAAAACGCTTTGGTTATTGATGCGGTCAAGTTGGCCACTCAGTTCTTGGCACCCAAGGGTACGTTTGTCACCAAGGTATGTCGCCGTGGTTGTTTCTCTTAATGACGTTGTTGGACAGTAGGGAGTCCTAAGATTAGGAACTCATGTAGCCAGTTTAAGAGTAAAGATTTCGGAGCAAAAGGGTTGCTCCATTGAACATTTTAGAATTAAGTAGTCTGCGCAATGTGTACTTGCTAAGGTTTTCATTCATTCTGTTGCTTGTCTGTTTCAAACGTTGGGCTTGTTACTTCTTGGTTACACTTACAGGTCAAGACTGCATGTTTATAAGCTGCGTCTGTAAATATTTTTCCTTCTCCCTTATCTTCCTTTACTGCATCATGCCTCTCGGATTTACTTTACAACAAGTGCTAAACTTCTTATATGGAAAAATATATTTCAAAAGGCCATTTTCGTTATACTAGTTTTCTGTTGTTAAATCAAATTCAAAATCTACTTCTGATGATGTTCAAAGATGGAAAAATCTAGTACCAGCTGGTAGGTTAGTAAAGTGCTGTATTCCTCATCCTAACTTAATAAGATTTTTTTATAAATAGACTTTAGGTTATGCAGACATCCTGTTTTTGGTTTCGTAAGATTGTGTCTAATTACTATTTTTCCCCATTATAGGTTTTCAGGTCACAAGATTACAGTTCCGTCCTGTATTGCTTGAAGCAGGTGATTGTGTGTGCTTCACATGCTTTAGCCTTATAGCATTTACATGACTTGTTCAAAGTTGTCTAATGCTGGTGGTTTTTGGCATTTTAGTTATTTGAGAAGGTTGAGGTGGATAAACCAGCAGCTAGTCGTTCTGAATCTGCAGAAATATATGTTGTTGGGCTTAAGTATAAGGCCCCTGCGAAGATTGACCCACGTCTTCTTGATGTGAAGCATTTGTTTCAGGGTTCTGTGGAGCCTCAGACAAAGGTAATTTGTTTCTGAGATGTTGGAAGTACTGCCTAATTAGTAATTGCATTTTTTTTACCACCTGTTTATTTCTGATTTCATTTAATTGATAATTAATGTAGGTGGTGGATGTTCTTAGACCAACAAAGCAAAAGAGACATCGCGGCGGGTAATTCCCATATCTCATGAGTAGACCTTTTAGTGTCTAGGCCTTGAAAATGGGTAATCAAGTTGCTAACTTTCATCAAGTTTGACCTTACATGAAATTAACTCTGGACGTTATTACGGTATTATGACAAAAGGAGCATTTTGTATTTATGACAGCAAAATATCTATTGATTTATTTTAGGTATCTAATCCATTTGTGTTGTACACGGATTAGGTTTTGATTTTTTCCTTTGTTTACAGTTATGAAGATGGAGATACAACTTTAAGGAAGGTGTCTTCAGCTGCAAATTTCATTTGGTCTGATTCTCCTCTGGAGATCCTTGGTACAGTCACTTCTATAACCTTCAATGATCCAGCTGATTTAACAATAAAGGATCATGACTTAACAACTGAAGAGGTATTTTTTATGTAGTCAAGCATTTGATTACAATTTGAAAACCCATCAAGGAATGTTCATAACAAGTAAATTGAATGGATTTGTGCGGCAGGTAAAAGCTCTCTGTGATGATTTACGGGTTTTGGGGAAGCAAGACTTCAAGCATCTGCTAAAGTAATTACTTCACTTATATCTTTTTATGTGTTTTTAGCATACTCAAGAAAAGTGAATACTCAATATGGTTCAATTTTTTTCGGGGTTTTATTTTATATTATGTAGGTGGCGGATTCACATAAGAAAAGCTTTGTCACGCACTGAAAAGAGTGATACTCTTGCAATTACTGAAGTGGAAGATGAGAATAAGGAGCATGATGATGATAAGGAGGATGGTGATGATAAAATACTTAATGAGATGGAGGAATTGACTTATGCAATTGACCGCAAGAAGAAACATGAAAAGAAGCGTCTTGCGAAAAGAAAAGCAAAGGTTTCTAGATTGATGACGTTTAATGCTATTTATAATGTGATTTCAAGAATATATGCACAATGTCTGGTCTAACACTTATTCTGGAGGCTTTCCTGGTAACAAAGTTATTTTGCAATTTCAATGTAAAAGTTATTTCAGGTTCTTTTTTAAGTTAACCTCAAGATTGCTTTTAGCCTAATCCTGGGGTGAGTTTTCATGTGGAAGTGCTTTATGAATCTGTCTAGAGAGAGGAATTTCTCTTTGAAGTATATTCCTTCTTGGGCAGTGCTGAAAAGTAGGATGATAATTTATAACCAGTAGAAAAACAACACAGGATCTTATATTCATTCACCTGAATACCCTTTCCCTGTCACCATATGGCTCTAAATATTGATATTTTGGTTTGGTTATATATTTGTTGGTTTAGACTTGGCATAATGTGAATTTAATTAGATATGATTAGGGCTTGAGGCGTAAGTTATTTGGGTGCATCCGACTGACTGTCGTTCCCAGTTCCCTCCATAACCTTTTACTTATCTCTTGTTTAACAAGCTCAGCTATGTTTTTCTCTAAACCCACGCTATTGATAAGTAAATTGGATAGAGCTAATTTTTTTATCTAACCAATTGTGTCTTTTAGGAGAAGGCTCGCCAAGCAACTGGGATGCATATCAATGCATTAGAAGATGGTTATATTGATCCTGAGTTGTTTTCTCTTTCATCTATCAAGGTATGCTTTCACTATCCAAGCTTTTTTGTTTACAAAATAACATTAGATCTATTGGCGCATATATGCGTGTATATATATATAATACTCATTTTGTACTTTTCAGTTTTTCCTCAGTATGGCTGCAGAAACCTCATGTTGTGGGTTTACATAAATATTTGCCAGGAATTGACTTTTGGAACAGGGAGGATATGATTATGCACAGAACTCATGAAAACACTCACAGTCAGATGTATATATATATATATGCACGGGCGCTTTGTTACTTTAACTCTATATTAAGAAAGCCTGGTTGTGTTAATTTACAAGATTTGATGTTGAAATTACATTATAATCTAAAATTACATTTGTTCCTCATAGGGGGTTGCATATTCTTACACATCATATTGTCGTAGACTAGCAGAACTGTGAAATATTTTTGTACCGGAATGGTCTCCAAACAATGACTTGTGTGTGTCTAGGCCGGGTTCTTGACATTCCAAGCCTAAAATACTTGCATTTGCTGGAAGTCTGGCTCACATGTCATATTCATATCATCAAAATCTAGTGACATTATCTTGTGCTCTATGTGTTAGTATACCTTAGGCATGTTCTCACTTCATTGGATATCTTCCATTTTTCCTTTTTTCAAGTAAGCCTAATCTTTTTTACTTCGGTACACCACCTTGGTCCTTGCCCATTCCCCTGATGAAAAATGTGAGATAGGGTATTGTTTACCTAATGGGTTGGGTCATGTTTTATGTTCATTTAGTGGAGGTGTTTGTGAGTTTTACAAAATAGGCTTTATGATACTCACTTGAATATTGAATTATTTTATTGGAGGGGAGAAGCTTCCATGGTTGGGCACTAAATTATTTTCTTGGCTGTTATGATTTCACCCCAGGGGAAGAAAGATCTTGCAGCGTTATCTACTACAGAATACGACGTTGATGAAGGTGAATTGAAGGATAGTGATAATGAAGAAACAAATGATGATCAAGAGAGTTCATCCAGTGACGTGGAAGATTCGGATGAAGAACATAGAAGGTGATTGATAAGTTCCTTTAGTTGTGTTGCTGATATTCTATAATGTGTTCACTTAGATTCTTGCATTTAACTTGTATTGTAACTAATATATCTGGATATCAGATATGATGAGAAAATGGAAGAGTTATTTGATCAAGCCTATGAGCGTATCATGGCTAAAAAGGAAGGTTCTGCAAAGCAACGGAAGCGTGTGAAGAAATCCTATGAAATGGAGAATCAACTCTTGGAGGTATGGAACTTTTTTCTTTCATTATGGTTGATCCTATACTTCGAATTTTCTTTGCAACTTAATTCTCTCTCTATGAAATTTTTTTAGGTATATACTTGGACTGAATATGGTTGTTACATCCCCATTTTGCTTAATATGTATTTTGCTCAGCTGGATAGTCCTGGAAAAGTTACACTGCTAAAAGATGATTTTAGTCTCAATAGCTTTTGTAAAGTATGTGTATCCATGTTGTTGGGATGAAAAAACATTTTATGTAAACTAACGTTAAGATTTTTTTGGCTGTGTAGGATGCTGAGGCTGATGATATTGTTAAGTCCAAGTATGATTCTGATGAAGAGCTAGAAGATCAAGAAGCAAATCCTCTGATGGTTCCGCTTGATGAAGGTTTGCAGCCCACCCAAGAGGAGATAATGAAGAAATGGTTTAGTCAAGATGTCTTCACCGAAGCTGTAGAGGAAGGAGACTTGGGAAATGAAGGGAGTGATTATGACATGGATATAAATGAGCACAACAACGAAAAGCCTTCTGTTACAAAGGAGGCAATTAAAAATAAGGCAAAGTCTTCTGATGGAATGAACAACCTTAAATCTGAACCATCCAAGAAGGGAGAGGATGATTTTGAAGTAGTTCCTGCTCCTGCTACTGATTCAAGTGATGACTCCGACTCGTCAGAAAATGTCGATGATTATTCTGTTGAGGAAAAAGCTGAGATATTAGCTTACGCAAAGAAGTGTCGGATGAAGAAGCAACGGGAGCAGATGCTAGATGATGCTTACAACAAATACATGTATGAAAAAGAGGATGGATTACCCAAGTGGTTTGAGGAGGAGGAAAGACGCCATCGCCAGCTGATAAAGCCAGTGACCAAAGAGGAAATTGATGCAATGAAAGCACAATTTAAGGAAATCAATGCTCGACCCGCCAAGAAGGTTGCAGAGGCCAAAGCACGAAAGAAGCGTGTCGCAATGAGGAAGCTTGAGAAGGTACGAAAGAAGGCAAATGCAATATCAGAGCAAGCAGACATATCAGACCGTTCTAAGAGTAAGCAAATCGAACGGCTATATAAGAAAGCTGAACCAAAGAAGCCTCGAAAGGAATATGTGGTTGCAAAGAAAGGTGTCCAAGTGAAGACGGGTAAGGGGAAGGTTCTTGTTGATCGCAGGATGAAGAAGGATCTTAGGAAGCGAGGAACGGGTAAACCTGGAAGAGGCAGTTCCAAAGGCAAGAAGGGCGCGAAGGTTCCCAAGGGCAAAGCAAAAGCATCTTCAAAGACTTCCAAAAAGGGTAGAAACTGAAGTACGAGGGGCCAAAATTTTGACATGCAGATTGGACTATTTTTTTTTAGTATCTTGTTCTTATTTGATTATGTCAATTACCATATTTTCAATTTCATTTGAATATTTAAAGCACAGTAAAAAATATAAAAATTCTTAATATATTTTCATCTAGATTGCCTCATTTTCAAATTTGATAATTTTCGATCACATGGGTCAGAGGAAGGGTGTAGTCCGGATGCAAATGAATTTGGTATTTTTATATTTGTTGATTAGTAGTTAGATAATTACCAAATTTTATGCAGGGTTAAAGAAGAGTACTATTTATGATTTATATTTATTATGAAATAAAATCGATCTTTTCTTTATTTATTTCCTTGGATAAAGTTTAAAACGGACTTTTTTCGGGGATAAAATAATGTCTACCCAAATGGAACAAGGCTTCGATCATCATTCATATTATTTTGGGAAAATTATAATAAAAGACTTAGAATAAATAATAATTATTAAAAAGAATCTTAAAAATAGCAATTGTTTAAGCAATTGTTTTGAAAGATCAGAAAATAAAATATTAAAATAAAAAGATTAAATTGGCCTTAGTCAAATTCTTTATATTCTTTTTAATGGGATCTGATTTTTTTTTTTTTAACTAAAGATTTGGAGTAATTAATGATTAATAATAAATAGAATAGATAGAAGGATTACTTTGATTAGAATCGCGGGGGCTTATCAGCGATCTCCTTGTCTTATGGCGTTTCTAGAGGTATGAAGATTCTCGTCAAAGAACATATCGTAATGGCCATTCCACTTGATGAAAAATTCACTGTCCTCGTAGTATTTCACTCTGTGCACATCACCAGGTAGAGTGAACAAGTAATCCCCAACAGTCAAATGGTAAGTTTCCTTCTTACTCAAATTCCAAACACTTTTGCCTTCCATCACCACTAAATTGTGACCAAACGTGTGGTGATGGGCCGGTTCCACGCTCCCCACCCACCTTGAACCTCACAATAGCCGACGTTGGGGTTTCTCTCAGAATCTTCATATCAATCAGATTCAAAATTTTTGGGTGAAGATGATTCGTGATAAATATAAATGTGGAGAGGACATACTTCCTAGCATAAATAAGAGACGTCCTAGTTTAAATGTGTGGTCAAGTATAAAGAAGACATGGCAGTCAGTGTCGGATGGTATTGTTACTGATCGGGATACTAATTCAGCAAAGTGGAAATGGGAAAAACATGGTAATTTCACAGTGAAATCTGCTTATCAGGTGTTATCAAGGGATGACTAGGATCAGGGACAGGATTGGAGTGGTTTATGGAAAGTCAAAGCTCCCCAACGGAGTAAAACTCTGTTATGGCTGGTAGCTCGGCAGTGCTTGCTTACTAATGCGAATCGGAAGTGTAGAGGTTTGTCTATGGATGTGAGTTGTGCGCTTTGTGGACACTCATGTGAAGACACTATCCATGTATTCCGGGACTGCACACACTCGAGGTCTATCTGGAAGAAAGTGGTACCTTCTTCTAGATGGAGCTGGTTCTGTAACATGAGTCTCTCAGATTGGATTTGGGATAATATAGGGGGAAGATCAGAAGCTAGGAGGCGATGGGCTTCAACGTTTATGATCCTGTGTTGGTGGCTCTGGAAGCGCAGGAACTTACTTGTATTCGAGAAGAAGTGGACCTCAAATGATAGTCTTATTGCAAGTACAACAGCAATGGTTAGTTGCATGACACGCACAAAAGATCGTCTAGCAGGGACGAAGATTCAAGGGGCAATCCTTGCCCCTAGTAGAGAGTCATGGCGACCACCTGAGGAGGATTGGGTGAAGGTTAATGTGGATGGAGCTCATTCAATTATTACTACGAAGAGCGCCTGCGGGGGACTGGTACGTGACTCCTTCGGGAAGTTTCTAAAGGGCTTTATTTACCAGATTGAGAATGGTGATGCGCTATCAGCTGAAATTTGGGGGTGTCTCCTTGGACTTCGTATGGCATGGGCTATGGGATGCAGGAAAGTCTGGATTGAGACTGACTCCACGGAATGTCGGGACTTGGTTATTCAAGGGGCTGAGCACAATCATCGGGATATTGATCTTCTTTCGCAGGTGAGAGCCATGCTAAATAGGGATTGGCTGACGAAGATTACCTATGTGCCTCGCACGTGCAATAACGCAGCAGATTTCTTAGCTAAGACAGGGCTTGAAGGCACTCAGGGCTATCAGGAAATTGATCTTCCTTCGGATACCCTACAGGGTTTGATTTCTAGGGATTGGAATGATTGTAATATTGATCTACATATTTGCTGAGCTTTCTCTTTGTATCAAAAAAAAAAAAATTGGTTTCTTTTCTAATCTTCAATAGACATATTTTTACGTTTGTTATTGTATTCCATGGTTAATATATTGTTTCCGCCTAATATGAAAAAAGCAATAAGCATTTAGTGCGATTCTACATTATGTGCATAAATATTGATTCCCTCATATAGTATCCCTGTATCAGTAAGAACCCCACATCTGAAAAATCTAACCGTTGAAAGGACAAAACCTACAAAGATGATTTAGAAATAACACAAGATCAATATAGTCTTTCTATTTTAATACTTTAATTTTTAGTTCTTCTAAATAATTACAATTTTTATGGTATTTCTTAATAAATATTATTTATGGTAGGTCATTCATTAAAATTTTCCCTATTATTTTTACACTTTTCCCCCCTTCAAAATGATCATCTCCAAACGGTTTCATTTTTCCTCCTTGAAATTTTCGGCAAACAAAAAGTAATAGCAGGGCTTGCTGGCCAGAAAACGAAGTGATTGACTGAAAAGACGATAGTAGTAACATAGATATCTCCATGCACGGTTCATAAAGCATACTGTTTGGTAAACACGCACTCATCTTAAAGCAACACCATTCACAACAACCACACGATGCTTTATTTAAAAAGTAAAGCCTAACAGCTGGACTTTGGTCTCAGACGAACTGATTGAGGTATTCATCCACAGTGGTGTATTGCACATCAGGATAGAGAGCCGTAGCTTCTACTCCAAAAGAGGGCTCAATCTCGAAGTTAGTGTGATCTCCTTTCACAAACACCGAGTGTGCAATTGACAGAATCACATTGGCCGGAGGTGGGGAATCTGAATAAAATAAATAAGTCGCCACTGTCAAAACAAGCACATCCTAACAAATCACAGAGTTCTATGCCAACAAACCAATTGTTGAAACAATCACATCTCAATTCTCAGACTACTGATAAGGCAGATTTTTTCCCCTTGGATTTTTGAGGCAGAAAAAAATTAGCACTCAATCATTACCTTGAATTTGTTTCAAGAGTTGCTCCTCTGGAACGTAGACCCTTTCAACAGTTTTACCAATCTTCTTCTCCCAGAGAGTCACCAGGTCGTTGAACGAGTAGGTGTTGAGAGGGGGTCTGATGTAGACAACTTTGTTCAAGGTTCTTGGGTCATCCACAGCTTTGATTGTATATGTGCCTATATCGTCTTCCTTGTTAAACACAGCTGTTGAGATCAAGAGAAGGTTAATTGAGATCTGCTAACGATATTAACTATTAATTAATATTTCAATAACTGATTGATGTATAACTCTGCTTTTAGTTCTTACCTTTGGGGTTTCCATCCCCCAGGATAACCACTTTATCTCTTGGAGGTGCAGTAGCCCCAGGCTGGGACAGATTGGGTAGGAAATAACCAGCGAAGAAATTGCTAGATACATAGGTATAAGGAATTCCCGCAGCTTCAATAGCTCGGCGAATTTTGGCCTTCCCAGCAAACGCAGATTTCGCAGGTTCCACTGCATGAACTCGATCCACATCATTTCCAAACTCTGAAGGAAAGAATCTCTGTGCAACCAAACAATTGCTATTAAGCACAAGCTCCAAACATTCATCATTCATACCCTTTTTTCCAACCATAACGTTTCGATCAGCTTTATTACACGATATACACCCATATAATCAAACCTTGTAATGATTTTTATTACACGAAACCTTCATAGTAAGAATTGTGACTTGCTGTAGCATTTTTCTAATTCATCCAAAACGTGTGACTTACCATTCTACTAGGTACAGAGATTGAATATAAAATGGCTGACATAAAACACTAATTAAAGTGAACAAATTATTATATAAACAGAACATACTAAAATATTGGAATACACCGAAATTGAAAAGCTGTAGTACCTTGATATTTCCTGCTTCTTTAATGGCAGAAATGATCCTATCTTGATCAGCGATCTGCATGTGACCGACAGTAGAGATCACCACATCCACTTCCTTAATTGCCTTAACCAAACTCTGGTGATCATAGAGATCTCCCTGCGTATATAATATGAACACCACGTTCACATCCATCAGAAAGTCATTGCCTAATTTATGGACAAGAAAAATCGAAATAAAAATAGTAGTCAAATGATATTATCATGAAAATAAGCTTCATATAACCAATCTCCGTGCAAAACAAACGGATATAATGTAGTATAGCAATTTCAAACAAAACAAATTAGAATTGACGATTAATTTTGGCAGCTATAGTTCCAAATCCACAAGATAATCACGAAAACGCTCGTACACTACGTTCAAAGTACAATTACACGCTTGGTTCTCTCCTGAGTTTCCCATTTCAACTTTACCAAACGGAGAAAAACCCTATTCAATGTTATGTGGACTACTTAGTAGGAAAATAGGAAAATGTAATGAAATGCTTGAGGATTTACGTACGTGCACTAGATTGACGCCCAAGGCCTTGAACTTGTCAAGGATCGGAGATTTGGCGGGGTTGGAGAGTGTGGACTCTCGGATCAGAACGAAGGTAGGGTTGCCGGCTTTGGCGCTGGCTTCGACGATGAACTTTCCAATATATCCGGTGCCTCCGATGAAGAGAATCTTGGTAGTCGAAGCCATCGGAAAGTTTCTCCGGTCAGAGATTCAGAGCGAGAAGGGAAGAATTGTGATTGCTAAAAGATGATTCGTGACTTCTGGTGTGTCTCAGTGAGTGATGGCAGTGAGCGTTATGAAAGATCCTCTTCCGTTATAAAGGCAGGCAAAGGAGTACGGTGTTATTTCTTTTGGCTTTTTAACCGAAATAATAATTTTTAAAAAAAAATTTACCAATCTGAAACACTGTTCAAACTATTTACTAAAGTAAGGCTAATGTGACAATGGCGTCAGAAAGTACGACGCCACGCCACTAGTGGCGTCGTACCTTCTGACACGACTAGTGGCGTCGTACCACCTGACGCCACTGTGTCAATTTTTTTTTATTTTTTATTTTTATAAATATTGAAGCAGATTGTGATTGGTCCACGCCACGCCACGTCAATGGCGTGGGACCCCCTGCGCCACCAGTGGCGTGAGCCTTATTTTGGTAAATAGTTTTGACTGTGCATTAATCTGGTAAATATTTTTTTATTATTATTTTGGTCAAAATCCCTATCTTTTCTTATTTTCTTATAAATTAGTATTGCTACTAATCTCAATTATAGAAATATTTTTACAGTATAATTTACACTATAAAAATATTTCTATAATTATGATTAGCATAAGAGAAAGTATTATTTTTTGCATTATTTGCCATCACTAAAATATGGATGAGCTAAGAACCCTACCAACCATGAATGTGAAGTAGAAAAGGGGCCAGATACATTGTTTGTTTACTTCAGTAACGGTATTAGGATGATGACTATGGAGTCACTAAAAATGGTCAACTGAAAAGTGAAACTCCCAAATTTTTTAATTGCAGCTTAAATTTCTTTAATTAAAAATGTCGATCTGAGTTCTAGATGAAGAGGATGGCGGGATCATGACGTAAGCACGATGATCGACATGTTTCTAGAGTCTGAAAACGTCCAGATTCACTTTCTTTTGGGGTAAGGTTGTTTGCTAATTACCTAATTCCACAAACAACCAGTCACACCGGTCCGGATTGTCTCAGTAGCTAAACCCTCAGTATCGATTCATTTGAATCGTCCAAAAGTTGATCCAAGGGTTCAAAATTATTTTTACAAAAACTGCGTGCAGTTTTTGTGAAAATTTTACAAATCCCTCTCTAGCCGTTAGATTCATTTTTGGACGGCTCAAATTTACTTCTAAGGAATACTGAGATACCCGCATCTGAGGATATCTACTTCCGTCACACACTCGCACGGACCTCACAAGCGCAATTATCATTGTGAGGATTCTCGAACGCTCTTTTTCATAATTTAAATTCATAACCTAACAATTTACATTTTTTTTTGTCCATCTGGTATCTAAAATCTAAATCCGATCGGGTCATACACTTCAGTATAGTGGGTGAATCCCAACAAATAATTTACCCTCTTCTAGAATTATCTAATAATTCTTCCTTTTTCAAAATTTTACAGCAATAATACACAATCACAATTCGGTGGGGTCATTGTCAAGGGGACCAAAATAGTTGACGCCACTATTTAAGAACTGAATTGGAAACCTCCCGATCAAATGGTAATAATGGTGAAGAGAACTATTGAAAAAAAATTTCAATTTGCTCCATTCTAAGATTCAAGTCATCTACTCTCAAATTGGATGGTTCATGTTTTATTTTTTTTTTCTTTCTTTATAAATAGTAAAACACAAAAATTATTTTCTTTTCAAAATATTTGTATATCTTAATGCAATAAAAAAAAAAAAGAGTCAAATAAAACTTAAGACTAAGACCATTGGAGTTGAATTCTTTAGAGTCATGACCAAATCCACAAGATAATCACGAAAACGCTCGTACACTACATTCAAAGTGCAATAGGACGCTTGGTTGTCTCCTTTGTTTCCCATTTCAACTTTACCAAACGGAGAAAAACCGTATTGAATGTTATGTAGAGTATTTAGTAGGAGGGAAATGTAAAGAAATGCTTGAGGATTTACGTACGTGCACTAGATTGACGCCCAAGGCCTTGAACTTGTCAAGGATCGGAGATTTGGCGGGGTTTGAGAGCGTGGACTCTCGGATCAGAACGAAAGTAGGGCTGCCGGCTTTGGCGCTGGCTTCGACGATGAACTTTCCGATATATCCAGTGCCTCCGATGAAGAGAATCTTGGTAGTTGAAGCCATCGGAAAGTTTCTCCGGTCAGAGATTCAGAGCGAGAAGGGAAGAATAGTGATTGCTAAAAGATGATTCGTGACTTCTGGTGTGTCTCAGTGAGTGGTGGCAGTGTGCGTTATAAAAGCTTAGGAGTACGGTTGTACTCCCTCCTCCTCCTTGATCATATAATATAACTGATTTTTCTCCCAAACTAATAAAAATCAATAAAAAATTTTTATAATTTTAGTAATTCATAATTTATTTCTATTAATTATATTAAATTTTAATATTATATTAATTATTGTTCTTATTTACTACCCCGGTTAATCATGAGCATATATTGAAAAAAAAAAAATTAATGATCCTTAGGAATAAATAAATACCTTATAAAAAGAATCAAATAAAATTGTTAATTGACCCCTTATAATAAAGAGGGAGTATTTGTTTTCTTATTTTCATATAAATTAGTATTATTTTTTGTATTATTTGCCATCACAAAAATATGGAAGAGCTGAGAACCTTACCAATCATGAATGTGAAGTAGAAAAAGGGCCAGATACATTGTTTAGTGAAACTCACAAATTTTTTAATTGCAGCTTAAATTTCTTTAATTAAAAATGTCGATCTGAGGCTTAGATGAAGAGGATGACGGATCATGACGTAAGCACGATGATTGACATGGTTCTAGATACTAAAAACGTCCAGATTCACTTCCTTGCTGGGTAAGCTTCTTGTTTTTTTTTTCTTTCTTTTTTTAAAGGTTTAGTAGAAATAGACAACAGTGATTTAAAAAAAAAAAAAAGAAATAGACAACAGTAACCCACCAGAACTAAGACATGCCTTTAGACTCAACAAGCGCTTATAAAAATACTTACATATTGTCCACCAGTAAGTAGAGCCGGTAAAACGGGCTGAGCCCATCGGGCCGGCCTATTTAAGCCCTGGCCCGCCAAGGGCCGAGCTTGAAAAATAGACGAAATATTTGAAATTGGCCCTGGAGGGCCTCGGGCTTAGACAGGCCAGCCCTAGAGGGCCACGGGCCGACCCTGCAGGCCCTTTTTACCGTAGCTTTTACTTTTTTTCCTTTTTAAATTTATTAATTTATATATATTTTGTATTTGTTATAAAGTTATTTATCTATTTAATTACAAATATATAATAACTATACTCTAATTTTATGATTTGGTTTATTATTTGTTGCAAATAAAGATTATGGATGTGTTCATGATGCGGGAGAAGGAATTCATAATATGCTTTTTATGTTTTATGTGAGTTATTTGTTAACATAGTTTGTTTTTGATTATAAATTAGTGATTGTAGTTATTTGTTGGATGATTTGTATTGTAATTTACTAATTATATTTCTTTAAAAAAAGCGGAGGAAAAATAGTTAAAATTTGAAATAGTAATTTCCGGGCCCTGCGGGCCGGCCCTGACCCTGATGTTCTCGGGCCGGGCTTTGAAAAACAGGTGTTTTTCTTACTCCAGGCCCTGGCCCTTCACGGGCCGGCCCTAGAGGGCCAGGCCGGCCCTGATTCCCAGCTCTACCAATAAGACCTTTACATCAACTAGTGGGTATCAAATCTTCTCTTTTTTTAAAATAAAACTCAACGTCTTAACTAAGTGTACCAATCCTCGTCAGCACTTGGTGGGTAAGCTTGTTTGCTACGTAATTGCCTCATTCCACAATCAACCAGTCACACACTCACACGAGCCTCACAAGTGCAACTACCTCTTGAAGCTTCACCCTCTTTTAGAATTTTAACTCGTGACCTAACAATTTTCACCTTCTTCTGGAATCATCTAACAATTCTTCCTTTTTCAAAACCTTACTCTAATGGTAAACAATCACAATTTGGTGGGGTCATTGTCAAAGGAACCGCGTCACTATTTGAGGTTTGAATCCAAAACCTCCCGATCAAAGGGTAGTAATCTTATTTCTATGATAAGACCTACTCTTTTTTAAAATCACGTGATAATTCTTCCTTTTTTTCAAAACCTTGTTCTAATGATACAATCACAGCTCAGTGAGGTGATTGTCAAGGGAGCCAAAGTAGGGGACGTCAATTATCTAAAAGGGAAAAAAAATTAAAAAAAATTTATTTTCTGTGTGATAAAAAGATGAATGTTAGGCAGGAACGTGATGAAAGAGTACATTCCTGAACCCGATCTCGCTATCAAAGGAAATCATAGCACATTTTTTCAATCAATAATCTCAAATGTAAAACGTGGAACACTTATTCCTGAGCAAAAAAAAAAAGGTGGAACACATATTATTTTTGGGAAAATTTCAGTAATTTTAGTCAACTCCCAATTTTTTTTAAAAACTTCATTCTAACTATGATCAAAATAAAATTAATTTTTTAAGATGAAAAGACAGTGATACTCTTCTTTTATTTTAATTTTTTTAAAAGAGAATTTACAAGACAAATAAAGACATATGCAAGACAAATAAATAGATTTGAAAGAACTTAGTGAATTAAAAATATTTTGGTCATTTACAATATAAATATGAAATTTTACAAGATAAATATGGGTATTTATGAGACAAATAAAGTAAGGATATAATTATTTTTTCATTTACAAAAGTTAATCTTATTTTGATCATAAAATGCAGTAAAATTTTAGAAAGTTTTAAGGGGTTGTTTGAAATAAAGGCAACCTGAAAGTTTTATACTTTTCTATTATTTTTTGGTAAAGTATATTTATTTATTTTTTTGCCAACTGTAAAATATATTTAATATTTTTATGTACTTGTTCACAATTTTTAACGATGTTCGAGAGGGTGACTGACATAACATGTGATATTTTTAAGTCAAAATTTTCCACAGGGTCCAAGTAAGTAAAAAGTTGTCCAAAAAAATCCAAAAAATTCACATGTGTAAAATAACTTAAGGTTTTTTCTGATATTATTTCACAAATATTAACAACTATATCATTACAACATTAACAATTAAATTAGTATATGTTAACAATAATATCCTAACAACTAAATCAATACATGTTAACAACTATATTAGTATAATGTTTTTTTTTGAAATAATAGCAGAAAAGTCCCTATGACCTTTTTCTGATATCTGACTTCTCTTTAGAACTTTTATGACAGTATTTTGATAACCTGAGTCATAAGGTAGATTCCCCCCCTTTTCTTTTTTTATACATCATGGTAGGAGAGGGGGATATGGTTCAAACCCTAGACATAAGAAAAAAAGTCAGTTAATACTGACTCTCATGTTACTACACAAGGAGCTGACAATTTTCCCTTATTTTAACCCCACAACAGAAAGGATGGGTAGGTGGTGAATGTGGGTGGGTAGTACTCTGTACTAGTGGGTAACGATGAAAAGCCGTGGGAGCGAGTCAGCCGACGAATCACACTCATTACATTAGGCTTCGCAACAGTGGGCCCAAGAAGGTGATTAATTAAATGGGTATAGGATGGGCCCCAATTCCAAAGCCCCAAGCAGAGAATGTTCTTAGCTTATAGGCTCTTAAATCTTAAAAAGGATTTGAAGTTGGAGTGATCTTGTTGCCATTGCTCGACATCATCAGTTGTCTCCATGAATGCTGCTTACAATAATTGTATTGGAAGGCGTGCCTTATTTAAATAATATTATTACTATGGCCCTTATTTAAAAATATGATATTTTATGGCGATGGATAGGTAAGCAGTCATATAGGTGGAGTACTTGCCAATATGTGTCCCTACCAATACATTTAATCTCTTTAATTATACATCTTTTATACATATATAAAAAAATTTTAGGAAAGGGGTTAGGCTCCCTCACAATTCAAGGACAGGGCGCTTGGAGCCCAATCCACCAGTCCACAGGTCTACAGGAGATACTGGCCAGAGAGTACACAGGTCTCCACCTCTACCTCCACCAGTCCACAGGTTTACAGGGGATACTGGCCAGAGAGTACACAAGTCTCCACCTCTACCTCCACCAATCCTAAGGTCTACAGGAGATACTGGCCAGAGAATACACAGGTCTCCACTTCTACCAGCGTCACCACTACTTCCTAGACCCCTAAGATGCCTCTCCCAGCGCCTTAACCAACGTAGGGATCAAACCCCCTCCCTAAAGGTGAGGAAGACCAACCCCCACACCAGTTAAACCCAAGGATAAGGATTCTTTAATTATACATCTGTTTAGACATGTATAGTATCACTTTTCACCGTCCATAAGTCCAATTTGAAGGTTCAATCGAATTTACGAGACTACATGAAAATTTTCACATAATCGAGAAAAGTTTGTACTCAATAATTAGACTTTTAAGTGAAAAGGGACTTATTCATAAACTCCTTTTTAGACTTCTTGGAGAAACACATTATCAAAAATAGCTACAGTAATCGATCTCCCTCTTTTTTGTGCTCTGTACTGCGTTTTTGTCCCTCTCTTCTTCAAAAATAATTTTAGGGTCTCGATTGGTACTAAAAGTAACTTTTTTAAAGATCCTGAAATAATTTTTTAAAATTATAATGTATTTTTCTAGTATCTTTCAATATCTCAAAGTGTATTTTTAATACTAGTTAGTATCCTAAAAAATATTTCACAATCTAACTTTTTAAACATAAATTATATTTCATAATATGACCTTTATTCAATTTGACTTTTCTGTAAATCAGACCCACTATAAGTCATTTTTCTTATCGGTATCCAAATACATACATTGTCTTCCATAATTGGCATGCTGCAACGTTATTTCGGACATGAAAGGTTATTTAACTCTTAGCTGCTCGCTGACATCAATTGACTACACCTATTCACAACATTCTAGCTTTATTATATTTATTTTTCCCAGTCCAAAATATTATTATAGTACTTTCAATTACCTCACTGAATAATTCATTGAATTTCACATTTAAACATTGATTTTATAGGTAAAATTGGCCACAATAAAAAATATTACTCTCCAATGAGTTATATCATGAATCAAAGAATTATTATACAAAGCAACTTATAGCTTGAAGAACTCTTAGAGACAGTACACTTGTATATATTAGGAAAATTCAAACTTCATTATGTTAATGGACAAATTTCTTCCTCCATGGAAGCATGTGTTAAATTAATGGATAGAGGTAGGTGTGGGAAACAGGTTTTCATTGATATCTCTTATCATTTCCTCTCTCTTTATTGTATAGACCATCAGATCAAGTTTTAACGATTGAGATTTATTATGTTTATTATAATAGATTTTTATTATATTTAATATTATAATGATATTTTTATACTGTATTAAATCACAACTTTAAAACTTAATCTAATAGTTGATGCATTAAATAAAGAAAAATATTGATAGAGACGTTCTACTCTCCATGGATGTACTATTATGCAAAGAGGAGTACTCCCTTCGGTCCTAATTATAAGATATATTTAACCGATTTTGTAAAAATTAAGGAGAAGAATTAAATTAGTTAATTTTACTCATTTTCCTAAAATATATTTATGTAAATTTAAAATTACATAAGTAAAAGTAAATCAACAGCCTCTACCATATATCTCTCAAACCTAGAATTTTTCTTTCTACACGTTTTTTTAAAAATTGAAATAATATTGTTATACACATATGTGTGTGTCTATACACAAATATATGTAGACATGCACACACACACACAATTGTGTGTGCGTGTGTGTTTACATATATTTGTGTGAAGGCACACATATATACACAGACACACACATATATACATACATATATACACAGACACACACACACATATATATAGACACCACACACACACATATATGTATGTATGAACACACACACATATACCCCCGCACACATATGTGTGCGTGTGTCTATATATATTTGTGTGTAGACACACATAGATGCATATATACACACATATATAGACACACACACACAAAGATATATTTGTGTGTGTATAGATGTGTGTGTTGGTAAATTAACGTTAGCTGATCAATAAATAAATTAAAATTCAACAATTTAAAAGTTTCACTTATTAGAAGAACATACACACCCACATACATATACTCATAAAAAACCAAACACATTTGAAAAAATAAAATGGGGGTATGTTGGAAGAATTGACAAAAATTAAAATGTTGTTATAAAATTAGGATCAAAACTAGCTCTCAAATATTATCCTATAATTAAGACCAGAGGGAGTATTAATTAGTAAAAGGACTCACCCCCGGCAAGGAAGAGGTGTGAAAAGATATCATATATTCTTGTTTTTTAAATAGATGCATGCATCCAATGGTGGACCCAAAAATTTTAGTGAGGGGTGAGAATGAAAAATAATCCCTCTGATCCTAATTATAAAAACACGTTTAGGAGGTTATCTTGGTCCTAATTATAGGAACAAGTTTTAATGTTTGTAAACTTTTTCCTAAAATACCCCTGTTGATAATTTTTCAATAATAATTAAATACAATAATAATTTAATAATAAACATATATGTTCTATAAAGTAAGTAATGCTTGCAACTTATTAATGTCACATACATCTCAATTCTATAGTTTTTTTAATAAAATAAATTTGAGCAATTTTTATCATATTTTTCTAACATCACCCTACTAATACTTCTTCTATAGTAATTAGATTAACAACACACTTATATTCTATCAAGTAAGAGATTCTACTTTCTTTTTTATTTTTAAATAAAATAATTTAAATATTTCCTTAAAACTATTTTCTTGTAACTGTCCAATGACTGATTTTTTCCGTAAAATAAATTAATAAAATATTAAATATTTTCGGCCACCCCATTCCGCCACTGGCTGGTGCAAAGTAAGATGTTCCCTACTTATTTTTCCAAAAAAAAAAAACTTCCACCAGTCTCTCTCTCAGACATCGGTGAATGAATCTAACGGGGATTATTACAAAATTAAAGTGATCTGAGTCCTATTTATACAGTTTTAACTTTTTCAATATTTTATAAACTTCTAATTTAAAAGATTTACTCTAAGCGCCCTGTCCTTGACTATGAGTGAGCCCAATCCCTTTCCTAAAATTTTCTTAGCAAAAATAAATAAATAAATAGATAAATAAAAGATTTAAATCCCTTTGAGTAAAAATATAAAATCAACTTAATAGTATATTAGGCCCAAGCAAAACCAAGTCTTATGGACCACAAAAACAAAAACCGCCCAATAGTCAAAAAGGAAGGGAGGCCCGCTTCAACAAATGGAAAAAATTGTAACAGTTTATTTTATCTTCAATAGTGTCAAGAATGAGGGTATCTTAGGAAAATAAATACAATTAACTAATTTAACTATTATTCTTAATCTCTTCAAAATCTGGTAAATAGCTCTTATAATTAGGACCGAAGGGAGTACTATATTAAAGAATCATCAAGAAATTGGTCTTTCATGCTATTTCGAAGTTTGTTATTGATTATCTTCATAATAGAGAAAGATCTTTCAGTAGTTGCTATAAAAATTGAAAGAGTGAGTATAAGTCTAATCACTTTATCAATAAGAAGGTAAATAATAGACTTTCCAGTTCTTGTTAGCGCTTAACATAAAAGCAATTTCACTTTTTCATTGAGGAAATAAATTTTACCTTGTTTTAATTTCACTTCACTTAATCAAAGTCACTTTTTATTACTACCAAATCTTAATCTCCTACAGCTGCTTATTCATTCAGCAATTCTTGCAGTAACGAATGTTTTAAGATTTTGGTCGCGATTATTGTAATTAGCCTTATAGAATGGAGATTTACTAGTATTATATATTAGCGTGAATGAAGACTAGCTAGTAATGATTCTATTATCTTATAATTCCTATTCTTCACAGAAAAAAAAAAAAAAGAAAGAAAGAGTTTTACACTTATCCATAATCCTTACAAATTTCGCTTTATTCGGGGTCTCATCCCATAATTCACACAGGCGTGCAAATATATTTTGCTTTTATTCTTGGACTCTGAAACTTGTTATTTTCTTGAGATTTTTTTTTTTCAAATTTTAGGGGGCCTACCTAACGTTCTATGTCCACCATTGCTATATACTGTGGATCATTAAATTATAAAATGTGTTGTGCGTTATTAGATTAGGTCAAGTAAATTAGTTTAGAAAAAAATAATAAATATAAAGTTAAGGAAACTAACTACGTAATTAGCTTTTTCAATTTTTCCCCAAAAAAAAACAAAAGTACTGGTTTGATTTTACCTGTAAGAAGTAACTATGCCAGAAAAATATTATCTTATGAAACGCAAAAAAAATCCAAATTAATTAAAGAAATATTGTCCTTTTCACAATCATGTTCCTGAAGCTTCAGAGAAGATTGACAAGAGGAATTTGATTACAAAGAGGATAATGCATACGAGTCAGAGAAAATTGCTTGTGTATAGCTAGCACACTAAAGTCTTCACTATTTAGATATGTTCTTTGTTGCATCAAAACTCGAGTGTCCTCTTCATAGTGCTAGCATTAACCGCGACAGTGCAGAGGGCATATACAAGATCATAGCAAAGGGCATAGCCTAGCAACAAAATAAGCACCACCAATAAAAAGATGTCGATGGGGAGGGTAACCGCTAGTAAAATGAAAAACCTCACCAAAAATAAGTTGTTGTTGGAGCATTCTATGCATACATTTTAGGGGAAGGGGAACCACTCTAGCCCCTTTGTCTGCCATTGGCCAAATGCATAAATTTGTGGGATAAATATATACATTTTTAGGCCAAAAGTATTTTTTTAAAAAAATCTAATTTACATTAAATATTTGGGATAGATTTTTTTTTGGGGGGCCATGGCCCCATTATCTCCATGAAGATCCGCCATTGAATGTATATATATATATATATACATACATATATAGTGGTTGTGGGTGATACAAGTGTTATAATTTGTGTTGTGCTAGGTTGTTTGCAAAAATGTATTGTGATAAATGCGTGTGTTGGGATCACAGAAAATGGGTGTTAAAGAAAGTTTGCATGACTAAACATATTATTACCTCTGGTTTTAATTATAGAGGTACTTTTGTAATGTAATTTATACTATAAAAATGTTTCTATAATTTAGACTAAGAGGGATATGTAGATGAGTACATAAATGTGCTATGTGATATAGTAAGCAATATTAGTCTGTTAAATATATTGCTGGATATAATTCCTTAGAAGCTTGGAAGATCCTGTATGTAAGGAGCGTTGATGGTTCGCTTATTACACTATAAATTCATAAGCTTTCACTTTTTTCTTCTGGTAACCAAAAAAATTAATTTAATAATTGTTTCTTTAAAAAAAATATATATATATAAGGGTAAAGGATTTCTCCAGTCATTGGAGATAAAACTATATCGTTTTGGATTAATGAAGGGTGTGTTTGTAATTTTAGGTGAATTAATGAAGGGTGTTTCGGTAAAATTCATATGATAAAAAGATAAACAAAATTACGGAAACAACCTTCATTAATTCACCTAAAATTACAAACACACCCTTCATTAATCTAAAACGACGTAGTTTTGGATTCACTGAAGATAAATTTATCTCCAGTGACTAGAGAAATACTTTTCCCTATATATAATGGTATATTTCTATTTTCATGCTTTTTGTAACCTCTTAATTTTTATATTAGGATTTAATCATCATTAAAAAATAATTATTTCATAATAAATAGATTTATCATGTAATTATTGAAATAAAGAGTGTTTGTTTAAAATATAATTTAGGATAGTAAATTAAATTAGTAGAATAAAAATGCAGAAATAATAATAATATTTTGTTATTATTGTTATTGTTAATATTAAAAAATTGGAAATAAAAATAATAGAATTAGAAAAAAAAATAAAATAAAATAAAAGAAGAGGGTCTTTAAGTTTAAAAGTGCATGCGTATGTACATAGAGGTAGAAATCAGGGTCTGCTTTCAAAGTGCTAGGGTCTAAAAAGGATTTGGCTTTAGTCCTATACCCCTTACCATCATTTTCCGTCCTTTTCCCTTTTCTGCCGTTGGATTAAGACTTCAACGTCCAGATTTACCATATGATAAAAATATTATTAGAAGGGAAAATGATGGTAAAAAGTGATGGTAAATCTGAATTGTTGAGATCTTAATCCAATGGCAGAAAAGGGAAAATGACAGAAAAGGAGGGTAAGAGGTACAAGACCAAAGCCAAGTCAAAGGCTTGTCATTTTAACTATTTTTCTTATGGCATTTTTTCAAAAAAATATAATTAGTAAATTATAATAATTAAAGTTCTAATTTAACAAATAAATGTTGCCAACATTATGATCTAAACAAACATAGTTACACTAAGTCATAATTAAAGGTAAATTATTGCCGACATACTACAAATACAAATAATTAATAAGAAGACTTAACAAAATAAAAAATACTTCTTATAAATGTGTCTTGAAAAGTGTAAGTAGTCAAAAAAATAAATAATTGTTAAAAAAACAAAATAAATAATACTCTCTCCGATCCTAATTATAAAACTTAGTTAATTTTTTTGGTAGAGACTAAGGAACTTAATTAAATTACTTTATATTATTTGTATTTTTATTTTTTTTAAAATAATTAATTTGACTAATAAACTAATATATAATTTAATGTTATATAACATATAAAATGATCAAGTCACTTATTTACCTTCCTTAATCTCTCTAAAAAAAAAGTCAACTAGGGCTTGTAATTAGGACCAGAGATAGTATAAGATATGAACAAAACAATCACTAAAAAATAAATAGTTTTTAATTTTAGGATTCTGAATACAAGATGTTTTTTATGAAACTTAATTCTAAAAAATATAATAACAACTAAATATTTACAATATCATTAACAAAGTATAAAAAAATCAATAATATTATTATTATATAAACAATTTTTTTTTGGAAAAAAAAAACATAAAAGCCAAAGCCTAAAATTGCGGCCCTTACAGGATTTTTAGGGGTGGGATTATGATGATTTGATCTAAACTATATTAGAATTTGAATTACATTATTTTTTTTTACAACTCTATAAATAATTTCAGGATTTTTCATTATACTGAGGCATTCCTCTTTCTCCCCCATTTTCCCTTCTTCTTTTTTTTTTTTCCAGTAATATGCTGAAATTCCCTGCCTTTCCCTTTTCCCTTTCATCTTCATATCACTATTGTTGAGGAGGAGTTCAAATTATAGCTCTAATTTATTTAATAATAATAATAATAATAAATAAATAAAATCTAATTTTTTTATACAACACAACATGCTTACAAAGAATTTAACCAAGTAATATGACTAGACTCTAAAATCCCAAGAGATAGCCTCCGGCTTTTTTTTGATACAATTGAGCAACCAAAACAGAAAACTAGCCTTTATCTAGAATCAGGATCCTCTCTAGCTCCCCGTCTGCAGTTGGCACAATCTGGAAGCCAGGCCTGAAGGAGAGACTAGATTTAGCCAAACTATCTGCTGCCGCGTTGGCCCATCTGTTAATAAGCTGAACCTCTACAGACCAATCTCGCGTCAGTACCCCCTTAATTTCTTCAACAAGCTGGCTATCTTCATGCGTGTCCATTGATGGCGTCTTTAACAGTGATACTGCGTCCGCCGAGTCCATCTCCAGAATAATATTTCGAAATCCCAAATCCCATGCGAACTTAACCCCATGCAAACAGCCCCACAACTCTGCGGTCAGACAGTCTCCCTCCCCTCCCTTGAACATGAATGCCGACAAGAATTCCCCATGTTCATTCCTGAGAATGCCTCCACTGGCCACTCCTGGAGATAGGGGCGAGAAGGCCCCATCAGTATTGACCTTCACCCATCCAGCTGGTGGCGGTCTCCATTTCTTACCCTGTTCATAGGTCGTCGCCATTGTGCCATGATTCGTGCATAGCTTGTCACTTGCGGTCTTCAAACTAGTAATCATGGCCTGGACATTAGCACTAATAGTGTGATTCGAAGTCTTCTTTCCTTCGAAAACATAGGCATTCCTACGCCTCCATAGCCACCAACAGGTTATGACAAACTGCTGTCTCCACGTCTCCCTATTTGGATCATCTCTACTCAAGGTAAGATTCCAGGTGAGCCATCGCTCCAGCCGTAACGCAAAGAATTTGTGTCGGAGCTTGGCTGGAACAATCTGATTCCATAGCTCTTGTGTGTCACGACAATCTCTAAGGAGATGCATAAGCGTCTCCACCTCCTCCCCACAAATCGGACACCCAGCATCTGTACTTAGCCTACGTTTACATCTAGCTGCATTAGTCAAGATTCGTTTGTGGAAGACCAGCCAAAAGAACATTTTGCATCTCTCTGGGACTTTTAATTTCCAGATCTTGCCCCATACAGGGTTCGGGTAGGCACTATCTTGGGTAATGACATCATATGCAGATTTCACAGTGAAGGAACCACTCTTGATCCACTTCCACCTAACTTTCCCCTGTGGCATTACCTCAACACCTTCCTGCACACTACTCCACGTACGCTTGATTCCACACCACAAATTTGATCCACGTCTACCCATGTCGATCTTTGGCATTACGTCCAAACCACAGCCATATTTATTTCTGATAACTCTCACCCAGAAATCATCTTTACGAGCAATAAGGTTCCACCCTACCTTCATTAGGTAGGCTTGGTTAGAGGAGCTGGTATGACGAATCCCCAATCCTCCTCTCGTTTTCGATTTGCATACAGAGTCCCAAGGCACCAGCGGAATTTTCCTTTGCTCCTCTGAACTGCCCCATAAAAACTTGCGGTTGCATTGGTCCAATGTATCACAAGTGCCAGATGGAAGGAGGGATGTTTGCATAACATATCCCGGGATTGCTGTGGTAACTGAAGAAATTAAGGTAGATCTTCCTGCAGAAGATAAAGATTTGATTTTCCATGAAGAAAGCCTTGTCTTCACCTTATCCACCACATACTGAAATGACTCCTTCGTTACTCGCTTATGATGTAGAGGAACACCAAGGTACTTACCCAAGTCACTAGTAATGGAGAAGCCAAGCGAGGCACACATCTCACTTCTTCGGGAGTGGTGCACATTTTTTGAGAAAAATACCCGTGTTTTTTGCTGATTAATCTTTAAACCAGAGCTAGCACAAAACGACTGCAGACATTCATTGATCGTTGCTACCTGCTCCATTGATGCTTCCGCAAAAAGGATGATATCATCCGCGAACATGAGATGAGAGATGGGAGGTCCAGACCTGGTAAGGCGGATGGGTTTCCAATCCCCCTCCTGAATAGCTGATTGGATAAGATGAGCCAATTTTTCCATACAAATGACAAAAAGGTAGGGCAATAACGGGTCACCTTGCCTCACACCCCTGGACGGATTAAAACAGTCAGCCTTGTCTCCGTTCCATAAAAGTTGCATATTGGAGCTTGCGATACACTGGCCAATCACCTGTATAAGGGAGTTGGGGAGCTTGAGTTCCTGAAGACATCCCAATAAGAAGTTCCAATTAACTCGATCATAGGCTTTCTCCAGATCAATTTTAATTGCCAGAAATCCCTTCTTCTGCTTCATATTACGCATGGAATGAATAACCTCCTGGGCCACAATGATATTATCACTACTATGTCTTCCTGGGACAAAACTGCACTGATTAGGAGCTATCACCTGGGGGAGAATAGGCTTCAATCTGTTCACAATAACTTTGGTAAGAGTCTTGTAAATGACATTACAAAGACTGATAGGCCTAAAATCTCCCACAGTTTCCGGATGGTCCTTCTTAGGAATGAGGACAAGTAAAGTCCCATTAATCTCCGTAATAGCCTGCGGATTAGCAAACAGATGTTGCACATATGTTACAACAGACATACCTACCGTGTCCCACTGATTCTGGTAGAAAAGAGCGTTAAACCCGTCAGGGCCTGGGGATTTGAGGGCTCCCATACTAAAAACTGCATCTTTAATCTCAATAGCAGATACGTCCCTATTACATCGTCTTAGTAGCTCCTCCTCAACATTGGGATAAGTCATGGTACACTGAAGGGTGGTCTGTGATAAATATCTTCTGTAAGAAGGTTAGAGAAAAAACATGTAGCCATACCTTTAATTAGAGAGATGTCATATACCCATGTCCCCTCACTATCCTTTATAGCCTCAATACGTTGGGATTTCCGTCTTTGGTTGGCTCGAGCGTGAAAGTACCTTGAATTACGATCTCCATAAATTGACCACTCCGCTTTTGCCTTCTGTGCCCAGATTAGAGATTCCTGCAACAACACCTCTTCAAGTTTCCTCCAAATAGCTAGCTGGAGCTCCTCATATTTTGGCAGTAAACCAAACCGAGCTACAGCCCTGTTGATTCCATCCAGCCTACGTAGAAGATGTTTCTTTCTCCCTTCAGTATGTTTAAAAACTTCCCTATTCCACTTCAGACAAGCATCACTAAATTGAGAGATATTTTGTGTCCACACCGCTTCATGTTGCCAAAATTTCCGAACAAATCCATCAAACTCCTCGTGAAGAACCCAAGCAGCCATGAATCGGAAGGGGCGATTCGTCTTAGAGAAATTAGAAGCTGACTCGAGACGAAGGAGTAGGGGCCTATGATCCGATTTAAAAAATGGCAAGTGTGTAACAAAGGCATTGGGGAACACGTTACTCCATTGTTCACTGGCAAGGAACCGATCCAGTCTTGCCTCCATTTGCCCGTGTTTAAATGTAAAATCTGGCCCAACAAAGCCTATATCCCTCATCTCATGTGCATCCATCCAGTTTCGAAAGTCTCGGTCAACAGTACCTCTAGAAGTGGTTGTAGACCGCCGTTCACCATGGAGTAACGTACCATTCAAGTCACCTCCTATGAGCCAAGGCCCCTGAACTGAGAGTGCTAGACGAGAGAGGTTGTCCCAAAGAACCCGGCGAGGTGCGCTAGAAGGACTGGCATAAACCACCGTGAGCACCCATTGTTTACCTGCTGCTCCAGTAATTTGCAAATGCATAAACTGATGGTGGCTTTCCAGCAAAGAAATAGAGAAAATATTATGATCCCAAAGACACCAAATACCACCACTGTATCCTACACAATCCATAATCTCCACATTAGGGAAGCCCAGTTGCCTAGCTCTTCTAACTGACATCTCCTTAGGGCATCTTGTTTCCAAAATTGCTACAAAATTTAACTGATAATGAGATTTAAGATCCCGAACGAGCGCGGGAAAACTTCTTGCTCCAGTGCCTCTAGAGTTCCATATGAGGAAATTCATTGAGAAACAATAGGGATTGGATGGGGTTTGGAAACCTCCCCCTCGGTTTTATCCTGATCAATCATGAGATCATCCATATTTTGAGGCTGGATACTCTGCAAAGGTTGCATTTCCTCTTCCATGTTACTTGGCACCGTCACATCTGGAGTATTTGAAACACCAATCTTTGTTATCCCAAGTGAATTATTAAACACATCCCCACACGGCCCACTGCCTTTTGACCCCTTCTTGTTAGCCGAATTCTCCTTTTCAATTAAAGGGGCCGAATTCCCCTTTTCAATTAAAGGGGCTTCAGCATCTTGCAATACACCAAAGGTATTCACATTGGTGGACCCAATCTCCATGCCTACACAAGATGCATGATGGACCCTACCACTTGCAGGAGGACGGTTTTCTTTCCCCTTGGTCTTCCCTTTGTTTGTATTCTTCCTTTTCACACCAACTTGGACCCATTCAACTTTTGGAGGTCCCGCTTGCTTTGACATATCCCCATTAATTATGTTATGGCCTACCAAGACCTCCTTTTTCTCATTTAACCGATGCATATCCCCTTTTTTCTCATTAATTCCTTGATCAGCGCCCTTCAATCCAGCCCCATTAATATCCTTTTTAGAATTATTCAAACGTGACATCCCCCCAAAATCTCTCCGCAATATCCGGATTTTTCCAAAAGGTGTCTCTTCCCCCACTCCGTTGCCGGCCGCCGGTACTGATCCCTCACTAACGCCACGATTTTCCTGCTGTAAATTAGCACCGACGCTGCTACTTGAAGAACTGTCACCGGTTGATTTTTTGTGTTCCTGTGCAAGCTCCGGGGGCTGGAGAGTGTCTGGGCATCCTGACTTTTGATGACCATATTTCCCACACCCAATACAAACTTGGTGAAGACCCTCATATATAATCTGTCGTTCATCCCCAAAAATGATATACGTTGGCACTAGCGGTTTCTTCAGATCAATCTCCACACAAATTCGCGCAAACCCACCCTTGTCATAAATTGAAGTGGACCGGTCGACTTTGATCATCCTTCCAATCATATTACCAATTCGTCGTAAGCATTCAGCATTATAAAATTCAAATGGGATATCCGGTAACCTGATCCATGCCGCAATATTACACTGCAAATCAGCTTTCCAAGGATTGAAATTTGGTCTCCATCTCTGAACAATCAGGTAATGATCCTCTATCATCCATGGGCCCTCTTGGAAAGCATAATCTTTATCCTCTTTGTTGGAGAAGGAAACAATGTAGTAGCCATTATTCAATGGAGTAAGCTTAAGAGGATCTTTCGGCCGCCACATCCTATTAATGCGATCACGAATAATATATGAAGGAAAGCTTGCTCCCAATACCTTAATGATAAGAGAATTTTTCCAAGGGAGGCACCAAGCCGTGTACTCATCTGCTGTAAACTTTAGAATACCTGGTTTCCCTTCCATCCTTCGCGTCTCCTGTGTTTCCTCCTCCTCTGACTCCTCCGAGTGGCAACAATCATCTTTAGCATTCATTTTGTGGAAATAGTCCTTCCATCCTTTCACAATATCATCATCGTCAGAGTGTTTTACTAAGAATCCACCACAACCAGGCGATAATAATTGATCCCTATAAGTCATCTTGGCCGGTCCCCGCTGCATTTTTTGTCTTGGTTCATTAGTGCCCACAGCCTTTCCTTTTTGCTTTTCATCCACACAGCCCGCAGCAAAACGTAGACCAACTTCGCCCAACAGGTTCTTCTGAGCACCGCTACTCCCATCACCCTCACCGTCGCCACCGCCTGACCCCTCCTTATCACCACTCGCCACCCCCTGTTTCCTCGCAATTTCTCTCGCCCCCTGTTTCCTCTCTCTCTCTCTCATCTCGAAGAATTCTTTTCTCAGAGATAGCCTCCGGCTTTAAATGCTAAAGCCAGCAACGTTATTAAGAGCTCTTATGGGGTAGTAATAAGATTTGAATTATTATTATTATTTTCTTCCGTATTAGTTTATGAGGAATAAGCATTCATAAATTATTATGATTTCTTACTGCCTTACTAAGAAAATGAAATAGATTTCCTCTTATATGTGTTGTCAAGGACGATGTTTCTGTCGTCCCTCTCTTTCTAATGCTCTTTAGGACGATGTTGTTTCGTCTAATGATCGTCTGCTTAAGAACTCCAAGAACATAAGAGTTATGTTCCACATTTATTTATAGTGTAGATATATAAACCCTGAGCCTACAGACAACAATATATGGTCTGTTTAAATTGACGTTTAAAAAATACATTCACGTAAATTAAAATAGAACTCTTCTCATATACTTACCTTGTATAACATAAATCATGTCGGAAAAATAGTTTTCACTGCTAATTGGCACATGTACATACACGGCCATGCAATTCGTAGAATGCAACTCTTGGAACAGACAAAAGTTTTGATAGTTTAATGATCATAAAACACATTGGTGAGACTTAAGGATGTGATAATAATGTCAGACAGTGTTGAAGGAATTCATACACTGTAGTGAAACTAAACTTGGCTCTATTTATTTACGACTCCTCTGTAATGCAACTTAATAGAATTTTGATATTGTGCTCCTATATATATAGATAATTAATAGAGTTGTTAAGCAGGGAGGGTCATCATCACTGTGACAGAGGCTCGTTGTGGACGCCGTTGACGGCGGCGGCGGCGGGCTATAGAAGTAGAAAGTTAAATAAGGCACAATGGGGTTAGGCGGAGGCGGCGCCAGGAGTTCATGCGAAAGGGCGGAGGATTAAACACCGTCCTGGTGTTGCCGCTTCCTCGCGGTGGTGATGAATAGACATAGATAGAGGTGGGTGGGGGAGAAAGCGAGGGAGGGAAAGAATCATTGAAGTCTGGTGGAGGTGGCGGCGACGGAGATGGAAGTTGGTGGCAAGTGTTTTGACAGGAAAAGCCGGATGTACACTTAATCTTGTAATCCGCTATTATTAATATAGTTACAGAAAGAGGAAATAGAATCATGAAAACGAGTGTGAACATTGTCTCTGCATTTGCAAAAACAATTGAAGACAAAGAAATGGGAAATAGCAGAGAGAGATCAGTATGTGTTAATATATAGGTATAATGGAATAATGACCCGCCAATGTTCCAGAGAGAAAAAGAGAAAAGAGGAAGAACACGTTAGCAAAAGAATCTTTAATCTTTAAATATAGGGAAAATTACTCACAGGTCCCAAGGAAGACACATATTTACATTTAGGTCCCATGAAATGACAAAATTATACAGAAGTCCCTAGGGACTTCTGTATAATTATTTCATATGAGTAAAAGACCTTATTGCCCTTCCTTCTTCCTTCTATTCTCTCTCTCATCTCTGGACCTTCTCTTCTCTCTCTCGCGTTTCAGCTTCCGGAGATCTTGAAATCCTCCTCCACCACTGCCGCTGACGAGTTTCCCTTCACCTCCACCGTCAGCCACCATCACTCTCACCGGTGGTGAGAACCAGCACCTCGACCTGATTTGGAACGCGCAAAAGCTCCCTCCTTCAACCATCGATTTCCAACCTTCCCATCCACCCCTTAGTCTCTCACACTCTAACGCATTCCACACCATCAACCACCATCGATTCTGAATCTCGGATGGAAAAATCGCAAATTTGTTGATTTGTGGTGAACTTCAAAAGTTGTTGTTAAAACAGCAATTGTGTGTTGTAAATATATAATTTTTTGTTGTGAATCGCCTCTGGAACTCAGATTTGAAAAACTCCATGTTGAAAAAACTTGTTGTTAAAACAAGTATTGTGTGCTGTAAATATATAATATTTTGTTGTAAATCGCCTCTGGAACTCAGATTTTGAAAAAATCCATGTTGAAAAAACTTGTTGTTAAAACAAGTATTGTGTGTTGTAAATATATAATTTATTGTTGTAAATCGCCTCTGAAACTCAGATTTTGAAAAAATCCATATTGAAAAAACTTGTTGTTAAAACAAGTATTGTGTGTTGTAAATATAAAATTTATTGTTGTAAATCACCTCTGGAACTCAGATTTTGAAAAAATCCATGTTGAAAAAACTTGTTGTTAAAAAAAGTATTGTGTGTTGTAAATATATAATTTATTGTTGTAAATCGCCTCTGGAACTCAAGATTTGAAAAAATCCATGTTGAAAAAACTTGTTGTTAAAACAAGTATTGTGTGTTGTAAATATATAATGTTTTGTTGTGAATCGCCTCTGGAACTCAAGATTTGAAAAAATCCATGTTGAAAAAACTTGTTGTTAAAACAAGTATTGTGTGTTGTAAATATATAATTTTTTGTTGTGAATCGCCTCTGGAAAACATTGCCAAAATAAGGTCATATGTTTTTCAACATGGATTTTTTCAAATATAAGTTCCAGAGGCGATTTACAACAAAAGATTATATATTTGCAACACACAATACTTGTTTTAACAACAATTTTTTCAACATGGATTTTTTCAAATCTGAGTTCCAGAGGTGATTCACAACAAAAGATTATATTTTATAACACACAACACTTGTTTTAACAACAAGTTTTTTCAACATGGATTTTTTCAAATCTTGAGTTCCAGAGGCGATTCACAACAAAAAATTATATATTTACAACACACAATACTTGTTTTAACAACAAGTTTTTTCAACATGGATTTTTTCAAATCTTGAGTTCCAGAGGCGATTTACAACAATAAATTATATATTTACAACACACAATACTTGTTTTAACAACAAGTTTTTTCAACATGGATTTTTTCAAAATCTGAGTTCTAGAGTCGATTCACAACAAAAGTTTATATATTTACAACACACAATACTTGTTTTAACAACAAGTTCTTTCAACATGGATTTTTTCAAATCTTAGTTTTAGAGGCGATTCACAACAAAAAATTATATATTTATAACACACAATTGCTGTTTTAACAACAACTTTTGAAGTTCACCACAGATCAACAAATTCGCGATTTTTCCATCCGAGATTCAGAATCGATGGTGGTTGATGGTGTGGAAGGCGTTAGAGTGTGAGAGACTAAGGGGTGGATGGGAAGGTTAGAAATCGATGGTTGAAGGAGGGAGCTTCTGCGCGTTCCAAATCAGGTCGAGGTGCTGGTTCTCACCACCGGTGAGAGTGATGGTGGCTGACGGTGGAGGTGAAGGGAAACTCGCTGGCGGCAGTGGTGGAGGAGGATTTCAAGATCTCCGGAAGCTGAAACGCGAGAGAGAGAAGAGAAGGCCCAGAGATGAGAGAGAAGAGAAGGAAGAAGGAAGGGCAATAAGGTCTTTTACTCATATGAAATAATTACACAGAAGTCCCTAGGGACTTCTGTGTAATTTTGTCATTTCATGGGACCTAAATGTAAATATGTGTCTTCCTTGAGACCTGTGAGTAATTTTCCCTTAAATATATCTTACACTAATAATATGGTCCCTTATTGACTTTTATTTTTAATTAAATATAATATTTATAATATCAAATTTCAAATACATAAATACTTATTTATTAATTATTAATTAAAAATTTAATAAGGATTTAAAAAATAAAAATAAATTATGGAAATAAAAAATTTGACCTTCCAAAAACTATACCTAGAGAAATAATAATTTTTCTTTAATTGAAATAAAATTAATAAATTAAAAAAATAACTTAGTATTGGATGCTCTTTTTGCCAAACCACATGTTTGTTTTTGTACCTTTAAAATGTCATGTCATCATCCAGTTAGCCAAAAAAAATTAAACTTGATGGTCAAACGGTATTTTTGCATCTAATTTGTAACCACATAGTTACTTTTACACTTAAAAAAAATACTTGCTGCTAGGCGCTCCTCTGACCAAAGCACATGTGTATTTTTGCACTTTAATCGTTTATTTTCAAATTATTTTACCTAACATTAGGAGGTAAGTATAAAGTATAAATTGGAAGCTTATTATATGGAGTTTACGTGTGTGCATGACAACCATTCTGTTGTCCAATACTGTTTCTGAGATGAAACAATTTTTTTTTTCTGATTCTGTGCTTTGGAAGAGTTCTGAGAATCAGAATTACGTTTGTTAATCCATTTTATTTTTACTCCGAGAATCAGAATTACTTTGGTAACACATTTTTCCTCCCCTTATTTGGGAGTTAAAAAATAGTAAGGGAGAAAGATGAAGGATTAATGGGTTATTTTTACCATTTTGTCCTTTTCTTTAATAATTAATATAATTATTATACCTTACAAATAAATTTAAATTTCCTAAAAAAATTATTTATGCAATTTGTATATTCAAAAAATTATTTATGTGGCAGCGGCAGTGGTGGGGGTGGGGGTGGGGTGGTGGCAATGGTGGTTGTGGTGGGACGGTGGTGGTGGAGGTGGCAGCGGCGATGGGGTGGGGTGGGGTGGTGGCAGTGGTGGCGGGGTGGTGGTGGCGGTGGTTGTGCTGGGGCGATGGTAGTGGTGGTGGCGGTGACGGTAGAGGTGGCGGTGGCGGTGGCGGGGGTGGGGTGGCGGCGGCAGCGTTGGTGGGGGAAGGGGTGGCGGCAGCAGTGATGGCAGCGGCTGAGGTTGTTTACGCGAGAGAGAAGAGAGGTGTTGTGTAAAATAGGTTTTGATTTTATGCCCTGTAAGAAAAAAGCTAAAATTTTTAACTTCTTTTTTTTTTCTCCCCAGCATCAAAAATAAACCGGTTCATCCTGGGAGCAAAAAAAAATCGGATTTACCAATGACAATTCCCATCCATTTTTGTTCCGGATACAGAAATTAAGAAAACAGTCATTCTGGAAGTGTTATCATGCACACTTGTTGTTAAATTATAAATTTTAAATGATTATTTATATCTCTTTATGAGTATGTTTTTTATATTTTATAGTTCAATGCTTTAGATTTTTTATGCAATGCATTAAATTTTATTCATATTATTTTAGAAGAATATTTTACTCCCAATATTCTAGGTTAACTTTGTTTATTTTTCTTATGGATATAGTCCAACGGGGAACGCATATTGGTGGTAATAAAAGAAATGTAACATATTGAATCTCTTATTCAATATTATTTTTATAATGGTTAGATATGAATATTTTTATGCAGATTAATTAAATTAAATTATTTTAATTATGACTTATCTTGTTATGGGACTGACCCTTGAGTCCTTGACCCATCCATTCATTGTCGAGACCGGTTTTTAATCCCTTGGTCTTCTATTTTCATATATTAAACCTTCTAAAACAATCCTCTAAATCATGTAATTTCTGGTTGGCGCTGATCAGTTATTTTATTTTGAAGTTCAAATTTTAAATCTCCTATTTACATTAATATCCGGAAAATAATAATAATTATAAATCATCAATAAATAAATATTAATAATAAATAGAAATTTAAGGTTTAAAAATAATGTGATTATTATAATTTTTTCTTTATCTTTTTTTTTTGCCAGTTAATTTTTTGGTTGTACGCCTTTGTCGTGATCACTCGTGTTTGATGGTTTATATGTGCCTGGTAGAATTTCTGAATAGCTTTTTTTAGAAGTGTGTCCGACAAAGTAAATTTTATTTGGATGTAAAAGTACCTATAAACTTTTCAAAACAGCAACAAAAATATCACTTCCGTTAAATGGTACAAACTTCCATTAGGTTGGGCTTCAGATTATTTTTTTAAAATGGTTTTTTAAAAGGTTGAGAGTAAAGATATCAATAAACTTTGTAAGAAGGCGCAAAAATACCATCTCTGTCAACCTACATAAACCATTACTTTTTTAATTTGTGGATACCACAAGTGCCATGTGGTTGTTAAAAACTCATTGAGCCTCATATAGTCTCTATCTCTGTCAACTCTCAGTCATCTTGTAAGCTAAGACGGCTGCTTTGCCTCTTCAGATGCGATCTAGGGTGGGGAGCCTTTGCAAATCAACTTTTTTCAACGTTTTTCTCAAAATAATGGGTGTCAATCGAAATAGAGTTGGGAGATATTGTTGAAGGGACGAAAGAGAGGAGAAAATCATCCGGTCTCTGGAAAACCCTTAACTACGACTCCTTTGTCAATCATTTCGGTCTTCTCGTTTATGATCTTTTTGTTTGTGGATGTTTTCTGATATCATTACTGAAGTTGCATTTAGTTTCAGTTGTTTGTACAAATTAGTACATATCATGTTTTACACTCTGTTTCAAACATTTTGTCATACATGCAGAGCAAAGAGGTGAAGAAGCAGAGGCCAAGAGCTACGAAGCTTGAGAAGCAGGTGACTTTTAAGAGTTTTTTTTTTTTCATTGTAAAATAAACTCTTATAATATAAGAGCTTATTTTAAATTCTGTTTGGCCTAACTTTTACTTATATGCATAAGATAAGCTAAAAATAAGTTAAGTCAAACAGGCACTTATTATGATGCCTTGAGAGGTAAGTCCAAAAAATAATAATAAAAAACTAAAAATTACTTCGCAAAAAAAATTTAAAAATTTGCTCAATAGTGTTTGACTGTTTTCATCTTTGCATTTTAAAAATCTCGTTTATTGTAAGTCGATAACAAACACTTAAGTTTTGGGGAATATACGAATTAATCTGAAATTAAATTCACGTTATATCACAATTATTAATTTTCTTTCGACTGTCTAGAAGAGCATTCTTCGATTATCTTATCCATTAATAATAAATAAATAAATAAAAATCTCTCTTCAAAGCGAATTTGGAAAAGGAAACACACCCCACATGAACTTATTATATTTCTTAAAAAATAAATACTCGTTGAGATTTCGAGCAAAAAATTAAAAATTAAAAAATAATCGTTGAACAGTGTCTTCAAAATTTAAAATTCAAGGAACGCGTCACTAGTAACGACTAACGAAACTTCTGCCTGTGAATCCAAAAGCATATAATCCGGAACTATTGTAGATTCATTGTACAGATTATACATTATAAAGAGTGTGAATATGCAAATGTTACTGTTCAGTGAATTTGATAAAAAGTTCGTGGACCGTTCTAATCAAGCAATTTCATTAAAAGCTGAAGGTGTTCATTTCCATTAGCTAAATCCAGGTTTACTTGTATTGGGATTTGGGAGCAACCTGCAAATTAAAACAAGAATAAATTAAATAAAAAGAAAAGAAAAAATCTAATAAATAATAATTCAGAAACGTAAATTCATATATTGAGCTCATTAAATTCAGTTTTAACCCAAATTAATTTTCAACCACCGAACTGAAAACTGAATTAAGCTAGTTTCAAAAACTGAACCAAATTGAAAAACCGAAACCGAAAAAATCAAACACCGAATTATTCAGTTCAGTTTTTGATTTCGGTTTTGATTTGCTCACCTCTAGCTGAAGTTGTCGCTGGTGCTGTAGCAGTCACTGGGGGTGCCGCTGGCAGTGGTGACGAACCTAGCGACGGCACCGGCGTCAGGGCGAGGATGGCGTCAAGGGACTGAAAGTATGATACGATAATGAAATTGCAACATGCAATAATTAAGACAAGAGTCACTGGTAACAGCCAGTACTGCTCGGAAGGAACGGACATTGCGGACACAATTGCTAGTATAGCTCCAGAACATGTCAAAGCAGCCAAAATGGTGAAGCAGCTAGGCATGACCTGAATATGGCAAAATATTTAAGTGGCTATAACTTCAAATTATCTTAACCAATTTGCTCTAACTAATTTAAATGGTAACTACTACTTCTATGTACAACAATCATCACAAAGTGTCAAAAAGTTGTCTGGCTACTTGCTTAATATAAAAACTAATTAACTTCATTAATCTATGGTTCCTAATAGTACAGTTTATGCATAATTTCATACCAATGTTTATCTAGCAAGTTTCAATTCAGCAACACATTCAGTTCTCTTTGTAACTTAACTATTAAAAAGTAAAAAATAAAACTTCTATAATCCATATCACAAAAGAAAGCGTATATCTAAGTATTCAAAACCAGATTGGTCAATAAATTGGTAGAGACAAATCAGCTCCAGATCAGAATATTAATCCAATAGTTAGTAGACTATTCAAGTCCAAACCACACATAATCCAACAACAACAAAATTATTAAAGCATAACTATGATGGAAATGCCAATCCAATAGAATTACCTCAACTTTTAAATTCTGATGCTTGAGCTTTATTTTCTCTACGCAACCCTAACAACAACAACAACAACAAAGAGAACGTTAGAATTATTCCAACTAACTTCAATGGTAATGGTAAATCATGAAGTCGTCACTTTATTTTCTTTATAGAATCCTTTTGTGAACCAAAAGAATAATAAAGCTCTGTATAGAAAACAATTCACTGTCAAGTCTATATATAAGCTGTTGTGAACAGAGAGCTGTGAGCACAAACAAACACATGATCCACATTATTTGGTCTTAATTAAGGTTCCAAGATGAGAACTAGTAAAAGCTTCTGTCAATAGTTATTCTTATTTTCTATGCATAGAGAAATTGAAATAACTGATCATATGAGATTGTTTAAGATAGTCAAATTTGCTTGACAAGGCAACAAGAATAAGAATCAGAATAACGTACTGTAGAACTAATGAAATTCCCTTTTGGTTTAACTTTTTTAATTTTCATGGCTAGCTACCTATAATTTTTATGTTCATATTCTATTGTAGTTCATCGTCAACAAAAGCTTCCTAAAGATGATTCATGCAGTGAGGTTAAAGGAGCTGCAAATATTCATGTACAATCACAAAATTTTGATAATTTCTGAAACTCATGAAAGCATTCAAAAGCATCACTTCCATCCAGTTGGTTCAATAAACTTAATAGGGGTGTGTTTTGACTTTTGACTCAGAGAGACTAATCAGCCCAATTTGTGCATCATAAAAAATAGTAACTAATCTTTTTTAAAATATCGTTGCGAATTATATCATATGAAAAAAGAAACATGCAAAGATATCAGCATACATAAGACAATAGCACACATAATAGGCCAAACTTATATGTGAGTTAGCAAGGTAGAACATAACAATTATTGAAACCTCTATTGCAATAATCCAAATTTATAGTCAAGTAAAACCTCCATCAAAGATAGGAATAAAAGGATATTACAATCAGCCTCTAACAGCATGAGTAAGACTGGGGCTGCAATATGAGGCAAATAAGTATATTGTAGGTGTCGATTTCAAAGAGGACAATGAACAGCATTTATTGAATAACTTCGGCTTGATTGAAACAGGGTATTGCAAAATAAAAACAACATTCTGAAGAAGACAAATGCGTAGCTAAATTTCACCAGTCTCTTTGATTTAGTTTAAAATATCATGTAACAATTATAATTGCCGTTATCTATTTAAAATAATAAATACAATTCATTTTTCAAATTTCATGTAGTGACAAATGTATTTAATTGGCCGAAGAAAAAAAAACCAGAGACACATGAAACTTACACAAAAACCAAATATGAAATTATGAACATGAAAACAAAAGGTTAAAATGGTGAAGGGATTAATTTCTGGTATGACAGGTGGCTGGATCACAGTAAAAGTCTGATTGAAATATGTGGCAGCCAGCTATCTGTAGTTGACGAGAAGCTACTGGTGTGTGATGTAGTTGCTGGAAATGGGGAGTGGGACATGGAGAGAATAAAGGGTTTAGTAACTGAGGAGGGGAGCAGATATATAACGGCTGTACCGCCTCCAAATGGACCCAAGAGTAATGACACTATCAAGTGGGGTGCCCGGTTGAGTAACAATTACATCACTGCTGATATGTATGCAATTATGAAGGGGTGAAATGGGAAGGGAGAGGTGAAGTGGAGTAGGGTGTGGAATTTTTTTTTTTTTTTTTTGCCGGGGGGGGGGGGGGGGGGGATACAGGTGTTCTTATGGTTGGCCCTACATAATAGACTATTGACAGGGGAGAGGAGGCATCGGATGATGGGAGGGAATCCTGATTGCTGCAGGTGTAGTGGAAAAAGTGAGTCAATCATGCATGTGATGCCTGATTGTTGGGTTGCTGATAAGTTGTGGCGAGAACTTATCAATAATTAAGTGATGATGCTTTTGGAGCAATCTGTGTCATGATATTATCCTCCAAATCTATGATTTTCTGAGATGTGAAATCATTAACCATTAGTACACTGTATGAAGTAGGTGTAAGAAAAACTGTATTAGGCCATAGCCCCAGTCCATGTTTGTGAGTCAGTGAATCTACTTAAAATTTTCACCTTAGCAGCTTCTTCATTGCGATTCATTCTCACTTTCGCAGACTGTAGAAGTGCAGGATCTTTTGCAAATATAGGGCTCAATGTCTGCATCTTTTGAGCTATAAGGGACTATATCCTTGGTGACACTACCAAATTTTCCGTGGTTCGGGCCATCAATCAAGTCTGCAACTGCATATGGATTGCTATGGTCCAGAACATTTGATCTTTTGTGTTTCTCTGAATTAAATCCTGTTCTCAGAAAATGACAAGTACCAAAGGTTAAACAATATCAACATCCATTGATGCATTACAATTTACAAACTGCAACACTAATTCATCCACAGGAGATAAGCCAAAAAGTACGATATGGTGAACAAGGAGACCTAAAGCCATATTTCTTCAATGATACAACAAATATTCCTCAAGGAACACAATCCGAGAGAAGACAATGATGAAAACACTAATGTAGAACTTTCAACTTCATAAAGCTCATCACTGAGATCAACGTTTCGGGAAAATGTTTGATGTTCGTACCACTTCAGTGCTTCTATACCCCCAAAACACACACATTCACTACGCCCACAGTGGTTTCCATGGAGCTTTAAACACTATGAAAGAAGTCAAAATAATATTTTATTAGCTTAAATTCCACAGTAAGTTTTTTTTTAGCATGAATTCCAAAGTGAGTTCGATTCTCTCATATGCTAAATATTTTTAGCTCACATCTATATCAATCCATGCGCTGAGATAAACTAGAAAGAAAACAGAGAAAATGTAAAAAAATCAACAATAAAACAGGTGAAATGATCGCAAGAGTTAGGAATGCTGAGCAAACATATGGGTAAAATGCGGCTGAAAACACAATAAAAGAATGCTCAGCAACTAGCGACCAACATTGTCCCGGAAAATGCGATTCAAGCGAGTGCGGTAAAGAGAAAAGAGTCAGGAAATACCATCTGCAGGGCGTTTAGCCGGTAGCAAACCAACCGTCGGAGACTCCATGAATGAAGAGGGAAAAGCTGAAAATTACAATCAGGAACCAAATATAAAATGCGTGAACGATAGTATCAAAATGATAGTGAAGTAGAGGAAAAGAAAGAAGAGAGTGAGCCTCACTCCTCAGCCCTTTCTAAGAAATTGAGACCATTGAAACAACAAGTCTGGTTAACGGCTCAGATTTAAGCACTAATTGGGGAAACTAATTTATGAGCTCCTGATTCGTTCAAGACGCCAAAATGGCTATAGATCGTCGACAGCGAGGATTTCATTGGCCCATCACTATCATGCAATTTTTTTATCAGATAAAAAAGGATACCCATCAAAAAAAAAAAAGGGATAAGAGATCCATATTAACAATTAAGAAAAGGAGTGGAATATTATCATTAAAAAAAAGGGATAAGAGATCCATATTAATATCCATCAATAATCTATAATGCATAATCTACAAGTAATAATATAAAACTTGTAGCTGAAGGAAAAAAAAAGATAAAACTTGTAACAATCTCCTCATTTTTTAAATGTATGACATCCATATTAATAATTAAGAAAAGGAATGGAATATTATCATTACCATTTTTTTTATCACTACTAATGTCACTATCACCTTTTCACTGTTAGATCAAAATCTCAATAGGAGAGAGAAATGATAAATGTAAATAAGAGATCTAACAATGAAAAGGTGATAGTGACATTGACAGTGACAAAAAATAATAATGACAATATCATACCTATAAGAAAAATGGGAAAAAAAAGTCTTTCCTTAAGTTTTGATGGGGCGAGGAGGCTCTCCTTTCCCCTTCTAACCCCTTTCCTTATTTTTCCTTTTCAGCCTTCAAAATAATAGTTGAATGGTTTAGTTTTGGTTTTACGCAAAATATTGTTTTATTTTCATTACTATAGTATTAAACTATTCATATCAAAATTTAGCTATTTTAATTTTAGTAATCTTTTTTTTTCTGTTAATGAGTAATTTTGTCTCAGCTAGAAGTTTTGGGATAATTTTGCGTAGAAGGTATAAAAAATGAAGCAATTTTATCCCGACTATTTTCTCAATTACTTTTGATTGTTAGTTGATCAAATATGCTAAGCTAACGATCCTCGTTTCATCTCGTCATTTTTTTTAGATTCAAATTTAAGCTAAAGGTCCATATCTCATGTATTTCATTTTATTTCAAATTAAAGTTATATTTAAAACTTTTGGGGTAAATTTACACATTAACAAAAATAATATGGATGACTTGTAGATTATCAACTCAACATATGTGATCAATTAACGATCAAAATTAATTGGAATAACAGTTATAACAAAATTGATCATTTTTTACACTTCTAGGGGGAATTGCCTCCAGAAAAACTTTTGAGGTAGAATTGCTCGTTGTTGAAAATTTTAGGGCAAAATTACTCTTAACCTTTTTTTTTTTCCTGTAGTTTAACATTTTGATAATAATTTTATAAGAAAATCAAACATAAATCCTTTAAATATTGATCTAATAGTTATAGAAAACGAAGATGAGAGAAGAGGATGCGGAAGGAAAATGGAAGGTTTTTTTTCCCATGAGATCATATAAATTTTTATACACAATATTGGTACTGTAAAAAATTTGTATGCACAAAGTAGTACCGTGACTTTTCCTTAATTCTTTTTATTAATAATTAATAAAGATGTGTGTACTCTGATTTACACCTCTCGCAAGTAAAATTTCTAATGAAGAACTCGTCAACAATTTTTTTGCGTGATACTCCATGAGTATTTAATTTAAAATCTATTTACCTAATTTGATTAAATTGAGAAAATTAGTTAAGTTAGTTAATATGACATATATTTTTTAAATTATCATAGTCTTTTTTATTAATTTCTTCCTTTCTCCTCCTCCTTGATTATTATTGGGAGAGAATTAATAAAGATAAATTAGGAAAAGATTGATAAATATAAAAAAATTGTCTTATATATATGAAAAAGATCAATTCCTAAAATATATCTTATATTAGAGATCAAAGGAGTAATTATTAAAAGTGGGAATAAAGACGGGCATGAACTTGAAGAGGGGCTGCATATAAATCAGGCCTATAATCCCCGGTCTTAAGGAGCCCTTTTGGAAGTTACTTTTAGAGAATAGATTTTAGGATTTATGAGGTAAAAATGATTTTTGTAAAATAGCTTTTGAAAAGTAACTTTTGAATCAAAATGAGTATTTGGATAACTTCAGAACCTAGATTTTGACAAAAATTTACCAAACACCCCAAAATTTATAACTCAATGTCTCAATTCATGAAACCATAATTTATACAATTCAAATATAAAGTTCTCTGCCTCTCTCTACTCTTTCATCAGGTTTTTTTTAATTTTTTTTTAAAAAACTGATCCTAATGGGCCCAGCTCTTTAGCCCTTATGCTCATTTTAGGAACTAATTTTCAAGCCCAGCCCTGAATTTTTTTTAAAAAAAATTTTTTTTGAAAACAGAAAACCTTAAAAGGCACTGTGATGATGACTCTCCCTGCTTTAACAACTCTATTAATACCTTAAAAGGCAAAAAGAGGAATTTCGTCTTCTTCGTTTTTTGCAAGGGGCAGTTAACCGTGATCTTCTGGGATTGAATTCCCGCATGTAGTTTGCTGGTTATTGTTTCATTTCCTGTTTATCCTTTGTATCAAAAAAAAAAAACTCTATTAATACCGGCACTATTAGTAGTGCAGTGGTATTGGGATTCATTTCTCCCATCCCGGTCCTGGTTCAATCCCCTCTCCCCTATCGCCTTGTATATAAAAAAAAAAAAACAACTCTATTAATTAAATCCCAAAATAATCAAGGAGTAGAAGAAATGAAGGAATTAAGAAAAGTTATATATGTCACGTTAACTAACTTAACCAATTTTTTCAATCTAATCAAATTAAATAAATATATTTTAAATTAAAAACCGGTGGAGTATCATGGAAAAAATTGTTGACTAGTTCTTCGTTGGAAATTTTACCTGTGAGAAAGATGAAAATCATAGTATCAGCACCCCTATGCATACGTCTTTATTAATTATTAATAAAAAAATTTAAGGAAAAGTCACGGCACTACTTTGTGCATAACAAAATTTTTAGAGTACCAATATTTTTTGCGTATAAAAATTATATGTTTTCATGGGGGCGAAACCTTACCTTTTCCTTTTACATCCTCTTCTGGATATTTTTATAAAATTATTATCAAAATGCTAAACTATAGCAAAAAAGGGTTAAAGGGCAATTTCACCTTGAAAGTTTTTACTAATGGACAATTTTGTCTCAGAAGTTTTTTTCAGGGGTAATTTTTCTCTGAAAGTGTAAAAAAGCGATCAATTTTATTTTGACCATTATCTTAGTTAATTACTTAATTTTGACCGTTAATTAACCAAATATGTTGAACTGATAACTACATTATTTTTATTAAGGTACAAATTTACCTCAAAAGTCTTAAATATAACTTTGAAACAAAATGAAGTAGATGACATATGGATTTCTAGCTCAAATTTGAACCTAAAAAAAATGATGGGATTAAACGAGAACTGTCAGCTCAACATATTTGATCAACTAACAATCAAAAGTAATTGGAAAACCGTCGAAGTAAAATTGCTCATTTTTTTATACTGTCTACACAAAATTACCCCAAAACTTCTAGGACAAAATTGCCACTTAACTAAAGGGAAATTGTTAATTATTTAAATAGCTAAATTTTGATATGACAAGTTAATACTACAATAAAGAAAATAAAACATTATTTTGTATCAAACCAAAACTAAACCATTCAACTGTTATTTTTAAGGTTGAAAAAGAAAAATAAGAAAAGGGGTAAGAAGGAGAGAGGAGCCTCTCCTCTCCCCATTAAAACTTAAAGAAAGACTTTTTTGTTATTTTTCTTATGGAATTTGATATTGTTACTACCATTTTTTGTTACTATAAATATCACTACCATATTTTTATTGTTAGATCATAATCTCAATAGGAGAAATGAATAATAAAGGTAGATAAAATTTTAATCTAACAGTGAAAATGCGGTAGTGACAAAAAATAGAAGTGATAATATCTCATCCCTTTTCTTAATTATTGATATGGATGTTAGAAGTGACTTTTGTTTGTGATGGGAACTTGTTTGATATAGCTTTTAAAAAGGTAGATGAGATGGAAAATGACTGAAAAGGGTATGAATCGAATTCTCACACACACACATATGTGTCGTATAAAATATGATAATTTGGGATAAAAATTAAAAATAAATATAAACTTGCCAAGTAAAATAGTAAAATTCCATTAAAAAATTGATGAGCTTCTACGTAAAAAATTTAACAAATGGACCCCAAATAAAAAATTGATGGGGGAGGGGGGCAAATGGTAATTTAACAAATGGACCTCACATAAAAAATTGATGAGCTTCCACTAATGGAATTAGAAGCTACAAATGGGAGCTTCAAAAAAAAAAATCCCATTGCCCATTGAAGTCCATCAAATTAAAAGTGTTTCCAAACACTCTTAATTTTTTTGATGGACTTATTATCCCATTATAAGTCCCATCTAATGGGATAATAAGTCCATTTGAAGAGTTCCCAAACAGGCCCTTAACTTGTCAACACCAGTTTGAGATAGACCATGTGCAGGGTTACACAGTTCTGCCCAGAATGCACTCACCGAGTTTATTATAATTAGGCTATCACATGCTATAAAGGCCTGATGTTTGGTTGAAAATGCCTAATGCGTGTGGAGTAGAGCCGGGAAATCGGGCCGGGCCCGTCGGGCCGGCCCTTTTAAGCCCTGGCCCTGTAGGGCTCGGGCTTGAAAAATATGTCTGAAATTTGAATTTAGCCCTGCAGGGCCGGCCCTGTAGGGCCTCGGGCTTTATCGGGCCAGCCCTGTAGGGCTTCGGGCCGGCCCTGCAGGCCCTGTTACTGTAGCATTTTCAGTTTTTTAAGAAAAAAAATTAGTCCAAGAGTGCCAAGAGGAAGAGGCTAGGAGGCACATATATAAATACATAAGAACTATACTCTGATTTTATGATTTGGTATATTATTTGCTGCAGATAATGATTATGGATGTGTTCATGATGCGGGAGAAGAAATTCATGACATTTTTACTCCTGAAGCACAGCCTTCTGCTCAAAGTGAAGCACAATCAAATATCTATGAAATTGATGAGAGTGATGAAGAAGGTGACAGTTGACAATGATAGTGGTATGCTTTTATATTTTATGTGAGTTATCTAATGTTATTTAGTTTAATACTTCTTAAGTTTTATGTAAGTCAATTGTGGACAATGATTTGTTTTTCATTACGAATTAATGAATGTGTTTATTTGTTGGATAATTTGTATTGTTTAGATATTAATGTTGATAATATTTATTTGATAGATTAGAACTTTAATGGTTGCAATTTACTAATTATATTTCTTTGGAAAAAACCTAGAAAAAAAATAATTAAAATTTGGAATAGTAATTTCCAGGCCCTGTAGGGCCGGCCCTGGCCCTGGTACTATCGGGCCGGGCTTTAAAAAACAGATGTTTTCCTTATCTCAGGCCCTGGAGGGCCGGCCCTGTAGGGCCCAAGCCCTGGAGGGCCGGGCCCTGTAGGGCCGGGCCGGCCCTGATTCCCAGCTCTAGTGTGGAGTCAAAATATTTAATTGTTGTAGCCTAGTCAATGGTTTACAGCCCCTTGACAAAATCAACAAAGCCAACCATGCCAGTAACTCCTAACGGTCAAGTTAACTGTTAGGGTTTTTAATGGAGGAGTAATATTGCTATGTTTTTAAACTTCAGGGGTAATATTGTTACGCTGAAAACTTCAGGAACAAAATTGTTTCTTGGCGCATACTTTAAGGGCAAAATTGGACCTTAACTCTATTATCTATGTACACATATTTTAGTTAATTTTAGATTTTTTTTTATTGAACTAGTTTGCATTATTTAATTATCATACCAATTTTGTACAAATGAAGTAAAAGACTAATGTTTAATAGCCAATATTTATATTAGCGTTAAGTAGTAAATTTGCCCCTGGAAGTATACGCTTACGACCAATTTTGCCTTGAAAGTTTTTTTTTAAAAAAAAAAACTCAATATAGCCCCGGAAGTTTAAAACATAGCAATCTTACTCTTTTCCATTAAAAAGTTAACGATTAACGTTCACTTTTTTAAATGTCAACATTAGTCTTTTAACGGAAAAGAGTAAAGTTGCTATATTTTTAAACTTTCAGGACTACATTGAGTCAATTTAAAAAAAAAAAAACTTACAAGACAAAATTACTCTTGGACATATACTTTTAGAGTAAATTTGCTACTTAACCTTTTATATAAATAATTGAATTATCTGCGGAAAATCGGTAAAAGATTCCTGCTTAGAAAGCCTAATATATTTTTCTGCACAAAGAATAGCTGTACTTTACAGGATTTTAGATACAAAAAATATCATTACCCGAATGCAAGTCTTTTTAACCAATAAAATTTTTACATTAAGAATTTTCATCAACTTTCTTAACTATTGAGGATTCCAATCTCAAATAGCATACATCATTTATCCGACTTTTAACATTGTTAAATTGGTAACAGAAAATTGAAAATCACATTCTATGTTCATCGTCAATCTGACATACTTAAAATGAAATTGGATGGTTGGAATTTGATTCAATTTTTATATTTAAAATATTTTATTTTATTTTATTATATACAGAACCTAAAATAAAAAATAAGTTTATCATTGTTACATATGAAAAAAATTATCTTTTCAAGTAGTGGCATATGTTGGGAACAATTTGGCGCCCCACTGGAAAGAAGTAGATGTAACAACTTTTAAAGTTGCATACCAATGCGTAAGTCCTATCGTCCTCTAGGCCTCTTGTTTTGGCATTTGGTCTTAAACCACACTCAAATGGATAATTTGAACTTCTTTGGATAACCTTAAAAACGCTTTTACTTTTTTAACGGACAAAAACTTATTTATATGTTTATCTCGTGCAATAAAAAAATACTAAAAAAACATTAAAACAAAAAACAAAAAAGAAAAGAGCCACGTCCCACAGAGCCAGCTGTGTCAGCATTCAATCCTTCCTCTTTTTCTTCTTCTCATTCTTCTCCGCTGAATTCTTCAACTGCAAGAAGATCATTACAGATTAGGAAAAAGAAGATTAAGAAAAAATATGAAGAGGACTGGGTCGAAAAACTGAAAAGAACACTTAGTTGAACTTACGACAATTTTGAGAATGCGGACAAAGATTACAGCAAAATCAGTCAAGAGGATCCAGGCATGCTTCACATAGTCCAGATCCCCTAAGTGAGCTCTATCAATTATTTCTTGAGTGTGGACTACAATGTAGCCCAGAAACACCAAAAGCCGATAGTATAGCTGCAAAGTTAAACAAATGAAGTCGTGTCAAATTTAGAACCAAAGCTTGTCAGATGGCATTTTAACTTGTAGCACAAAGTAAAGCTAACCATGATTCAGAATTTAGACTGCCTCAACATAATTCAACCAAAACATGAATTATCGTAAAAACCTACCTTGAACTTATTAAAGTCACCAAAGAAGAAAGAGGCGAAGTGCAACCACATAAGAATGGACAATCCAGAAGAAACCAAACCACAAAGAATAAGATAAAGGTACTCTCGGCGCCTTGACACCAAAGCTGCCGCTGAGATTCAAGCAAAGGCCAATGAAGTTCCCACAAAGGCGATGACGATAAGCCTGAATCAACGAGAGGAAAAAATGTTAATAATCGCATAAACTCAAGGACCACGGAAGCCACTGGAATAACACTTTAACAATGAGATTAATGTAATTGACCAAGCAAACAAACTCAAAACCCAAGGATGCCACTGTAAAGTCAAACAGCTTCAGAGAGACAAAAAAAAGTAAGAGGGAAGCGAACAGATCCAAAAAAAAACAGCGCTAAGGATGACAAGTGCATTTAGCAAGCCTCATCTTTTGGCTTACACGAAAAACCACCTTCATTGAAATATGAATATGATATTATCTTGCATAACGGCTAACAGAGTCAGAAATATAAAGGTTTAATCCGTTCTACCCAAATATAAGGGAAATCAGTACGCACAATGAGCTCAACAAAAATGAATGGAAGTCGCAGCCCAAATTGGAAAACACAATCAAGAAGAGAATGCAATGGCAATTTAATAATACCTTGGATCAACATGAATAGCCAAATCGATCAAAAGTCCAATGGAAGCCCCCTGAAATAAAGAGGAAGCCAACAACAAAGAAACTCTCTTTTTCTGCAAATCATGAAATAGAAAGTGAGTCACAGGTGCATTGCAGGACCATAAGATATAGGGTTAAGTTGCAAATTTACCCCCTAAATGCCTAGAAGTTTTAATTGTCAGAGTTTGTTTTTTCTCTTTTTTTTTTTTGGGGGGGGGGGGGGTGTTTTAACGGGTGGGACCGTGGGTCAATATTGACGACATTGAATCCAGCAACATTGCTCCTGCGCAAAAGCTTCTAGGAAAATTCATACCTAACCCAATAGTAGAATGTAAGTAGAAGGCGCAGGAGCCGGCAGATTCATACCTCTTCATAAGGAGGAGTATACAGCAGCCAAATAATGCTCCCCAGGGATGCGCCTGCTGTTAGAAAACCGCCAATGTTCCAGAGGAGATGCAGGTAAGCTCCAACGGCAGCAACAACCACAGCGCAGCTTGAGACTAGATAAACCTGCAATAAATTTCAGAGTGAAGAACAAATGAAAACTTGGACAAAAAAACCCTAACTCATGATTTCAGATGTTCACGATCCCACCGTGTGTCAATCTAAATCACGACGCATGAATACAAATGAGAACCCTACACACGTATACATATCTACATATATACACACACATACATACATAGATACACACAACCATATATATATATATATGTTTGTGTGTGTTTATATACTCAATAATTTTAAAGTTTCCTAAAAAAGTTTATACACTCATATACATATACTCACCAAAAACCAAATACACTTAAAAAAATAAATAGGGTATTTTAGAAAAAAAAATTGACAAAAATTAAATATTATCCTATAATTAGGACCAATGTCAACCCCAAATATTGTCTTATAATTAGGACCGGAGGGAGTAACATATTAAAAAGCAAAAAAAGACCCCAGAAAAACAAACAAACAAACAAACCTGTTTAATGTGGTTCTGAACAACCAGAGAAATCTCACGGAAGTTATTGAGAGTATTGTAATTCCATCTATGTCTATTCTTGAGAGTAATGTAATTCCAGCGATTTCTGGAAGACGATTGAGAATCGGAAAAAGAAGTGAAGGCGTCCATCGGTGTGGAACAAAATCACAAAAATTCACAGTAGAATTCGTTGACGTACGTGGAAGAGCAAGCAAGAAAGGAACCAGAGAATGCAAACCAATACACGGAGGAAGAATGGTAGATCATCGTGATTCTTATATAGTTATATTAGAGTTCTCCGCCTAGTGGCAGTTTGCTATTTCTTCGAAATTTCCTATTATTAAATTACTATACTATCCCTATGGAATTGCGTCTAACTTTGTCGTCCCTTGTAGCGCGTTCGCGAAATTTAATTTCTTTCTCATGTTTTTTTTGGTCAAAAATTTCTTTCTCGTGTTTAACAAGCCAAACCGAAACAATCAATAAAATCATAAAATCACATCAACTTCCTCGATAAGAATACAAGTCCACAGAATCAACAGGAAATTGTTCATTAAAACCTTCTATCTAAATTTAGAAATCAAATCGCTACATAATGATTATTAATGATGACTATTAATAAAGATTATTTCTAATCCCTACAAATCAAGGATTCTTATAAATCCCAAAATCATTTTTACCTCATAAATCCCAAAATCTATTCTAATTTCCAAAAGGGCTCCTCAAGACCAGGGATTCATGCCCGTCTTTATTGCCACTTTTAATAATTACTCCTTTGATCTCTAATATAAGATATATTTTAGGAGTTAATATTGGTCTTATATATAAGACAACTTTTTTATATTTGTCAATCTTTTCCTAATTTATCCTTATTAATTCTCTTTCAATAATAATCAAGGAGGAGCAGAAATGAAGGAATTAATAAAAAAGACTATGATATTTTAAAAAATATATGTCATATTAAGTAACTAAACTAATTTTCTCAATTTAATCAAATTAGGTAAATACATTTTAAATTAAATACTCATGGAGTATCACGCAAAAAAATTGTTGACGAGTTCTTCATTAGAAATTTTACTTGCGAGAGGTGTAAATCAGAGTACACACATCTTTATTAATTATTAATAAAAAGAATTAAGGAAAAGTCACGGTACTACTTTGTGCATACAAATTTTTTACAGTACCAATATTGTGTATAAAAATTTATATGTTCTCATGGGAAAGAAACCTTCCCTTTTCCTTTCACATCCTCTTCTCTCATCTTCGTTTTCTATAACTATTAGATCAATATTTAAAGAATTTATGTTTGATTTTCTTATAAAATTATTATCAAAATGTTAAACTACAGAAAAAAAAAAGATTAAGAGTAATTTTGCCCTAAAAATTTTCAACAACGAGCAATTCTGCCTCAAAAGTTTTTCAGGAGGCAATTCCCCCTAGAAGTGTAAAAAATGATCAATTTTGTTATAACTGTTATTCCAATTAATTTTGATCGTTAATTGATCACATATGTTGAGTTGATAATCTACAAGTCATCCACATTATTTTTGTTAATGTGCAAATTTACCCCAAAAGTTTTAAATATAACTTTAATTTGAAATAAAATGAAGTACATGACATATGGACCTTTAACTTAAATTTGAATCTAAAAAAAATGATGAGATGTGTAATGTAAAGAATCAGAAAATTGTGTGTATTCATGATAAACGTATGTGCATTTATACAAGAGAGAGGAGCCTTAGTATTGATGGCTCTTTATGATAATTTATGATGATTTTCTCTAATTCCTGATTGTTAGAGATACTGATTGACTATGTACTAATTACAATATATTTCATAATGATTACAATTTATTTCCTAATAATTATAATATATTTCCTAACACTCCCCCTCAAGTTGGAGCATATATGTTTGTCATGCCCAACTTGTTACAAAGGTACTTAACCCGTGTCCCATTTAAGGCTTTCGTTAAAAGATCTGCTAGTTGGTCATTTGATCGCATGTGCCCTTTGGATATAACATTTTCTTTTATCTTGTCACGAATAAAGTGATAATCAATTTCAATATGCTTCGTACGTTCATGGAACACAGAGTTTGATGCTATATGGAGCACTACTTTGTTGTCACACCATAGTTTTGCAGATAATACTGTGGTAATTCCGATTTCCTTCGTGAGCTGAAGTACCCACACAATTTCTTGCAATACCATGTAATGTAAAGAATCAGAAAATTATGTGTATTCATGATAAACGTATGTGCATTTATATAAGAAAGAGGAGCCTTAGTATTGATGGCTCTTTATGATAATTCATGATGATTTTCTCTAATCCCTGATTGTTAGAGATACTGATTAACTATGTACTAATTACAATATATTTCCTAATGACTACAATATATTTCCTAACAAGATGAAACGAGGATCGTTAGCTTAGCATATTTGATCAACTAACAATCAAAAGTAATTGAGAAAATGGCCGGAATAAAATTGCTCCATTTTTTATACCTTCTACGCAAAATTATCCCAAAACTTCTAGCTGAGACAAAATTACTCCTTAACAGAAAAAAAAAGATTACTAAAATTAAAATAGCTAAATTTTGATATGAATAGTTTAATACTATAGTAAAGAAAATAAAACAATATTTTGCATAAAACCAAAACTAAACCATTCAACTATTATTTTTAAGGTTGAAAAAGAAAAATAAGGAAAGGGGTTAGAAGGGGAAAGGAGAGGCTCCTCTCCCCATTAAAACTTAACGAAAGACTTTTTTTTTTTTTTCCATTCTTCTTATAGGTATGATATTGTCATTATTATTTTTTGTCATTATCAATATCATTATCACCTTTTCTTTTCATTGTTAGATCTCTTATATACATTTATCATTTTTCTCCCCTATTGAGATTTTGATCTAACGGTGAAAAGGTGGTAGTGACATTAGTAGTGATAAAAAAAATGGTAAAGATAATATTCCACTCCTTTTCTTAATTATTAATATTGATGTCATACATTTAAAAAATGAGGAGAATGTTACAAGTTTTATCTTTTTTTTTTCCCTTCAGCTACAAGTTTTATATTATTACTTGTAGATTATGCATTATAGATTATTGATGGATATTAACACTAACTCTACTCCATACCGGTACTCCGGTAGTCTCCATCTTCTTCGTCTTTTTTTTTTTTTTTTGATAGGTATACTTTTTTATCTGATAAAAAAATTGCATGATAGTGATGGGCCAATGAAATCCTCGCTGTCGATGATCTATAGCCATTTTGGCGTCTTGAACGAATCAGGGGCTCATAAATTAGCTTCCCTAATTAGTGCTTAAATCTGAGCCGTTAACCAGACTTGTCGTTTCAATGGTCTCGTACCCCAAAATTCTGAAAATGGTCTAAAAGCGACGCTTCGCATGTCACAAGTATTTTTACTGTGACCCAGCTACACCACCCACGAGTTGTTGGCTGCCGGTTGGGTTGCTCCACCGGAAAACAATCACGCCGAAGCAAAGGTCAGTCAACCCCCGTTTCGATTGATTCTCGTTCCGAAATTTTGAGCCTTCTAAAGCTGTTCCTGGTACGATTTGCGTTTCAATTTCTAAAAAAGGGCTGAGGAGTGAGGCTCACTCTCTTCTTTCTTTTCCTCTACTTCACTATCATTTTGATACTATCTTTCACGCATTTTATATTTGGTTCCTGATTGTAATTTTCAGCTTTTCCCTCTTCATTCATGGAGTCTCCGACGGTTGGTTTGCTACCGGCTAAACGCCCTGCAGATGGTATTTCCTGACTCTTTTCTCTTTACCGCACTCGCGTGAATCGCATTTTCCGGGACAATGTTGGTCGCTAGTTGCTGAGCATTCTTTTATTGTGTTTTCAGCCGCATTTTACCATATGTTTGCTGAGCGTTCCTAACTCTTGCGATCATTTCACCTGTTTTATTGATGATTCTTTACATTTTCTCTGTTTTCTTTCTAGTTTATCTCAGCGCATGGATTGATATAGATGTGAGCTAAAAATATTTAGCATATGAGAGAATCGAACTCACTTTGGAATTCATGCTAAAAGAAAACCCACTGTGGAATTTAAGCTAATAAAATATTATTTTGACTTCTTTCATATTGTTTAAAGCTCCATGGAAACCACTGTGGGCGTAGTGAATGTGTGTGTTTTGGGGGTATAGAAGCACTGAAGTGGTACGAACATCAAACATTTTCCCGAAAAGTTGATCTCAGTGATGAGCTTGATGAAGTTGAAAGTTCTACATTAGTGTTTTTATCATTGTCTTCTCTCGGATTATGTTCCTCGAGGAATATTTGTTGTATCATTGAAGAAATATGGCTCTAGGTCTCCTTTTTCACCATATCGTACTTTTTGACTTATCTCCTGTGGATGAATTAGTGTTGCAGTTTGTAAATTGTAATGTATCAATGGATGTTGATATTGTTTAACCTTTGGTACTTGTCATTTTCTGAGAACAGGATTTAATTCAGAGAAACACAAAAGATCAAATGTTGTGGACTATAGCAATCCTTATGCAGTTGCAGACTTGATTGATGGCCTGAACCACGGAAAATTTGGTAGTGTCACCAAGGATATAGAGTCCCTTATAGCTCAAAAGATGCAGACATTGAGTCCTATATTTGCAAAAGATCCTGCACTTCTACATTTTGTGAAGTTGGGAATGAATCGCAATGACGAAGCTTCTAAGGTGAAAATTTTAAGTGGATTCACTGACTTACAAACATGGACTGGGGCTAATGCCTAGTACAGTTTTGCTTACACCTACCTCATACAGTATACTAATGGTTAATGATTTCACATGTCAGAAAATCATAGATGTGGAGGATAATATCATGACAAAGATTGCTCCAAAAGCATCATCAACTGTTGTAATTATTGATTCAGATGAGGAAGATGATAGAGATAGGAAACCTTTTCTTCCATTTCAAGAAGTTATTCTGCCAAAACCTGTTGTCTTGTCTGCTACAAACGACATAGTTGTAAGTGTCTATCTGTTCTGTTAATCATCAAGTGGTGAAAGCGTGAAATAATTGTATGTTTGTGTATTTGAGCATTTTATTTTGAAAGTTATTCTTGTCTGAATTTTCTCCTGAAATGACCCAGTTATGTAGATTGTCATCAATTTTCCTTTTAAACTTTAATGTTCGACCATAAAGACACCCACTATCAGATAAACACGTACTTTGGATTACTGCATGTGGAAATAGTTTGCTTCCTGTTGTCGAATACTGACAATGTGGATATTGTGTTTTTTGCCCTTTTAATGACAAGTGTGGATGTTGTATTTGTTGCAACTTATCATGACAAGCTATATCTCCCCCCCCCCCCTTTTTTTTGATTTGAATTCCTTTGATATTTTATTTGCAATTATTGTTAGGTGTACCATGGTCCCAAAGCACATAATCGTCCCACTGAGCGTCATGTTGGAGGTCTACATTTAAAATCTGAACCTTTTCTAGATGGCAAAGACAGAATTGCAGGAGATAAAGGTGCTTTTATTGGTATTCAAGAGGAAGACAATCCAGAGGCTGATTCAAAGGATGACGGGCTTGAAGATATTTGGAGGGAGATGTCAATGGCAATAGAATGTTCCAAAGTATGATTATGTTGCCTTGTTATTACTTTAAAAAAAAATGTGATAGTGTTCAATTAGTTTACGTGCCACTTCATTTTAAGTATTTGCTCTTTTTCCTTGCATATCATCGTTTTGTCTGCTTCTTAAATATTCTGTGTTAAGGGTTGCTGAGATGTGTAATTTATCTTTCTAGTGAAGATAAGGAGGGAAAAGGGAGAATGGATGAATGTGGGGAAAATAAATTGGCATGTAAGAAATTGTGGTGTTTATTTTTTGAGTGGGGCTATCAACACAATGCTTAACTGACTTAATTTAGAACCTTGTGAAGAATTCTGTGCTTTTAGACCTGAGATGACATACCCTATTTTACCAGCCACCTTTGAAGAGTATTTTCCATGCATGTGCTAGAGGTGTTGCACACAAATTCTTATGGAATATAAGTGTGAATGATGACATTTGTTCCCCTTTCCCCTTTCTGATCTCATATGTTACACTTTCTATAGCTCTCTTTGTCTGATATATTCCTTTTGTAAAATTGCTTTACTGTTTAGATAGTATGTTCTTAATTTCTCTACCAAGGAGAATCACCTATAAAAATACAATGGGAAGTTAGATTTCATTACTTATGCATGATTTTTATCTCAACTGTAGATCATGTGTATTGTACTTTACTGTACATCTTTGTCAAAAATGAGGATAAGCTTATACAGCAGATCAAATTCTTAACTTTCTTAGTATTACTGACCAACTGCTTCCTTGAAAGTTCCACTAACACTTTTTTTTTTTTAAAAAAAAAAAATTCTATTTTCACCAGGATGCTGCTATGGATTCTCCACATGATGAAGTTGAAAAGGGTGGGGGCGACTGTGATCACTCTTTTGTTTTAAAAGATGATCTTGGTTATGTTTGTCGCGTTTGTGGGGTCATTGACAAAGGAATCGAAACCATATTTGAATTCCAGTACAAGGTTAGATACTTATATCTGCATTATATTTTAATTGGTAAGACATTTCTGGGTTTGGACTTTTTTTTAACAAGATTGAATTGAACAAAATAAATTTCGTGAATTTCCCCAATGGGGAGAGGGAAAACCCTAATTTATTTTGCCATGCTCAAAATTCTTTTTGTGCTACTTTGGAAACATCTAAACTTTAAATTGAAGGCTAGGCTTGTTGGAATAGTTTTTGGGACAGATTTACAACCAGAATAAGTAATTTTCCTGATTAATTTGCTGGATCTAGATAATATTGCCTTTTGTTGACTTTGGCGGGAGTTCAGAAACATAGTCCCTGATTTATATTTGCTGGACTAAGATAAAAATTGCTTTTGTGCACTGTGGTGAGAGTCCAGAAACATAGTCCCTGATTAATATGTTCATTTTGTTAAAGGTTAAAAAGAGTACAAGAACTTACGCGGCTGATTCATGGAATGCCAAAGACAGAGCTTTGCCTGAGGTATCAGGGCTTAAATTTGGTGAAGATGGTCTGGTCATAACTGAAATCTCTGCTCACCCTAGGCATTTGAAGCAAATGAAAGCTCATCAAATTGAAGGCTTTAATTTTCTTGTCCGGAACCTTGCGGGTGACAATCCTGGTGGCTGCATCTTGGCCCATGCTCCTGGTTCTGGGAAAACATTCATGATAATTAGTTTCATGCAAAGTTTTCTGGGCAAGTATCCTACTGCTCGACCCCTTGTGGTTCTTCCCAAGGGAATATTGGCCACTTGGAAAAAGGAGTTTCAGACATGGCAAGTGGAGGACATTCCACTCCTTGATTTTTACTCTGCTAAGGCTGATGGTCGATCTCAGCAACTTGAAGTTTTAAAACAGTGGGTAGAGCAGAAGAGTATCCTTTTCCTAGGATACAAACAATTCTCTTCAATTGTCTGTGATACTGGTACTGGCCACGCATCAACGTCTTGCCAAAAGATATTACTTGAGGCTCCTTCTATTCTAATCTTAGATGAGGGACACACACCGAGGAATGACAATACTGACATAGTTCAGTCCCTTAACAAAGTGCAAACTCCTCGAAAAGTTGTGCTATCTGGGACGTTATATCAAAATCATGTCAAAGAGGTGTTTAACATTTTAAACATTGTGCGTCCAAATTTTCTCCGTTCACAGACATCTCGACCTATTGTTAGGCGCATTAAGAGTAGAGTACATGTACCAGGTGTGAAGGATTTCTGTGACTTGGTTGAGAACACTTTGCAGAAGGACCCTGACTTCAAAAGGAAAGTGGCTGTCATTCAAGATTTGCGTGAGATGACAAGTCAGGTACTTCATTACTATAAAGGAGATTTTCTTGATGAGCTTCCTGGCCTTGTGGATTTTGCAGTTGTACTCAATCTTTCTCCCCGACAGAAGCAAGAAGTCCATAAATTAAAGCACATATCCAGAAAATTTAAGATAAGTTCTGTAGGAAGTGCTGTTTATCTTCACCCTAAATTAAAGCCCTTAGCAGAAAATTGTGTTGAGAATTCTGCTATATCTGATCTTGTGATGGATGAGAAAATAGAGAGTCTAGATATGGATGATGGGGTAAAATCAAAGTTCTTTCTTAAAATTCTGAGCCTATGTGAATCAAGTGGGGAGAAGCTTCTAGTGTTCAGCCAGTATCTCTTGCCTTTGAAGTATTTGGAAAGATTGACCGTGAAAAGGAAGGGGTGGAGTCCAGGGAAAGAGATATTTGTTATATCAGGCGAATCAAGCTCTGAACAAAGAGAATGGGCCATGGAGCAGTTCAACAATTCGCCGAATGCAAAAATATTCTTTGGCTCAATCAAGGCATGTGGAGAAGGCATATCTCTGGTCGGTGCATCACGTATTATCATTCTGGATGTTCATCTAAATCCATCAGTTACACGCCAAGCAATTGGCCGTGCATTCCGACCAGGTCAGACCAAGAAAGTCTATGCATATCGGTTGATAGCTGCTGACTCTCCAGAACAGGAAGACCATGATACTTGTTTCAAGAAGGAATTAATATCAAAAATGTGGTTTGAATGGAATGAGTATTGTGGTTTTCGTGATTTTGAAGTGGAGACGGTTGATGTGCAACAATGTGGTGATGTCTTTCTGCAGGGTCCATTGATAAGAGATGATATAAAAGTTCTGCATAAAAGGTCAGTGGTAGCCTCTCTTGTCTTCTAATGAAGTATATATTGGACAACCATGCAGTTCTCTCTTAACATTAACAATAATCTGTGTATATTTCATGTAGGCCTGGGCACTCTGGTGAGCTCGATGGACGGGGTTAACTCAAGTTATTCTGCGATTACATTAGTTTGATGTACAGTCAAATGTGATGTGGTAACTGTTTTGGCCAAAAAAAGTGATGTAGGAGAAAATGGAATTCAGCTTCCGTAAACATGATCCTAATAGCTTTGTAAATGCTCATTAGTCAGGTCATTAGGCATTGCCTTTCTTCGATGCCCTCAGTTTTTATTCGAAAAAAGAAACAGTCTTGTATTGGTTTTGCTTGCGGTTATTCGCATCATTACTTGAAGGCCTGAAAGCCGAAGTAGTTTTGTTTGGCTATATTCTGAGACAGCCTCTTCTTCGTCCATTCTTCGATTTGGTGAAGATGTTGTGACAAAGGGATGGTTTTCGTAGGAAAACAGAATCTTCTAAAGAAAACCAGCAATTGATGCCCCTCCTGTCATATTTCCTATTTTTATTAAAAGAAATTGCATTTAGGTTCCAAACAACAGAGAAAATGAAAAATGTCAAGTCCTGTAAGATTTTTTTTATAATAAACTCTAGTTCTGCTTACAAGTCTAAGTGCGTTCATTGACAAATCGACGTGTGTCCATTGACAAGTCGACAGTTGGAATATATTGCAAACACGTCACATGGGACTTGAATACAATTTTGAGATCTTATGGGACCAATTTATTATTATTTTTTTTGCTTGGGACCTATATGCAATTTTTCCTTTTGTTAATCTTACAATCAAAATTTAGTTCATTGTTCATGTTAATGAGGCTTGATAAAATTTTATGCTCACCCAATCATTTTATTGGTAAAAATATAAAATGATCATCAGATAAAACTAGATTCCTGGATAATGTTTTATGCAATAATGTAAGGTTTCTAAATGAAGATTTCCCTCCCACAATTCACACCCCCATTAAACTTGTACAGAATTAAACTTATACAGAGTTGAACTCACAACATTCTGTTTAAAGACCTAAAATTGGGGTCTGGTGTCATTAGGATTTAAGACTTTGGTAGACAATGCGCTCCTTCGCTAAAATTGATTGTGCTGAAATAAACATAACTTTTTTTAAAAGTATGTCAGATTCGAACATATTACATGTGGAAATACTTTCAGCCTCAACAACAACACATGAAACTTGAAGTTTATGACTAGATATGGCATATTGTGTATTTGAACAGAAACTATACTCACTCATGTCCTTATTATAAACACTTCTAGCACCTTTAATTAAGTAACATGTTTACTTTAAAATATTAATGTTTTTCACCAAATATCCCTAATTAACTATAACAATTTATAACGAACCAACCAAATTCCTCTAATACTTTTATTGAGAGTAATTTTGATACTTTATGGAGAAAAACTAATTTTAACTAACCTCGCTATTTTAATATTCATGTCTAAGTTGTTTTCAGGTACTTACCGTAGGGATGGGAGAGGGAGTATTATCTATTACTTATAAATACTCCCTCCGGTCCTAATTATAAGGCATAGTTGACTTTGTTTGGAGAGATTAAGGAAGCTAAATAAGTTACTTAATCACTTTATATGTTGTATATCTTTAGATTATATATTAGTTTATTAGTCAAACTAATTACTTTGAAGAAAAAAATAAAAATACTCTAAAGTAATTTAATTAGCTTCCTTAATTTTTCCAAAAAAGTCAACTATGCCTTATAATTAGGACCGGAGGGAGTAGTATAATTTGTTGATTTATTATGTTATATTTTTTGTCATAATATTTCATATTAATTAAAATTTCAAGCTTAGAACTAAGTTTTTAAGGGGTTCACATTGGGTGTTTTTCTCTTAGGTGATTCTTAGGTGTTTTTCCCTCTAATTAGAGGGATTAGGCTTTTTTTTTTAATTTTTTAAATTTTCTATTTATTGAGATTAGATTATATGCTGTATCCTAAAATTTTTTTTGCACCCAATATCCCAGATTAATTAATTTCCAAGATATTAGGGTTACAGGAAAAATGTTTCTTAATGCAAGACTGAAAATTAATTAATTTAAGATATTGGGTGCAAAAAAAATTTCAGGATCCAGCATATAATCTAATCTAAATAAATAGAATATATAAAAAATTTAAAAATATATATATAAAAAATGCCTAATACCTCTAAATTGAGGGAAAAGTACTTAAGAAGCATTTAAGAGAAAAACACCCAATATGAATTCGTTTTTAAGTCTTCACAAAGTCATATATCTTCAATAAGACATGAACGAACTGCAGGATTCTTAATTTGATAATCGTGCAACTTAATGTTTGTAAAGTAAATATATAAATGTTAGTCTTAATTCGGCTTTATTTTTATTTTTATTTTATGCATACTGACCTTGTACGATCTCTAATTGCATCATTTTGCCACGATATTCAATGATCGGGACGTATATATATGTATCTGTGTGATTTAATTTGCCTTACTGGCTTAAAATTATTGAATATCGTGGCAAAATGATGCAATCAGAGATCGTACAAGGTCAGATCTTAATTCACACACACACACTCATATTCTTAATATAAGATTAATAACTTTTTTTCAAAGATTAAAAAAACTAAATAAGTTAGCTAATCTTCAGTTTTTTTTAAAAAAATTAACTAATTATAGCATATGCGTGTATTTTTCATTATATATTAATTCATAAGTAAGACAAATTACTTTAATATAAAATAAATAAATATAAATACTTTACAATAATTTATTAATTAGTTTTCTTAATTTCTCTAAAAGCATGAATTGAATCTTATACTCCCGCCGATCCTTAATATAGGAGATACTTGAGGAGTTAATATTGATCATAAATATAAGATATGTTTTTCATATTTGTCATTTTTTTTTTTCTAATTTACCCCTATTGATATTATATCAACAATAATCAAGAAAAAGAGTGAATAAGGGAATAAAGGAAAATGACAAGTGTGTTTTAAAAAATGCATATCATATTAAATAATTTTTTTAATCTAATCAAATTGGATAAATATATTGTATATCAAGGACCGGAAGGAGTATTATATGGAACGGGGGTAGCATATAACTAATCCATTATATTGTCTCCAGTCCTTAATATAAAACATTTTTTACCAGATTTGATTATATTAAAAAAATTATTTAATATGATATATATTTTATAAAACCCATAATCACCTTCCTCAATTATATTCCTTCATTTCTCACTGCCAAAATCTAAGACTTAAAGAATATAATTCAGAGAAATATTCTAGTTGTATTGATTCAGACGTGCAATGCAGTACTTATATATAGTAAAGCCTATGGCTAACAGATCAGTGATAGAGCGTAACAAGTTGCCAACTTGACTAACACGTGTGTGTGACTAATACAACTGTCAATCACATGATAACAGATCAGTAACTAACTGAGAACTAATTACAAGCACTAATACTCTCCTCCTTTATTGTTGGGGTGCATCAATAATAGTGATAAATTAGGAAAATATTGTCAAATATGAAAACTTTGTCTTACATTTAATATTAAGATCAATTCTTTAAATATGTCTTATATTAAGAACTGAAAGGATATTAATTAGCTGAGTTTAACTTTCTCAATATATACCTTGGAATCTTGGATCTGCTTCAAGATCAGAGTTGGTCCTCAGGAACGTAGACTCTTTCAAGAGACTTGCCAATCTTGTTCTCTCAAAGAGATACAAGCTCATTAAATGAGTAAATATTAGCCTCTGGCTTCATGTACACAGTTTTGTTCAACGTTCTTGGATCATCCACTGCTTTTATTGTATACTTCGCAATATCTTCCTCTTTGTTTAAAACAGCTGCGTTCTCACATAATTAAGAAGGTGATGAGTACAATATGCAGTACTGAACAACTTTGAATCATGCATTTAGATATAAAAAGATTCACAAACAAGATTGAAATACGTACACAAACAAGATTCACACAACCAAGGTCTTGAATTTTTCAGTGATGGGTGACTTTGCGGTGTTGCAGAGAGTAGGGTTGGGTGGCCTCCCGTGCCTCCGATGAAAAGAATCTTGCTAGTTCCGGCCATTATATCGGTAAACTTCACTGGTGAATTATATTTTTTTTTGGGTGATGACAAGTTAATAATTTGTGAAAAGGTGATTAAGTAAAGATAAGTTATTTAATTACTTGATAAGGCTGTGGGTTATTGTTTTGTGAAAGCCTTCCATGGCTTTTACCTTTTTTCTTAATTTAGATTTCCAATAACTGGAAAACAAATCTGTTATGCATGTCGTCATTTATATGATCTACGTTTAGCTTCTTTCTCTCTCTCTTTTAAATATTGTCTATATCTTCAATAACTGCAATTTAACAGAACAATAAAGAAGAAATTAAAGCACAAACAACAAACACCATGTTGATAGAGAAAAGGAAAAGAAGATCACTGACTATTCCTTTGTGGTTCATGGTTTAAGCTTAAGATTTCCTGGATTTATCACAGGAACAGTGTTGGGAAGAACTTGTGTCATTCTCAGCATGGTGAACTTATATTGGATAAATGCTTGAATCTGAATAGTAAATCCCAAACTTCTTTGTAATATAGCACTCCTCCGGTCTTAAGTAGAATATAGTTTGTCGTACAAATTATATTACAAACTGTATTTTATATTTCGGTTAACCACTAGTATTGTTTTTCTGGAATAAGAAGAGTCAAATTAGCAGTCCTTTGATTTACTTGAATCTGTACTCGTCAAAACCTTTGGAGCTAGTGTTAAGCATAATGAACTGCGATTTACTTTTTGACAAAGGAGGGATCATCGTTCTCCCAAAATGTGTTGCCAATGTCGACCTTGGAGACACCGAAATGACTGCATTCCTTAAAAAATTACTGAGACTCAAATCTTTAAGGAATAAACTTGTAAATATCACAACGGTGTAATCAATGAAAAATATATATGTCTGACATGTTTCTACATCTCACGCTCATCCTTCACTCACATGTGCCTCTGATAACCAAGGGTTTGAACTTGTGGTGGTGTGTGTGTGTGTGAATTTGTTCAGTGTGCTGCAGGGAAGTGTAAGCCAGTCTTGCTTTCATCACTGTAAGGTGGCCCCCGTCGTGATAGTTCCTCCAAAAAGTTTATGCTCCATTGCAATTCTTGTAGCCTTGTTTGTTAGCACATCAGCCATCAAATTTGAACAATTTTAAGTCTTATTTGATTATATTATCTGTTTGTTTTCCCTCAAAAACATTTTTATAAAACTATTTTTTGAAACAAGTTTTGAAAATAAATAAATAAATAAAAATTGCTTAGATAGTTACCTTAAAAAAAATATGTTTTTGAAGTGACGTGGCAGCGGCTATCGCTAGTGGTGACGTGGCAATGGTCATCATTGATAGTTTTTTTTTTTAGTTTCTTTTTAAAAAAACATTGTGTGTTTTATTCTTAAAGACAATTTATTAATTTTTTTTTTGTTTTTAAAAACAAAATCAAACAAGGCTTTAGTTTCTGTGATTACAGGTGGTGGACAAGAGTCATTCATCTAATGACTAGATCATACATAGAATATAACTTATCTTTCAAAAAAAAAATACACCTATAACTTACTTAGAGTACGGAAGGGGAAGGTTACTTGCTTCCCTCCCTTCATTTGGTATAGAATTTTGGAGGGGAAGGACCCAAATCATCCATCCCTCGGCTCCTATTAATTATGCCCAAATGCATTGGAAGAAATTCGACCTCGAATCCAACATGTCATTTAAACGGGCCCATGTAAGATTCGGGTACATTATACATAAGTGGTTAAACACACACACATTACAATGTGAGTGATACTGTTTAAAGATTACTCGTAAACTAAAGGATAAATGAGAAACTTAAAAAGAGGAACGAATTGAAATTGCAAGCCAGCCCCATATTGCCAGAGAAAATGGCACTGGTAGAGCGTATCATGCAGAGAGGATTGCAACTAAGGCTAAGGCAATAATTCTTATATATTTTTTCTTTTTAGAGGGTCAAGTATTCGTAACTTAAAATGTGTTATATGCAGAATCAAACCCCCATCTTAGAAGATTTTTCATATAATTAGGCTACAAGACCATGTATAGACTATAGTCAGATTGAAGAGTGAAAATCTTTATGTTTTACAAGAATAGTGAACGTAAGGCAGTCATGCTTGTTGTACGCTATCAATCAAACTAAAAGCTTTGCCTACTGCTTGATTCACCAGATGGTTAAAGAAAGGGAGGATAGGCGAGAGTTGGAATTTTTGGTGGGAAAAAGGAGGTGAAGAAAACAACAGACGCACAACGTTGAAAAGTATAAGCAGGGGGCAGAGAGGAAGCAAAAAACCTGAGGAAACCCAAGATGAAGCAACAACAACAGATCTCCAAGCAAGACGATGAACAGAATCAGTAAGAGCTGCTAGAGACACAAGAAAAGCATCACAAGCACGCCTGATATATAGTGCCGGAAAAGTGCCAAACAGGCACCGGAAAAGCACCAACACAGGTGCCGACTAAAGAACGGCTAGAGAGAAACCCTCTGCCTTCAACTCTTCGCTCTTGCTCTCGTACTATTCCCTCTCCATCTGTGTAAGTCTTTGATGGCTATCAACCTTCTTATCTACCGAGGTTGTTTAGTGTTCTGTTTTCCATTAGTTTTCAAGTGTGTTGTTTTATAGTTAGTTACTTTGTTGTCTTGAAATGTTTGGTTTACTTTTATTTTGATGCAGGGCAGCCCAAATGTGTTGTAAAAAGTTTGTCTTTTATTTACAAAAGCTTGTCAATTAATTTCTGACCTACTAGAAAGACGGGAAAAACATTTTATGGGCATTTCCATTTCGGGAATTCACATGAACATGGTAATTAAAAATTCGTTTTATCACTGCGATTTTACATTTTTATGATTTTTTTTCCATTAAAGCAATTTTACTAATTTTCCAAACGTTTTTAAGTTTTTACGATTTTACTACGTTACGATTTTACGTTTTACGATTTTTCATTCTCCTTCCGTTTTCACGTAAAATCTACGTTTTCACTACAATATACATGACTAAGATAAAATATATGTATTGTAATTTTAGTAAGGGAGAAGTTAGGAGTTATATAAAGGTTAAAATGAGAGACCAAATCATTTTTCAAAACACAGTTAATATATCTGAGATCAGTTATACATTAAATTTTTAAGGTAAATGCATAATTTATCTCTTCACTTATTATTGGGTTGACTTTATTCTCACGTGGTATTATACATAATAAGTAGGGGTTGAGTTGGAAGATTGTTAAATTTTATGATAAATTTAATGAGGTTTAAAGTTTTTCTTAGTATGTGTGAAAAATGTTAGAATTGCTCTATAAACATAACAACAGAAATATCTAATAAGGTAAAAAGAAAATTTTCTTGCATCAATTATACTCCCTCCGTCTTTATATATAAAAGCCTTCTTTTATTTTTCTCTAAATGTAAATTTTTTTTAAAGTTTGTCTCAATAATAAATCAACTTTTTCCCATTTTGACCTTAATTAATTATTATATTATATACATTCTCTTTCATCATTTTCTCATTATTTTTCTCTTACACCCTTTCATAAATAGGGGCATTTTTAAGAAATAAATAAATTTCCTACATAATTATTATATTTACCTATTTTGAACTGGTTTTTATAATATCATGATTCCGTTGAAAAGCTCTTTTATATAGGGACGGTGCGAGTATATCCCAGTAAATGTTGAACGGAGAGATGGAAACATGAGCCTAAAGTGTAAAATTAAATAGTGGAGAAAAGGATGCTGAGAGTGTTGCTAGAAAAAGTACGATTTTTATCAACTTGGTTAAACAGGTCGGTGCCTACTTAGTTTGCTAAATTAAAAATAGGAAAATCTCTTTAAAGTCTTTAAAAAAGTAACAAAATGTAAAAAGGGTCTTTCCAATATTAAAAAAATCTCATTAACTACTCTTTTAATTAGTGATTAATAACTCCATATGCGGTTTTAAAAACTCTTTAATATTTTTTTGACATTAAAATTTTTTGTAAGATTTTTTTGATATTTTCTTACTTAGACTCTAAAGTGATATTTCCATTTTAATTCTTGAAGAAATCTGACGTGGAAATCTATCCAAGTTTATTAAATTAATATATTGTCATAAAGGAGATGAGCTCACAATTAGGGATGGAAACAGATTAAGTTAGACTAGGCTTCACTCTTAACAGGTCAAATCTATTTAGCTACAAAGTGACTTAAGTGCCTGTGGCGTGTTATAGGCTTTTTAAGCCTGGCCTCTTATTAAGGATGCCTTTTTTTTCAAAAAAAAACAAACTTTATAAGTAGGCTAACAAGGCATATACTTTATCACAAAACATGCCTACTTTAAATAGGTAAAAAGGGGCTACTTTAAATAGGTTGAAAATAAGTCAAATTACATCAAGTGTCAAAATCTTAAGGGAGAGAAGAGAAAATAATTACAAATTTATCATTTTATCTTTATAACATAGCAGGCCAACCTGATAGCCTTAAAAGACTTATTGATAGCCTACACTTGGCTTTTTAAGAAAAATAGGTCCTAAGCCAGACCTAGTCAAACCTCGAACAGGCGAGGCTACCGTTTGACCTTATTTCCACCCCTACTCGCAATGAACGACCACACCATATAAAGATACGTTGAATGTGAATCCACTGATCCCAGTCATCAAATCCATCACGAAAACGAAATCGTGGAAATTTCTTCTTTACGCTTTTGGTTCAGAAAGGCCCAAAAAGGATGAAGAAAATGGCCGCCTTTACCAACTTCGTACATCGTGGTCGATGATCAGAGCCACTGGCTTGGGAGGCAAAGCAAAAGGCTAAAAATCCATCGTTTTGTAGGGTGAAGCATTCAAGATAATGGAGCCGGTGATTGAGGACGTGGAAGAGTACAGTTACAGAGAGGTGATACTTCCGTCGCTGATTCCGAAGGTGCCTCCGCCGGAACTTGATCGAGAAACAGGAGAACGAAGAAGAGGAAGAGACATTGTGATAGCCATAGATCACGGCCCTAACAGCAAACACGCTTTTGATTGGGCTCTCACTCACCTCTGCCGCCTCGCCGACACTATTCATCTCACTCACGCCGTCTCCGGTTAAGTCCATTCCCAAATCTCTTCATCTTTCTCTTTTCTTATTTTACTTCACCGGCACAATATATGATATTACCCTAATTTCTCTATCTAACCCACTTTCTTTTTCAGACGTCAGGAACCAGGTTGTTTACGACACCACCCAGAGCCTGATGGAGAACTTAGCGGTTGAGGCTTATCAAATCGCAATGGTTAGTTCTTTTTTTTGGCTCCCCTCTGATTATATGATAGCGTTTTGAATGGTCCTTGAGATGTCTGGTTTGTAATTTTTTTGTGTGTTGTGTTTTTTTTTTTTTTTTTTTGGGGGGGGGGGGGATTAACTCAGACATGAATTGTTTTGTGGTCCATGGTGTAAAAATGTCTTGTATTGATCACGGCAAAATGTTGGGAAGAAGTGAATGCTCTTTTCAACATGGTGAACCTGTACAAGCATAACTACAATTTTATGAAATCAAACTGAGACTTTTTATGCTTTGGCTAGATGCCTGTGATACCAATCAGATTTGGCAATTCGATTTGCAGCTTCTTTTCAACAGTCGGAGTAGTATGTAACAGAGTTTCTTGTCATGATGGTTTACAAATCTTATATTGCTTTTGATGATCCTGTTCAAGTTTTGTTTGAGTCTGGTGCTTGTTTTGATGATGATATGGTAGTACTGATATTGGGGGTGGAAGCAGGTGAAGACAGTGGCTCGGATTGTACAAGGTGATCCTGGAAAAGCAATCTGCAAGGAAGCAGAGAGAATCAAGCCTGCGGCTGTGGTTCTGGGAACCAGAGGCAGAAGTTTAATTCAAAGGTTTCATTTAACTTTTCCAAAAAAATATGCCTCACATTATTGATGCAATATGCCTCGAATAATAGTTCTAAGCCTGTGAACTTGTCATGAACCTGTGAGAATTGAGTACAACCTTCTAGTATATATGTCTTAAATCTGGATAGAATATTTTGGATGATGCTTGGACAGGTCAAAAGCCTCATATGTGTGGGTGGGTTGTTATTGTTATTTTGAATTTGAATTTCTGGAGTTCTTATGTATGTATATTTGTCCAGTGTGTTGCAGGGAAGTGTTGGTGAATACTGCTTTCACCACTGTAAAGTAGCCCCTGTCGTGGTGGTTCCTGGGAAAGGTCGCCATCCTTACTCTCCATTGGAATTCTTATGAGATTCAAACGAATTTAATTTAGTTTCATTACTTGCAGATGCTGGAGATGAGTCAATCATCTAATGCCTACTACATGGGTCCTTAGATAATGCTATGTATTTCTCAAGCTTGTGCTTTGTATTTATTGTTTGATTTGAATGGATTGGATTGTATGTGTAACCTTATAGACTAGTGTCACCAAAATGCTAGAGGATCAAGTGAAGATGGGAGTGTGTTTGTATTTATATGGAACAAAATTGCATCAGCTGTAATTTTCAGATCACCAGGAATGAATTTGAAGAGTCATTGGAATTCGGCCTCTTGTGACCAAGGTTTAATTAAGGGAAAATGACGATCAAGCCTCAAAATATCAAATTAATGACGCTTAGGTCCTGGAAAATTAAAAATGGAAGCTACATAATTCCGAGAACCAAGAGTTCCCCTATTGGCCATTTGGCCTAGACCATCCATCGATATCAATTTTACCTAGTATGATGAGTATTTAATAGAGGGAAAACTTTAGAAAAACACCTTCAAAAAATCAAAATTCTAAATTAGTTTTTTTTCTTATGTCCAATTCACAACTCATTTTAGTAAGAATACAACACTTATTTGAGATTTTCAAATTTTGAAGATATTTTTTTAGAATTTTCCTTTATAATATAAGAATTATTGAACTTTAAAGTTGTCTGCCCAGTGATTGTCATGGTTTTTTTTTTTTTTTTTGGAGGGGGATTACTGGGATCCAAAAGAAACATAATTACCAAAAAACCTTACAGCGGATAAGCAACATGTAATAGTAAGTTTCACTATAGGAAATGATAATATGTTCATGCGTGCTCGCTAATTGTTGAGACTTTTTGATGATTAAAACCTTATATCGATTCTCTCCTATTTTTACTGGAAGCTTGCGGTGGTAAGTTTTGATGAAGGAAGTAAGGGAATCTCTCTTGGTTTTTAACAAGGGTTCACCGTGTGAGTGTGAATAAGAAGGAAGGTAAAATCCAAAAGCAGGTCTCACAATCTAAGAGGAACAAAGGGAATCTTGAGGATCTTTGGATGAGAATAGGTCCCCCACACCCAATAGAAGGTAAGGTTCTTATTTTGTGATGCCAACAAATGCAAAGTTGACAAGAAAATGAAGCAACAAGATAAGTAGACAGAGCAAAGCTGCAATTAGCAACCTTAAATGGTCCCCCCAATTCAACCCCTTGATAAGCCCCTTTCATTCTTATTAAGACACCATTTTAATCTCTCTCTCTCTTCATCATTGGATATGTCTTCTTCTATCAGCTTCTTCTCAATCCGTCCCTTATAACACAACATTATGATCAGAAACACAAGAGTAACACATCACGGCGATTGTGGCCGCTTCCATGTTTCTAGTAGTTCTATCACTCGAATGTTTGGTTCGATGAATTCTTTTATGCTTCTGATTCTTTGCATCATGAGATGTTTTCATTCGCTTGAAAGACACGTAAAATTATTGAACACATTCAGATCATTCATGAAATCTGCCTTCTTGGTTCCCATATGAGTCCACCCAAGCACTTACTCAAACCTGATTTAAGATTTTCAAATTTTTGATATCTTTTTTTTTTTTTGAGATTTTCCTTAGAAAATACTAGTACTCGAATTCTTGTCTTCTTTTTTTATAACTTTTTGGGTCATTTGACGTCTAACGCTCTTTTGAATCTTATTATCAGGTATCCAAGCAACCGACTAATCTAAATCAAGGCTTTGCGATCACGAAACCTCTTCTAAAGGATCTTTTTGTACAAAGCAGCTCAGATTAGACTCAATTCACCCACTTTATAGTCTAACTAATCACCATTAGGACAAGCACCTTTAAAATTCAAATTCATGTCTTTTTTATCAATTAAATTTCAAAGTAGGAATTTTTCACTGATTGTCTGGAAAAAAACATTGAACAGAATGATTCATATAATTCATTTTAGGGGCTCTTGAAGAACAGAAAAGGGAAGCTAATAAATAGAACACATGGAAATTCCTACCCATCTCCCTCCTCTTGGCCTCACAATAAAAGCTATGGATCCATCATTCAGTGCCATTGTTATCACAGTCTCTTTCAAATGCCTATCATTCTGTCCCCATTCCCTTCCCTTTCAACCCCTTGTCCCTCTGTCTCTTTCATCCTTTTCTTCCCTCCCTCTCTTTTTACAGTTTCACCGTCCCATATTACAAAAAGAATCATTACACTCATAAATATTCGCTTGAAAAATGACCAAATTTTTAGTTTGTTTTTCTCAAGGTCCTAAAGCATCATTTTCCATTTCTGTCTTCCTCCATCATAATCGATCATTGGATACCTCTTTATGCAATCATAGGCGGCACTCTCATTCAACAATCAAACTTTATTAAAATCCTCCAAAAAGGTTTGACTCTTCTCTTTCTCTTCAGTTTGAAAACAATTTATCTTAAGAAATAGTTACATCTCATTCAGTATTCCTGTTACACTGTCCTCAAAAATCACAAAGTTGTGAGGCGTATATGAACTGGAATGAGTTTTAGTGCTAAGCAGAATGGTGCCCATCACTACTATGCAACGTCCAGATCTATATAAATCAAAATGACAAGGAAAATTCTCTACCCTCATTATTGTTATCCCTAAATTGTGTGTGAGAGAAAAGCTAACCCCTTTTTTGATTGGCTATTTTGTAATTAGTAAATGCAATAGAGGGTGACTGCTGAAGTTAAACGATATTATTGTGATCTTATTTATACAGCGGAGTGAGTATACAAACAATTATAATACATGGGTATGTACTTATAAAAAAACATAAAGAATCATGACAACAAGCATACAATGGAACTGAGACAATTCATCCCACAAATTGCAATTATAACTTAATAGTCAACACTCTACATCTCCATCTTTGGATGGTGGCTAGCTTCAACTACACCTGCACACATTCAGAAAGAACAGAAAGTGAGTAACTTTGCTATAATTAATTGCAGAAAGGGAAAGAAGAAGAAAATGATGAACAAACAATGTAAAAAAAAGAAACAGTTGCAGAAAAGCGACTGGGGCCTCTCATGTCTCTATCAGTACTTGTTCAAAAATCCACTCAGTTTTGTTTCTTTCTTTCACTTTTAAAACATGAAAGCTAAGGGAGGAACAATAATGATTTGACGGCACACAAATTATAAGATCATGTCATATTCAACACAGTATATGAACAGGGCTTTATATTTCAATTTGAAATAATAATTCTGTAGTACCTGTCAATGGCTGAGAAAGAAAAGATGCTGCTCTTGATGCTCTTGGTTGATCAAAACCCACATTCATTAGATTATGAAGATCAGATTCGTAAGCAGAGGATGGTAGAATTTGCTGCAGTTAAAAGGTTAAAAAAAAAAAGGACTGTATCATGAGAAAACTGATTATTATGTTTATGGGAGAACTTGAAAGGGAAAAGGATTGTTCTTAATTATTGCATAGTTGAGAGACAGAAAGAATGAGTGAGTTTGACTTCAATGCATCGTTCACACTCTCCTCCTTCTCTTAACTTTTACTGTACCATGCAATAACAAAGAGAACATAATTGTTTCTTCATCACTAGAGAAGATAGTTACACAGAAGAAGAAAAAAGGTGAAACGTACATGGAAACAGCTGGAGTCAAGAAACGTTTCTGGGATTGAAGGAGGAAACTGTTGGCCTGAGTTATTATTGAACAGAAGATATGCTGGATTGTTCATGTCTGATCCCATCCCAAATGATGCAAAACTGGGACCACAAGTACTAAAAACCTGTACAAAATTTAGGTAAATCTTGTGTAAACATTAACAAATAGAAATGTCTTGTATGTCATGTGGTTTGATGTGTTTAAATATTTGTTGTATTAACTACCTCTTTGGAGAAGAGGTCATCCAGGTTGAAGTCGAGTGCTGGGTTTACAGTAGCTAATTTCATTGACAAGAACTGCAAAAACAGTGAGTGAAAAATGCCATTAATTATTTTCAAAGTCCAAAAGGAAAACCGGAAATTGATTGAAAGGTCTCAATTTCTTAAATTCCAAATTACCTCTACTTGGCGTTGAAGAGATTGAACATAGTTGATGATCTCATCAAGCATTCCAGCTTTTCCTGTGATCTTGTTACAACCTGGTACTAAATCCTGCAAATACTTCATTCTCTCACTGATCTTTTCCCTTCTAACCTGCATATATATATATATATATATATATCCACCACAATACATTTTGTGTTCATCCCAGGAAAGAGAGAAAAGAAAAGAAAAGAAACGAATATATTGTGAAGCTATATATTATTGTGGGGAATTAATTAAGGAACTCACTCTTTCTGCTAGACTATGGCTATCAGTGGCTTGGCCACGACGCGCTCGGACATGGATGTAATCCGTCTTTTGAACCTCGGACACCTTCGAATTTCCCTTTGAGGTAGCTCCACATGTTTCTTTGCAGATATTTTGCTCTGTTATTTTGGATTCTCCTTCCTCTCCATTTCCTTTCATCTTCTTCTCTTTCTTTTCACTTTCTGCAACAACCTAAACAAAAACAAAACCCAACTCAAAATGATAAACACAACTTCCTCATAAAGTAAATATCACAAACAGTTTATGAGCATAAACACACCTTGGAGCTATGAAGCTTATCGAATTTTCTCTTCTTCAAGCTCTGTTTCCCACTTGCGGAGCTCATTTTTTCCTTTTCTGAAACAGAATCTCCGTTTCTGGTTTCTTCAGCGGCTGCCATGGAAGTCGTTGAAATTGCAGAACTTGATTCAAACCCAGGAGACCCGAACCCGAAACTGGGAAACGTGGGTTGACCCATTTCGGGCTTGATCGACTTAGCGACGACCTCACCGAGCGCAGAATCACCATAAAAGTTCTGGTTTTGGTGATATTGTTGTTCTTGTTGCCATTTCATCCTCATACTTTGCCTTTCCAACACCATCATATCGGAGCAGTTTCCGGTGAAGTTGCCGGAGGTGTTGAGACAGCGCAACATGTTGTTGTGGAGGTGAATGAAAGAAAACAAATAGAGGAAGTACGTCGGAGAAGGTAGAGATCGATGGTCAAGTACGGAGGGAAGTGCAGGGTGGTAACTACAAAAGCTAATTCTAAAGATTCCAATTTAGAAGAAGGGCCATGGCCAGTAGGGGAAGGTCAGGTTCATGCGAGAGAGGGTGAGAAAGGAGTGACTCAGAATGAAAAGTTTCAAGATGAACCAGTTGGGAGGTTTGGTATATTTATATAGGGGTTTAAACTTATGTTATAGGAGAAGAAAAAGATTTATATATACACATGAAATGAAATGGTGAGATCTATATATATATATATATAATTCTAATTATATATATATATATATATGGATCTCATTATTTTATGTATGTAAGACATAAGAATACACTTCTCCTACAAGATGAGAAATATTTTTCTCATTTATATACAGCGAAATTAACCTCACCGTCCACAAAATGTTATCCTTCCCCTCGTACTTACAAAAAAGATTTGATTTTTTTTAGGATAATAAGAAAGTAAATTAAATTTTTTAAAAATATTTATATTTATTATTTTTTTTATAAATTATTTTGACTAATTTATAAACTGATATATAATTTAATTATAATAACTTATTTAGCTTCCTTAATTTCAATTTATATTTAAGCCCGAAGAGAGTAACTTGATATTATCTCTTATATATAAAACAAGGGGTTTACTTTTCTCATGTTCTACACACACATAAATGGTGGGACTCACATATATATAATGCTGATTATATAAATATATGCGGGTCCCAACATTTTATGTATGTGTGGCATGAAAAAACATTTCTCCTACAACATAAGAAATATTTTTCCCATAAAACAATAACCAAAAGCATTTTCTCATTAGACAGAATAGACATGATATTGCCTGAGGTTATTTATGAGGCACTTTTGACACCTTTAATACATGCTAACAAAAACCTTAACCTTTATCAACATTTCTATAAAATCTAATAACTTTTCAATTTTATCTTTATTTAATATACATCATCCTTGTGAGAACAAAATCAATACAAAAATAAATCAAGAGTGAAATCGTATATTCATTAAAACCTAAATAGGACCAAAACTTTTCTTCCCTTTACTCTATAAATAGGATGAGAGAAATGCACACTTTAATTTACAGAGTGCAAAAGATGATACTCCCTCTAATCCTATATATAATACAAAATTTGTAGTGTAAATATATTTAGGATTGGAGGTAATATTTTTTTTCCAGTTATTATTACAAGGAAGTTTTCAAAGTAATAATATTTATTTTAAATGATAAATACGGTATTAATTACATTTTTTAAAAAAATTTAAATTTTAATGTAATTTTTTATTTTCATCATATAATTTAAGGTTTTAAATACGAATAATTTTTTAAAAAAATATTTCCAAACAAGTTTAATCATTTAATTTTGGGTGACTTTGTTTGATTACGAAGGGAATGGATTGCATGGTTTTTTTTTTTGTTGGGGGGGGGGGGGGGGGTTGCATGGTGTAGTTGAATATTTTAAATTTAATGTATGATGATGAAGAGAGAGAATGAGCGAAGTGGGGCGGAGCGCCCACCAAGGTATGCTTGTGGGCGGAGGGCCCCACACCGACATGACCGTCACGTGAGTCTGTCCAAGTCCAAACCCCTTTCCTAAACGATGCCGTTTCTCTCCGTATCTATTGTTAGTCCTTTTCTTTCCTTTCTTGCTTTTCTTAATCTACCATCTTATCTCCCTTACTTTCTGCGCCTTTGCATGAATTGATTTGAAGGCTGCTCGTAGCTCTCATAGTAAACTATTAATTAAAATATTACTCTCTTCAAAGTTCAAATCCCTTTAAGATCATAGTATTTAAAAATTAGATTTATCACTGTGATTTTATATTTTTATGATTTTTTTTATTCAAATAATTTTACTAATTTTTTAAACGATTTTAAGTTTTTACGATTTTATGTTTTACGATTTTTTATTCTCCTTCCGTTTTCAGGTAAAATCTACGTTTTCACTACCATGCTTAAGATCACTATAATATTTTATTCATTATAGTCTTTATTAGTTTCCAAGAAAAATAAACACAAGAAACTGTTAAAAAATTTATAAGTTAAAAAATAGAGTAAGAATCAAGCTCACTTATGCTGCCTGCGTTATTGTCCCTTTCATCGTGAGTGGTTTCTATTAATATTTTGTTATTACATCTGGTTTTAATTATATAACATTTTTAACTGATTTTAAAGAAATTAAGAATAGTGGTTAAATTAGTTAATTTTGCTTATTTTCTTAAAATACCCTTATATAAATTTTACATCTCAATTACCTTTTGATTTCACATAATCCCTCATTCATATCAATAATGGTATTTTAGGAAGAAATTAATAAAAATTAGAATATTGTCCTATAATTATGACTAAAACAAACACTCAAATATTGTCTTATAATTAGGACCGGAGGGAGCATTATTTTTTGTCTCTAATATCTTAATTTTTGTGGCACCAAAAAAGAATTAATTTTGATGTTAATGTTTTCTATATTCTTTAAAAAAGAATTAATTTTTATGCTAATGTTTTTTATATTCGTTAACACATTCATATAGAACCAAAAAAAGGTTAAATTATCCAATGAGTCAGATAGTCTTTCTATTTTTGGGCATCCGGATCCCCATGTCCGTTATAGAAAATCTCAATCACAAGGAGCTGCTCATAATGTAAGTATAATTGCTTCACAACAACAAATTTAAATATATATATCTGTCTTTTGTAATAGAAAAATAATAATAAAATATCACTTGAATTTTAAAATTTCAAACGAGTCTTATTGTCTATAAGGTATAGATATTAGGGAAAATTATAATAAAGGACTTAAGAAAAATAATATTTATTAAGAAGAACTATAAAAAGTGGTAATTATTTTGAATGACCAAAAATTAAAACATTAAAATAGAAAAGACTAAATTGCCCTTAATCAGATTTTCTATATTATCTCTAATTAAATCAGAATCTGATTGTTTTATTTTTTGATACGTAGAATTTGATTGATTGAAAATAATAAATGGAAAGTTTCAGTATGGGTGTTCCTATGCCGCTGATCAATATGACCCTGTTACTCCTGTTGAAATATTAAATAAATTTATATCATTAAGTATTGTATAAATATATTAAATGAAACCTCCCATAATACTTAATGAGATAAATTTATTTAATATTTCATTAATTTTTTTAATATATCATATTTTTCAATTCAAAATTATTATATTTAAATTTAAATTTTTATTTTTAATATTAAAATGTAACTTTAATATAAATTTGGAATATTCTAAGAGTCATGATAATATTTTCTTATCTGTAAGATTTACTTTCTCAGTACCTTTTCACAAGTTTTTGAGTTCTTGAGTGAAAATTAAAGGATTCATACATGTTTGTGCAAAATTTTTTGTGACACTGTTGTTTTTAAATTTATTTAAATGTATCATTTTTTTTCTTTGGTAAAAAAAATAATTAGCATTTTTTTTTCAAAAGAAAACCCATTTTAATGATAAATTTTTTTTTTTAAAAAAAGGGATCTCATTCCAAAAGAGTAAACAGCAGGCGGATTTTATAAGGGCAAAAACAGGAGTAAATGGGTCATATTGATCGGCGGCATAGGAAGATCCATACTGAAACTTTCCATTTATTATTTTCAATCAATCAGATTCTACGTATCAAAAAAAAAAATCAGATTCTGATTTAATTAGAGATAATATAGAAAATCTGATTAAGGGCAATTTAGTCTTTCAATTTTAATGTTTTAATTTTTGGTCCTTCAAAATAATTACCACTTTTTATGGTTCTTCTTAATAAATATTATTTTCCTTAAGTCCTTTATTATAATTTTTCATAGGTATTAACTATAAGAATATAGCAATTAATAACTCATTTTAGTAGGAAATCACTGATTTAAAATTTTTGAAGTTCAAATAGTATTTTCTTATTTTTCCTCTTATTCTTTGAGCTTGAAATATAAATAGATGGTATATGCTTATCATTAAATGTTGTAATCATAATAAGTAAGCATATAAGTAATTGATATTAATGTTTATTTATTTTTATATAATTGCACCTATTTATGTTAGCAAACTTAAATGTAACAATATAAATATAGAAGATTATGTATTTTGGGAAAATTTCAAAAAAAAAAACTATTAATAATAAGAAAAGACAAATTGGTGCTGTGAATATATCAAATCTTAAGTCATAATTGAAGTAAGAATCTAAAATTTCCAATTATGATAAAATGACCAAAATGCCTTATATGAGGGCATAAGTTTTAGGGGTCAATAACAATATTTGTATCTATATTAACAATATCATATTTTACATTAACGACTTTACTTTCATATTTCACAACTTCATGTCCTAAAAACTAGGGATAATTTTGAAGACAAAAGTTTCAGGGATAAATAATAACATTTGTATTTATATTAACAATATTATATTCGACATTAACGACTTTATTTTTATGTTTCACAATTTCATATCCCAAAAATCAGAAATAATTTGAGGGCATAAGTTCAGGGTTCAATATAATAATAGATTTTATATTAACGACTTCAGTTTCATATTTCATAATATAACTCAAGGTAATTTAGTCACTTAGTCAAAATTGGAAATCCCATATTCCTACTTCAATTCTGACATGAGATTTGATAAATGCGTAGCACGAATTTATCTTTTCTCACTTTTAATTGTATTTTTCTAAAATTTTGTCATATTTTTTTCATAGATAATATGGGTTTACATAGTGTAAATACCACTTTGATCCTATTTATAAGTCTATTTTGACTAAAAACAAATTTGGTCTTATTTATAAGAAATAAGGCCAATTTCATATAATAAATGAGATTATGACAATTTTACCTATATTAATTATACCCGTGAAGATAGAGAGAGAAGAAGTAGTTGAAAAGTATCCAATCATAAATGAGGGTAAAGTTGAAAATTTACCCCCATAATATTATGTCTTGATATGTGAGATTTAGTCAAAATAAATTTATAAATAGAACAGTGTATGTCTGAAATTGGGAGCGGGCCCCAGCCACTGGAGGGAACCTACGGCCTTAAGCCACATGGGTGATCAGAGTAGCTTTTTTGTCAGAAACATCACAGTAATTCAGAATAACAAACAAACAAAAGTTTCCCCATGTCCGAATTTTATAGAAACCTTTTTTTATATATATATATATTTAAAACTAATCTGATAATTTATTTTCTGCACATTTAGAACTTGTAAGTTGTATCCACAAGATATTTCTTTCTCCAATCTCTTGCATTTATTTAAGGCATGTTTTAATATATAATTATATGTTTACACATTACACAAAATCAAGTTAAAAATATGCTCTTCATTAATATTAATATACGATTTTTTTTTTGGATCCAAATATAATATTCGTTTCAAATCACTATATAGCATATGGTGCTAAAAGTATCCCGTGCATCTAATTGAGCCCAAGGTATTTAATAGTAGAGAATTATAGTGAAAAAATTAGAGATTGTTTCATATAATGAAACGCTAGTTTGACAAGAGATTATTATCTCAGCATATTTTGAGTCAATTTTCTCTTATTGTCTTCTTTTTTATCATTTCTTATTATCTCTAAAACATGTTTCTCTAATCAATATGAAATTTCATAATATTATTTTAACTTTTTTTTTCCTTTTTAATCAATGGCTCAAGATAGTTTTTGAGGAATAATGAGAAAGTAGTTGAATTCACAAATCATAAGAGGACTAAGTTCCTAATACTAGTTGACACATTTTAAAATATAACTCACTCTCAACCATTTTATTAGAACTAATAAGAAGAAGTAGTTAACTCAGTAATTTTTTTTTTCCTAAATGAATTTTTGTCCGTATTAATGAGATTTTGAAGTAAAAAGAAAAATACAAGAAACCACATCCAAGCATTAATTACATTAGCAATTAAATATTAATTAAATGAGTACCGACTTATATTATGGGAAAAAATATACTGGTAAAATGTAAATTATATATTATATATTGGATTGGAGGAAGTAATAATCATGTTTAGTAGGGCTAATCTTTTTTGCATTTGGAGAAAGATTGTGAAGGAGTTAAAATATGATTAAGTCATACCACTCTGGTCCTAATTATAAGTCTAGTTTGACCAAATCTTACATACCAAGGAGAGCTAAGTATCTCAATGATTATAGAATAAATTTCCAACTTTACCCTCATTTATTAATGGGTACCTTTTAAAATTTATTGTCAAATCTCTTTCATTTTTTTCTCTTCCCAACATAGCTAACCAATCTCTCTCATCATCATTACTATGGGCAAAATTATCACAATCTCATTTATTTTATTAAAATGGACTTATAAATAGAACCACAGTGGTAATTAGGTCTTCCTGGAAACAGTAACCCTTTCTTTGTCTTGTAAAACCAACCCCCCCCCCCCCCGGCGGGTCGTTTTTTGATTGACTCACTTTCTAATTTGTGCTAACTTGTCAACTTTATAGTTCAGCAGTCAGTAAATAATGATGCTTGGAACGAAAAACCAAAACGCCATAAGAAAAAGTCAGCATCAACAAATTGATTTAATATGTTTTGAGATCATTACTGCTACTCATCACAAGCATAAGTAACTGATCCATTAGAGTGACATGTAATCCTATGTTAGGTATCGACCTTCTTCTTAGTTTCTCATTAAACATATACTGATTTTTTCTTTCTTTATTATTTTTTGGCGGCTGCTTATATACATCACATACCACACAACGTATGATATGCTGGTAAAAATAAACATTTCTCTCTATTTTTTTGTACAAATAAGTTCTTAAATATTGAATTGTGCTTACATAACAGTTTGATATCTATAAGTTAAATATAAAAATATATATATATATATATATATATATATATATATATATATAATGACTCCTTATATATACATATCACATTCTGTTGATGAATAATCTCTCTCTCTATATTTTTGTGTGTGTGTGTGTGTATATCAAATTTTAAAAGATTAGATTCAACAAAAGAAAAATGTAAATGAAAAAATTGTGTGGGTACGAGTCTAATGATGTTTGATTGGTTGTAAAATGACCTTACAGGACAGCTAAGGGCAAATGATGGGGTCCTTCAATTCTCCATCACTTTCAACTGTGGTCTTCATAATACGACACTATAAAGTTTCCATGTCCCCGGCCTCCTTATGGTCTCTTTTCAATTATATATATATATATATATTCCATACACACTGTACTTATAACATAGAGGGTTAAATACCATTTTTATCATAAAAGTATTAGTTAGGGGACATTCAACATTTAAAAGTTTTTTTAGTATATTTTTGCCCCAGAAGTTTACAAAAAAGAGCAAATATGCCCCATAAGTTTTTTTTGGAGCAAATTTTTGTAAACTTCTGGGGTAAAAATGATCAATCCAACGGTCAAGATCAACCGATGGATAAGATTGTTACGTTTGTAAACTTTCGAAACAAAAATGATACCAAAAAAACTTCCGGGTGCTGAGTGCTCCAAAACCAAAATTTCCATAGTAAAATTGGCATTTATCCCTAACATATATATATACATATACATATTCTCAATAACCCCTTCTTTCTCGCACTCGATCTTCACACAACATATATAATAAGGGATAAGTATCATTTTTATCTGGGAAGTTTTACTTTAAGAGTACTGAGCACCTGAAAGATTTTTTTTGGATCATTTTTGCCTCAAAAGTTTGTAAACATAGCATATTCACCCTAACCTCACGTAGCACCAATAGACGTTTGCCACATAGAGAAAAATGATTGGTCTACCATGAGGTTATGGCGAATATGCAACGTTTTACAAACTTCTTGAACAAAAATTATCCAAAAGATACTTTCGAGTGCTCAGTGCTCCTAAGGCAAAACTTCTCAGATAAAAATGATATCTAACCCATATAATAACCTAATCATCGTCTAGTCAATTATTTGGCCACCTCTAAATTAAATAACCACCTCAATATATCCTTTTTTACACTTGCAAGCATATTTACTTTTTGAGGATATGTTTGTGCAAGTTACTAATCTTAATTTGTATGTTTGTGCAAGTTAATCATACATCAATTTGCTGCTAACACACAAATGTTGTGGCTCACACCTCACGATAGAGGGAAAAAAAAATAGCTTATCCTCCTAGCTAGCTAGCTAAGGCTAGCTGGTGTTTGTTGAGTGAAAAACGGTATATATGACAAATCCTGATGTGGTAAGTGCCTTAGTTAGCTTGATCAATAATGTTAATATTTAACTACACAACTGAACCTAAAGTCCTAATAATAATAACGAAAATGAATATATAAATATTTAAACAAGGGAAGTAGATATGTGTTCAAAAGTGGAAGGTCCACACTCCTCTCACAAGAGTGAGAGTTGTTATCTTATCCATTTGATGTGGATGTGAACTCTTCTCATAATTATTGAGGCATCCCCCCAGATCAACATATGGCCTTCTCTCACAACCACGCTACCTCTTATATATATATATTATATTTGTTATTTATAATATATACAGCACATTATCATCTTTCAGATTCTTCAAATCCTAGTTCTTTCAGCTTCTCATAATATAATATTGATTTCTAAGACATATACTTACAGATAACATTATTTGCAGTTTTGAGAAAGAAAACAAAAGTTGACAGTAACATAATGGATGATGTGACCATTAATAGTCGCAGGGATGGAATACTGAAGAGAATGAGATGAGAGGGAGAGATAAAAGTGTTAGTATTAAAGAAGAGAAGGAAGCCCATATATAGTGTGCTCATCTGTATCATCATCATTGGCAGCTAGCAAGCTAGCTTCCACTTCAAACTTGATCTCTTATATATATATATAATAACTATTTTCTTCATTGTTCCAGAAGGCATAGATATAGACAGACACACATAAAGATAAGGAGATCAACTTCTTTGACAACCAAGCAATTGGTTGAACATATATAACACAAGCTTAAATTTTAGCAACGTATTTGTTGGGAGAGGTGATAACCTTTAACACTAAAAAATGATTATATCATGGATCAAATCACATACATATACACACATATGTGTGTAAAAAAACAAAGGTGTTATAACCTAATGGTATGAATGCTAAGTAGAAAGAGAAAGATTCAATCCTACTATTACTCAAACCATCAATGTGGACCCTTATAACTTAAAATAATAATAATAATATGCATGTCGTGCGTAGGTGCATGAACGAATGCAATTTTATAAAGAAGGGAAGAGAGTGGTCAAAGATTCAGAGCAAAAGACAGTTATATATGAATATGAATGCAGGTAGCTCCAGCCACTCCTTTATTTAATGCCTCTACTAAAGACAATTCCCATATATACCTCCACCAAAAATCTCCATATATAGCTGGGACTTCCGCTACACACACATATCTTCCACATTTTTTTTCGTCTTTTCAAGATAAATCTTTGACATCTCTCATATATTTCTTGTTTCCCAAAATATTATGATATATGTGTACAAGAGATAATCATCATCATCTATATGCACGATCCATTCATATATTTTCACTTCATTCAATTCAGCTCTAAGCAATCCCCACTGTGTAAATAGGAATATTTTGATAAAAAAGATTAAAAGTAAGTATTCATCACTGTAAAGTATTATAAAGTGTTCCCTCAGCTTTTTCAAAGATAGAAAGCAATGGACCATATTATATATTTCCACTCCTTTCATTTCATTGCCTTTACATCTGTTCATATATCACGTAAATCGATACTGTTTCAAGCACTATACAAGAATATAAGAATAAGATCCAATACTGGTACACACACCCAAACACACAGACCTTCATCAGACAACATGCACATTAATATCCATCTCCCTCATTCCAGGACACGTATGTATAAGAATAGGATCCAATATGCTAGCTTTGTTATCAGTGAATACATAAATAAATCAACAGAGATAAGAGTAAGAGACAAGATCACATGAAGCGGCTTTAGAACAAGCATCAAGAACAAGGACATGACAATGCCATGTTTGGAAATATAGTTTTTCTTTTTTTTTTTGAAGTGATATATGTATACGGCTTGAAAATAATTTGGACCGAAACATATATATATATATATATATATATATATATATATATATAAGTGAATGAGAAGAGAAGAGAGGGGACCATAAAATCTTAAGGCACTGTTTTTAGAGTATCTTTGCCTTTCTTACTTAAAGAATACCATATGGGTTTGTTCCCTTGGTATATACATGCATTAATACTATATATGTGTCTGTGTTCCCCAATCTAAATACTAGAGATCTAGCTATATACCTTTACGTTACTCTCTAAGTATTCGACTTTTGCTTTCAATAAGCTTTAATCTTCTGTTTCTACTTTCCATCCTTATCTCTATTTGCCTTTGCCTAGCTAGCACCCAAAATGGTGTGGATTAAATAAACAGAAGAAATAAAAGAGACTAACATGGTCAGATTTTCAATTCCTTTATATTATTTGTTTGCATGCTTTGATGTTCCTGAAAGAAAATATCAGTTTTTGAGTTAAACACTTATCCCTCCTGCAATTTGTGTCTTGTCTATAATGACTTCTTGTTTTTGTGATGATGAATAGTGGTTATGATTTGTAATGATAAATATTTGATGATGAGACAAGCAAGTGATGATATTGAAGCTTATGTCTCCTCCTGAAGCCATTCATATATATTGAGTTCCTTCAACATGATATTACCTTTGCTGTTAGATGTCAGCTTCCACCTTTGGGACCCCATCTCCAACAAACACACATGTAATGTTTCTTCATGGGAGTTTAACAAAAACAAATATGTTTATATATATATATATATATATCTTAATAAATTATTTTCACTTTCACTGCTTATGCAGGTTATATACTACATACATGAATGTAAGTTTTTTTTTTTTTTAAAAAAAGAATGATTATGTGATTGCAGGTAATCTAGATATAGGCCCCTTTGAGACACATGATTGAAATATGTACTTGGGAGTTAAAGTAAGGTGGGGAACGAACAAGAGTCACTGAATAATATGATTATGCCTGGTTAGGTATAAGCAAAGTCAATTTGATTTTGAGAGGGCCAGCTGTACTGCTGTAGTATGTGATTTTTATTATATTAAATTATATAAATGTATGCTTAAAGAAGGGTCTTTATATCAGTGAAGTTTACACCAGATCTTGTCAATATTAGATTTTTGTTTTTACAAAAGATTCTCAGGAAAAAAAGAGAAAGAGCAGCCAATAATAATGAACTGCAATGGTGAAATCAAAGTCCACACTTCAGAAGGCTTGAGAAGAATACTTCCGAATCATTTAATAATGATGAAGAGAGAAAAAATAAAAGACTGTGTAACGGATTAAGATCACTATGCCTGCTTCTTTCTGAAGTGATTCCCTATAAACTAGACATGTTACTATGATCATGTGAAGATTTATTAACAAAAAAATACAAGAAGAAGAAAAGATCCCTTTTTTAATTAAAGTTTGGTTTTTTGCATTGTTCTCAAACCTGGACTGGACTAGTCAAACTAGATCAGAAACCAGCTAGTAAATCGGTCCAGTCCAAGCATCAAACCGGTTCAGCATTATTTTTATTTTTTAAAAAAATTATTTAGAATTTCGTATTAATTACCCTAAAATCTTCAATTTTTCACTGATTTGACCTGGGTTAGCTCCGGTCTGACCCACTAACCCTTAACCCAATACCTCAACTGATTTAGTGGCCGGTCCAAGTTTTAGAGCCTTACTTTCTTGTGATATGGTCTGAGGGTTCTGTGGTCCACCAGTGGCTACTCTCAAATTTGCCTTAGGCTTAGGCCTTCATAGCCTACCATGAAAGCCCATATTTTCAACAAGCTATGGTTGGTTATGGAAAGGGAAAAAAAAGAAAAGACAGATGGTAATAAATTGAAGGCTTAGCCCACTAAACACAAAATGGAATAAAGTCATTAACAAATAGAGGCCTCTTTTGATGAGACCCTAATAAACAAAACTTCTCTTTCTAATTATTATGGCTCTCTTCGACAAGTTATGGTTGGTTTTAAATAAAACAGATGCTTTTGAAGGTATGACTTAATTATTAAGTGCTTAATACTTAAAACATTTTTGCATTAAAGTGGGTAAACGCAATACTAGCTAGTCTTTACTAAATTAATACTTGTTTTTTGGGAAAACAATTAGTCAAATGCAAAACAGAAAAAGGGGAAGTAGCTAGCAGCATCATGATGATCAAGAGGCAATATGACATCTTTCAAATCTCAACCATAGCATCTCCTGAAAGAGACATATATTAATTATTAAAAAGACACCATTTATTTGAAACTTTTCTTACTCTCCCCTTATAGAATTCTACATCCAACTTGCACAAATGATTAAACTGCAAGAGCAATATATATATAATTTGCACAAATTATTGTTTGGTTCCTAAAATTTGGAATCTTTATCCCTACTTATCCCTAAGAACCCTTACCAACACAATACAACACTTTTTCTCTGTTTTGCAAGCTCCTTGGTTTATTTATCATCAAAGGAAGATTATTTCTGCAAAATCTGCATAATGCTTTTTGCAAGAGATTGCTTGGGACCATGTGTGAGTGACTAGTCTGATTCAATGGGTCATGAAGAGTTATAATAATAATTAAATTATTTATTTCCATTTCTGACCTTCTTCCGCATGTCCTAAAATTTGTAGAGAGACCTTTCAGTGGGTTTGGGGTTTAGGACCACTTCTCCATTGTTGAAAAGTTCTGTTGAAAGGAATAAGCAATAAGAATCCAACTCTTTTTATCATCATTGTTTTTTAAAAGAAAAACACAATACAAGATTTTTCCCCCCCTAAAATGATAGCCCAAGGATAAATCCAACTTTTTAAAAGGTTTATATTGAGAATTGAGTCTGAAGGACCAGCTTTTGGGGCAAAAGAAGGTCCCAAAAAGATAAAAAGAAAAGCAGATTAATGTCACGTGTCCATCAGTCTCACATTATTGGTTCAACTATTTGACTAGTTCTTCGAATTGATTTAGTGCTTGTTTGTAGCTACTTATGTTCACATAAATTAAGATAAAACTTCTCTTATATACTTACCTTATATACCATAAGTCTCGGTTGAAAAATTACTTTTAAAGGTTCCAATCCTCATTTCAAACAAACCCTTACATACATATCTCAACTTTACTGACTCACCTTTCTGGTTTGATTATTGAAACTGAGACTATTATTCGCATTAGACTAAAGATTTATAAACTTCTTTCCTCTTTTACAGTTTATGCCTTACAATTTGAGCCTAATTAAAACCAACATCTTATGGTTAGTATATAGAGAAGTTTTCTGTAATTATTAACTGTTAGCAAACTCTATCATCAGGGACTTGGGAATTTATGAATATAGAATTGTTCTGAGTTAACATTACAAATTCAGTTGTACACGTCGGAGTAAAATTTTCATGAAAGTTCAGTAACTAAACTGATTTGACCAATGAGAATATACTGCTGCAAGCTCCACTCAAGTGGTTTACCATAATCTATCTTCATAATCATTTTTCTTTCCATGCCACAGTCCTTTCTTCTTCAACTTTAAGCCTCTTAATGCTTAACAAAATCAATGCCGTCAAATTTGGAACCAGATTCATCTTTCTTTTGAGGGATACAGATTCTTTCTCCATACTGATTTAAAAACACCAGCAAGCACAATCCAAAATCTGAGCTTGTGGGTGAGAGTGAAAGCAGAAGAATAATGGCATCATCATCATCATCAAGTTGTGTAAGGAGAGAGGAGAATGATACAGAGAGGTGTTTTTGGACAGAGAAACAGAACAAGGTGTTTGAGAAGGCACTGGCAAAGTACGAGGAAGATACACCAGAAAGGTGGGAGGAAGTGGCAAGAGAAGTTGGAGGAGGCAAATCTGCACAAGAAGTTCAAAGACATTATCAGATTCTGTTGCATGATCTCTCAAACATTGAATCTGGACTTGTTCCTATTCCTAATTATAAATCTTCATCACCCTCCTCCGTGCTTGATCACCAGGACGGGTATTTTTCTCTTCTGCAACTCAATTTCTGTTTTTTTGTTATATATAGTATGCTTTCAAGCTATAGTTTTTTTAGCTTTGACGGTTATTTTAGTTAATGGCTTCTGTTGTACTCCCTCCATCCCTTATTATAAGATACTAATAATGACTGAGTTGAGTTGTTTGAAGTAGTTAAAAGTAGTTAGGTGTAATAAATATTAATAAAATGAACTTTGTTTTCCAAAAATGCCTTCATATGAAGAGAGAATATGCTATATTGAGTTCTTTAGTTGAACATGAGAATTAAATAAAATAATCACATGAGTGATTTTTGTAATTAAGTGAGGTTAAAATGTGGAGTTTATACGAAACTTTTCAGACATCCCCTAACAGACTTCCTCTAATTCTTAATATATGACTTATTTAGGAGTTGATCTTGGTCTAGATATAAAATAAAATTTTTATATTTGTTGATATTTTTCTAACTTATCCCTATTGATACTTTCTCAACAATAATCAAGAAGAAAGTAGAAATTAAGGAAGATGACTATGATGTTACAGAAAAGACACGTCATATTATTTAATTTTACTAACTTTTTTAATTTAATTAAATTAGGTAAATAGGTCTTATATTAAGAACAATTGTTTCATTTGTCTGAAGTCATTGTTACATGAATAAGTGGGGAAAGAAGGAAAGAGGAAGAAAATAATGAGTTTTTTCTAATTAGCTATAGTTTATGTGCTTTTACTTTTAATCTTGAAGCTGATGATCCTGTGCTCATAGAGTTTTTTCGCTTCCTTTTGTTTGAATATGTAAATTCACAGGCTTTTGAAGCATCCGATCCTGAATTAATTGGAAGCAGTGGCCCTGTGTTATCAGCAACGATATATTTGGTTTTGACGCCTTGGAAAAAAAGGAGGAAAAAAAAAACGGAAAATCACACCAAAATGGCCAAATAATACTATAAAAGTCTTATAACTTGTTAGTCACAAGTGAAAGAGCCACCAAATAATAAGTGAAAAGGCACCATTAATAACTTAGGAGATTTTTCTCTGATATTATTTTTTTTATTGGGACTTGAGTGTGATTTTTCAAAAAGAAAAAATCATCAGTGTGATAAATTAACGTAACTGCAAGAAATGTAAGTTAACTTGAATGAAGCTTGTGCTGTTTGGGTTCAGCTAATATCCTCTTCCACTTCCATTCTCTTCCTCTCATCTGAGCCGTCAGATAAAAATCTGGACGGCTCAGTTTTTTTAATAATTTACCGCATGCGGTAAAAATTTAATTATTAAAAAAAATCTGAGCCGTCCAGATTTTCATCCGACGGCTCAGATAAAGAAGAGGATGGTAGCTGGACCCGTGCTGTTTAGGGATGGCAAGTCTTTAATAAGGAAAATGGGGAAAAAAAAATACCATTTGAACTTCAAAATCCTAAATAAGTCTTGTCGCCCATAAGAGTATAAGAATTAACTATAAGAGTATTGCAAATGACAACTCATTTTAATAGAAAATTATTTCTTTAAAATTTTAAAATTCAAGTAGTATTTTATTCCCCTCTCTTTTATACTCGCAGTATATATACCTGAGAAAATTATGAGAAACCTCATAAAAAAATTAAATGCAAATATATTTCCTGAATTTTATTTAATAGTAATAGATCTCAATAAATTTAATATTTACAAGTCTTACTTGTAAGTGTAGTATTTTTTTCCCCCGATGACAGTAAGTATGATTAGTTTAAGTAAACGTTGAATGATTTTCACTTGTATCAAATTATTCAAGGAAATTTAATTTTATAGACTAGGACAACGAGTTACTTTTTATATAAACTATTATATAATATTAGTGTGATTTCTTTTTTTAAAAAAAAATGTTAATAAAGAGAAAGAAATAAAATGAGTCATTTCTCCGTTTTGCAACAATTATAAGGAAGGGCCAGTTGAGTTTTATATATATATATATATATTTTTTTTTTTGATACACGAATTTTAGGAAAAGGGTTGGATTTACCCACAATCCAAGGGTAGGGCGAAATCTCCCTTACTCTTAGGCGATACCGATGTTGGGCAGGGCGAGCCGTCTATTACCCTCAGACGTTAATCTAGGCACCTAGGAGCTAGGATGTCTCTCCTAGTGCCTTAACCAACTCCAGGATCGAACCCCCTTCTTTTGGTGAGACCGTGAGAGTGTCCGACCCCTTTACCAATTAAATCCAAGTACAAGGGTAGTTTTATATTATGACTCAAGCACTTAGGACAGCTTTTCTATTAGCACAAAAAAAAGTGGGGAGTTCAAAGGAAGTTGGGCCGAAATTAAGCCCACACAAAATGCTCAAAATGTTGAGATTAAAGAACAGCCCAACAATCCCTTCTCCTTGGGTGTAACTAGTGAAAGGGTTAGACTTTCTCACCTAAAGGGAGAGGATTCGATCTTAGAGTAGTTGGTTAAGGCGTTGGAGGAGACATTCTAAGAGCCTACGAAGCAGTAGAAACACTAGAAAGAGGTGGAGATATGTATACTTTCTAACCCATTATACCCTACGAACTGGGCTCCAAACACCCTACCTTTAAACTGTGGGTGAGCCCAACCTCTTTCCTAGAATTTATGTATAAGAAATAATAATAAAAAGAACAGCCCAACACTCTTTTACTACATCTTATTGTGAACACAAACAAAATAGCCTCAAAAGGAAAGACAACCTATTTCAGTGATCTCTACGCCTTAAGAGGATTATTATCTAGCTATCGGTTGGGTGATATCGTCTGGATTCTAAAACAGATAGTCCCAGTCTCCCAGAGGCCATATTATTACAGTAGAACTAGGCTGCAATAGCTTCCGTGAACTCCCAATGATAACCTTGGTTTTTCCAAGCTACCATTCTGGTCGTATTTATAAGTCCACTTTGACCAAATCTCACGTACCAAGAAAAGTTAGTTGACACAATGATTATGGGGTAAATTTTCAACTTTGCCCTTATTTATGATTGGGTACTTTTTTATTGTTTCTTCTCTCTCTATCTTTATGGGTGCAATTAATATGGGTAAAATTGTCATAATCTCATTTATTTCTGAAATTGAACTTATAAATAGGACCAAATTTTTTTGGTCAAACTGGACTTATAAATAGTACCAGAGTGGTATGTAATAAGTATTTTAAAAATTATAAAAATCAATTGATTCCCCACTCAAACTGCATTTATTTACTTAATAATAAAATTGAATTATTAGCTTTACAATGATGATATTACAAAAGTACGTACAATATATGGCTTAAGGAGTAAACGAAGTACATTGCTGTTTGCTTAGAAATAAAGAAAGAAGAAAACTTGCTCTAGTAGAGAAAGAGAGGCCTGAAAAGGTCAAAAAATGTGTCTTTAATTTCAAGGACAACGGGAAATAACGTGATTATTCCATTCACAGTTGATGAATGAAGAACGTCACCTTGAAAGCTCAATAAGTTTGGTTGTTTGTTTTCTTCGAAACAGTCACCTTTCACTCTTAACCATATGCATGTGGTAAAAATAGATAGTCTACGATTCACCTGCAAAACCAATGGTTCAAAATCCACAGGCGACAAATTAAAGTAACACTAACTTGGAGTTTACGAGAACAATTAATTAATCATTTAATTCCTCTAGTTTTAATTGAGTTACATTTCAGTCATTCAATTTTTAATTACTTATTAATCTGCTGATCTTTACACTTTATGTTTTGATTATAGCTTAATTCTTGAAAGATTAGATACTTTTCTGAAATTGTAGAGAACAACCGCTTGTTTGGGATAGCGGTGGTAGAAGTGGTTTTTTTTTCCCCCTATAGTGATCTTTTATATGGGCTTTTATCCAAAAACAAGTCAGATTGTATACGTGATTTGTGTTTGAGACCGCGGTGGAAAAAGTGACATTTTTTTTTTCCATATAGGCTCTTGTTTGATATAGCGTTTCAAAAGTCAGTTGAGATGGAAAATAACTGAAAAATGCATGAATTTTATTGAATATATATATATATATTAGTTGTATATTATGTGATAATTGAAGATAAAAATTTTAATTTAATAAAAATCCATCACTGTGCAACAAAAGTTCATCAGCCATGAGGTCAACACTGCGGTTTTGACTGTTTAAGCACAAATACAAGATTTAATTAGGTCTGACAATGTTAGAATATAGACACATAAAAATAAAGTTAAGATTTGAGGGATTAAGTTAACGAGTTGAAATTTAGAGGTTGTGATAAAGCTAAGACTGTGTGCAGTGCACTGAATAGTTAATTTTCCCTAAATTGTATGACTCGTTGAAGTTATCATCATTCTTGTTGGGATTAAGGATTTGGTTGTGGCAGGAATATCCAAGGTAGAGATGCTTCTGGGTTCATTCATAGGGCATGGACGTAACGAAAATGACATGAGGAGAAGCAGCAGTTGTGGAAGGTGGCATTTAATGAGTGATGTATTTATACTCCCTCCGGTCCTAATTATAAGGCATAGTTGACTTTCTTTGGAGATATTAAGAAAGCTAAATAAGTTACTTAATCATTTCATATGTTGTGTATCTTTAGATTATATATTAGTTTATTAGTTAAACTAACTAGTTTGAAGAAAAAAATAAAAATAAAAACAGTCTAAAGTAATTTAGTTAGCTTCTTTAATTTTTTCAAAAAAGTCAACTATGCCTTATAATTAGGACCGGAGGGAGTATTATTTATGAGAAACGTTTGAATATGGGGACATAGGATGACATCATTTAAGGTCGCCTTGTCATTGTACATATTTGGATTTCTTATGCTTCATTCTCTCTGTTGGCCTTTGATTATATAAAATAAGACTGTTTGTTTCGTCGTTGTTCTAGATAAGATTTGGATAACCCTACAAGCTTGAATTTATGTTACTATGTTTGTTTGAATTATTAGTAGAAGTTGTTTTTCTAACGTGATTTATAGTATATGAGGAGTTTTATCTCAATATTCATAATTGTATTTTTCGAACATCAACTCAAATAGACCTACCATCATCATGACAAATGAGGAAAATAAAAAAGAAAAGAAGACAAAAGTGTTTTAGTTTTTTTTTTTTTTTTTTTGGGCTCAGAAAAGTGCTTTAGTTGAAGTTAGAGTACCCTCACCAAGCAACTCCCTCCCACTTCACATACAACTGTGGGCCCTTACCTTTTTTTTCTTCTTTTTATATGACTATTTTATTTTTACTGAGTTAGATTTAATTATGATCATATCTATTTAAAAGTAATTTTTTTTATTTAGTTTGTGTGGATAAGATAGAACTAAAACCCATCTATTTATTTAAATCTGAGGGTGGAGATCAGATACTGAAAAGAAAAGGAAAGAAGAGATACTGAAAGAATCCAAACCCAAAAGTTGTTCGCACCAAGCCATAACCGTAATGAGTGATCGGTGTTGCTGGTGCTAGGTGATTACGTGGATGTGACACTCAAACCCAAAAAAAAAACCAAAAAAAAAATCCAAGGCATCAGAAGTCAAAATCCATGACCGGCGGCTATAACCCCTATAAATGTTTACAGGGGAAAATATAATATTTAAATAATTGATATTTCGACAAAATGAAGTCAGGGAAGAAAACAAAAGGAGGAAAAAGAATAAAAGATTGCAAATATACCTATTTTATATGCAGTGGCAGGTGTGATATGGTGGCATTATTTATTGGTTAGGCAAATTTCCATTTCAAATAAGCAATGAATTATATATATATATATATATATATGCTTTTTGTGTCATTAATTATTATATTATGTGTAGAATTGAAATAGGATTAATTGAATGGAGGAAGCTAAGGTAGTAACTGGGTAGATAAACTGTATGTATGTATCTACGTCACATATATATATATGGTTGTTTAATTTATTTGGACACAACGTAACACAGATTAAAGAATAAGAATAGTTACGTTGTTGCTTTGAACAACTTGGGTGTGATCGAGAAGCAACGTGAGACATACAAGGCTTCGCGTAAATCGTATGAACTATGAAGCTTAAATTAACTATAAATATTGCAAAATTATTAACTTTGTTCTCTACAAACAACAACCCAATCCTGTTATTCACACACACTCTCTCTCTAGTGGCTCATGCACATCCATCTGCTTGTTTCTTTGCCTTCAAATTTCCTTGCATTATATTTCTCCCTTATTGCTCCTTCCTGTCGTATAATTAAATATAAGATCAAGTTGAATTTTTAGAAAATGTTAAAGAAATTAATTAAATTATTTTAAAGTATTAATATTTATCGTTTTTTCTCCAAACTATATATTTTACTTAACATATAAACTGATATATAATTTAATAATAAACAACATATGACATGATTTAATCTCTCCAAAAAAAAGTTAGCACTGTCTTATATTTAGAACCGGAAGGAGTATATACCAATCGTCTAATACTGATCAATGAATAAGTTAACACTGTACTACTATATAAGATAGACAAAATGATATATATGAATCGATAGAAATTACTACAAAGAAGCATAAGAAATAGGATAAGTGCATATATATATATATATATATATATATATATATATATATATATATATATATATATACATATAAAATATTGTAACAACTTAGAAAGTAAGGAAAAGTTTTGTCACGTTGCAAGAGATTGGCTTTGGAGGAATCTTATTCGAGGAGGCAAGGCAGAAGAAGCAAAGCAATAACAAGATAATGTTGTGAGGTGTTATCAAAGTGTATTGCTTAAATTTAAGAGGAGGTCTAATCTAAGAACTTGTAACCATGGTAATGGAAATGTAGATTTTACCTGAAAACAGAAGGAGAATAAAAAATCGTAAAACATAAAATTGTAACGAAGTAAAATCGTAAAAACTTAAAAATGTTTGGAAAATTAATAAAATTGTTTTAATAAAAAAAAAATCAAAAAAACGTAAAATCACGGTGATAAATCGAGTTTTTGACTACCATTCTCGTAATTTTAACAATATATTTAGTTTCACATGTACACCATTACACCATTACAAGTGGATCAAGTCGTCTCAAGCAAACAAGATAAGGGCAATTTCTGAAATGGAAAAAAAGGTTTAAATTATTGGGAATCACAGTTGGGAAAGGAATTAAAGAAGGAAAGAGTGTCAAGAAAAAGGCTGTTGGTTTTGATTATTCAGCCTTTGACTTTGACCAATAAGACTATTTTAAATGAGAGTTTGTCTCTTCATTCATGTGACGGGATACCATTCCCCTGTTTCTCGCCCCTCCTATGGATCCTTCTTCATTTTTACTTCATCTTTATTTCTCCTTAAACATATACCCACTTTCGTCTTAAATATAAGATAAAATTGACAACTTAAAAATATTTATATCTTTTATTTTTCTCTAAATATTTTTCCTCACATATAAACTGATATATAATCTAAATACACAATATATGATATATGATTGAATAATTTATTTATTTCTCTTATTCTCTTTTTTTTTTAAAAAAAATCAACTATCTCTTATATTCAGAATCAAAGGAAATAGCATCTTCACGCCTCTATATTATACTACCTCTAAATCTTAATATATGATATATATATTTATTTAATTTAGTTGTTTTTTGTTAGTTAGAAAAATTAATATAACACGTATTTTCTAAAGTACATTAGTCTTTTTTTTTTATTCTCTTATTCTCTCTTTTTTAATTATTATTAGTCACATCACAGATTGGTCAATTGTCTAAACTGCCACCAAAGCAGAAGACACCCGAATGTCACGCACGATTTGGGAACGCTGGACATCTTGCGTGACACTGTGCATTCTCCCGGGTTCGAGGTTCGAACTTGGACATGCGGGCAGCACGAAGACGCAGACGGGGCGTTACGGAGTGCGCGGGAGTGCTCACATGCCTAAGTTTATATGTGTTGTAAATATGTAGAGTGTTCTAGAATTATAGGGAGAATTCTAGAGAAGCGCTGATGTAAGCGCTTACACAGGCGAGGCTAGATTTTTGTAGGGAAAGTTCTGGAGAACTATTCTCCACCGTCGGATGTAATAAATCGTAGCCGTTCATTGAGGAGGTGTTAGGCTATATATAGGGGTTGCCTCCTCCATTTGTAATCATCCTCGGCAATGGAATTCATTTGAGTTCTAAGAGCTTCTCTCTCTAGACTCTTTCTCTCTCTAGAAGTTCTCTTGTGTTCTTTGCCTTTCCTTGGCTACCCGAGGGGATTCGGCTGACTTAGCGAGATCAGGATGGGGTGATCGAGCTAAGGCCGGCACGGAGCTTGGTGTTTTGGGCGATCAACTCCAAGGCCGTGACAAAGTGGTATCAGAGCCAGGTTCGAGGCAGCTAGGTGCAAAGCTGAGAACTTGGTTCGTGGTAGCCATTTGGTGAGCAAGGATGATAGGCAAGAACCGAGGACGTTGTGGTGGCTAGAGAAGAGAGGTAGAGAGGGAGAACTTCGGGAGGACCCGAGGATCAAAGAAGTCCTGCCAAGATGGGGATGCTGCTACCGTGATGCTGAAGGTAGGAGCCTTGGAGGGACGAGTCTTGTGGAAGAGCAATGAAGCTACCTTCGTGAGCCTAGTACCAAGGTCGGGTCGCTTAGTCAGGTGGATGACTCCCTCAAGGGGTGGGAGTGTACCAGGCACTAAGGCGAGGATCCTGGGAAGTGCAGAACGAAGGTGGGTTGGTACTTACCCTGGACGTATCTCGTGGGAGTAGTGAAGATACTCAAGGCTTTCGACACGGACTCTGTGGTCGTGGGTTCGATCAAGCAGGAGGATCGATCCCTTGGGAGGACCTCGGGAGAGGGTGTGTTTGCCAAGAGGAGGTGGAGGTGGAGGTGGCACTACTGAAGACATGTCCTGGGCAAGGCAGGGGATGCTTCAACACAAGACGTTGTATCAGAGGAATTGCTTGACTCTATGTTCGGTGAATGACTCCTGAGTGAGGTGGAGTGGATCATGTCATGGAGGCACAGGTGTTGCACAGGCAGGGGGCCTGGATTCACGTCCCAAGGGGAAGGGAGTGGATCGTGTCGTGGAGACGCAGAGGTGCGTCCAATTGCCTGGCTCCATGTTCGGTGAAGGACTCCCAAGTGGAAAGGAGTGGATCATGTCGTGGAGGTACAAGCATTGCACAGGCAGGGGCCTGGAGCCACGTTCGGTGGAGGACTCCCGAGTGTAGGGGGTGGACCATGTCGTGGAGGCGTAGGGACGCCAGAGTTTCCGGATCCATGTTCGGTGGAGGACTCTCGAGTGGAGGAGGGTGGACCATGTCATGGAGGCGCAGGAGACTCAACTTAAGGATACCTTAAGTAGAGGTCGAGTGGAACACCTTACTTAAGGGTGACACCAGTGCGGGGCTGCTAGTTCGGTGGAGGACTGAGCAGAAGTGCTGGGAAAAGTGGACACCAGTGCAGGGCTGCTAGTTCGGTGGAGGACTCCTAGGTGATGGGGTGGACCATGGACTAAGCAGAAGTGCTGGGAAGATTGGGCGGTTGCGGATTCCGTCCTAACCTTCGAGGACCGATGGGACATAGTTGCGCGTGGAGGAGCAAGTCGTGGTTCAAGGCTCGAGTACGGACTCAGTGGTTGCAAGGGTCGAGTTGGGGAACTTCGCCCGTAGATGGAGAACCACTGGACGTTGGGGAAAGAGCTAGATGACGGGAAGACGAGCTTCTTCAGTGGGGGAACCAACATGTTCCAAGGAGGTGCACGAGGGGCCTCATCAGTGGGATGCAGGCCTATTCAAGATCAGGCGTGATCTTGGTTTGGCACAGTGACGAGGGCGTCACTGGATTAGGTGGGGGAGAATGTCACGCACGATTTGGGAACGCTGGACATCTTGCGTGACACTGTGCATTCTCCCGGGTTCGAGGTTCGAACTTGGACATGCGGGCAGCACGAAGACGCAGACGGGGCGTTACGGAGTGCGCGGGAGTGCTCACATGCCTAAGTTTATATGTGTTGTAAATATGTAGAGTGTTCTAGAATTATAGGGAGAATTCTAGAGAAGCGCTGATGTAAGCGCTTACACAGGCGAGGCTAGATTTTTGTAGGGAAAGTTCTGGAGAACTATTCTCCACCGTCGGATGTAATAAATCGTAGCCGTTCATTGAGGAGGTGTTAGGCTATATATAGGGGTTGCCTCCTCCATTTGTAATCATCCTCGGCAATGGAATTCATTTGAGTTCTAAGAGCTTCTCTCTCTAGACTCTTTCTCTCTCTAGAAGTTCTCTTGTGTTCTTTGCCTTTCCTTGGCTACCCGAGGGGATTCGGCTGACTTAGCGAGATCAGGATGGGGTGATCGAGCTAAGGCCGGCACGGAGCTTGGTGTTTTGGGCGATCAACTCCAAGGCCGTGACACGAAGCTCTAGAAATTTTGGAAGCGGGGTCGATGGTGAATATAAGGCTGTGGGTGTGAGTCCTCTTCGCGAAATTGATGGCTCCACCAGGGAACCCATCCTCAAGCTTAATTATGTTTTTTTTTTTTTTGGTCATTATGTAAAAGCTTTTAAAAATATAGGTTTAGAATTTAATTTTTTCACCTTACCTTGCCAAGTCAGCATCCATATATGTATATTTAACGGTATTAATATCATATAAGTTTAATTAACAGTGTTTGCTTTCGTTTCAATTTTTTTTTGAAACTTTAGGAACTAACGGTTTAAAACGAAGTAAACTTAATGACCAAAACCATCTATTTAAAATTTTAGGGATCAAAACCAAAATGACCATAAATTATATTGTTAAATCTTATAATAATTTTTTGGCAAAAGGTTTGGTGCCTCTAAATCAGTGTACCAAACATATATTTTTTGGTGAAAAAAAAACTTTTTTTTAATCTACCTATGACGAGTTTATCCCAAACCAACTACTATTTGTACTCTTATTGTCCACCATGATGCATGCATGTCATTTTTTGGGTTGAATTTAAATATTTTAACTAGAATTTCTTAAAGAATAAGGTAGATTTACATTTGTTTTGATCACAATAAAATTTGTTGGTTCCTAAAACTACCACCAAACATCTCAAATGATATAGTACATGATTATATATAATTGTTCAAATTGTATTTGGAGGGTAAGAATAAAGCATTATCTAAACCCCAAACCATGTCTTAGTGATAAGGCTAATTTAGAAACGTGTGTAAAAAGCAGCGTATGTTTGGAAATTCAAAGACCATAGCGTTACTATTTGATCAATAATAATAAATAAATGTTTGAAAAATCATTCTAATACATGTTACTTGATTCCTATTTGTGACAACGATGTCGTCTTTATTTATTTATTTAGGGCAGTTTTCTCATCCATCTTCCTTGTGAGTTGTGGCCACCTTTTCTGGTCACTCTTCAATTTATTGTTCATCAATATTTGGACCTTCCCTTTTGGGTTTTTCTTTCTAATCCACACAAACCAGCAACATTTTCAAATTCAGGCAACGTAAGCATATTTATCATATGGAAAATGACATATTACAAATCTCAATATTATACGTAACTCCCTTTTGGCCTAACAATAATCATCACTCCTTTTACTGCGATACCTTCACATTTTTTTTTAAAAAAAAAATTCCCATGTGTAATAAATTGTCAGTGTGTGAAATTAAAAATTATATAAAAAAGTAGACTAACATAGCATAGAACAACTAGAAAGAGCCAGTGATGAGATTTGGAGATCTATTAATTTATTAAAATATACTCTATGGTTCTAATTACAGAAGCATTTTTGTAGTACAAGTGTAAATTGAACTATAAAAGTACTCCTATAATTATAACCAAATGTAGTACTTTTTTTAATATTATTCTTATCTTAAGTATAGAACATAGTTTGTAGTGCAAGTTGTATTATAAACCGTCTTATATTTAAGACCAGAAGTAGTATAAGATAAAATTGACTTTTGTTTGAAGATATTAATAAAGCTAAATAAATTATTATCATAACATATGTTGTGTATCATTAATTATATATCAGTTTATAAGTTAGACAAATTAATTTAGTATAAAAAACATAAATATCAATACTATAAAGTAATTAATTTAACTTCTTTAATTTTCTACAAAAAGTCAACTATGTGCTATATTAAGAATATTTCTTTTTTTTAATCAATCCACCAATATCTGATACTGCTTACATTGGATATAATGAAGGAATTTTGCTACCTCCAAACAATCGACTAATATGGATCTCCGTAATGTAAAAGTCCATAAGCAATCATCATGATTGCATACCGCTCAAACACAAGATAATGATTAAGCTGTAACGATGCATGACTAGTCAATCAAAGCTCTTGCTAATAAAGTGAGTACTGTTTAAAAAACTATGATGGGTATGTCAATTTTATTTTATTTTTTCCAACTATGAGTAGATGAAATAGATCATCAGACAATATAATACTAAGTTTATAATAATGAATATATATACACATAGGGAGAGAAAAATTGCCATAATGTTTGAGGCATCTTCAGATCTTCTCTGAATAAAGGAGAGGGCGTGAGCAAGGTTGGGCAGATAAGGACAGTTGCAGAGAGAGAGACAGAGAGATTGATGAGAAGGAAAAGTGAAGCAAATTAAACAGAGAAACTTCTTCTTCTCCAAGTCTCAGACCACTTCCTTAGTCCCTGCCATCACTTTGTATCGTACCACCTGGTCTCTTCTCTCTTCTCTCCCCTGGTTGTTGTTTAGTTGTATCCACCCCCATCAACATTCCTTCGTCCTTTTCTTCTTGCTCTTTCTCTATATATACTTACAGCACCTTTACAAAATCATAACACCCTTCTCCGATTTGATTCAATTCACCCTCCAATTCCCTGGTTTCTTACCCGTATTTTCTCAATTCAACATGAGTTCCGATCCTCCCGCCGCCGCCGTCAAAGTTGGTGTTCCCGTTCATACATCCTCCAGGATACTGCCGGACTTTTTACAGAGCGTCAATCTCAAGTACGTCAAGCTCGGCTACCATTACTTGATGACCCATTTTTTGACCCTCCTGTTGATCCCGCTCGTCGCTGTCATTTTTGTCCAAGCTTCTCAGACCAACCCCGACGACCTTCGCAACCTTTCGCTCCACCTCCAATACAACCTCGTCGCCGTCATAGTCTGCTCTGCTTTTCTCATTTTTGGATCCACCGTCTACATCATGACCCGACCCAGATCTGTTTACCTCGTGGACTTTTCCTGCTACATCCCTCCTCCTCATCTCCAGGCCAAATTCTCCGATTTCATGGAACACTCGAGGCTCACCGGCGACTTCGAGGAGTCTTCCCTCGAGTTTCAGCGTAAGATTCTAGAACGTTCTGGGTTAGGGGAAGAAACGTGTGTTCCAGAAGCGATGCATCACTTACCTCCAAGGCCTTCCATGGCGGCTGCGAGAGAGGAAGCAGAACAGGTCATGTTCGGAGCATTAGATAACCTATTCGCCAACACTAACCTCAAGCCCAAAGACATCGGAATCCTCGTCGTGAATTGCAGCTTGTTCAATCCAACGCCGTCTCTTTCAGCGATGATAGTGAACAAATACAAACTAAGAGGAAACATCAGAAGCTTCAATCTGGGAGGCATGGGATGTAGTGCGGGGGTGATAGCCATTGATCTAGCCAGAGACATGCTTCAAGTTCATAGGAACACTTACGCCGTTGTGGTCAGCACAGAGAACATAACCCAGAATTGGTATTTCGGCAACAAGAAATCCATGTTGATCCCTAATTGCCTGTTTCGCGTTGGTGGAGCTGCTATTTTGTTATCAAACAAAGAATCAGACAGGAGAAGATCTAAATATAAGCTCGTTCATGTGGTTAGAACTCATAAAGGAGCAGACGATAAAGCCTTCAAATGTGTATATCAGGAAGAAGACGACGCAGGCAAAACAGGGGTTTCTCTCTCCAAAGATCTCATGGCCATTGCAGGTAATTTCATGTTCTCTGCATTTTGACCTAACAATATCTGTTCAGTGTAGTCAAAATCTAGAACAGATTAGGGCAATGAGTGGAATATTGGGGATTAATTACAGGAGGAGCATTGAAGACGAACATAACAACACTAGGTCCACTGGTTTTGCCGATAAGCGAGCAGCTTCTGTTCTTCGCGACGCTAATGGTGAAGAAGATATTCAAGGCGAAATTAAACGCATACATACCAGATTTCAAGCTAGCGTTCGAGCATTTCTGCATCCATGCCGGCGGGAGGGCGGTGATCGACGAGCTGGAGAAGAATCTGGAACTTGAGCCGCATCACGTAGAAGCTTCGAGAATGACGCTGCACAGATTTGGGAACACATCGTCGAGCTCAATTTGGTACGAATTGGCGTACACAGAAGCGAAAGGAAGAATGAGAAAAGGGAATAGGGTTTGGCAAATCGCATTTGGGAGTGGATTCAAGTGTAACAGTGCGGTGTGGAAGGCACTGAAAAATGTGAAGCCATCGCCCAAGAATCCATGGGAAGATTGCATCCATAGGTACCCTGTTCAGATTCTTTGATAGATTTAAATCGAATCAGAATCAATTAATTTGATCATTCGACATTGACGATGAGGATGAGGAAGATGAAGGGGCTTCTATGTAGGATTGCTTCTGATCACAGTCCGTAGCTGTTTATGATCATTACCACATTATTTTGGTCATTATTGTGCAGTTTTGTGTTGATCATTAGCGTGTTGTACTATTGTACTATTATGCATGTTTTAATTGATTTATTGGGCCCCTTTTAACGTCAGGTTCTGTGCATTTACTCTTTATGATATTCAATTAATGGTTTATTATCATCGTACAGAATATTTTAAAACTTGGTGCTCCCCATCTCATATGCTCATGGAGTTTTTTCCCCTAATATAAGTTGTTTCATTAAACTTAAAATATATTGATAAAAAAACTTAAAATATAGAAGTATAATTTTTCTCCTTCTGTATAGGTTATTTTCTATGTTTAAACAAAACTAAATTCAGGTCGATGAAGAAAAATATTAATTCTAGTACTATGTACCATTTAACATGAGCGTTTGAAACTTTATTGAATTGTTAAATTGAAAAGAGATTAAGTTGTGAATCGGTGTCAAAAAGTATAAGTACAGAAATAATGTTGTCCTAGTTTGTTTTGTGTTAATATTAATCTAGAAGTTTCAAAAAGTAGTAATATTATTCTATTACGTTAAAAAATAACGTTAATCGTCAAAAAATTAACATTGACAATTAACTTTTTAATAGAAATAGGCAACATTGTTACGTGTTGGAACTTTCGAAGCAATATTGACACAATAAAAAAATTTAGGGTAATATTATCCCTCAGTGAAAATTTTTGAGTCAAATTTGCTATTACCAATGGAAAAGTGCGTGTAATACATGGCTGGCCATATAATTAGATATGATTTCTCTTATATCATACTCCTTCCGATCCTAATTTTAGAAGCTATTTACCAGAATTTAGAGAGATTAAGGAGGGAAGTTAAATTAATTAATTATAATTATTTTCCAAAAATACCCCTACTGAAAATTAAAAATTACATAGGGCAATATTAGTTGAATTGTAATCCGCACAAAGCACTCTCGCGATTATTGTCAGATTTCAATCTTTTAGTGGAGGCCACATGTCAATAATGTATTGATATCGGCTTGTTTTCAGTATTTTAGATGCTTAGATAAAGAAAAGTTTAATGAGATTACGTATTCTTTAAACGACACTACTTGAAAAATTTGATAATGTGCCTAAATCTGATTGAATTTAGTAATATTAGTTATCAAATAAGAAAAATATAAAGAAAAGTCTAAACAAACACATGAATTTCTGTTGAAAAAAGCAAATGGCACAAAAAAGCTATATATATGTTTGCACGTAAAAATAATAATAAAAAAAAGGTTCTCAAAAGTTAAAAATTAAAATTAAATTTGATATAAAAAATAAAAAATAAAAAGCCCACAAATTAGCCCATCTCAAGCTTTATTGAAGTATACAGTGACAAATGTAATTATATAATACTTTTTATTATTAAATTATTATTATCTTTAATTATTATTGAGAAAGTATAAATAGGGGTATTATAGGAAAAAATTGATAAAATGTAAAATTTGTTCTTACAATTATGATCAAAACCAACTTTAAAAAGTGTTCCTATAATTAGAAACGGAAGGAGTAGATACTATATGAATTATTATTTTAATAGACACCAAACTCCAAAGTAAAATTACTATTTGAGCCAAAAAAAGAAGAAGTAAAATTACTATTAGAAGATGTGATATTTATGAAGATGTATACAAGTGCTGCAAAGTTGTTTGGATTAGCCTATACCCTTTTTATTTAAAAACAAAAAAAGCATTATACAAAGAAAAAGGGCGCCAAAGTTGCAGATATGTAATAATGTGAATCTGGGACAAATCAATATGAAAAACTGTCAAGTGTCAGGAAAAGTGCTCTTTTCTTAGAGATAGAATATTGTCACTATCGCTAACGCCTAACAGTGGTATGAGAGTTAGTATTAACTGGTCTTCCTCTCCATGTTCAGGGTACGAACCCCGCCCCCACCCCTACCCCTACCATGATGTATCAAAAAAAAAAATAGAATATTTTCACTATTAATTTTGATTCCCACTATTTTTTTACCGTTAAATCAGAATCTCATCATTTAGATTTAAAGATTAAAAAGTGATAGTGACATTGATAATAATCAAAGTTAATAGTAATAATATCCTATTTCTTTTATTTATCTATAAAAGGGTATCTTTTACTACAATTTATTTGTAAAAAGCACATGGCCAGCCTTGCCCTTTAGTCCTTCACACACTTACTTTGAAAGTTTGGGGCTTCCATTATACATGTCTTCGGCACGAGCCCTCCAATTATTACGACTAAGATTTCGCTGTCATTTTCTTTTCATTTATTTTTTTTAACGCACAGAGAATAATAAGAATATTGCTGCTCTTAGGGAAAAAAACAAAAACAAAAATTCTTGCTCAGCTATCATAAATGGCTTAAAGGGATTATTTTGCTTTGAAAATTTTTAATGATTGATAATTTTACTTTGGAAGTGTAAAAAAGAGCAATTATCATATATAATTTTAACTATTAGTTGACTATGTATGTTGAGTTGTCCGTTCACCTATTATCCAAGTCATTTTTATTAAGGTGAAAATTTGCTCCAAGTCCATGTGTCATCTACTTTATTTTTTTTCCAAAGTTAAATTTAAATTTTTTGGGACAAATTTGTATGGTAACAAAAATGAGGTTTTTTTTTCCCTATTTGCCACTTTTTAAATAAATAATTACTATTTTGCTACTGTTTTCAAAATATTTCCCCATCTGCCACTTTTAGTCGACTAAACCGTGGTTTAGTCGACTAAAAGTCATGGGTTCTTTTTTTTTTGGATGACCACGAAATTTAGTCGACTAACCCACTCGGGTTAGTCGACTAAATGTATATAAATTCAAAATAAAGATCTTCTATCTACTACTGTTTAGAAAAATGAATTTATCATTTAAAAAATCTTGAAAATCTTCAATTTTGGCTATTCAAATTAAATTTGAACGATTCATCCAACGAATTTTTATATATTCAAATTAAATTTTTATAAATTTGAACGATTCATCCAACCAATTTCGGCTAATCAAAAATCTATCTACTACTGTTGATCATATATATGTTCTTGTTTCGCCAAATATATATTTTTATAAAAAGCTGAATTTTATATTTTATTAAAATTGAAGTTCCCTGTCGAATTTAATCTATTGATCCCAAAAACTTACTTTTATTTAACACAGCTCGTGGGATTATATACTGTAGAAAATATTAACTGCTAGCCTAGATAAACCCTAATATCTAAAGATAGATCCTAATATCTAGGAATTACAAATTTACATAATCTTCTAACTAGATCCTAAGATCTCTCCAACAATCAAGATTATAGTGAGAGAAAATTTGCCCTTAATTATTTCGAGATTCCAACAAAAATATTTTACTTTCAAGAAACAAATGCCCAGTATATATATGTTGATCATATATATGTTCCAGTTTCGCCAAATATATCAAAAAGTTGAAGTTTATCTTTTACTAAAAACAATTAAATTCAGTATATATATGTTTAAAGAAACAAATAATTTTTTTTTAGGTATAAATGGATTTTTTTTATTATATCAATGCCCCGGTAAATATTATATTGCTGTTTTTTTATTAACCTTTTTTTATATCAATGTCACGGCAAATTAAATCCAGTATATTACATTTGTTTATTAAATCCAGTATATTACATTTAGTCTAACCCTCCAGTCGAGATTTAGTCGACTAACCCAAATAAGTTAGTCGACTAAATGAGCGGTAACAAAAAAAAAAAGGGAAACCACGACTTTTAGTCGACTAAAAGTGGCAGATGGAGAAATATTTTAAAAAGAGTGGCAAAATGGTAATTATTTATTTAAAAAGTGGCAAATAGGGAAAAAAGCCCAAAAATAATGTGGATGACATTTGAACTGTCAGCTTAGCATATTTGATCAATTAACGGATAAAATTAATTGAAATAATGGTTATAATAAAATTGCCCCTTAACCTATAATTAATAGCATATTATTTTTACCAAATAACCCGTTGAAGAATAATTCTTGCTTCCTAGTTTTGTCCCACAATTTAATGTATTTCATTTACCAAATCAACAATTAAGTCTTATGTAAACAAATCCTTAAATTGATTCTACGAATGAGATTTATTTCCTTTCTTCAAAAGATGCACGAACCTCTATATTAAAAGTAAGAAATTTAATAAAAAGAGGGTAAAAACTAAAAACTATTAAAAAAAATAATCACAAAAACATAATGACATAAAACAAGGTATTCATTTTCTTCCTTGACAGTAAGGCGAGCATAGTAAAAAAGAAATTAATTATTCTGGCCTCTCCAGTGTAAGAGAAGTTGATAATGTGACTGAGTGACTGGATGAATACCATTCACGACACTTGAGCAGGTCACATCCCCGAAGGCCATATTAGGATGGAGGTGGGAGGGTCAGAACTTTGCGCCTTTAGTAGCAAACTTTTTTTTTTAAAAAAAAAAATTTGGTTACCCTCCGATATCCAGAGTTTTGCCCTAACTAATTCGAATCCAACCCACGTCGTACATCTAGTTATGGTGGGAGAGTCTTCCAATAAGGTTTTTCTGTATTACAAGGCTCAAACTCGAGACTTTACTTAAATAACACAAACCGTTTACCATTTATACCAACCTTTGTTGGTGCTTTAGTTGCAAACTAGCTTCTATTCTGGCAACAGCAGAAGAAGAAGGGGTAGCCCGTAAGTGACTTAAAGTTTGGGTTCATCATTGGAGACCCATTGCAAAGGAATCAGGCCTTCTAATACCCCAAGCCCATTGAATTCGAACTAGCAATCTCTGCTAATAAATATAAACTTTTCCAGAACCAACACTAAATGGGATGAAATGAAAAGGAACTTGTTCTCTCTTAAGCGTCATCAGTTTGAGGAATGTAAATGAAAATGGGTTTGGGAACTCTTTCTCCACCACCGTAAGTCCGACTTGAGATGAATCCACACTAGTTCCATTCCGGATGGTAAACCTTTTCCAGATGAGAGAACCTTATTATAGATGTGTGATTATGAATTGGATTATCGCATTTACATTGTATTTTTATTTTTAATCCCAGCCACATTTTTCATACATTACGTTCCATAAGCATTCTATTGCCTATTCTGTTTTCGGAGTTGGCTTGTGTCGATGCAAACTCCCTCTGCCACTAGACGGCACCATTTTGGTTTAAAAAAACTGAGGCTGATGTTTTAATATATATATATATATATATATATATATATATATATATATATATATTTTATGGTACTGACTATCAGGATACTAAACAGTATTTTGTTAAAAAAATTATGGTCTTGAAAAATTATTTTAAGATATTGAAAAAATATTTCAGGTACTAGCTAATGCTAAAAGAATATTTTCAGATACTGAAAAAATACTTTATTGGGTTGAAAAGTTAAAAACTTATTTTAGGATATTGAAAAAAAAAATTAGGGTACAGACTAATACTAAAAATATGATTCAAAATATTGACTGGTAGTAAAAAAAACTTTATGATCTTGAAAAATATTGCAAGGTATTGATTGTTATTAAAAATATGCTTCATAATTTTTCAAGATTATGAAGTATTTTTTTAAGTATTGTTTAGTATCATTAAGTATCTTGTTAATGTACCATAAATATTAAAAAAAACCATAAAATATTTAAACAAAAAAAATATTTTATAGAGCGTGAATCTCAAGTACGTTGGAGCTAGCAAAAAAAAAAATCTACGTCAAGTTCGGCTACCATTACTTCATCACCCATTTGTTGACCCTCTGTTGATCCCGCTCGTCGCCAACTTTTTGTCCAAGCTTCTCAGACCAACCCCGACGACCTTCGCAACCCTTCGCTCCACCTCCAATACAACCTCGTAGCCGTCATCGTCTTCTCTGCTTTTCTCGTTTTTGGATCCACAGTCTACATTATGACCCGACCCAGATCTGTTTACCTCGTGGACTTTTCCTGCTACCTCCCTCCTCCTCATCTCCAGGCCAAATTCTCCGATTTCATGGAACACTCGAGGCTCACCGGCGACTTTGAGGAGTCTTCCCTCGAGTTTCAGCGTAAGATTCTAGAACGTTCTGGGTTAGGGGAAGAAACGTGTGTTCCAGAAGCTATGCGTCACTTACCTCCAAGGCCTTCCATGGCGGCTGCGAGAGAGGAAGCAGAACAGGTCATGTTCGGAGCATTAGATAACCTATTCGCCAACACTAACCTCAAGCCCAACGACATTGGAATCCTCGTCGTGAATTGCAGCTTGTTCAATCCGACGCCGTCGCTTTCAGCGATGATAGTGAACAAATACAAACTAAGAGGAAACATCAGAAGCTTCAATCTGGGAGGCATGGGATGTAGTGCGGGGGTGATAGCCATTGATCTAGCCAGAGACATGCTTCAAGTTCATAGGAACACTTACGCCGTTGTGGTCAGCACAGAGAACATAACCCAGAATTGGTATTTCGGCAACAATAAATCCATGTTGATCCCTAACTGCCTGTTTCGCGTTGGTGGAGCTGCTATTTTGTTATCAAACAAAAAATCAGACAGGAGAATATCTAAATATAAGCTCGTTCATGTGGTTAGAACTCATAAAGGAGCAGACGATAAAGCCTTCAAATGTGTATATCAGGAAGAAGACGACGCAGGCAAAACAGGAGTTTCTCTCTCCAAAGATCTCATGGCCATTGCAGGTAATTTCATGTTTTCTGCATTTTGACCTAACAATATCTGTTCACTGTAATCAAAATCTAGAACAGATTAGGGCAATGAGTGGAATATTGGGGATTAATTACAGGAGGAGCATTGAAGACGAACATAACGACACTAGGTCCTCTGGTTTTGCCTATAAGCGAGCAGCTTCGGTTCTTCGCGACACTAATGGTGAAGAAGATATTCAAGGCAGAATTAAACGCATACATACCAGATTTCAAGCTAGCGTTCGAGCATTTCTGCATCCACGCCGGCGGGAGGGCGGTGATCGACGAGCTGGAGAAGAATCTGGAACTTGAGCCGCATCACGTAGAAGCTTCGAGAATGACGCTGCACAGATTTGGGAACACATCGTCGAGCTCAATTTGGTACGAATTGGCGTACACAGAAGCGAAAGGAAGAATGAGAAAAGGGAATAGGGTTTTGCAGATCGCATTTGGCAGCGGATTCAAGTGTAACAGTGCGGTGTGGAAGGCGCTGAGGAATGTGAAGCCATCGCCCAAGAATCCATGGGAAGATTGCATTCATAGGTACCCTGTTCAGATTCTTTGATAGATTTAAATTAATCAAAATTAATTAATTTGATCATTCGACATTGACGATGAGGAAGAGGAAGAAGAAGGGGCTTCTATGTAGGATTGCTTCTGATCACAGGCCCCAGCTGCGTATGATCATTACCACATTATTTTGGTCGTTATTATGCAGTTTTGTGTTGGTCATTAGCGTGTTGTACTATTGTACTATTGTGCATGTTTTAATTGATTTATTGGCCCCCTTTTAACGTCAGGTTCTGTGCATTTGCTTTTTATGATTGTCAATTAATGGTTTATTATCATCATACAAAATATTTTAGAACTTGGTGCTCCCCATCTGATATGTTCATGGAGTTTTTTTCCCCTTAATATAAGTTATTTCATTAAACTTATAATATTGAAGTATAATTTTTCAATATCAAAAAAATGAAGTATAATTTTTCTCCTAATTTAGTGTTCTGTATAGGTTATTTTCTATGTTTAAAGAAAACTAAATTCAGCTCCATGAAGAAAAATATTAATGCTACTACGTACCATTTAACACGAGCGTTTGAAACTTTATTGAATTGTTAAATTTCAAAGTGGTTTAGTATCAAATCCATTTTGGAAGTATAGACTTAGGAACAATGTTATCCTGGATTTTTTTTTAAAATCTCAATATTACTCTTAAGGTTTCAAAATGTAGTAATATTATCTTATTCTATTAAAAAATTAACGTTGATCGTCAAAAAATTAATATTGACCGTTGACCTTTTAACGAAAATAAACAACATTGATACATTTTGAAACTTTTAGGATAACATTGAGATTTTTTAAAAAAAAAATCAAATTAAATAACTTTACTTCTTAACAAAAATTTTCACGACAAATTTACTACTTAATGTAGTGGGTTTCTCTGATGTTATAGATACTATATGAATTATTATTTTAATATGACACCAAACTCCAAAGTAAAACTATTATTTTGAGCCAAAAAAAAAAACTACAATTAGAAGATGTGATATTTATGAAGATGTATAGAAGTGCTGCAAAGTTGTTTGGATTAGGCTATACCCTTTTCATTAAAAAAGGGTGATTATACAGAGAAAAAGGGCGCAAAAGTTGCGGATCCGTAATAATGTGAATCTGAAGCAAGTCAATATGAAAAACTGTTGAGTGTCAGAAATAGTTCCTTTTTTATTCATATAAAAAAGGTATCTTTTGCTACAATTTATTTGTAAAAGGCACATGGCCAGCCTTGCCCTTTAGTTGTTTACAGTTTCACACATACTTTGAAAGTTTGGGGCTTTCATTTCTCCATATTTATATATACATATCTTCGGCACAAGCCCTCCAACTATTACGAATAAGGACCCATTTAGTACAGGAAACTCACTGGAACGAATGGAAACTTAATAGGGTTCCCATGGAAAAACCTGTTTGGTGCGCCATTCTATCTCAAACCTGAGTTCCCGTCTAGCCTCATCTTTCCTTAAACGTGGGAAGATGAAATCCCTCCAAAAGTGGCAGGAACTGAAAATCTTCCCGGGAGAGATATTTCACAGGACAAAAAAGTCCCTTGTATGTGAAAGCCAAAGGTCCAATTTGAAGGAGAGGCGACAGCAATGGCGGATGAAGAAGAGTCGTCAATGATGTTGGAGGAAGAGAGGCGCCAGCGATGGTGGAGGAAGCACAAGCACTGGCAATAGTAGAGGAAGCCCAGGCTCCAATGATGGTGTGGACGAAGCAGAGACAGGAGTGAGAGATGAGTGTGTGAGACAAGACGCAGAGATTAGAGTAGAGACGTGAGAAAGAAGAGAAGCAGTAGGGCTTTTATTTTTTAGGGGTAATATAGGTATTTTACCTCTTCTTTCCACTTAACCAACTTCATTTTCTTTCTACCAAACATTTGATTTTCCCTCAACTTAAGTTCCATTCCCATGTCTACCAGACAGTCTAATCTGTTAAGTTTCCTCTCAATCTTCCCTTCTATTCCTTTCTCACCTCTAAGTTCCTTTCCCTTCTTAAATTTTCTTCGTGCCAAACGAGCCCTAAGGTTTCATTGTCATTTTCTTTTCAAGTTTTTAACGCACATAGAATAATAAGAATATTGCTGCTCATTGGGGGAAAAAATCAAACAAATCTTGCTCAGCTATAATTAATGGCTTAAGGGGGTAGTTTTTTTTAAAAAGCTTTCAACCATGGACAATTTTGTTTTGAAAGTTTTTTTTTAAAGGTAATTTTATTCTGGAAGTGTTAAAAAAAAGAGCAATTTTACTTTAATTGTTACTATATTTAATTTTGATTGTTAGTTGACCAAATATACTGATCAGTTCATATGTCATTTACATCATTTTTGTTAATGTGCATATGTGCTTTGGAAGTTCATGTGTAATTTTTCATTTGTTAATTAAATTCCAAATTTTTTGATAAATTTCCATATTAACAAAAATAATGTGGATGACTTTTGAATTGTTGGCTTAACAATTAACATGCTAGGACAAATTGCTCATATTTTAACACTTCTGAAACAAAATTGACCCATATAAAACTCTGAGGCCAAAATTCCCTTCTCTTATGCTGGAGGAGCAATGCATGGATGATCGAGGACAGCAACACAATTACAAAAAAGTTTGGGTTCATCATTGGAGGCCCATTGCAAAGGAATCAGGCCTTCTAATAGCCCAGCCCAGGGAATTCGAACTTCGAATTAGCAATATCTGCTAGTAAATATAAACCTTTCCCAGGGTCAACACTTAGTGGGATTAAGTGAAAAGGGCTTGTCCTCCCTCAATCACATCTTCAGGATCAACTGAAAAGAGGCTTGTTCTCCTTTAATTACATTTTCGTCAGGGTCGGTTCAAGACATACGGTTGAAAAAAATGGATTTGAGAGCTCTTTCCTGGGCTCCGGATGGTTTACCAAAAATAAACCTTTCCCAGATGAGAGAACCTTATTATAGATGTGTAATTACTAATTATGAATTGATCAAAATTACTAATTATGAATTGGATTATTGGATTTACATTCTTTTTGTATTTTTAATACCAACCACAATTTTCATTGACTAGTACAAATCTCGATGAATCCTGGGGAAATATGTTTTGTTAATAAGAAAATGTATATTTTAAATTAAAACTAGCGATCGCTCTTCAATCCCTCCTCCTTCTCCATTAAAGTTCAGAATCAAACACACTTCAGAACCGCGATTATACCATACGGCGTAATAATATCCTTGGATCGACCCAACGTTTCCATCAAGATGTTTGTTCGCCAGGATATTTTAGAAGGACAAGTCATGCTTGCGCCATTCACCGACATAGTTGAAACATAAGAAGCAGTGAACGCAACGAAATGAAATAATGCTCTGTAGAAATTCTGGATCTATTGATCGTTTATAAACAACCAGTACATCATTCAGAGGTCAAAAAAAGAACCACAGTAACACGAAGAGAATCACAATAACACGAACCATATCAGAAACCAGGACATTCGAACAAAGGTACCACTAGAACAGAATCAGAAACCCCACCCCCGACCCACACATCCCTCGAACTTGAACTCAAACTACTGATACTTGCGATATTACACCAACCCTAGTTTCTCCAGCTTCCATCCGAGGCACCACCGCCTCTGGAGTAGCGAGCTCCACCATCACCATACCCACGATCACGTCCACCACCATAGCCACCACCGCCGTAGCCACCACCACCGTTTCCGCCTCCGTAGCCTCCACCACCGTTACGGTTGTATCCACCTTCACGGCGGCCTCCACCTCCGTATCCTCCTCCACCACGGCTATATCCACCACCACCACCACCGTATCCACCACCACCACCGCCGCCGCCATATCCACCGCCACCACCACCTCGGCCACGATTTTGGGCCTCGTTCACAGTAATATTACGGCCATCAAGATCCTGACCGTTCATCCCCTCAATAGCATCTCTCATGGCCTGCTCATTTGCGAAAGTTACGAATCCGAACCCTCTTGACCTACCAGTCTCACGATCGTTAATAACCTGAATCAGAAGCGAGGAAGACATGTCAGATCCCGCACATAGAACAACAAAAAAGATCCGGCAAAACAAAAAGACATCAAAATCGATCGATCTTCCCCTTTGGCACAAAGATGAAGATGAACGTACCGATTGGTGTGAGTAATAAAAGAATCAAGATAGTAACACAAAGATGAGAGATCAAGTAGTAACGCAAAGAGATCAGAGAACACAGATAACAGAACACAGATCAGATGGGATCCAGAAAATCCAAATCCGCATCGTGTCAGATCCGATCCCTGCTACAAACGGACCTTCGATTCGACGATCTCGCCATACGGAGCAAAGGCCTTCTCAAGGGCCTCGCTGTCGGTGGCCCATGCGAGCCCCCCGACGAAGCATCTGTATTCAACATCTGCGGCCGCCATAGATATCAGAAAGAAGGGTCGAAACCCTAGAAAATGGGGACAGAAAGGGAAATTGGGGGAAAAGAAGGAGGATTAACTAGAATCCACCCTAAGGAGGAGAGAACACGAGGAAAAGTTGAGATCCCCTAGGCCCATTATATAGCTGAGGATTTTTTTAACTCTAGTTAAGGAGAACGGAGTCCTGGTCCTATTTCGGGCTCGCATGCTAACTTGGGTTAGATTAACGGCCGGTTATTAGTTGTTTGGGGACAGAATTAGGGTGTTTGGGAAGTGGGTGATGCTGAAAAAGCAGGGTAAGATGAGGCTTCTATCTAATTCAAACATTAATCTGAATTTTATCCAATTTTAAAATTAGAAAGAAATCACTTTTGCACCGGCTAATACAAATAGGCCCTTAAGCTATTATTATTATTTAAGTTTTTTTGTCATAATTATTATCCCAGTTTTTTTTATTTTAAATATATTCAAAGGAATTATAATATAAAAAATCATCAATGGGCCAATATATAACTTTAATTATATATCATATTATAATCATAATACAGCGTATGAGTTATTATCTATATAAAATAAGAATAAATTAATTTATCCAAAAAAACAAAAAGTTTCTGAATTATGATAAATTCATCCATTGCCACATGGAGTTTGCAGTTTCAACTTTGAACATATCAACGTGGGGAAAAATAGAAAAAAGCACGCACGTGTGAGTATTTTCTTGGAAATTAGTGAGAGGGGATTGCTACTACCAGGAGCTTTCCTAAAAAAAAAAAATTAATTAATTACTCAAAAATAAAGATAGTGATTAGTTGTGAGATAAAACGGGCAAAAGTGGTGTACGTGGGTCCCAAAGTCACGTGACAAAGCTGCGAAGGCGGTGGATTCGAGGTAGCGACAACGAAAACAAGAGATATTTTAGTATACTGTTCCAAAATATCTGACGCCTCTCCTCTTAAAATATCTTATCCCTTCAAGTACAATTTTGCCCTTCGACCAAACAAAAGTACAATTTTGCCCCCAGCATGTTTGCGAATTTCTGTTTAACCCGATTCTCCCTGGAGGCGAGGAATTAGGTTATATGACGACACTGAGCCTTAACTTCTTAAAACACGAACACAACCCAAAAAAAAAAAAAGACACCGTACCAATTTTGCTGTGGGTGTCAAATTGGAAGTACTTCTAATTTTAAATATAAGATAAAATTAATTTTTTAAAGAAATAAAAAAAAATTAATTTAGAGTATTTATATTTATATTTTTTAAGATTAATTAATTTAATTAATTAACTGATATATAATGTTAGGATACACAAATATGATTAAATAACTCATTTAGCTTCATTAATCTCCCTAAAAAAGCCACCTATGCCCTTAATAGAGTACCACATTAGCGTGGGATAATAGAAAGTGGTGAAAAGTTAGAGATTTTAAGAATAAATATTTATTAATGTAATTTTATATATTTTATATTATTATTATTATTAAATTGAGTCTGTTTTTATTATTATCTTTAGGAAATCAAGAAGTAAGTAGGATATCATACCAAAGATTTAGTTGGTAGAATCTAGGATTAGGAGTTATTTGAAATTCATATTTTAATATATTTAGGATTTCGTATTTGAATTTTTAATTATAGTCTCTTCCTATAAACTATTATAAATAAGTGTAGAGCCTAGTACCTCATCAATAAGAGTATGTAATATTTTAGATAAGAAATTGGTACAGGAGATTCTCTTTAGATTTTAATTTTTAATGGTTGCCGGCTCATCCTATTAAGGAATTCTCACCAATTTCCCTAGACTTTTGAGGCCTGTGTTGGTTTGAGGGAAGGGAGAGGGAGGGAGAGAAGAGAGAGAAAATTTTTCTCTCATCTTTATTAGATAAACCCTTGAAACTTTTTCAATATTCAAAAAAATATATTCTCAACAAAAAATATATTCTTCTCATTAATAAACAATATGGTCAATATCCTCCCTTCCACTCCTTCCCCTCAAACCCAACAAGCTCTAATAGTTTGATGAGTTACGGATTCTAGCTCATCCTATTAAGAAAATCTCACCCACTCTCTACATCAAAGAGACTCTTTTTAAAGAGTTAGTAAGATTCTTGCTTCGTATTTAAAACAGGATAATTTAGATTATCACCTACTCTTCATCTTCATCTTAAATATTCTCATTATCTTTTTAACTTATTTTTTTTCATATCATCTTTATTTTTCTCAACTTAGATTCTCATATACTTGTTAGCTTACTCAAATTGGTACCAAATTGAAATGCTATCAGTCTTATATTTAAGAAGGTAGGAAGCAATATATTTTGAACCTATCTTTATATTTTGTGATTTCGTTTTCTTTTAATTTGTTTTCCGAAAAGTGTATATAATTAAATCAATTAGTGGGGAGTTCACTTTATTTCATAAACATTTTATTTGAGGTATTATTAACCGTCGAGTATTAAATGGACGTACATTCCATCTAACTTTTTTGTTTTGTTTTTTTTTGTTTTTAATTGGCCCTATGTTTGGTGAGTTTCCTTTGTTATTGTTATAAGTTATGCTAATGTTATTACCAAATTTATCTAATAAAAATTGTCCACGTGTCATGTCATCGTTTCTAATTTCTCCTTGACACTAGCCCTTTTTTTAACCTTTTCATCCATATCCTCACAATTTCGACTGCTAGATAATACAATTATTACTCTATCATTTTAATAATTGACGGTGTCGCTGTCAACAAGGCCATCTTCTCTCTATTTGCTGAGAATAATTTTTTTTTTTTAAAAAAAATTCTTTATTACTGAGGATTCATGTCATATGAGTCTACTTGTCGTCCAGATATTTGGCTATCCCATTGCTTCTCATGTCGTGGCTTTACCATCGGATAATAATGATAATGAAGTAAGAGATATGGATAAACTCCTTTCGACCAAAAAAAAGATATGGATAAACTCCGATTGTGATTTGCAAATATATATATAGGACAAATGATTTGTCCAGTAATTAGACCTAAGAGTTTCTCCTGTGAAACTAAACTACATCGTTTGGTTTAATGAGGGCGCGCTATACTCTTTTTATTTGGAATGAAAAATAAAATAAAGAAAGAAAGAAAATTTTAGAAAGTTGGGCCCACACTATAATTCCCCCATTCATTTTTCTTCTCTGGCGCATCATCAACATCGTCCTGTATTTTTCCTCTTCGTTCTTGCTTCTTCAGCACGGAGAGAGGATCATTGGCTATACAATTAGCATAACAATATTGAACAACCTCGCCGGAGGTAATATAAAAAAACGTGAGTTAGCATGAATACGGTATGGATTTGTCCTCTTCGGAGCAAACAGTTGAGACTATTTATCTATTTATCTGTCACATTCCACGATTGTTCTGATTTGATTTCAAATCGCCGAACTGTTTGTGATTTCGTTCATTCGCTCGTTACCGATGTATTAGTGATTTGATTTCTAAATTTAGATATAAGATTTTGATTCACGCTGGAAGTAATTCTCTCCAGATTTGCAATTTCTGGGATTGATTCTCACGACTAATGCTCGATTGCAATTTCCGAGAATCAATTCAAAAAATGTGCGAAAATCTGTTTGCTTTTTTTTTTTTTAAAATCTTTGGTGTGCCCTTATTAAGCCAAACGATGTAGTTTGAATTCACAGGAAAAACTCTTAGGTCCAGTCACTGGACAAATCATTTGCCCATATATATATATATATATATATATTATAAAAATTTTAGAAAAGGGGTTGGGCTCACTCACAATCCAATGTCATGTATTACTTTCAAGTGTTTACCTAAGCACCTAGGTGATGAGAATGTTAGACAGGGCGAGCCGTTTACTACCCTTAGACGTATACTTAGGCATCTAGGATCAAACTTCCTTCTTTTGATGAGAGTATCTAACCCCTTTACCAGTTAAATTTAAAGACGAGAGTATTGTAATATGCAAAAAAAAAAAAATTTGTTGCCCACCCGGTTCATTGGAGCTTCGCCTTGGCTAATCCGGATCTGACCTGCGTCACGCATCTGGTTATGGTGGGAGAGTCTCTCAGCTAATCCGGATCTTGAAAAAATATTTCAAGTATTGACTGGTATTAAAAGGATACTGACTGATACTGAAAAAATACTTCATAATCTTGAAAAATTATTTTAGGATCTCGAAATAAAATTATTAAATTTAAAAAAAAATTGTTGTTGGGCGCTCTTCTTGACAAATCACATTTGTATTTTTGCACCTTTGAAATGTCACATCATCGGTCAAAGTCAAACTTAACAGTCAAAGTCAAATTTAACGGTCAAGCGGTATTTTTGCACCTAATTTATAACCACGTGTGTACTTTTGCATCCACAAAAAGCATTTGCTAATGGTCACTCCTCAGAGAAAAAAACATGTGTATTCTTTAAGCCTAGAGGCATGCCCTGACCTTGGTGGGTCACCGTTGTCTAACATCACCTAAATTTTTATGTATAAAAAAAAGTGTGAATCGTCATTTTCTCTATCAAGAAAATTATGGAAAGAATGAGAGACATTACACTTTTCATTTTTATTATTTTCCATCTTCATTTGCATAAGGAATTGCCACACAACAAGGGAAAAAGTTCCCGACACTGCTCTGGGAAAATCCGTTAATTTGTCTTTAAATTATGATTTTGATACTTGCAAATATTTAATAGCTAAATAAACATGTATTTTAAGAAAAAGAAAAGATTCCATTAAAATCCCAATTCCTATATAGTGATGGTCTTGATGGGCCGAAGAGAATTACAGTTTATGTTTAATGGGCCTTGAGCCCGTATTCATTACTTGAAGTTTACAACGGGCCTAAGACCACGAGCCTCATTCGTTATTCCCCAAAAGCATACATAATTCCAAAAACTGTAGCTTCTATGACCAAAACATAAATAAAGGAAAATAAAAAATGAATATAAAAATAAAAAATATTAAAATATCCCTATCAAAATCTTCTGCATTTTCTCCTACATTATCTGAATATCTTCCTCACTCTATTTAACTAATAAAAAATTTCAAGTTTCATTAAATTAAACAATAGTTTTCTAAATTTTCATTTTTCATAATTTGAATGTATATCTATGAAAAATAAATTTACGCAATCTTCAATTTATAAATTTATAATTTCTTAAAATTAATAAAAAATTTAATTAGAAATGGAATTATATATTTTGATAAAAGTCGAGGTCTTTTATAATTTATCATATATGCTAAACCAATAAAGTTTGTATGATTTATTTTTGTTTTAAGAGCAATTCATGTGGGTTAAAAAATTCATGAAATATTAATAAAATTAAAAAATCTAATTAACCTATTATATCCTAAAAAATACGAAATAAGTTCATTTTTTATTTTTATAAATAGAGATTAATTGATATCAACGTTGATTATATAAATGAGGCAACTTGATGATATAGATTAGAAGAAAAATAAAAATTCAAAAAATGAGTTTAATAGTTATTAATTAAATAATGTATTGAAAAAAAAAGATATAATCAATAATGATAGCTAGTTTTAGCTTTAATCTTGGTTTTTTTTAAGGTTAAAGTACACTTTTAGTCCTTTAAGTTTTATATAAGGCATACTTTTGGTCTTTTAACTCTATAAAGTATAATTTTGGTCCTAAAATTCTAACATCATTAATATTGCTAATGGAAAACGCTGACGTAACGAACTTAAGAGATAACTAATAGTATTTAATTACACACATTTTATTATTCTTAAATTTACCTATATTTTAAATTTAAGATCAATAGCATTTAATTATATAGTCATATCATATCACTTTGAGTTTGCATTTTCTATTAGCAAGATTAATGGTGTTAAAATTAAATGACTAAAAATATATTTTATAAAGTTAAGGGATCAAAATTATACCTCATGTAAATTTAAAGGACTAAAAGTATACTTAGTCTTTTTAAAGATTTGATTAGGGGCAATTTAATAATTTTAAATTTGGAATTAATATATCTACTTCTGAGGCAGATAATTTACTCTGCATTAAGTTAAAACTACATCGTTTCATCATCATCTTTTTTATAAATAAATTCTCCGGAAAAAACCAGACTATGATACCAACTGTAATAGCCTATGTGCTCCAGGATCTCGCATCTTTATCAGGCATGCTGACACAACGACTTGAACTAGGCTCTGATACCAACTGTAACATCCCAAGTGCTTGCTTCTGAATGACTTGAATCGGGCTCTAATACTGACTGTAGGTCGATGTGGCACAAGGAAAATGACTACACACCCTTATAATGCATGCTGGCATAACGACTTGGACCAGACCTTGATACCAACTATAATAGCCCAAGATAACTAGGACTAGACTTTGATACCAACTATGATAGTCCACAAGTGATGTATTTTCAACTTTCCACAAATAAATATGAAGATATCAAGATCTCAAGAATAAATTGAACCCTAATTGTTTTTCCACATTATTATAGTTAGTATCAGAGCCTAGTCCTAGTTATCTTGGGCTGTTATAGTTGGTGTCAAGGCTTGGTCCAAGTCGTTATGCTAGCATGTTGGCATAAAGGAAATCATAAAAAGTATAAGTATGCTTGGTAACATTGACTAAATTAAAACTTTTTTAAAGGACTTAAAAATTACTTTTACTATTGATAAATAAATTATAGACTTGTTGCCTGGTATTTGGAAATTATTATGAAATATATGAATTTCAAAGTTGGGCAGATAACAATTATGAGTGAAATATGAATAGGGGGAATCATTCTAATATGGACATTGCCTAACAGTGAATAGAGTTCATCATACAGAATGCATTTTCAACTTTCCACAAATAAATATATAAGTTCTACCAATGATCCCTCGGTCTTGCATCACTATGAAATACCTAAAACATGATAGCTTTCATAGTAAACTTGGCTAAATATGACTTAGGTGGTGATCCAGTCGGCCTAGGTGGTGATCCAGTCGGCCTAGGTGGTGGCAGTTTCGGCTGCACTGGGGTCAAGGACTGCACGGGGTCAGGGCGAGTGGCCGTCAGGGTGGCGACTGGGGGGACTTGTATGCTAATATCATGAATATGATGCATAAAATCAGTAAGACAATTCCCACCACTACGAGCCAGAACCGCGTGGAAGGCTCGCTTGTGAATGACTTGAATCAGGCTCTGATACTGACTATAGGTCGATGTGGCACAAGGAAAATGACTCCACACCCTTATAATGCATGCTGACATAACAACTTGGACCAGGCCTTGATACCAACTATAACAGCCCAAGATAACTAGGACTAGGCTTTGATACCAACTATGATAGTCCACAAGTGATGCATTTTCAATTTACCACAAATAAATATGAAGATATCAAGGTCTCAAGAATAAGTTGAACCCTAATTGCTTTTCCGCATTATTATAGTTGGTATCAGAGCCTAATTCTAGTTATCTTGGGCTGTTATAGTTGGTATCAAGGCCTGGTCCAAGTCGTTATGCCAGCATGCATTATAAGGGTGTGGAGTCATTTTCCTTGTGCCACATCGACCTACAGTCAGTATCAGAGCCTGATTCAAGTCATTCATAAACGAGCCTTCTGCACAGTTCTGGCTCGTAGTGGTGGGAATTGTCTTACTGATTTTATGCATTATATTCATGATATTAGCATACAAGTCCCCCCGGCCGCCACCTGCCCTGAACCCAGTGCAGCCGAAATCGCCGCCACCTTGGCCGACTGGATCACCACCTTGGCTGGCTGATTCACCACCTAAGTCATAGCTAGCCAAGTTACTATGAAAGATATCATGTTTTAGGTATTTCATAGTGATGCAAGACCGAGGGATCATTGGTAGAACTTATATATTTATTTGTGGAAAGTTGAAAATGCATTCTGTATGATGAACTCTATTCACTGTTGGGCGATTTCCATATTAGAATGATTCCCCCTATTCATATTTCACTCATAATTGTTATCTGCCCAACTTTAAAATTCATATATTTCATAATAATTTCCAAATACCAGGCAACAAGTCTATAATTTATTTATCAATAGTAAAAGTAATTTTTAAGTCCTTTAAAAAAAATTTAATTTAGTCAATGTTACCAAGCATACTTATACTTTTTATGATTTCCTTTACTATGATTTCCTTTATGCCAACGTGCTGGCAGAACGACTTGGACCAGACCTTGATACCAACTATAACAACTCAAGATGACTAGGACTAAGCTCTGATACCAACTATAAGAATGCGGAAAAGCAATTAGGGTTCAACTTATTCTTGAGACCTTGATATCTTCATATTTATTTGTGGAAAATTGAAAATGCATTACTTGTGGACTATCATAGTTGGTATCAAAGCCTAGTCCTAGTTATCTTGGACTGTTATAGTTGTTATCAAGGCCTGGTCCAAGTTGTTATGCCAGCATGCATTATAAGGGTGTAGAGTCATTTTCCTTGTGTCACATCGACCTACAGTAAGTATCAGAGCCTGATTCAAGTCATTCACAAGCGAGCGCTTGGGATGTTACAATTGGTATCAGAGCCTGGTTCAAGTCGTTTCATCAGCATGCCTTATAAGGATGCGAGATCCTAGAGCACATAGGCTATTACAGTTGGTATCGTACTCTGTTTTTTCCAGAGAATTTATTTATAAGAAAGAATATGATGAAACGACGTAGTTTTAACTTAATGTAGAGTAAATTATCTGCCTTAAAAGCAGATATATTAATTCCAAATTTAAAATTATTAAACTGCCCCTAATCAAATCTTTAAAAAGACTAAGTATACTTTTAGTCCTTTAAATTTACATGAGGTATACTTTTGATCCCTTAATTTTATAAAATATATTTTTAGTCTTATAATTTTAACACCATTAATCTTGCTAATAGAAAATGCAAACTCAAAGTGATATGATATGACTATGTAATTAAATGCTATTGATCTTAAATTTAAAATATAGGTAAATTTAAGAATAATAAAATGTGTGTAATTAAATACTATTAGTCATCACTTAAGTTCGTTACGTCAGCGTTTTCCATTAGCAATATTAATGATGTTAGAATTTTAGGACCAAAATTATACTTTATAAAGTTAAAAGACCAAAAGTATGCCTCATATAAAACTTAAAGGACTAAAAGTGTACTTTAACATAAAAAAACCAAGATTAAAGCTAAAACTAGCTATCATTATTGATTATATCCTTTTTTTTAATACATTATTTAATTAATAACTATTAAACTCATTTTTTGAATTTTTATTTTTCTCTAATCTATATCATCAAGTTACCTCATTTATATAATCAACGTTGATTTCGATTAATCTCTATTTATAAAAATAAAAAATAAACTTATTTCGTAGTTTTTAGGATATAATAGGTTAATTAGATTTCTTAATTTTATTAATATTACATGAATTTTTTAACCCACATGAATTGCTCCTAAAACAAAAATAAATCATACAAACTTTATTGGTTTAGCATATATGATAAATTATAAAAGACCTCGACTTTTATCAAAATATATAATTCCATTTCTGATTAAATTTTTTATTAATTTTAAAAAATTATAAATTTATAAATTGAAGATTGCGTAAATTTATTTTTTATAGATATACATTCAAATTATGAAAAATAAAAATTCAGAAATCTATTGTTTAATTTAATGAAACTTAAAATTTTTTATTAGTTAAATAGAGTGAGGAAGATATTCAGAAAATGTAGGAGAAAATGCAGAAGATTTTGTTAGGGATATTTTAATATTTTTTATTTTTATATTCATTTTTTATTTTCCTTTATTTATGTTTTGGTCATAGAAGCTACAGTTTTTGGAATTATGTATGCTTTTGGGGAATAACGAATGAGGCTCGTGGTCTTAGGCCCGTTGTAAACTTCAAGTAATGAATACGGCTCAAGGCCCGTTAAACATAAACTGTAATTCTCTCCGGCCCATCAAGACCATCACTATATAGCAATTGGGATTTTAATGGAATCTTTTCTTTTTCTTAAAATACATGTTTATTTAGCTATTAAATATTTGCAAGTATCAAAATCATAATTTAAAGACAAATTAACGGATTTTCTCAGAGCAGTGTCGGGAACTTTTTCCCTTCTTGTGTGGCAATTCCTTACGCAAATGAAGATGGAAAATAATAAAAAGGCTAAAGTATACATTTAGTCCTTTATGTTTGCTCTAAGGTTTGATTTGGTCTCTTAAGTTTGTAAAGTATACTTTTGGTCCCTTAACCCTAACACCGTTAGTTTCATCTAACGGAAAATGCTGACTGTACAATTAAATAAAGAATGCTTAAATTTTAAAAATATAAAATAAATTCTTATATATTCCAACTAACCAATTATTTGTTTCGTCTTCTCACAAAGTTTTAGGTACGGATTTTTTTTTTTTTGGGGGGGGGGACTTATTCTGGTGTTGCATTTTTGTGAACGGATTTTTCTGTTCTCTTGTTTATTTTTTCATGATCATGATGATTGGTTTAGTTTTTTCTTTATTTGTGGTCTTAGATTTTCTAGTGATTGTTTTCTTTAAATTTCAATTTTCTTTTTGGTTTTCTGATCTGTATGGTTCTGAAGAAAATTGTGTTGTTCTCCAGGAGGATTCTGCATCATTGTCTTTTTAGTTTTGCTCAGTTGTACAATTTCCCTAAGATTTAAATCTCCTGTAAATTGTAAACTTTGTGATCAGAGGTTTATAAGTGCAGAATAATCAAGCTGCTAATGTACTTGCAATAAATTGCTGCGATCTTCTGGGAGATGCATTTGGTTGTCTTCCAGTAAATTATTTCTTCTGTTTGGTTTACATAAGAGTGAAAAAATGGAAGAACGTAACATAGCGATTCACTTTGATTGATTGATTTTCTTTCTTTGTTTTGTTTTTTTTGATAAATTGATTGATTTACTTTAATTGGTGAGTTAGAATATATAAGAATTCATTCTATATTTTTAAAATTTAATCATTCTTTATTTAATTGTACAGTCAGCAAACTAACGGTGTTAGGGTTAAGGGACTAAAAGTACACTTTACAAATTTAAGGGACCAAATCAAACCTTAGAGCAAACATAAGGGACTAAATGTATACTTTAGCCTAATAAAAATAAAAAGTGTAATGTCTCTCATTCTTTCCATAATTTTCTTAATAGAGAAAATGATGATTCAACACTTTTTTTTATACATAAAAGTTTAGGTGAGGTTAGACAACGCAACGGTGATCCACCAAGGTCAGGGCACGCCTCTAGGCTCAAAGAATGTTTACAGAGATACTTACAGATCGTCCTTGTGTAAGGGTAGACACCGATAACCCACTAAGGTTATGGTATTCCTCCAGACTCAAAAAACGTTTACAGACAGATCATCTACCCATGAAGCTTTCACATTGACCAACTGTGTGACCCATTGTCGGCGACGACTTAACACTTTCTTTAACAATGTTATACTAAATTAATATCTCTCTTTCTTGTTGCACATAGTTTTGCAGTTTGATGGAATCTAAATCCAAAAATGATGGCTGGTTGGAGGTAATAATAGGTTAGGCTCTGGTTGGCATAATGGTATGGCAGTAGACAAGGAAAAAAAGCCTAGAGCACAGTAATAAAAGCTCAGTGGAGAAAAATTAGATGACTTTTGGTGTTTAGAATAGCTTTTATTTTAGATGAGCTTGTTTAAAAAAAGGGGAAAATTTCATAAAAATACTAATTGAATTTGAAAAACCCCCAGAAATCTGTTGAATTTGTAAAAAGACTAAGAGGTGACAAGGATTTTTGGGGATATGCAAATTCGAGCCAAATGACCATTTTACCCTTAGTTATAAATAATTTTAAAAAAAGAAAAAAAGAAAATACCCCCCACTTCTGGACTTCTGGTGTTCGATAAAAAGTTTGATTTGATTTAGCGTTTGCCTTCCTGCTAATTGAAATGAAGGTACGATTCCCACTTCTGGTGTTTGATTCTTTTGGCTTTTCCTTCTTCCTTCGAAAACCTATGAATCGGTTCTCTAACATTTTTTTATTCAGTTCCGATTCTGATTCTCCTTGACCTTTTCTCTTCTCACTTCGTCTCTCTCATTAAAGATCTCAGGTGAATCGTGAATTTTTACGAATCGAGTCTTGCTATATTCTGAATCCGGATTAAGTGGGTTTTTTGTGCCGCTCCTTTTATGCGAAGTAACAGAGCTTCTGGTTGGGAGAAAAAAGAAAATACCCCCCACCCCCAATTCCAACTCCATCGTCCTCACCTTTGACCACCGCGGCGGCGCACGGTGGCGCACCACCACCCGCTTCCTGTACGGCACCTACAGCGCCCTCATCCATTGCCTCAAAGGAAACACCAGCGGCCTCAATTTCAACATCTACCTCTCCTCCCTCGAAGGCGACAAATCCCAAGACGAGATCGACTTCGAGTTCCTGGGAAAAGACAAGACGATCGTTCAACCGAAAATGGTGAGAAGGTAGTGAGAAGAGAGGAGAAGAAGGAAGGGAACGAAAATGGTGAAACGAACGTCCTGCGTGGAACCCCAACGAACCTCCCCACCCACTTCATCGTCATCTCCACCGAAGCTACAGATCTGGGTTGCAAATACCAAAATGATTTGGTATGCTTGTTTCCCTGTCAAATTCATGAAGAAAACAAATCTGTGGGCAGATTTGGGTTAATAATAAGTTGGGGTTCCAGATCTGGGTTATCTGTTAAATTAAGATTTGGTATGCTTGTTTCCCTGTCAAATTCATGAATCCCACTTTTTCTTGCCTCTATAAGGAGATTCATGTACCCATTGCGACTGCTTGTGATTCATGATCAGGCTTTTTCTTTTTCTTTTTTAAATTATTTATAACTAAGGGGCAAAATGGTCATTTGACGCGAATTTGCATATCCCCAAAAGTCCTTGTCACCTCTCAGTCTTTTTACAAATTCGACGGACTTTTGGGGGTTTTACAAATTCAAGTGGTATTTTATTAGAATTTTCCCTAAAAAAAGTAGCTTCCGATAAAAGTCACAATTTTCAGCTTTTGACGTGTGCCTAGTGCTTCCACATTCCTCCTCCACGGCCTAGTGCACAAACCTCTTCATTGCACAGTGCTTCCACAGTCCATTTTAGTGTTTTTTAATAATAATTCAACCTTTTTTTTTATCAATTTTAATTTTTTAGTTTAAATTAGCACAATATATACAACTAATATATGTGTGTATGTAGTATTTAATAAAATTCATGTCATTTTTAATCATTTTTCATCTCAGTTGACTTTTAAAATAATCATTTAAATAAAAACCCATTTGAAAGAAAGTCATTTCTCACACCATCATTCCAAACACAAATTAGATTTACAATATGACTTTTATCATATTTTATGCTTGTAAAAGTCATATTAAAAATAAGTCATTTCTGTCACTGTTATCCCAATTGGACATATAGTTTATTCTCATAATGATGATGTTATCTTTCAAGTTTGATATGCCAGTTGATTAGGTTATGTGATCACCCTAAATTTGTTTTAACATTGAAGTATGACAATTGTTGCGAAACTTAAACTTTTCAAGTTTGTTATTTCTTACATTTTTAACTTATAAAATTGTGTCAAGTCGTGAGTAAACTCGTGTCAATTGTAAACTCTACCAAACTCGCAAGTTTACAAACCGAGTTTACCTTTTTTTTTTTTTAGCTTCCTAAATCAAATTAACTTATTTTTAAACTTATGTTAACTTTTTTTTTTTTCATTTTGATCTTTTTCGGTGACTTTGTATATAAATTTTATAGAAATTTATCTGTCAAATATAATAAATTATTAATACTGATGGATTTAATTTTAATTATTTGAATTTAAAATATATTTTAAATCAAATTATTTTTATTTTTATATTTTAATTATATACAGTTAATACACCTTAAATAATAAAATTAAACTTTTATGAATTTACAATTCGAGTTCATCATACGATACAGTAACATAATGAATTTGTTTAAACTCACAATCTTGACAACCTTAAGTTACAATAATTATGAGAACTAGAACTGCAGTTTGGATGCTTTTTATTGTTCCCCGCCACCTTGTTAAGCTCTTTACTTAGCATCTGATCGTGATTTTTTCCACCTCCATATCTCTTGTGTGTGCTTTTTCTAGAGGTTGGATCCCCCCCCCAAAAAAAAATAAAAAATAAAATCAATTCACTGGATGAATATTTGAGAAGTTTGGAGAAGTACACATAGGAAAATTAATAATTGAGGAGGACCTAAATCAAAATAATAGTACTCTCTGGTTATAATTTTTTAACTTATGCGTGTATAAAAATTTATCAGCCCTTCTCATTAATTAAACTTGTAATCGGAGACTTTTCACCAAATTTCTTAAAGCTTTATTTGGGAGTTTAGAAGGAAGGGAAAGGAAAGGGATTCAAAGAGAATGGAGGGGAGGGGATGGAAGGGAAACGGAGGATATTTCCTCTCCTTGTTTAGGAGTTAAAAAAATAATAAGGAAGGAAAGTGAATGATTAATGAGTTATTTTTACCATTTTGTCTTTTTCTTTAATAATTAATATAATTATTATATTCCACAAATAAATTTAAACTTTCTAAAAAAAGTATTTATGTAATTTTTATATTCAAAAAATTATTTATGTGGCGGTGGTTGTGGTGGCGGCGGTGGCAGTGGGGCAACAGTGGCAGTGGGGCGACAACGACGATGGGGCGGTGGCTATGGTAGTGGTGGTGGCGGGGCATGGCGGTGGTGGTAGTGGGGGCAGCGGTGGTTGGGTGACGACAGTGGTGGTGGTGGTAGGGTGGTGAATGAGGGTAAAGAAGTAATTAACCTATTTTCCCTCTTAAAACCCTCCATATTGGGGGAACTTTATTTTTTAGAAGAAAGAGGGTTTTGAGGGATTTGTAAAAATCCCTAATTCCATCCCCTCTTATTTTTAAAAATTACAAATAAGGGAAGGGACTATCAAAATCCTCTCTTCCCTTTTCTTTCCCTCCAAAATAAAACTTCCAAATAATATTTTAGCCCATAGTCAAGGATCCCCGACGTCGAAGCCTCAATTCATTGGACCAACTTGGGTGCATAATTTTGAGTTTGACAAAAAAAAAAAAGGGGGGGGGGCATATTTTTGGGGACCCCACACAATCAAATCACTTCAAAAATGTAAAATCCAATCTTAATGAAGGATTCAATCACATCCTAGACGATAAGAACATTTTTGTATTTTTCGCATACCTAAGTTCAGTTTTTTTTTTTTTTTTTGGGTGAAATAAAATACAAGTAAAAGCTTGAGATGAAATTGTTTACCTTAACAATCCACATCCTATCTATAAGACCATACCTATTAGTCTTTACTACAAGATTTGTCAGAGAGTTTAATAAATCATTTGTCGCTCGTTTTAAAAAAAATCTCTCTGGTTCTTTTGTCTTTGGGTAATATAAATAAGGGTTAAGTAGTATCCTAGAAGTATACGTCAAGGAGCAATATTGTCCCGTAAGTTTTTTTTAGGTCTAATGCCATCCTCAAAGTCTTAAAATGTAACAATACTACCCTATACCATTAAAAAACTTACATTGACCGTTAAAAAATTGACGTTTAACTTTTTAATGGAAAAGGGCAACATCGCTACATTTTAAAACTTTTGGAGTGCTATTAAACTTGAAAAAACTTCTAGAGAAACTTGCTCCTTACTGAATATTTCACTTATACATATAAATAACACAGGGAAGCTTGAGATAACAAGGTTATGTAGTTTAATAGGGAGAATTACTATGAAGTTTTAAAGAAAAAATTTAATTGCTAATAAGTCCCAATAACAATTAAGAGGCCTATAATGACAAGTTCCAATAACATAAAAAATGATGATACCTTACTTATTTTAAAGCTTCGTGGTAGCTAAGTCATTTACTTATGACATCGTAGTAATTCTTCTAGTCTAATGCTTCCACCTATTCTACTTATCAGGGTATATATATATAGTTCTTAATACAACATATGTGTGTACAATGGCGAAACTAGGAAATTTTTTTAGCCTGGGTAAAAAAAAAAAAAAAAACTTTTGATGGTACAAAACTGATAAAAAAATAATATTTTGTTGAGTTCATTATTTTATTATTCATTTTTCTATTCAAGTTGCTAATGTGGTATACTTAATTTCTAAACAGAGCAAAAAATTCATTTTTTTTTTTGGGACAGATTATATGTAAAATCGGTTAACACTTAATAGCATTATATGATATGTTTCTCACTCAAAACTATCAATAAAAAAATGGCTTCTGGATTTTATCTTTATTTCCCTTGCAGGTGTGGACATGTCTAATAGATGTCTCTAGTGGAATAGAAATGGCTTCTCGTTTTCTGATGAAATCGGTACACCCTATAGTTTTCTAAAACTCAAAATCGTTTGCCATTTTCCTAAGAATTCTTTGTGAAGCTCCCATTATATTTTTCCCAAATATACAATCTCCTTCTTCTTATGCTTCTCGCTATCAAATAATCGCCACAATCTACAACAGAAAACTAACATAACTCAATAAAAAAAACAGGAGAAACAATATAGAAAAGTAGAAGCAAATAGCTTACAGGACCCAAAATTGACAGTAGAAGGTGGCTGAAACTTTGACGCAAGACAACCTAGCGAAAGCAATAAAAGGTAGTAATTGAATATGAAGCCGTACCTGATGTACATATGCTCATCTTCAACTCTTTAATGAATAATTCAAATCAGTCACCATACAAGAAGAGAAAACAACGAAAAAAAATTGAGAAAAACATGAAAGAATTTCGTAATCCCTTTTCTGTTGGGATTAAAGCCAAACAGGAAATAGGGAACAAAAATCATCAACAGTAACAAGCAAGTAATGAAAAGAGAGATGAGACTTGCATACCTAACAAAATTGAGAGTGAGGTGATAAGGGACTGCCACGGTCGTCATTGGTTGATGGGGTTCCACAAGTCTCTTGGCCTTCTTTCTGTTATTGAAGCGGAGATTCATGCTATAGTGACGGGATTGAAAGTGGGCCATCAGATGGGCTTCCAGCGACTTATTCTATACTTCGACTCTCTTGATGCCGTCAACACCATTATGAGAAGCTCTTGCTCCTGCTCTGACCATCTGCTAAGAGACGTCATCAGAGAGACCAGAGATCTCCTCTTTGGAGACTGGAATGTGGAACTCTGCTACACTTCGAGAAGCAACATCTCCTGTACTGATTATATGGCCAAACAGGGCCATGGCGCTTCAGATGACGCTGACGTGGTTCTTTGGACATCTATTCCTGGAGGATGCCTAGATATGGTCTTACGGGACCAGTTAGGTTGTAGCTGCTAGCTTGTTTTGTAGTTGATTGTATTTAGGAGTGGACCTTCTGGGTCCGTCCCTTTTCTTTTATCATCAAGCCTTGGCTTGCCTATATTTACCCAAAAAAAAAAAAATTGAGAGTGAGGTAGAACTATAGGGAATGGTTGCATACAAACAGTGGTCGAACTTGGCGTCTCGGCGGAAGAGGGAGACTTTGTGGATGCCAGATGGAGACTCGAGAGCACAGATGGAGGAAGAGGAATAGAGGAAGCATGGAGGAATCGAGGAAGAGGGAGCCAGACTGGAGAGTATAGATGACAGAGCATAGCAGAGTGGAGGAATCGAGGAAGAGGAAGCGTGTGGTTGTGGAGAACGCTGAGCAAAAGGGAAAAATGTAAAAAAATGAAAGAAAGAAAGTATAATTATGAAGAAGATAAGACATTAATTGGGCTAAAATAATATATTATATAATGAATACATATATTTTAACAAATTTTAAAAGGCCAGCTGGAGTTAAATTATTGGTCAAAATAAAATATTATATAATATAAACATATAACAAATTTCAGAAAATTTTAGAAGGCCCCAGCTGGCCATAACCTAGTTCTGCCATTGTGTGTATGACACATACACATATATGTGTGTGTGTATATATATATATGTTGAAATTAGTTAACATGGTGCTATAAAAAGGATACATGGCCATCAAACATTTCGATCAACTGGCTGTAAGTTGTTGTAACTTAATAATACTAGCTAGTTGTTAGTGGTAGTGAATACCGGTGGATTAATCTAAAAAAACAAAGGATACATGGGACTATATAATGAGTTTGATAAGAAGTCCAACTTAAAACATCTCACATGCTCTACGAGCATGATGATGGATCAAATCAACAAACTTTACGTTGAGAAAGTAAAATTGCAATGATCAGTATTGAAAGCATGATTTTAATTAATTAATTAATAACAAGAGAACAGTAATAAGTGATGTGCGGCGAGGAGTGAGGAATGAGATCGATGTGAGTCTAATATATTGGTGTAGCATCTTATAGATTCTATAGCAGCGAGGCATGTAAAGTCAAATATAATATAGTAATCATTACTTTAATTAGTGTGATTCAATGATTTTGTAATCTCACTCAATCTCATAACCTATAGGGATCAATTTAATGCAGTGATCACTAGTACCATCTTTACAGCCTCATTGCTCCTTTTTCTCATACTCGTTTATATTTAGCTAATGTAGCTATAAGAAAGTATTTCAGCTTAAATATAAGGTAAAATTAACTTTTTATTTTTTGGAGATTAAAAAACTTAATTAAATCACTTTAGAATATTTATATTTATATTTTTCTTTAAACTAATTAATTTGACTAATAAACTGATACATAAATTACAAATACATAATATATATGATATGATTAAATAACTTATTTAATTTCTCTAATATTTTTTAAAAATTAACTATATCTTATATTTAGAATCGGATGGAGTAAAAATTTTAGAATATTAGAGTTTAATACAATTAATAAGATTAATACTAAAAATCACATGAATTTTGTGACTGATATTTTTTTTTCTTTTTTTTATTGATAAATGTAAATTAGTTAGAAATAGCATATATATTTAGTACCAGTGGGAATATTACATTGGTCTTGGCTTGCTTAGTGCTTCTTCCCCATGTCGTTCTAATCGGTCAAATATTCGGATTCGACAATGTCAACTCAACATAAATTTAACAATAAATAAATACTTAATTATTGATCTACCATTTGTGTGTACCATGAAGAGTCAAATCGGGCTTGTGCACGGTTATGCATGTTTAGCTGAGAATTTGTTTCAATGGGGGACTAAAAATAACTTATTTAAAAAGTTATTTGAGAGTTTTTTTTCCAATCAGATTTATGAATCAAGATTATGAGGCATTTCTTTTAGTACCATTCAGTATCTTGAAGTATATATTTAGTACTATTTAGTACCCTAAAGAATACTTTAAGGTACTGGTTGGTACTAAAATTATTTTTTCAAGATCCTAAAATAAATTTTTGAAGATTATGAAGTATTTTTTAAGTATCATCTAGTATCTTGAAGTATATTTTTAGTACCTAACAAATATTTTAGGGTATTGATTGGCACTAAAATTATTTTTTTAAACATTCTAAAATATTTTTTGAAGATTATGAAGTATTTTTTTAGTACTCTTTAGTATCCTTAAGTATATTTTCAGTACCATTTAGTATCCTAAAAAAATATTTTAGGGTGCTTACGAGTACTAAAAATCAATTTCTCAAGATCCTAAAATTTTTTTAAGATCATGATTTTTTTAGTATTGTTCAATATCCTTGAGCATATTTTTAATACCAGTTAGTACACTAAAAAATAGTTCAGATTGACTACGAGTTTAAATATAAAAATTACTTATGCTACCGCCAACCCAAGCATAAATTATATTTTATAATCGGACTTTTACTCAATCTGATTTTTTTTATGAGTCAAATTAACTATAAATCATTTTTCCACCGGTTATATTACTTGTTCACTCTGAAAAATGTAAAACAGATCATATGATTATATTATTATGCATTTTACTACCTCCGATTCTAAATATAAGACATAATTGATTTTTTTAGAGAGATTAAAGAAGCTAAATAAGTTTTTTAATCAAATCATTTTTTGTGTATCCTTATATTATATATCAGTTTATAAGTTAGGTAAAATAGTGGAAAAAAATATAAATGCTTTAAAATAATGTAATTAACTTCTTTAATTTCTTTTTTTAAAAAATTTTATCTTTATTTTATATCTAAAACCTGAAGAAGTATTTATGATGTCATTTTTAAGTCACCTTTCTTGTATGTTATTGTATTGTAGAGTAATATTTACCTGACAAGTTGACAACACTGGTCCCAATTGAGGACAACATGTTGTGATTGTAAAATACTTCATTAGTCATTAATTTCAGGAGAACACATTTCAACTCATACTCTAAAAATTAAATATGTGGCATCAATCCCTATATGTAGCATTAAAATAAATTTTCAAGATATTTCTAACCTTTTCCCCTTCCGGATAGATGGAAAAATAGTCAAACAATGAGAAACGGTCAAATGGTGAAGCCAAACAAACATTCACATGATATCTCATCATTGATTCATGACATATCATCCTCTTCCTCAATTGATGAAACGACATTAACCGAATCGAAGTGATAATTTTATGAAAATATTCAGATAAATCAATATATAAATATATTCAAAATATTAAAATAACTCCCCAAAAAAAAATATCACTAAGAAGTTTCTAACAATATACTGTACATTACATGTCAGCAAACAACAATTCTAAAATAAAAAGAGTAAATACCATTTCTGATCCCCGACAAAAAACACGGACCTCATTTTAGTCTCTCACAAAAAAAATCGACCTCTATTCGTCCTTTTTATGGACTAAAAATGACCTTTTGAAAATTTGTGAGGGATCAAAATGTCAACCAATCGACCCTTATTTGTTCTTTTATGGACTAAAAAGGACCTTTTTTTATAAGAGACCAGAATAGGAATTGTGTTTTTTGTCAGGGATTTACTCAAATAAAAATGATCCATCAAATTCAAAAGTTTGGTCACTAAAATAGAAAATATCCAAGCAACCCGCGTTGGCCTAGTTAAAAAGGTTTTAGCAATTTAAGCCTGAAGTCTTGAATTAATTACCTCCAGCTGAGTTTAATAATAATCCAGTTAGATAGTCATATACCACTCCGGTTCTATTTATAATTCTATTTTGATCAAAATGTTTGATTCTATTTATAAGTCCAGTTTCATATAATAAATGAGACTGTGACAATTTGCCCATATTAATTGTATCCATGAGAATAGAGAGAGAAGAAACAGTTGAAAAATACCCAATCATAAATAAGAACAAAGTTAAAAATTTACTTCCATAATCATTGAGTTAATTACCTTTTACGTGAGATTTGATAAAAATACACTTATAAATAGGATCAAAGTGGTATATATATAAAAAAGAGCACAACAGCTCATCAAATTTAACTTGATGGTTTATATTAAATTTTTTATTTTTATCTCTTAAAAATATTTTAATGTGTTTACCTAAAATAAAAATAATGCCATAAATATCACTTTTTCAAAATTTATTAGTTGAAAATTTTGAATATGAATTATTGGTGTACCCTCGCTATGAGCGTCAAAATTGATCATACACCAAATAATAGTACTGCTATAATTAACCCAGACGGTTAATAATAAATAAAGTTACCTCTTGGTCAACTTTACACAGTGTTATCATGGAGATCATCAGCCCTTTGAATTCTGAACAGTTGTCAAAGTGCACGTACCATAATGTTTTTATGTTCATAAAAACCAACGCACTTAATTAATAAGTACTCGTATTAAACCGTTACTTGCGCAGTGAATGAAATTAAAAGAAACGCAAAAGCGGCCTCTCATTCATGAGTTACAGGTATAATATTGGCGGGACCATAAAACTTGCCAACCAGTCTTCTTCTTCAACCTACAGTTTCCACCACCTTCATTGTTAGATTCATTTCATAAAGAGACAAAGAAAGAAAGGAAAGAGAAAACAAAGAAGGCAGTAGCAATGGAAGAGAGACGATGGTGTCAATCGTTGTGTGGGCTTAGCTGGACCAGGCGGTTTTAACGGAAGTCAAACCCTTACCACTACTGTGTCAGAGTCCTCTCATCTTCCCATTTTAAATCATTATACTCTGCGCTTCACAAACCAACCATACACCATTGCATTTTCTTGCTCTCTCTCTCTCTGTGTCCGCTTCTTTCTTTATTTCGCTTCTGGTTCTACCATTTTCCTTTATTCTTTAATTTTTCTGAGTGGGTGCTTGTCGATCGTGTGATTCGTGGGTTCTTTCTTTAGTCTTTGAGCACGGAAGCTTGATGCTCACTTCATAATTTTTTATTTTGTCCGATTTTCCCTCTTTCTTCCGTCAGAAACAGAGAGAGTTGAAGACCAAGAATTTTTTCTTGAGGTAAGAGTCTGTTCTATATTTTTGCATTGTTCTTGTTAGAGTGACAGAAACGTCTTATTCTGCATTGCGTTCCTGTTATTGTTATTGCAGACGATCAAATGAGAATGTTTGCATCTTGAGAAATGGTGGATCATCGGCGAAACTTGGTGTCTCTTGGGTTCTTGTTCTTGTTGCTTTTTCAGTTCACATTTGAACAGCTTGAACCTCTGAGTTCACCCGCAGAGCGACTCGCTCTACTTCAACTTCGATCTTCCTTGGGATTGAGATGCAGGGAATGGCCAATAAAAGCCGACCCTTGCTTAATCTGGAATGGCGTAAGCTGTGAGAATGGCAGAGTCACTGGTATCTATATTTCTGGGTTTAGAAGAACAAGACTTGGGAGGCAAAACCCACAATTCTCTGTTGATGCTTTAGCCAATTTGACATTCCTGCAATCATTCAATGCGTCCAAGTTTCTTCTTCCTGGTCCTATTCCTCACTGGTTTGGCCAAAAGCTTTCTTCACTCAAAGTGCTTGATCTTCGTTCTTGCTCCATCACTGGTGCAATTCCTTCTACTTTTGGGAATCTAACAAGCCTAACCACTCTCTATTTATCTGATAATAACCTCACTGGGATCATTCCTGATAGTCTAAGTCAACTTTCAGCCATTTCTGTTCTTGATCTTTCCCGGAATTTTCTCTCAGGATCCTTGCCCACCTCCTTTGTCTTTCTTGGGAATCTGTCTCTCCTTGACATTTCTTCCAACTATTTATCCGGGTTGATTCCCCAAGGCATTGGGTCACTTTCTAAATTACAATACTTGAATCTTTCAAACAATGGTCTAACTTCTTCTATACCTGCTCAACTTGGGGATCTTAGTAACCTAGTTGACCTTGATCTAAGTGATAATTCCTTGTACGGTCTGGTGCCTCCGGATTTAATGAACTTAAGGAGCTTGCAGAGAATGAAGCTTGGGAACAACATTCTTGAAGGACCTTTGCCAGAGAACTTGTTTCATACTACGTCGCGGTTGCAGTTCATAGAGCTGAGACAAAATGATTTTACTGGGGCCTTGCCTGATGAGTTGTGGTATCTTCCAAGATTGAGCTTTGTGGATGTCTCCAGTAATTACTTCACTGGTGTGCTTCCTAGTTCTGGTTCCACTGCTAATGCGACTACTACAGTTAAGGGAAATATTTCTCATAATCTATTTTATGGAAGCCTTACTCCTCTGCTCAAAAGGTTCAGTTTCATTGATCTGTCAAGCAATTATTTTGAGGGCAAGGTTCTGGATTTCGCAGTTAATGCATCACTGGTTGGCAACTGCCTCCAAGATGTTTCAAATCAGAGGACAAAAGAAGACTGCGACTCATTCTATTCCCTGAGGGGGTTCTCTTTTCATAATTTTGGGCAAGCAAACATGACCAGGCATCGTGCAGCACCAAGCTCTGGGAAGAACAATAGAAGAAAAATTATACTAGCAGGAATTTTGGGTGGAGTTGGTTTGATTGCAATTTTGGTGTTCCTGCCGGCGTTGTTGCTTCTGTGTATTCATAAGCGGAGTAAATCAAATAATGCAGGAACTGATGTGGGTGCTGCTGTTGCTAGTGGCAGTCCTGCACCTGCTGATGCATTGATAGAATTATCAAAAATAGGACACTCATTTTCATACCAGCAATTGCTGAAGGCTACAGGTGATTTCAGTGATGCAAATCTTATGAAACACGGTCACACGGGTGATCTCTTCACTGGTGTTTTGGAAAGCGGGATATCTGTAGTGATAAAAAGGATTGATTTGCATTCAACTAAAAATGAGAATTCTTACGTTTCAGAATTGGACCTTTTCAGTAAAGTTTCTCATACTAGATTGGTTCCCCTGTTGGGTCATTGCTTAGAAAATGACAACGCGAAGTTCCTGGTTTATAAACATATGCCAAACGGGGACTTGTTGAATTGCTTGCAGAACCGACAAACTATATATGAAGATGGTACATTGCAGTCTTTGGATTGGATAACAAGATTGAAAATTTCTATTGGAACTGCGGAGGCCCTATGTTATCTGCATCATGAATGCAATCTACCCTTTGTTCACAGGTCTGGTTTTGCCTCTAGCTCTAATTTGAATTTTTTGTTCTGTTAATATACATAAAGGGTTTGCATAACATTAGTTCGAGTTAAACTGTATAAATGGAGTGACTATACTGTGTTTTGGACACTGCAGAGATATTCAAGCAAGCAGTATACTTCTAGATGATAAATATGAAGTTCGGCTAGGGAGTCTGAGTGAAGCCTGCACTCAGGAAGGGGATACTCATCAAAGGAGAATCTCAAGGTTGCTACGGTTGCCCCAGTAAGTATTCTACTAACAACTTTCATTTTTATGAATCTCATTATGTCTGAGAGATCATTCTTAATATATAGTGCTTCCTTTGATTTGATCCTTTTGGTTGTTCATTAGAAAATATGATATTCAATGAAATGTCAAATTACCTGTCGGATTTTACTTAATTGACATGTTTAGACTGTGTAACTATAGTCTGGGGGTGTAACCCTTTACATCTGGCTTCCATAATGCCTAGTTAAATGCAACCGCACCGCGATGAAGTTCAACACATTTCTTTCTACCAGATTGTTGTTTACTTCAGTGTTAATTCAATGATATATGGTTCAGTTGCATTCTGAGTTTATTATTAGCTTTGTACTACTATATTTGCATATGCATAATGATTTATGGTTCAGTTGCATTCTGAGTTTATTATTAGCTTTGTACTACCATATTTGCATATGCATAACATTATCATTAAAAATTGTCTAATTTCCCATTTATCTTGCTTGGGCATGCAGGTCATCTGATCAAGGCCCATCTGGTGAGTAGAATTACTAAATTTAATTGCTGATGTGGATTTGTAATCAAGTCTTTCCCCGTAAAGAATTATATTCTCTTATCACATAATCATAATGACTGAGGAAAAAGTTCTGTTTTTTAACAAAAGCTTTTGTATATTGTGAAAACAGGTTCATCACAAGCAGTTTGTGCCTATGATGTATATTGCTTTGGGAAAGTATTGCTTGAGATGATAACTGGAAAGCTGGGAATTAGTGCGTCTGGTGATGCAGAAGTAAAAGAATGGTTGGAACAGACATTACCTTACATTAGTATATATGACAAGGATCTTGCAACTAAGATTGTGGATCCTTCCATGGTTGTTGACGAGGATTTCTTAGAGGAAGTGTGGGCTGTGGCGATCATAGCGAGGTCTTGCCTGAACCCTAAACCTTCAAGAAGACCCCAGATGAGATATGTCCTCAAGGCTCTTGAAAATCCTCTAAAAGTCATAAGGGAAGAGAGTTACAGTAGTTCTGCAAGGCTAAGAACAACTTCTTCCAGAGGCTCTTGGAATGCTTCTTTATTTGCTAGTTGGCGTCAGAATTCTGATGTAACAGTGGTTCCGGCAGCTTCTTCTGGTGCATTTAGAGCTGAAGAAGGTGGCGGCGAGCTTTCTTGGTCCCGCCGGCGTTATTTGACTGAGATAGTTCCAGAACCATCTAGCAGCATTCAAGAGGCAGAGAAGCTGGACAAGTACTAGAGTGAAGGCTCAAGCCTTTTTGTACATTTAAAGGAAGGAGACAAAAGAAGCATTCAAAATTCTTTGTTGTTTTGCTTTTTCTCAGTGGTTTCTGGACTAAGAAAATTGCAAGGTACAGGGAGGGGATATATGGTATATATGGATGCTCACTTTCCTTGGCAAAAAGCCATAATTCTTTCACATGTAATTGATTTTTTCTTCTGTCTCAAGGCATTTGTAGAAAGTATACTTCTGGTTTTTAATTCATTTATCTGATTTTTTCCATTCATTCGATTCAGATTTCTTGTTCTGCATAAAGGAAAGGAATAGCATCACAATAATAATGAAGAATCAGTCTATCTTTGTGGAAATAAAAGCAATAAAATACAGGGACTCTGCTTTTCAAGATATGTATTTTTTAAAGTACTTTGTCATAGGGAATGTCCATAAAAAATAAATAAGAAAAAAAATTCACAAATATAAAAAATATATTAAGTTATAATTCTTAGTATAAGGTACCAACTAATAAATGTATTAGGTTTTTTTTTATAAAGCACTTATTTATTTTCAAAGAACATTAAATATTTTGTTTTTATGTATATCCATAATTAATAAGGGTAATGAGTGAAAATAATAATTAATATGATATCAGAGTTTAGTATAATTAATAGGAGTGATATTAAAAAATACTTACATTTTTTTAAGACAAATTTAATGACTTTAACCATTTTTATTATTTTTATTAGTTTGTGAGAATTGTTAGCTAGTATTTTTTATAATGACATTTAAAGGGAGTATTTTCAAATCTTCAAATAAATATATTATATATTAATCATCGGGGATTGTTGCCTCTCTCTCTTTTTTTCTAAATATTCAGGGTGCTAAAAAGATATCTCAGGATACTGACCGGTACTGAAAAATATTGATTAGTGATCTTGAAAAATTATTTTAGGATGTTGAAAAAATATTTCAGGGTATTGACTGGTACTAAAAAGATACTTCAGGATACTGACTGGGGACACTGACTAGTACTAAAAAAATACTTCATGATTTAGAAAAATTATTTTGGGATATTAATAAATACTTCAATATCATAAAATAATTTTTCAAAATCATGAAATATTTTTTTTAGTACCAGCCAGTGTCCCCACTCAGTATCTTGAAGTATTATACTGACTGGGGACACTGATTGGTACTAAAAAATACTTCATGATCTAGAAAAATTATTTTGGGATATTAATAAATACTTCAATATCCTAAAATAATTTTTCAAGATTATGAAATATTTTTTTTAGTACCAGCCAGTATCCCCAGTCAGTATCTTGAAGTATCTATTTAGTACCAGTCAGTACCCTAGAATATTTTTTCAACATCCTAAAATAATTTTTCAAGATTATGATGTATTTTTTAAGATTTATTAATATCCCAAAATAATTTTTCAAGATCATGAAATATTTTTTTTAGTCCCAGCCAGTGTCTCCAGTCAGTATCTTGAAGTATCTTTTTAGTACCAGTCAGCCTGGAATATTTTTTCAACATCCTAAAACAATTTTTCAAAATTATGACGTATTTTTTAAGTACTAATTAGTATCTTAAAATATCTTTTTAGCACCCTAAATATTAAAAAAAAAGTTTTGGAGGGGTTTAGCATCAGTCTTCCATCAAGACTAGGGTACGGCCCCAGGCTCTATAAGCACTCACTGGGGCTTTACGAGATCGCTTATCAAAAAAGTCCTAATAACGATAAAAGAGATCAAACCCACAATCTAAAGACTTAGTCCTAGATCCCTTGCAATCTATCTTTCGTATCGTTGCCTCAATATTTGGTACGTACCAGTCTGGTCCTATTTATAAGTCCCATTTTGATCAAATCACACATACCAAGAAGAGGTAATTAGCTTAATGATTATGAGGTGAATTTTCAACTTTACCCTCATTTATGATTGGGTACTTTCAACTTTTTCTTTTTTCTCTATTTTCATTGGTACAATTAATATGGGCAAAATTGTCACAATCTGATTTATTTGGTCAAAGGAGACTTATAAATAGGACCAAATTTTTTTAGTCAAAAGAGACTTATAAATAGGACCAGAGTGGTAGTTACTTTAACATCTTCACTACCCAAAGTCCTACAGGCCCGAAAACAGCACTCACTCTTATCCGTTGCAAATTGGAATCGCCATCTTCGTTCTTCAACACATTGGAAATGCTTTCATGTCAAAAATACCAGTTTCACTCTCCATCCTCTTTTATTCTCCAATCCCTCTCCACCCCAACTTCCACCATTGTCAACTGCCAAAATCCACATGGCCCAGATACCCCCAACCTCATCCTCCGCAAGCAGAACTCCAAATCCACCTCCTTTCTCCTTCACCAACTATCTCTCGACCAAGAAAACCATCGTTCCCAGCAATTCAATCTCAAATCCAGTGACCTTCAACACGACATGCCCGATGAAGAGAAGATTAGGCTTCTAGAGCTTTCCCTTGTAAGGAAAAGAACCCCTCAGTTTCCTGGGTCCATCTATGTTCAATCTCCTAGTGATACCGATGTGGGTTCTTCTTTGCCGCCTCTGCGAACTCTGTTTGGAGAAAAAATTGAAGACGATGGAGCGGACCAGGAGGAGATAATAATGCGCGCGATTGAGATTCGAAGGAAGGTGACGCGAGAGATTTTGTTGGAAGCCATGAGGAAGGGCAAGTTTGGAATCACGTACACTACCAATTTGGTCAATCGATTGACTGGTTTTATCGATTATGTCATGATTGAAGCTGCTTCGATGAAAAGAATACCTCAGTATTCGCATTCTACGTTCAATTTACGCGCCAAAACTGTCATAGACGACTTACAAGTTGTGCCTCTTATCAGGTAGGAGTGCTACTCATTGGTATGTTTGAAGTTTCTGGCAAGCTGTTTGTTTTCTTATTTATAGTAAATCAACATGTCTACTTAATGGGATCGACCATAACATCTTTGAACCAGTTTCATGAAGCATATTGCATAAACTAATAATTTGGTTTCTGTATTGTTAGACTTGAGCCCTGAAGATAACAAACTCTTTATGTCTTGGTCCTTCCAGCATTCTGGTCACTTGACAAATGGCTAGTACACAATTAATTTGTATTACTAAGGATTAACTCGCGTACTACAAGATTCATTTTGTCAGCTGACAGGACGAAGGATTCTAAGACCAAATTTTATTAGTTTGCTGAATATATATATATATATATTGGGGTTTGATTTTCTCATGTTGCATGAGAAAAAAAGGATTCCTACACACACATAAAATGGTGGGACCCACATATATATATAATGCTCATCATATGTATATGTGGGTCCCACCATTTTATGTGTGTGTAACATGAGAAAACATTTCTCCTACAACATGAGAAATGTTTTTCTCATATATATTTTAATCATAATTGTTTCTGAAGAAGTTGTGGGTTTGTAATAAAAAAATGCTTATGATATGGTCAACTTGGAGACTTATTAATGATTGCCTGTCCTTAATCTAGATGGTTGAAACATAATGCACTGTCATATCATCGGATATCAAAGCTCATTTTGATGTCAAGAGGAAACCTCGAGTCTATAAGACGTCTAGCTGAGTGGTTGAGATCAGTACACGTGAAGGGAGAATATCTTGGGGTTACACTTGTGAATGCTGGAGATAATATTCTGGAACGCAGCAATGAGGAACTGGATGGGATCATTGAGTATTTAGAGAGCAAGGGAGTCAGGAGGGATTGGATGGGTTATGTCATAAGCCGATGCCCTCAATTGTTATCTTACAGCTTGGAAGAAGTGAAGACTCGCGTGAAATTCTACCTAGATATGGGTTTAAATGATCATGATTTTGGCACAATGGTTTTTGATTATCCTAAAGCTCTTGGTTACCTTACTCTAGAAGAAATGAATCAAAAGGTAATTAAATTCTAACACACTTTTTGAAGCCCAAGATACATCTCAGAACATATCTTAATTGTATGCTTTTAATTACTGTATTTTTCTTGTTTAGAAGTAGGACCAACCCAAATATGAGGTCAGAGATAACTTTTTAGAATTGGCAAGCTTATGCACAAATCATGATGTTTTCTCAGTAATTTCCAGGTTAATTACTTAAAGGAGTTTGGGCTCAAAACTGAGGATGTGGGCAGATTGCTAGCATTTAAGCCACATTTGATGGGATGTAGCATTGAAGAAGGATGGAAGCCTCTTGCTAAGTATTTGTACTATTATGGGGTTACCCAAGATGGTATGAGGAGAATGCTTATGATCAAACCAATGGTCTTTTGTATTGATTTGCAGACAACTATTGTGCCTAAGGTATGTCATCTCCACTTTAATCTGCATCGTGTGTGAAGCTGAAGTCTAATGAGGCTTTTGATCTCAGCTACATATGGTTGGTTCCCCTAATCACCCTCATGAGAATAATGATATCTTACTCATTCTCTAGTGCAAGTATGAAGGATTCTATCATATATTATTTATTCAAATGATTTCTGCAGATAATAATGCTGATGACAAGCCACCTATTCTTTTATGCAGGTAAAGTTTTTTCAGGATCTAGGGATTCGAGATGATGCAATTGGAAACATGCTTGTAAAGTTTCCTACTCTGCTCACATACAGCCTATACAAGAAGATTAGGCCAGTGGTTTGTCTCTTTCATCTGTTTTATCACCATGACCTTTTTTTTTGGGGCCAATTCCTTACACTGTCAATAATAGAAGAAAAAAAGATAAAAATAAGACTTCCTTCAGGTTAGTTTTTTGGCAAGAGCAGTTAAGACTCAACTAGGTAGGCCATCTAAGGACTTTGTAGGAGCAGTACTTGTATAGCTATTTTCTATCAATTATGCAGTGAGTGAATTGATTAGTTCATGTATCCATAAATTGACTAATACTCATTTGAATGCCATATAGGTCATATTCTTGTTGACAAAAGCTGGCGTCAGCGATGAAGATATTGCAAAGACTATTGCTTTGGGACCAGAGCTCTTGGGATGCAGCATAACACATAAGCTTGAAGTGAATGTAAAATATTATCTGTCACTCGGCATCCGTCTTACGCAATTGGGTGAGATGATTGCGGATTTCCCAATGCTGCTCAGATACAACATAGACATTCTTCGTCCCAAGTATAGTTATTTGCGGCGAACCATGGTCCGGCCTTTGAATGATCTCATTGAGTTTCCAAGGTAAATATAGAAATATACAGTTAAGGCAAAGTTTTTGTAGGTATTTGCTTGTCTGTCTAATTTGAATTTCATGTCATGGTTGTCTTTGAATTAACTAGGCCCCGCATTGTTGTCAGGTTTTTCAGTTATTCTCTCAACAGTCGAATCATTCCAAGGCACAGGGTTCTGGTGGAAAATCGGATTAATTTGAAGCTGCGATACATGTTAGCTTGTTCTGATGAAGAGTTCAGGAAATTGGTTGACTCTCAAATTAGAAAGCGACAAACACTGCTATCTACAGGCATGAGTGCTGATGTTACAGACCCCCACACATGAACAAATTGATGGCTTTCTGGAATATAAATTATTGGTTGAGTTCGTGGGAAATGAAGCAAAATAATCAAATATCTTGCTGTTTGAATTCATCATCACCCTTCATAGAAACGCCAGTGCAAAATGATATATTTATATGGTGAAGAAACTTCTTGGTAGCGAGTAAGCAAGCTAGTAGAGGAACAGAAGGCCCCACATCATAATGAACGGTGAAAGAGTAAAGATGAGAAAGACTCGAATAAATTGTGTGTTTTTGAAATGGTGGAGGTAGGCTCGTAACTTTGCTTCCATATGAGCATTTAGCCTTAATAATGATCATGATCTTTTTTCTTCTTGGTGTTTCTCTCCTTTTTTGATTGGTCATTCTCTTTCTCTCCCTCTTTCTCTCTGTTTTTTTTTTTTTTTTTTAACAGTAGTAAAGGGGCGTATGGCTATACTGCACAAACTTGTGTTGCAAAACAATTCGATTTGCTCAAATGAAGGAAGAACATAACTCTCAATTGTACCTTGCAAAGAGGATAGATGTACAAAAATGCCATTACAATATTAGTGTTTCAATCAAATCTACTGATACCAGCAAGCATGTGACAAATGACAAACTACAACCGATAAGCAAGAATCTGAGAGATTAAACGTCCAAGCTCTACTCGATTCCAAGGCGACAGATTGAATTTCTCTTTATGAGGCCAAGATCCACCTGCAAGAAAGGCGTTGCATCATAACTTTAAAGTGTTGTCTATATTATTAGGGTTTAAGTCAAATATTTCTTTCTTTTCCTTTTCTCAATTCTTATCAATTCAAACATATAATGAAGAAATAGTATTCAGTTGTCACCTTGTGTCCAAAGAGATCCCTGATATTATCTATGCCGTACAGTATCATCGTTGGTCTGATATCAAGAGGGGAAAATAAAAAGTAAAAATCCTTATACAGTATTGTCCAGTACCATATTGTAGTAAGCTAAACATATAGTTCATTACATCTTTTACCTCAAAACTGAAACCCCAAATACAAGAATGAGAATTTCACAGAAAAACAATTAATGAGGAATGATAGGCGTCAAATTTATCTTACCTTTCAAGGGAAAGACCCCAGGCAATAACTTGGACATCCTCAGGAAGTCCCATAGGACGCAACATTTCAGGTCTGAACATGCCAGAGTTTCCTACCTCTACCCATTTTTCAAGACCTTCATGATAACTGATGGAATAAATAGACAACTGTTAATCTCCCAGAGCATTAAACGGAAGGAAGTGCCTAATAACCTCACGGCCTGAGGACAAACTAATACCTGAAAATCTCCATGCTAGGTTCAGTGTATGGATTGTAAGCAGGCTTGAACTTCAACTTTGTCATACCTGAACTCAATATGAAGAGTAATAACGCTATTAAACTCTTATGTTCCTCAAACTTGGCAATGGGCTACATTAAGTTTGAGTTACACCCGACATTTAAATGACACAGGCTTATTACAAGAGAATACATTACCCATGCGTGAGAAGAAATCATGCAAAACTCCAATCAAGTCACGGAGGGTGAGTCCTCGATCACATACAAGTCCTGAATCCAAAAGGAAGGAGAGATTAGCAAAAATAAGTGTATGACCTTTTAGGTAGATCTACATCCTGAGGTTAAAGTGAATTGGGCAAAAATATTAAAAGTTCATATTAATAATTAATAAACTAAAAACCACATGCAAAATAAGATTAGAGAGGATGAGAAGGGTTTTTTTATGTGATAGGATAGAAGTTGAGTATAGATGTAACAGTTTCAGTATCAAGAACATAAACATGACCAATTTGTACGAAGGTTTAATTTCTTTTCAATATAAAATTACCATGCCATCCAAATATTGACAGATGTAAAAAGATTTGCGCGCCCCAGAAATAAATTAGCTAATAGATAGATGCATACCTTCGATTTGGTGAAATTCAGCAAGATGGGTTCGATCAACTGCTTCATTTCTAAATACACGATCTATAGAGAAATATTTTTTTGGAGCAAATGGTTTCTGCAAACATATTGGAATGGGAAAAGCTAGCGCATTAATCTAGATAAAAATTTGAAAAGTGTAATCACTTTTCTGATGGAAGAGAAAAGAAAAGGCACAAAAAAAAGAAAAAAGAAAAATAGAATCATATAAGCAAAATAGCCCAAACGTGCTTATAAAATGTCACTTGGAAAAATCATTACAAAAAGGACAACAGGCATCATGCCTCAATGAGTGAATAGCACAAAACAGTAAAATCGTACAGACACAAGAGAACATGGTAATAAATTCAGACATTGAATGCAAACCTGAGCCAACTGGTAAAGCATCCTAGAGGAAACAGCAGTTGTGTGTGTTCGAAGGATGTTTTTGTCTGCCTCCTCTCTTTTCCAGTCATAAGCATATCTGCCAGAGAACAAATTGGACGGCTTTCCTCAGAAAAAATAGAAGAATTTAGAAGTGAATTGTAATACAGCCCATAAAAAGAACTGATTGTGAGTATTCAAGAGGTAATACCCCCTAGATCCATAACCACCAACTTCATGAACATCCTTCACTCTTTCAACGTAGTCTTCTGGCATATACTTTGCCGTTGAAGGAACTGCAGATTTATGTCCAGCACAAAATCAGGACAAAACATAAATTTGACTAGAAAGAAAAGTAATGTCAGTTTTACAGACCAGACAAAAAAAATGTGTCATGAGAATCACGAGCTGGGTGCTGTTGGGGCTGGAACAACGTATCAAAGTTCCAGAAGCTACAAATTAAAACATGGATATCAATCTCATATTTGGGCTCTATTCAAATACACGGAGCCCACTGTAGTTTGAAGGTTAGAAATAATATTGAGAATTGAGATTTGCTGCAACTTGCTGTGTAAATGAGGAATACAATATTTTGAATTTTAACATCAAAAGAAAAGAACAAATGATCATAAATCGACTGGATTCAGAAAGCATCCGTTTCTTTTGGAATTTTAAGACAGTGAAGATTTTTATCAAATATTTTACTTTCCGTTGAAGGACATGATAAGAAAAAGGGAAAATTGCACTGCAGTCCCAAATAAGACATGACCAAAGGTCCCTTGAAATCTCTAAATTATGGTGAAGTCTCGTAGGACTTTTGGGTAATATATTTCAATTGTGAAAAGCCTGAAATACCCGCATGATTTTTCATTAGTGATGAATGAAGCCACGAAATCAAAACCTATCACATGATTTTTCAGTAGCGATGAATCAGCAACTGACAACAGAATAGAATTGACATGGCCTGGGAAAAAACTTACCTGCTTTCAACAAAATTGTTTGTTGGCATCTCCTCAAATCTGCAGCATATACCAGATTGAAATTCAGAAATGATAATTATTTAAACTGAATGTATTGGCCAGAAAAGACATTAGATTTCACATGACAATAATGAGGCTTACCCCATGCAGAGGAAAATTTGTTTTAGTTGATGACGCACCTGTAAATAGACAATGACTTTCAGAATAAGAAAAATATGAACATTGCCTCAATAAAATTAGACTTCAGCCTTTTCTACTGTGCAAAATTCACAGGGAACCTTTCTAGGACATTTTATTGACAAGCCAGTACTCCATTTAGGCCAATCCTAGGACCATGTTGACTCACAAATCTTTCAACTGACGACAATACTCTGTTACTCTTTCATAAATCACGCATTGTTTAATCAACCTTTTGTTTCAGCTGAAATCTGGAATTCCTTATAGCATAATTTTAGGTATAATTAGCTTCCAGTGTTTAATAAAATATAGCTTTAATACATTGCTCATGTTAAGAGACTCAATTTGCAATATGCCAACTAAAGCATCATACTAACCATGTGTGTGTGTGTATTTAATATTTATATGCTGATACATGCTTAAATGTACAAAGGATAGACATCAATAGCAATGTTAGCATAAGCATCCATCCCTGAGTATAGGCATTGTTTACAGTTAAAATTAAGGTGGCAATGATGAAAAATTTTTTGATATGCATCATCTTCCCATTGGTAAGGGGTAGGAGGAAGAGAGGAAATGAGGAGCAATTTTCTTGCCTTCAGTAGTGGATGAAGATAACCACCCTCAAGTGGCTGACCTTTAGCACTGTAGTTGTACTCTTTGAACTCTAATTCCTTCCACTCCCCACTGATATAAAACAAAACAACAAAGACAGAATTTCAGAAAAAATAAAAACATCTAAGGAAAAATCATACATTTTACCAAGATAATATAGCCGAGACACTGGCACCAAATAAAAATTTAAATGCAGAGGATTTAATGCGTAGCTTTCCTTAATTAAAAAGAATACCTCTGGAGGTTGTCTCGAGTTAGATCAGTGACAACTTTCTTTCTTCTTGGAGCATAGTTAGGGCCCTTTTTCACTGAGTAGCCGTTCCATGTCCTAAATTATAAGATATTTTCCATATCAAAAGAGAATACAGAATCACGTCAAATGTAATATGTCTTAAAAGCTTGTAGCAAGGTAAAATAATCTTGAAACAACAAAAAATTAAAAAATTTGCAAAGAAATTATGATTACTGTGGAACAATAAGCTTTCGTGCTTTGAGAGCCTTAATATCATCTGATCCAATAACCTGAATTGATAGCACATGCAGGAAAATTAAAGAGGTGTCCAAATTTGAAACTTAGAAGAACGAAACATAAGAAGGAAAATGGCAAAGAGGAGGGAACAAGCTTAAAACCACAACCAATAATTCCTTGGACCTAGAGGGCGAAAGGACCTATGCTGAGAAAACAGAAACTTATACAACAGCATACCCACCTGTCCCTCTTGTACTTTTAGAAGTAATTCTTTAACTCTATCTTCTACATGTTCAACCTGACAGTAAAATATAGACTTGTCAACAATAAGTAGTGCATAATAAAGTCATTACTAAGCCAAATAAGCAAAAGGTGCATACTTTGCATCATCACTACAATTCTGTATTTGGATATGAATATTCCTATAGAGGAGAGGAGAGATAATTAAATAGAACAGGAGAGAGATAGAGTGAAACCGACCATATAGTTGCAATGCCATTGACCAAATTTTACCACTAAAGCAAAACATTAGATGCATGAGTAAAGCTCTCACAAAGAAGCAGCAACATTGAGCATTAACAGGAAAAAATTCTGATAAATAAACTTACAGATGCGAATGTGAACTTATAACTGTTGCTTGGTTAGGTTTAGCATTTTAATATGAGTCTTAATTACAAATGACAATCATAGGATAGAAAAAGAAGAATCTAATGAACTTTGACCATCTTAAGATTAAGGCAACAAGTTGACCATAGTGTACCTTCCGGGATATAAGTTGTTTTCCTAACTCGACCCATTTATTCTTTGCAGCCTGAGCACAGCCTATTTTGAAGGCAGAGGGGTCTAGCTTTTTCTGCAAGGAGATAACAGCTTTCAGTTTTCTCACCAAAATTTTCTAGTACAGTACAAAAACAGAAAATTGAATACAATTTCCTAATAGAGCTGTGACAACCAACAGTAAGAACAATTAAAGCTATCATAAGTCTTCAGTGTGTGGAATAATAACCTGAAGTTCCTCTTTTGAGATACCTTCTGGCGGTATTGCCAGGAACAACTGCACTTCAGGTGATCCTGCAGCAGCATATGTCTTCCCCTCATCAGTTAGCACCCATGTCTCCCTCTTAATATCCTGCATGATAACACAGTTATAGCAAAGGTGAATTTGATCTTAACTATAAACCCGCCAAAGAAGCGGCCTCAAGCAACTTCAATCAAACCACTAAAGCTTAAACACAACGTGATTTAAAAAAACAAACAAACAGACCATTTCGAATGCAAACAAGGTTAGAAAAAGTAATGTACAGAATAATCATAGATATCCTCTTAAGCATAAGCTATCCATCTTGCTTTACTATACTATTTTTCATGTAAAATTAGGATCTTTCTAGCGCAAAGCGAAGGTTTGCAGTGCAACAAAGGTAACAGAAACAGCAACTAAACAACCATGTGTACTGAAAGGTGTAATTCATATACAGAACCACGACAACAAGCTTCAAGGAACAACCAAGAACTATCATGAATACTGAAGCAGCAAGTGAATCATAAACATGGCGCTAACTAGGAAGATTTGTACGGCACCTCAGCATCGACATATCTAAAACCGTGAAGACTCTTGATGACATTAACGATCTCATTGTGGTCAATTCCACGTTCAGAAGCAAAGACGCCGGAATCTGAAATCACTTCGCCCTTTTCCAGGTAACTGAGGATTGCTTCTTCCGCCATTCTCAATCAACCTCTGCGCTCCCCTAGCAACGTTGCGGGAAGAGAACGCAGGCCAGGGCAATATGTAGATTGGGCCGGACTCGGACCGATTTTTAAATTATCACCTTCAACTATCTTTTCCTCTTTGGGATCACATTCCTTTTCTTTTTTTTTGGTATAAGGGATCGAATTCCATTTTTTATCTTTTTGGGTATAAGGGATCATGTTCTTTGATAAATCTTTAATTTTATATATTTTATCCCACCTTATTCATTTATTTTGGAGATTATATTAAGTAAATTTAGATTTATTAGATAATATTTGGATTGTTAGCCAATTTTAGGAAATAATATAAATCAGAATTGATTATGAGATTATTTGGCTTAAATTATCAATATTCTGATTGATATCTTATGATTGAATAATATTTCTATATATGAGAGATCACAATTTTATTTAATTCTTGCAGGAAAAGTATATTATTTATTTTGGGGACTATATTAAGTAAATTTAGATTATTAGATAATATTTGGATTGTTAGCCAATTTTAAGAAATAATATAAATCAGAATTGATTATGAGATTATTTGGCTTAAATTATCAATATTTTAATTGATATATTGTGATTGAATAATATTTCTATATATGAGAGATCATGCTTTTATTTAATTCTTGCAGGAAAAGTATATTAGAAGATCCTATGATGCAAAATTAACCTTGGAAGCAAAAAGAAGTAGAGGGCCCTATAGGATTGACCATATTAGTAGAATTTGGCATATGGGACATAGCCATTTTTTCCTCAGTAGATGCAAACCTATCAATTTTGGCACCATTGCCGGGGAGCAATGGTTCGAATTCTAGGTGATTTGTTAAGTAGTTGTTTATTGGATCTAATCGACTCTTAAAAAATTGAACTTAATCCCTCCTATGATGACTTGGCATACTTCAGTTTATGGAAATAACTACTCCCTCCGGTCCTAATTATATGAGCTATTTACTAGAATTTGGAGGGTTAAAAAAAAGAGTTAAATTAGTTAATTATATATATTCTCCTAAAATACCCCTTCTTTTCAATATCATGTACGGGCTTTTCAATTCTTTAATACTAAAGAAGATAAGCTGCAACAAGTAGCACGACTGCCAGTTTTTGACATTTTTTTATAGTCATCTGTGTGTGTATTAATATTTCACGGTTTTTTTTTTTTGGGGTTCAAAGGAGTATATTTCACGGTTCATGACTCATGAATTAATTTTATACTACACGTTTAATAACTAGAAAATTAATAAAGTTTAATGACTTTGAATTGGGTTTTGGGTCCCGCACTATACGACCATTATCAACCGGACATGAACATATTCATGTGTTTATCTCTTTAAGATATATATATATATATATATAATATTTAAAAATCCATATTTGTGTTAATGAATGCATTAATGCTACTTAAAAAAATTATTTTATATAAAAAAGTATAATTTAGTTGTATATGACATTAATGAATTGCAAACATTATATACTTTATAAAATATATAGGTGTATTATTAAATTATTATTGTTTTAATTATTATAGAGAAAGTATAAATAGGGGTATTATAGGAAAAAAAATGATAAAAGTTAAAACTTACTCTTATAATTAGGACCAAAACCAACTCCAAAATTTGTTCCTATGATTAGGACCAAAGGGAGTATTATACTTCTATGCCTTATCATTATGATTATGGTGTTGAGCAGATATATGAAGTGTAATTACTTTCTTCTAATTAATCATTATGATTATGGTGTTGAGCAGATATATGAGGTGTAATTACTTTTTTCTAATTATGAGTCTCGACTCTCGCCTGGAGAGCAAAATTGATAGGTTTGCATCTTTGTGGAATGTAACTGCCCAAATTTTGGGACTTGAAATTGAACATTTTATGGGAAGATCAATTGTGAAATTTTGGCTTAAAATATTATGAAAATAATTATTGGAAACTTAGGCTTATTTTCCCTTAATTTATTTTGGGAAAGAGAATAAACTCAAGGAATAACAACTTAGATTTATCTATTACTAATTCAAGTAATTTCCATTGGCCCAACACTCCTTTTTTTAAAAAAAATTCTAAATCCTCCATCTCAGCCCCATGCGTTCAGAACCATACAGCTCAATCATTATCTCATTCTCAACTCTAAAACCCATTACTTTTCCATTTGCGTGGTGCCAAAGTGCTGAAAAGAGGGATATGAGATAATCACTTAAGCCCATACATTGCAAACCCATTAAGCTACCTGCATGTCCAACCCGTAACAACTGAATAGGACAGCTAAAACAGCCCAAAACGCCACGTTCTCTCTACCTAAACGCCTCAGCCGGATAGTACAGCACGCACAGCAAATCACGTAAAGCAGGATCTGAGAAGGATAACAGCAGCTTTCCATCATTTTCTCCTGTTAAAACACGAAAGAGGCAGAAGAGATTTCAGCAGCACGTTACATTTAATGCTTCGGGCCGTTGATTGAACACACCACAACAGCATCTCAAATTCAACGCCAAACACCGTTGAGACGTTATCAGCTTTTCCAGATGAACGCGTCAAAGCTGGAAACGCAGTGAAGGGAAGGAAGGGAACACAGAGCCGTCCACGCAACGTCTACCCTCGAGCCGCACAACGCTGGAAAACACTCGGACTATTTGGTTCCATTTCGGACCGAACCCTTTCTTTGATATATATACACACCCTATACTATTTGGTTGCCCCACCCTTGGCGTTGCCTCATCAAACCGAGAGAGAGGTAGAGTACGAGAGGGAGTGAATGGTGAATGGTGAATGGTGAATGTTGAATGCTCTGTTCTGGGAAGCCGAGAGCAGAGTCGAGGAAACAAGAGTGATAAAACTGCTTTGAGACCAGCAAGGCAAGGAACTAAGCAAGCTCCATTTACCACTCCTCTGTTATTTCAAACCGTCGTGGTGATCCTTCTCTACACCACGTTCCGAAAACGGGGAAAGAGCGTCGGTGAGCACTTATTCAGGCGAGACTGAAGCTAACAAGAGCCTTCTTGTGAGCGGTGATTGTACGGGTTGTGCACCTCACGCTAAGGTTAAGCTTGGAATTGAGGCGAGACCTCTAATCTTAGTAGAGGACAAGGGGAGCAACCAGAGGCATAGACATCGTGAAACTCGTAGGCCTCTTTTTGGTATTAGTGTGTATTGATCTATATATTGTCATCATAGGGCCCTCATATTTTTGAAATACTACTTAACCACTTTTGGATGACTGTTAAGTTTCCGAAGGCTTGATTTTATACATTATCAGATCATCGTGGATCCACTATTATATCCTTGTGACCATTGTCTTGTGTAGACCTTTTCTTGTGGGTTCGTGTTGTATGACTTGTGGGCTATAAATCTTCTGTTCAATAATTGTGCCCTGAGTTATGGATTTTCTATAGTCGGTTTGTGGGCGAGCTTTGTGCCCTGGACCCAGAGGTGTGTATTTGAGAAGGAAGGTTTTCTCATAATGACCTACTAATCCCGTTCGAGAAAACTTTAAGGTTAATTGTTATCTTGTGAGAAAGGGTCTTTTCATGGAAAAAATGGCTATGTCCCATACGCTAAATTCTTCTAATATGGTCAATCCTATAGGGCCCTTTACTAATTTAAGCCCAATAATCTCATAATTAATTCTGATTTATATCATTTCCTAAAATTGGCTAACAATACAAATATTATCTAATAAATCCAAATTAACCTAATATAGTCCTCAAAATAAATGAATAAGGTGGGATAAAATATATAAAATTAGGGATTTATCGATTCCCCCACACTTATCATTTGCACTCCTAGGCAAAACAAATCAAGACCAAAGAAGAACAACAATAAAAACAAAACAAAATCAAACTAAAACTTCAAAAGTGAATGTTCCAATCACAAGCAAAAAGTAAACAAAAGTATTTCAACACCTCTCGTGTCTAAGTGATCTTCTCTTGAATTAAGAAAACAAAAATAATGGCAATTTACTTGACAAATGGGAGCCTAAGCTAGAAATCTCTCACCAAGGATAATGTATATGTCACTCTTCACTCAAAAGTGCATAAGTTTGTGTTTACACTCAAATCTTCCCTATCCAATACTTTTTCTATTGGTTTGACAAGGATCTAAATTCTTCACCATTAATAAAGAAGGTGTACGCATAAATCAAAAGGACTTTTATTAAGTTGTAATGGAGCTAATGTTAAGAAAAGAAGGGTACGGTGTTTGAAAAAACAAAGTTGAATATCTTAAAAGATGAAGAGAATGATACAATAGAGAATATAGGATGTAAGAAACAAAACCAAACTTAAACTGACTCATCATACTTTTTTCTTTCTTTTTCTCCTTTTTCTCATTCTTTTTTTTTCTTTTTTCCTTCTCCTTTTTCTTTTTTCTTCTTTTCTTTTCTTTTTCAAGATAACCCACCATATTCTTCACAATGACCTAATTCCTAATTTTATACATATTCTTCCATCCAAGCAGATATTATGCAATGCTCTTCAACTCCCAAGACATTCAAAAGGATAGAGTATTTTATTTATTTTTTTGGAGGCTATGGGTGTAGACAAAAAGGATAAAATATAGGCTCAAAGGGCTAAACAAAGGATATATGGATGAAAATGATAGGCTTTTTGGCTTATCTGACTAAAATGAAGTGAATGCCTTTGTCATTTTTATGAATGTACATGCATAGAATGTGGTCTCAAATAAGATTCAAGCCAAGTTTTAAATCAAGTAAAGAGATAGGAGTACACACTAAAAAATATATATATATGGATTAGGCTCAAAATCTCATTAGGAATATGATTACTAGCCTAAATTCTCCAAAGTCAAATTCATTGCCACTAGGTTCATCAACTCAAAACATGATCAATCACTTTTCAAATAAAAAATGCATTATACTAAAGTCATTTAAAACTTGTAGTTTTAACATTATTTTTCTTTCTTTTCTTGAAAACAAGGAACAAAAACCAAAGTAAAAACCAAAATATTTTTATTTTTCTAATTTTAAAAACAAAAACAAAAAACCAAAAGTAAGAACAAAATCATTCCCTACACTTAAATCATGCATTATCCTCAATGCAAAATATAAGTCTAACTAATAACAACAAGCAATGCAAGTGAAAGAGTAAAGAAGGAATACGACCAGACTATTAAAAGCTTGGAGGCTCAAATGAAGTAGCATAATTGGCTTCTCTCCTTTGTTTGGTTGTAAGTCAATGAAAGCACAAGTGATGTCCTCTTTTGATGTTCACCAAGCATCTCCTTTTTTAAGATGCACAGATAACGTTTCAGCTCAAGTATAGAAGGTGTTTGGATTGGGGGAATCAATCCGTGTACATGTATAAAATCATAACACTAGGCAGTATATTGTCCCATATAAACTTACTCAATAAGACTCGATTGATCAAGAATAAAGGAAGATCCCAAAAGAAATTGATAAATATAAAGTATTGGAATTTTTGGGTATTTTGAACAACCCACAAAGTCAACATGACTCTCCTCAGTAAGAGTCAAATTTTCTAAAGAATAAATCAAGTGATCACTCAAAATGGTCTCACCATGCTTGCTCAAATCATCACACAAGACAACTTCTACCTGCGAAACATCATGATTCAATATGGTTTTACCTTGTAAATGCATATTAAATCAAGCCTTCCCCCACACTTATCTTTAATAGTATCCTCACTAATAATAGTCATGTCAATATCATGAGTAGTATCAATAAAATTAATAGAGATATCACTTCCTTCATTCAAAGCATCATCATGATTAGCGTTAAGCAAGGTATCTTTAAAATCAATAGTATTAGAGGTATCAACAACAATTTCTTCATCAACTTCCTCATCCAAATCAATAGAATTCATAGGACTGGAGGCATGAGAAGAAATATCAATGCATGCACTACAAGATTCAGTATAATTTAAGTCAACAGAACTAGTCAATTCAGGAACAACATCAGTGCATGTATACTCAACTAATGTACTAGTCATCCCATCATTTGAAGTGGTAGAAGAAAAAAAGGATGAATCATTAGAGTGTGAAAGTATATTACCACATGGAAATTCACTTTGAACTTCTAAATCTTCACTCTGCTGATTGTTGGTTGCACTTGACAACTCCTCCATTTGAATTTGTAGAGTTTGAATCTATCTACTTTGCACTTCCCCTTCTTGAATGATTGTGATCATAACATTCATCATATTTTGTAACCTTGAGTACTTGTCATTAGTTGGAATAGTTTGATTGACAAATCTAAAATTTGAGTGATCATGCCATCTAGGGTTATATGCATTGGAATATGGATCATATATCTGGCCACCTTAAGTCATGGGTCTAGAAAAATATATTGCATTGCAAGATTTAGCTCCGTCATTTAGGTAGGGGCAAGAGTTAGTAGTATGAATGACTAGAGAGCAAATAGTACAGAGTGGCCCTATTAAAGCAGAAGATATAGACAATGGTGTAAAAGAAGTAGAGGGCCCCAAAATACAAGAAGATAAGAGCCATATTCCATTTAACTACAAGTATTTTTTATTTCTTCACAGGGAGACCCGGCCCAGATCGTCCAATGAAAAGAAGATTAAATTTAAATAGAAAAAGAGAGAAACTGATGATGATTAATGAACCCAAAGGAAAGCTAAGATATTGCAGGATAAATCACAAAAGAAAGCCATTGTCTATTCACAAAGCATTTTTGTGGGGATAAAAAGTGGGCCAACAAGTCAAAATAAAGGGACAAATTTAAGAGAAATAACATTTTAGGGCCGTTTTAAAATTGTAATAGATATTTTTACCTCCAAAACTTGTTTATGGTTATATGGTACTAGTAACTCCTTTTGAAAAGATAAAAGGGTATTTTTGCTCTTTTATCTTCACTTTACTTGGTCGAAAGTTTGACCAAACAATCAAGAGACGGAAGTGACATTTTTTGGTATTTTAAAGTTATCATAGATATTTTTACACACAAAATTTATTTATGACGCCAATAGCTCTTTGTAAAAAAGATAAAGGTATTTTTACTCCTTTACCTAGTTTGAAAATACTCCCTCCAATCTTTCATGTTAAATATATTTACCTAATTTGATTATATTTAAAAAGTTAATTTAATTAGTTAATATAATATGTGTTTTTAAAAACGCTCTAATTATCTTTTTTAATTCCTTTCTTACTCCTCTTCAATTATTGTTGAATGAACATAGACAGACAGAGACAAATTAAGGAAAAATTGAGAAATAAAAAAAATTATCTCTTATATTTTACACGAAGGTTAAATTTCAAATGGGCCCATTTGGAATTGCTGTGGGAGAAGTGACTTTTGTTTCTGATGGACTTTTCTTAATGGACTTTTTTCTGATAGACTTTTTTCTGATGTGATTTGTGTTTGGGATAACAGTAGCAGAAGTGACTTTTGTTTGTGATGGAAACTTGTTTGACATCGCTTTTAAAAAGATAGATGAGATAGAAAATGACTAAAAAAAGGTATGAATCAAATTCTCACACACACACATGTGTTGTATAAAATGTGATAATTTGGGATAAAAATTTAAAATAAATATAAATTTGCCAAATAAAATAGTAAAATTCCATTAAAAAATTGATGAATTTCCACATAAAAAATTTAACAAACGGGCCCCACATAAAAAATTGATGAACTTCCACTAATGAGATTAGAAGCTACAAATGGGAGCTTCAAAAAAAAAAACCCCATTACCTATTGAAGTCCATCAAATTAAAAGTGTTCTCAAATACTCTTAATTTTTTTGATAAACTTATTATCCCATCTAATAAAATAATAAATCCATTTGAGGAGTTCCCAGTTAGGCCCAATATCTGTTATCCCAAATGCTTGTTGAAAGTCAAAACATGAAACAAGGAGCGAGGAGCAACGAGGAACTAATTCTTGTTGAAAGTCAAAACATGAAACAAGGAGCAGACGACGTCGTAACAGCTTCAATTCCGCATTTGGTAAGTAGGGTTTAAGCTCACTTGTGTTTGCTCGCTCATTTCGTAGTTTGTGTTCGGAATTTCTGTGTCAGCTATGTCTTCTTCATTCTGTAAATCAGTGCTAAGGGTAAGCTCAAGGTCTTTCAGTAATCGTTCTCGAAGCTTAATCCAAAAAAACCAAAGTGTTGATCCCTGCCGGCTTTCTTCTCTTTGCCTTCTTCAGCGATCATCTCTCGAACTTCCAGGTACACAACACCTCAGATTCAACTTCACACTCTAGTTCCTTTCATGATTCACTACTTTCTGCTCATTTCAGTCATTTCGATAATATTCAACAAGCAATTCTTTTAAGTTGAACTTCGTAATTACTGCTGCATCTGCTCCATTCTTCGTATTGATTTCCACTTTTGCGTTAAGGTTTCTTTTATTTCATTTTGAATTATGGTTGTTGAAGGATTTTGTCTGTACTGGGAAGTGTTGAGTCTATGATGCCTCTTCATACGGCCATTGCTGACGCTAGGCTCACTTCCAGCATTGCCGCTGATTCTTCCTGCTGGAGCTGGCTTTCTCGAGGTGGTGCTTTAAGTTCTATCTCTGCTTGTTAATTGTTATAGGCAGGAATTAAACTAGAATTAAAATAGCAAGGGATATTTATTGGGCCACAGTATGAAAATTTGACCACTACAGTTATTCATAATTTGAGAAATAAACATTTTGGCCTAAAATTTAGGATTGAATTCGACTTGATATAAAACTAGATTACATGGCTTTGGCAAAAAGGAAAAACTAAGTAGCAATATATAAATAGTATAGTAGTTCTCAAGGGCAGATTAATGAAATAAAAATTTATGGGACCGGTGTATTCTATCCCTTCTGAAAGCTAAGTATAATTATTCACAAACTAAAACGCATCTATACAAGAATGTTTACAAAATATTTGGTGTTTTATGGCAATGCGGACAAAACTTTTTAACAGTTTCGAGAGTATCTTGTTTGCAAAGAGATGGAAGATAATTTCTTTTTTTAAAAAAATAATGCTATTTTCTTTCTCTTACTTTGCTGGTGTTTTCTTATTCATGCACCTGTTTGCATACATGAACCTAATTCTAATACCACATTAACTTTAGGATGGCCATTTGGCATGTTGGCATCTTCAAACCTCATTCGAGATGCTACTCCAATTGCAATTATCCCAATATTGATCTCCTTAAAATTAAGATCCCAGTAGTTGGAATAATAATTGATAATATGCGTTGTACACCTTGGATTATGGAGTGTTGATCTCCCGGTATTTTACATTGACATGATGTCAACATTCTAAATGTAGACTTCCAAAATACCTGGTATTTTGTATAGTGGTGTACTATTGCCCGCATAATTTATTGTAATATGCCTCCGTAGTTTTAAGTTGACTGAGAGCTAGACTTTTGGGTATGGATTTTGCCAATGTATTCTTAACTTGCATGCTAACGATTTATTGTACCTTGTTGTATAGGATTTGAAAAAACGTTGTGACAAGCCTGCCGGATTCATTCCAAATGATAAATAAGATAAAAAGAAGAGAAAACTGTAGTTTATTTCTCTTCTCTGCCTCGCCTTGGGAGGGAAACAGAGTTTCTAACGGTGAAATTTTGGCCATTGTATGGTTGAGCAACTATTATAGACTTACATAGTTGAATTTATTTGGATGAGAATTGGGTGATTGACTTGCTGCTAATTACGTGTTCTCTTTGAAGTTGCCTTCTCTTTCTCTTTCAAACGATAACACTTCCATTCACTGTAGTGTTTCCTGCAATGTGGTGGAGTGGCCCACCTATAGGATGTGTGATTTTCCTTTAGGAACATTGAACTGCTGGTCATACCAAAAAAAAACATTGAACTGCTGGTTTGAGGGTTCCATTCCATCAGCCTTCGTGATAGGTACTCCTAAAATGATCATCTTATTCTTGGCATGGTTATGACTATAAGTAAAGTTTTGAACCACACAAGCTATGGAACCTCAGTATTCACTCTGTTTTGGTGTGTTTGGTTTAAAAAGAGGAGAGCTTCCCTCCTTAGTGTAGAACATCAGATATAATTATGATATGAAATGTGTGGAAAACAATGTGAATTTAAGATCTTTTCACATTAAGTAAGGAAGTTCCCATCCCTTCAAACCAAACCTAACCTTACCTAAACGACTTGACTGCCATGTGAATAGGAAATTTGATTAGAGATTGAAGAATTGATGATACTTTTTTGATAGAATGGGATTTGCTTGGTGTTTTTTCAGTTCGAAACTGGTGAATGTTGTCGCTCTTTGGCATGTTCAGTCAATCCTTGTCCTCTCATATGGTATGAGCGCGTTAATAATTTTAGTAGCTTCAGATTCTCTCTAGCCTCTACTTTACAAATCACTCTTTTTACCGTCATAGGTCATTTCTAACCATAAATTATTACGTACATTCGGACGGTTCACATTTAAAATTTAAAAGTTTTAAATTTTAAAATTTGACTGATTCAATTGGACGGTTGAAAAGATCGATTTCGATGGGGAACAGAATCTGGGCTTGTCTAACATCAAATCAAAGCATCCACCTCACATCCTCTCACCTAATCCGCACCTACCTGAAAGTTCTCTTGCCTTTTGTTCAAATTTAGTATATTTACGTTATAAACTAAATTTCATATTAAGGATATATATTTATGTATGTAGGGCATATTCGACAGTTTCTTTCCTCGAGTTAATCTCAACCGTCAAAAAAATCTAACGATTGAAAAATGGGACAACTGAGAAGGGGAGGGTTTAGGCTAGCGTGGACTCATTTCAGAGAACTCCAGTAGCAACTAGAAAAGATGGCACCGGACTAGAAGTGGGAATTAGGATCGGTTCGGTTTTTTTAAGCCCAATATAAGAAAAACGTCTATTTTTTAAGGTCTGGCTTGAAAGCATATGAGTTAGGACTGACCCTGATATTTTTATAAATTAAAATTAAAATTAGTGTAAATTAGGACCGGAGGAATATATATTTAGGAATATTTTTATAGTGTAAATTGCACTACAAAAGTAGTATTCCTATAATTAGGACAGGAGGAATATATATTTAGGAAAACATTTTTCATTAAAATTATCAAAAGAGAAGGATGACATCCCAATCTAAAATATCTATCAATCTCCGTGGTCCCTTCTCCATAGCACGCCACTTGTCACTTTCTGTTTAATTTCTTAACATGCTTCCACATGCTGCTGAGCTCATGATCTCCTGATTTTTCATGCATAAACTAATACTCTAATATAAACCCATCATCCATATGTATATGCTTCGGAGGATAAGATCAGCATCCCTTGTGAACTATATCATCTCACTAATTAATTCATATTGCATTACTCATATACATTGCAATATTTTCTGGCCTGAAAAATAATTTGCTCTTGTTGGGCTTAAATTGTTTAGAAGAAAGTCCACATTTAATGTATTTTTTAGTTGTATTTCACGTTTTAAAGTAATTTTTTGCGTATTCAGCACTCTTTTAAAATGATAAAATATTTTTCAATAGTATTTAGAATTTTAAAATTTATGGTAAAAATACTAAATGTGCATGGGAAAATACTACCATGGCCTTAACCCAATAAAAGAAGACTTTAATTAATAGACAGTTCACCGTTAAAAGTATTTAAATATTTAAAAAAAAAATCAATGGGAATTAATATGATTATCTTAAATTTGTATCCTTAAATTGATCATAGATGCCAATTCATTTGCTGTATAGAGCCAGGAAATAAGTTTTTTATTTTTATTTTTTTGTTGCCTATTCGGTATCTAGGGCAAATTTGTTTTGATTGGACTTTTCTACATTCATAAGTCTTGAACTCGACTCGAGACACTATTCAAACGACATAAGTCACTTACCACTTGTATCAACCTTATTTGCCGGGAAATAAGTTACATACACATAACTTCTTAAAAGTTGTTGAGAAAACTATTCAAACGCAGAAATAATTGTGCCCGAAGGACAGAAACAGCCACAATCTATTTTAGTAAGCAATGTTGGGTAAGGAAAGAGACCAAGATATTTCGGATTATGATTAGGACGATGTTTCGAGTAACCGGCCAAGCCCGTGCAATGCACGTGAAGCCTCAAATTTCTTATTTTGAATAAATGAATAAAATGATTAAATAAGTATAGGAAACAGGATTTAGTCTTAATACAAAATTGTTATTCGTCGTCATCATAGGATTCATACAGAAAGAAAATAATAAGCTTGTCCTTGTTTATTCAATATACGTCGTTAACGTGAAAGTGCATATTCTCTCTATTGTGGATAAGATCCCAAGGGCAGAACGGAACTAGTCCTCTTTCCCAATTAGAATCGATCCGGATTTTCTACAACTTCTCTGGGCGTCTTGAGATTATAGCAAACTGCAAAATTGAGTTTGAGAGAAGAATCCATATGCCATGTTTTCTAAAGATTTGAGTATTTCGGTTTTTCTCATGCTTCGATGCTAGTGACGGATTCAAAATGAAAGAAGAAGATTTCATAGAGTCTTGCGAGATTTGAGGACTTGAGTTGTTTTCTGTTAGATTAGATTCTTGTTCTCGTGGCAGCGGTTCTGGTTATGTGCCAAAAGGTTTTTCTTGTTCTGTTGGAGGAATCAAAAACAGAACTAGCTGTAAGATCGATATTCGATTCTTTTGGCATCTTTAAGTCCCACTATTTTTCTTGGTGAGTTTGGTTTTGCTGTGAAATCTTTATTTGTGGTATCGAATTCTCGCGAGTCCTCGTTTTGTCGGTTCCTTAGGCGTTTGGTCTCTATCGTGTATTGCGACAACTTTGTCGTAGTCTACGTTTTTATCTTTCCGATTCGCAAATCCACCGCAAATTCAACTCTTGGCTATTCTTTTTTGCCCTTTTGATTGTTGCAATTACGTTGTTGCGAAATTGGTTAAGTAACTTCGGTGTGGTATTCTTTCCTGTTCATTCGAAAATTGATCAAAATCTAGAGAGAGGGGGAGAGAGCACTTTCTGCAAGTTGAGCCTCTGATACCAGAAGATTTTTCTACTGGGTCCCTCTTCTGTTTCTTTCTTTCTTGGGTTGGTTAATCTTAATCAGGTTTCTTTTGGCTATGAACAACTTTTTTTTAAAAAAACTTTTTTTGTGGTGTTGGTCTACTGATTCTAAAACCTTAGCTTTTGATGTTTATCTTATCTTATTGAGTTGAGTTTCCTGCCTCTTTCTTATCTTTGTATAGCTATGAGCTTTTCATCATTTCTAATTTGTTGCTTTATCATTAAATTTTTCACTAGCAGCTGTATCCATGATCTTAAGTTGGCAGAATTATTTCCCATATCTCTATTGACGTTAGATTTCAGACCTTCTCCTTTCTGTTGACGATCATGTATGAACGTTTGCTTCTAACTTGGGCAGATTTCACATCACTGATATTGCAACCCATTTTGTGAGTCAAGATCATTTCAGTGGGTTGTTGTTGGCGCAAGTTTTATTGGAATTGTGATGTGTAAGAATCTTGGTGAGGAGAAGAATTAATGTTGCGGGATGATGGAGGATTATCGTAAGGCTAATGGGAATGGAGCAATTGATAATGGACACATTGCTGCTAGACACTCTTATCAACCCTCCATGAAGGGCTCATTACCTTGGCTTGACATAAGAGTATTCTATGTAAGAGTTTGCAAATGTGAGCTTGATGATACTACTCCTGAGGTTCTTACACTGAACCACATTCCTCTGAATCCTGATACCCTTCTTGAAGTTAACGGTGTACGAACTAGTATATACTCCGATGGGGTTTCCACACTTCTTAAAAGAGACAGAGTGGATAGAAGATCAGAAGAAGTGACATTTGTGAGCACTGATAGCATAAGGACGAGTGGTAGTGTGAAGTATGAGGTGTTTGATAATGATGTCCTGCTGCTTTCTGGGGTTTTAGATCTATGTAATGACAACAAGGGTCTTGAACGCGATTTGAGTTTGGATGGAAAAAGGTGGATCATGAACTGTGAATCAGATTTAACTCCAGGCGCTAGCTTCTTCAGGGGGGAACAATTCATGTCACCTGATTCAGCTTCACCAACAATTGAGGTCTACATTGCAGGGTCCTTCTTGGGCACTCCAATTATATTAACAAAGACTCTAAGGCTCAATTCTCAGAAAAAAGTCATGAGGAAGGGAGGGTTGGATGCAATTCCTGAGCATGAAGCTGATGAGAACCAGAAACATGTTCCTTCAAGTCTTGCTTTGCAAATGCAGGTACTAAATGCTTATTGATATTTAAATTTCATTTCTGCTATGTTGTGTTGCTTCTATTTTGCGTTGTTGTTCCATTTGCCTTGTTGCTATGCCTTTTGTTGTTGAATTGTTTGAAATTTCGAACAAACATCCGCTTTCACAAGAATTAACCATGTAATCAAAGAACATCAGAATTTAGGACAGTTGAAGATTAAACTCAATGAAATCATGTCTGAGGCTTACTTTTAGGTGTTCTTGTATAACCTTAGTCTACGGATTCTTTGCTCACCGTTTCCCCTCACCTTTTTTTTTTAGCATCTCTGTGTTAATGTTACAGTTTTTTATTGCTAATTCTCGCTCATTTCTGAGTGGAATCCACAAATGTTGCAGTAAGCTGAGCCTAAACGAGAAAAATATATAAATTTTTTGTGTGTTTCATTGAAGCAACTGCATTGTGTTTGCTTTAAGCTTTGAGGGACGGCCAAGGGTTATTTTTTTTTCTCATTAACCCATGGATCATTGTTCAACTTTGTGTCCCCCTTGAGTATTTTACTGCCTATTACTTGGCTTCTTATGCCCAATGAGAGTTGAAATTTCTTCCTTTGACAAGTATTAGACATCCATAACTAGAAAATTTTCTTGCATCCCGCTGCACACACAAGAGTAAAGCTAATTTGACACGTTTAGTGTATACTCTGGGTGGCACACAAAGCCTGATCCTCTAATTAGGGTTGGCAAATCAGATCCTTAACCTATAATCCATCCAATCCACCAGAAAAAAATGGTTTAACAGATAGAGTCAGAATTTGAAGATCATGTATGATTTTATAACGAACATATATGCTTCAATGTGCAGGGCCAAGATTATTTGCAGCAGAAATCAGAGGATGAGGACTATTACAGTGGGCTATACACAAGAACAGGATATCAAGAGGAAATGGAAGACGGAGAACTTTCATGGTTCAATGCTGGTGTGAGGGTTGGTGTAGGTATTGGCCTCAGTGTGTGCCTCGGCATTGGCATCGGCGTTGGACTGCTCATGAAAACTTACCAAGGAACCACTCGCCACCTTAGAAGACGCTTTTTGTAAATTACTCTCTTTTGCTGTTCAGGCTCTTCTATTTTGGCCCTCTCCCTCCTTTCATCTAAAGAAAGCACAATAATGGTTTTTTCCAACCGAGTTCCTTCCTCTTTTTCCTTTTTTACTCAATAATTGTTTTGTTTCTTGTCATGTTTGTATTAGATATAGTGTATGTTCACTTCGTTCTCTATATAGGCGATATCTTCCTGATACAAGCATCTCCTGCATCTAATCTGTGGGTGCGACATTTTGTTGTGGCTGTCTTAATTTTTTCAGTGCTTGAATGTCTGTTCATAGAAAATTTGCTATTTGTATGGAAGATTTTGGACGCTTGCTATAATTTTTGAACTTTCATGCTTGATGTGTGTAAATATTTAGTGAATTGATTAATACATTGTTGGCAAGTTTCTGAGTTTTCACGCATCAAATATTACTATTGGGTTTAAGTGTTTAACATGCTCAATCAGATTAAACTCGACGAGGAAGAATTTAAACTATTCTATCCTTGTTGTTGTGGGTTTAAATTTCGGTAATAGCCTTTTTCACTTGTAAGTATAAGCCCGTGTATTGTGCCACCATTTCAATCTTTGTGGCTGTGTTTACGGTTTAAGTTTTTTTCATCATCCATTTTCTTATTATCTTTCTTAATCTTTAAATCCGTCCAATCAATTTGAAAGGTTACATCATTAATTTATACAAATTGGATTTTTCTCTCATCTTCTCAATCAGCGGTCCAGATGGACTTGTGAGAAAATAGATAATGAGATGATCTTTTTTCGTATATTTACCTTGTAAACTTGAAGCTAAATGACCTATTTTGTATGGAGAATTTATTAGCAATTTACCACGCCTAGTTTGAAGTTTGAACAACCCTCCAACTCAGGGGGAAAAAACGAAGCTGACTTGGATTCGAAGAGTTGACCTACATAATTTAATAAGCAACGAAATAATATAAAAATATCTCAACCTTATTTAGGGCCTATTTGGATGACTTTTTAAAAAAGTGTTTTTTTTAAGTGCTTATTTTTTAAGCTTCAAATTTGAACTTTAAAAAAAAGCAGCGCTTTAGCTTTTTTTGTGACTTTTGTTTTTTCAAAAAAATATCATTTAAACACATAAATTAATAAAAAAAAAATTTTTTTGCATTAAAAAAGTTTTTTTTTTCTCAAAAAAACCCATCCAAATGGGACTTAATAGGAAAGTGTGGTGTTGGACTTGAGGGACTAATCTTAGGATGAATCAAAAGATCTGACTGTATTAAAAGCTTTGTCTTAAATTTGGGATTGAAGTGATACTTTTTAGTATTGATTTACCCCAAATCCATTTTTTTCCCTGCAGTGCGGATACAATATAATATTCATTAATTAATGCCGTTACCGAGTTTCCATAGCAGCCTCCTCCTCTTTGAAGTTGAAGGTTACAATACAATTATATATTCGTTCATGATCTACTTCGTCTTTATTTATTTCAGAGTTTGATTTCCACCTAACAATTCATTTATAAAATATAAATAGCTAGACACAGTTTACCGTACATTATAGGAGTATAAATCTTCCTCCCTCCTGTACTTAGCATAGAATATATTTAAAGAGTTTTTTTTTTAATCTTAAATGTAAGACATATTTTTCAACTTACAAATTTTTTTCCTAATTAACCCCTATTAGTACTCCATCAATCATAATCAAAGAGGAGGGTGAAAGTGAATTAAGAAAATGACTCTGAAATTTTAGAAATATATATCATATTAACCAACTTCCTTAATCTAATCAAATTATATAAATATGCTTTAAACTTTCTCCAGTCCTAAATATCATGTAAGACAAGGGGAGGACGTATATGGAAGCCTTTTATTGGTTGTTTGTTTCCGCAGGCGAGGGACTCGTGAGTCCAGAGAACACGAACTAAGCGTGGGATTATAAACCATAAATAGGTTCTGTGATAGAGTAGGGATTTGCCGGGCTGGGACGTATAAGTACTCTTTTGGTATTAAACATACTAAAGATATCTTCCTATACATGGACCATCCTTTATGACATTTTTTAAGGGAAGGAAAGAAAAAAGGATCTAAAGTATGGATTCAGATTTATGGTGAAGACATTATTTATCCCGGTGTCAAACCAAAAACAACCGAACTTATTAGCTTACAACCACCAGAAAATAGTCAGATCAGCTTAATAACAGAAAGCAGTCTCAAAAGATAATGTCAAAGGGGTTTTGTGGAGTTATCCTTATACAATTGTTAGTTTCTTTCTATACATGTATATATACAAGCGCCATATGCTGTTAGAACGCTAGCTCGACTCATTCAGCAGAGTTGTTATTATAACCTGGGATCATGGATTGCGCTGCACGCCGGAACCAGGTGTTGAACGCTGTGACCAGATGAGGACAATCTTCCACATTTCGGGTTGAGAAGCTGAGACACTGAGGCAAAAGTTTTTGTGCATCCGACATAGGAAGTGTAGAGATAATACTCAAGAATATTTCCTCGAGCTCCACATACAACGCTTTGTTCTGCGGCATTGATGAAACGTTGTCTTTGCATAGGACCAGAACAGGAAGCCACTGTTCCACAAGCTTCCTTCTTACCTGAAACAGAACATTCAAATGTAGAAATTAGCATTTTAACACACTTATTGCTTAAGACTAAGGCACATTCATGTGCAGTAGACTTTAAATGGACAAAAGGCGATAGCATATGTCAGAATGCTGGTGGGTTAAGAAAAACAAGGATTCACAATCTGCCTCAAATGCAGGGGAAGCATGTGATAATACAAGTCTTAGATCCCTTTTGTGATGAACGTTGGGTACAAAATAACCCCTGATCTTCATATCTAGCACAAGCATTCATCATCACTAACTTTGATCCCATTCAGCTTTTAGGTGATAAATAACAAAGTGTAATAACTAACAGATATGACAAATTCAATGTGACTCAACTATAACCTGTACTTTTACCAACAACAAAAAACTGTAAGTTGTATGCGTCTATCACAATTCAGCAAGTTATGCTCAATAGCCTAAATTCCTAAACAAAGAACAACAATCTCAGACAGTACAAACACAAAATGAAGTAAATCTGGTCTCAAACTCATCCACAAATCACAGAAACTCAGGCTCTCAAAATATATTGTTAACCAACAAATCACAAAATGAAGTAAATCAGTAAGGACACCAAGCTATAATCCCTAGAGAATCCTATTTGATTTGCATTTCTGAATTATCATTCGGTTGATGCATCCAACACAAAACACCATTTTCAGAAGTAAACCTAAGTACATAGAGGATGATAAATAATTGATTTACTGGACAAGTTTAACAGTTCATGACAATAGTCAATGGCCATGTGCAGGAAGTAGAAGTAAAATACTACTGTAACATATTAACTCTCCAAGAGTTAAGGCATTTCCTCTTTCACCTCTTCAGAGAAAGAGAGAAATAAGACACTTCAATTTTACATAAAGAAAACTCAATATCCACACATAGCTGATAACAATGAGTAGTTGAGATTTTAAAAGAATCCTCAAACCTTAATATACCCAACTAAGTGCATGTAGATGAAACTCCAATTCCAAAATGTGGGAAGAATCTGAGGACCATTCACTAACCATCAGACCAATTAAGGGGTTCATAAATGTATGTAGAAATATTTGAGAAAAGTAAAAGAACAGAGCCACAGGGATACCTAGACTAAAAGAGCATCCCAGAATAGCGCTTTAGAGAATATCTAAAAGCAACAAAATTGGCAAATTCATCAGTACTAGTGGGCAGTGACTCATGGCTGTATCCCATAAGCCCCAACAGGTTCACATATAGGTGCAACAAAGACACTCCATAATTAAAGACAAAACCAAGCATGAGAACAATGACTGGAAGGCAGATAAATTCATCGCAAGTAGAAAATACATTAGGAATTTTATCAGTTTCGTCACAAATATAGAATATTTGTCTCAAAATCATGCTATGCCACCAACTGAGTAAAAGGATTAAAATTAAGAATGAAAAGCTTCCAAGGCTAAGAATCATTTACCTGTCTAGCAGCCAAAATAGCGCCCACAGAAACCGCCTTCGCCAACCTGTGAGTGCACCGAAGCCACACTGTTGGAAGTCCCGGGTAAATATTCCTGCAGGCATCATCCCTGAATGCCCTCTGCAAATCAGCTGAGAATGCCGCTTGGTCACTCCATTCTTTAACAGCTTGATCAGCCACCCTCAGCTCAATCATTCTCTCCAATAACCATTGCAAATGCCTCCCATGCGTCATCGCTTTGTGCAAATTCAATCTCTGTAAGGCCTCCGTCTCATTATGGTCCCCTCTAAAGTCGGGACTGGAATAATCCTCCAAGCACTTCTTCGCAGTCTGCAAAGACGTCTTGAACGCCTTCTCCAGCACTCTCTTGGCCGATTCCCTCGACGAAAAATCCCGCAGAATCTTGGTCACAAATGCCTTGACATATGCCGTGTTCTGATAATTGTGAATAGCCGAGGAAATCAAACCTTCAAGCATAGATTCGCAGGAATCTTCCCTCACAGGAGATACTCTAGCAAGAAGCTCTTTCGACTCCTCCTCGGAGAGGAAAGGGATCAACTTCAACACTCTTCTCTCTTCCTCTTCAGACCAAGGCACTGCTTCCAGAAAAGTAACGCACCAACAAATGCATTCCTCGAACAGCAATTCTAGGGCAACAGGAAGAAGATCAAGCGCAGTCGACGCACTATCGATAGTATTAACAAAATCATTAGTGTACAACAATTCCAGCACCGTGAAATGAGATTGAATGGCACCCGAATCAAGTGGAACCTCAAGATTAAGCTTCAACAAATTATCAGATTCTTGAAGACGAGACTGACCATTCCATCGATCCGATAGAATAACCGAGAAGTATTTAGAGCGGCGTAGAATGTCAGAGTGAAGATACAGGTGAAGGTCTGAGGTAGACGCAGCGGGGTCGACAGAACCAGAACCGGAGGAAAATGGAGATCCAAGCGGAGAAGCACTATCGACGAAGAGGCGGAGGATAACATCGGCGGTGGAAGGGTCATTAAAAGAGGGGGTGGTGGTGGCGCTACTGCCGTCAAGGCAGGGAGAACTACCGATACGGGGCTTTTGGGAAACTACACAGAGGGATTCATCGGAGAAGGAACTGTCAATGACGGCGCAGCAGGAACCGTTCTGTCGAGTGGGGGTGGCGCGTGGCCTCTTCTTCGAGCCGCCAGTAATCATTTGGGAGAATGAAGTAGACGAAAATCAACGAGGAATGAATTGAAGAGAAGGTGAAATACAGAGATAATCAAGAGGAAATGGCTGGGATTGGGAATATGAATGAGAGTTATGTGGCCTTCTCCGGGAAATTCAACGCAGGAACGTCCAGATTGTATGCTTTTTAACGTGGGTCTGTCATCTTTGCTATGGAAAATCCCACTCCGTTCGTATCCACATTGCCTGCTCATTATGTGATCATCCCCAAATAAAATAAAGGCTTTTTTTTTTTGAAAAAAATATATATTCCATACATTAAAAATTAATTAATTTAAAATCGTGACTATTAAAAAAAATCAGATATTAGGTGTTATTGGAAAAATATTTTAACATACTAGTGTTACAGAAAAATAATTATAAATACAAGACTAAAAATTAATTAATTAAACTGTTAACTACAACAACAAAAAATTAAGATGCAACATATAATTTAATCTAAATAAATAAAATATAAAAGAATACTTCTGATCTCAAATTGGAAAGATGAGCATGTAATATGAAACCACCCCACTCTCAGGCTGTTTGTTAGAAAGAATTGGACCAAGTGAAAGGGAATATAACAACTTTTCCACACAAAAAACATGTTTACTTCCCCGTCTTCCTTTGAGCTTCAATCCCGTAAGTTGCAAAGTTCCATCAACCATTGGAACCTTCATTCCATCCGAAATAGGCGGGAAGGTGAAAATGTCAAACAAAAAGGCCCCTTGAAAACACTGTACCCATTAAAAGCACGAGCAAGGCGCGAGCTAGACGAAGGTGTCGGTGAAGAAGCTTGTATCTACAGTGGTCATTTTTCGGTGAAGGAGAAGTTGAACCTTGAGGGAGAGAGCTGCATTTGAGGTCAGTATTCATTTGAAATCAATTTATGTGTGATTTACCTTTATGGGTCTGAGCTATTCGTTGCCCTATTGCGAGCTTAGGGGGTCTAAGTTGCCTTGTTGCTTCGAGGTTGGGGGGCTGGGGTTTTCGTGGCCCTGTTGCTTCGAGCTTTTTTTTTGGGGGGGGGGGGGGGGGGGGTAAGCTTTTCGTTGCTGATGCACCTTCTCATAAACTTTACAATTATAATTGTTATGCTCTGATGTGACTTCGAACTTGTTTGTTTGGTTCGAACGTCAACTTCTGTTTTTTTCTGTCAACTGAGAATTGATGAATGATGGTTATTCTATGTTACTATGCATGCAATTTTTGGGTGGCTGATGCACCCTATGAAAAATTTCGTAGTCACCTCTGTTTCACCAACCCACCAACCCCCTTTTTATTCGGTGACTTCACACTGGTCAGAGGTTTAGTACTCATTTTTTTCAATCAACCTTCGTTCTCTATAGCATCACTTAGGTTCAATGTTTATCAGTGCTAATCTTCCTTGTTTCTCTTCTCATACTCGTTTCCGCAGCTCGTTAAATATACCTTCGTGCTTTCCCAGCCTTTTTCCTTCCATCTATGTCGTCCTTGTCACCAATAGGAGACACTCGTCGTCAGAATTTCATACCCCATCACCATCTACTTCAATTTTACATTGCAATTTCCTTCGAGGGTTCGTTCATGTCTTTGTTCATGTCGCGCAAAAACACTTCCAATCAGTTATGAACTCTTTTTTCTTTTATGTTTTTTTATTTAGGAGCAATCTGGGCATTTCACCTAATCTTGCCACTTAACCAACACCGAATTCTTCATACTAAACATTTCATCTTCCCTCAACTAACTTCCATTCCCGTGTATACCAAACAGCTCACATTTTTAAAGTTCATTCCTAATCTTCCTTTCGTTTCCTTTCCTTTCCATTCATTTCCTTCCCTTCCTCAAATATTCCGTGTAACAAACACACAGGCCTCAGTACCTCTGACTTTTTTCCTTTTAATAAAACTTTCTACATTTTGATTTCTTCGAGAGAAAAAAATAATCAGCAGATTCGTATATAAATGTATTGTAGTATTTACAATCCACAATTGTATAAATCCTTTTTAAATTTATTCAGGCCAAAAGAATATTTTTAAAATTTCATATATTTTGTAAAATAACATGTTTGATCAAAAAGTTGTAAGAAATACTCATGGGTGTGGGTATGGGCTAAACGGTAAAAAAAAAAAAAAAAATTGACACACGTAAGCGGCTTTACTATAAAAGGAGAAGTATACCTATTTAAGAGAAACAAAAACCCTTCCCCTTTTAGTCTTGAAAGGATTATAGCCTTAATAGAATAAAAAATGTGAAAAAAAAACTCCACATTCATTAAATATAATTGTAAATTTAAATTATAAAAATACTGGGGAAATCAGAATGAGTAAATGGGATAGATTAAGCTTGGATATATATTTAGTCTGTATGAGTTGTTTTCAGCTGAAAAACCTCATGGGAAATTATTCAATCTAAGAGATATTTTAGAAATAAATATAAATAAATGGGAAAAAATTTAGTGTGCTTTTCTTTATAAATGTTGCATGATAAATCATTCATTATTAAAAGGGGAAGGGTCATGTATTTATGCTAAAAAAATTGCAGGTTTTGTTTGTATTTATGACGGAATTTAAATTTAAAAGAATTTGTTTAATTAAAAATTTTCATACGGGAAAAAAAAAAAAAAAAAGGAAAGAGGTTGATGATTTTCTAGGGGCTTAAGCTAATGTTTATCCACGAGAGTCCGACTGATGATCACATCGTGATTCCATGATGGGGGACTGAAAGGGCCCTCTAATATTTTATTATATTATACGCGAAGTGGATAAGTACGTTAAAATAAAGAGGATGAAGACGGAAAAGTGTGATGACGTCAGTGTGAGTATGGATTTCGTCTATCAGATATATCATCACCGTCCGTTTGATCCAACTATCCACATCGCTTAAATGAGTCCAAATCCATCGCCAAAGCGTGAGGAACACATCCTTCATTTGATGTTTCTAGAATCTGGTTCCCAACACACCTGATCCCCACCCAGCCTGATAAATACAAGTATTTTTGGATAAACACACCTGTGAGAAAACATAAAAAAATCCCCTGTACCCCCCTTTACTCACGAGATGCCACGTGTACAGACAGGAATCATGAAGAAGATTTTTTTTTTTTTTTTGGTTGATCACAGAGACAATTCGATTTGACTTGCTATTAGTATTATGCCATTTATAAGTTATTTATCTAAAAAATTTAGTTTTATTTATAACTCATTTTTAAGTAATAAATTAGATTGTTATAATTTTACTCATCTTATTAATTGTACCAATAAAAATTTAAAAAAAAAATAGTTGAAACATTACCATTCATAAATGAAGACGGAGTTGAAAATTTATCTCATAATCATTGAACTAACTATATTTTTTTAATATCTGTGATTTAATAAAAAAAGACTTATAAATAAAACTAGAGTGATACTGACAAACATTAAACATGAGCACTAAGAGCTTTCACTAAACTCAGCCCTATTGGTTCATGAGGAGGATAATAAGAATATGGTTGTGGCATATTTTAATAATAACAGGCCAGAAAATGGGCCTCCCACTTTGGGCTTCAAGACATGGCCCAAAGAAAAGGACTCATTCATGACGAAATGAGAATGTGACCCGAACAAATAGAAGAAGGGATTGATCATACCCCAAAAAAAAAATATAATAAGAATAACAACAATGAAAAACAGCAAGAAGAAGGGATTGCAGGAAGTAAAGAACCTCTAACTCAATGGGACTAACATTCAAAAGTGAGTCCCACGTATGCCAAAGTTCTGGTAGCCTAAAGGCATGAGAGCTACTCTCTAAAGGAAAGTTGGTCATTAGTGCATATATTTCTAACAAAAGGTTAGTTAAAGAGTTGGCTCTTCATTTCTAAGGTTGTGGTTTCAAATTTAATGAGATTTTTGCTCATTGATTATAAGTTAATGAGAATTTTTCCACCTTAACTCTAAAAGTTATATAATTTTTAATTACTTTACATCTAAACTTGCTTTTTTATTCACCATCAAAACAAATTTCTTTGTCATATTGACTGTTGTACAATAATCAATCCAAATGGTACATTAGTTAACTTATACCCTAATATAAGTTTGCAAAAGTCAGATCAAATAAAACTCACATTTATAATACTTCTTCCGGTCCTAATTATAAGAGCCAGTTGACTTTTTTAGAGAGATTAAGGAAGCTACTTATATTACTTTAAAGTATTTTTTATTTTTATTTTTTTCTTCAAACTTATTAGTTTGACTAATAAACTAATATATAATCTAAGAATATTTAACATATGAAATGATTAAATAACTTATTTAGCTTCCTTAATCTCTTCAAAAAAAAGTCAACTAGCTCTTATAATTAGGACTGGAGGTAGTACCTAACATCCCCTTTGACCTTGTTTGGTGTGCAAGACTAAAGAATCGGGAAGTGGGGGAAGTCATCTGGCATGTGTAAGCACATGGCAAGCAATTGGCTTCACTTGATTTCTAATTTTTAACCATATGAATCAAATACTCAAATTATATATTCCGAGGGCCATAGACAAAAAATTTCAACAAGAGCTTCTTTCAAAAGGTTAGGCCTCAAAATTTTCAAAAAATTCTGAACGATGCTTCTCCTTCTAACGTCTCTCGTTCTAGGTTCTAACATCTCTGAATCTTCCTCTATCCTATAACCTAACGAGAAACAGAAGAATCGACCAGTCTCAGTCTTTTGGTACCTCATATCTCAATTTTTCTCCCAACGTCTCTGAATCTTCTACCACCCAAAAAACCCCCAAGAGACACTCCTCCTTCTAAGTTCTAACTTCTAAGGTCTCCGAGTCTTCCTTCATCTTGTAACCCGACGAGCAAAAGAAGAAATCGATCAACCTTTTGGCGCCTTGTCTCTCAAACTTCCTCCTAGATTCTTTAAATATTCCACCATACAGTCTGTCAGTAAACCCTGAGTGACGCTCCTCTTTCAAATACCCCTTCTCCTAAGCTACGACTTTGAATCTTCCTCAGCTCCATCCCGTAACTCGACGAGAAACATAAGAAACTGATAAGTCTTTTAGCGTCATGTCTATCAATCTTCCCCAAATATCTCTGAATCTTCCACCACCCAATCTAATAAGTTAAGTGCCCTTAGAGTAAGGCATATAATACTTTTTATATTAGAGCAGAGATTCAGAAAATATATTAGAACGCTCTACTCACATGAAAGGTGTTGAAAATATTGTTGTTTAAGTTTTAATGAAGCAAAGTATGATGAAGTTTTGTTGTGGCTATGAAATGTTTAGACTGTTGATCGAATATATAATCATCTTCAAAAATTAAATGGTAAATGCTATGATTAGTTGTTGCAGTACTAGTATATTGAATGGCTATGAAATGTTTAGACTGTTGATCGAATATATGATCATCTTCAAAAATTAAATGGTAAATGCTATGATTAGTTGTTGCAGTACTAGTATATTGAATGCTATGATAAATTATAGTGTATTGAATGCAATGACTGCATTAAGTGGTTAGATGTGAAATGTCAGGCGTTGCATAGTTGTGTTTTGTCTGCTAATGAATTGAATATGCCAAGGGGTTACAAAATTGATTTTTTTTTTTTAATTCTGACTTTACATATATTTACTCAAATTTTGACGGTGGGATTAATATATATATATATATAAAACATATTTCAATGTTAATTATATATACAAAATTGACAAACAAATATCAATTACTCTAGCGTTAAATACCAATTTTACTCTAGCGTTAAGTATACAGAAGTTTTTTTGGTATCTTTTTGCCCTCAAAAGTTTGAAAATATAGCAATCTTGCCCATCGATTGATCTTGGTTGTTAAATTGTTGCTCTTCTTTATAAACTTTTAGGGCAAATTTGCTTCTAAAAAAAACTTCTGGAACAAATTTGTTCATTAAAAAAAAACTTCTGGGGCATATTTGCTCTTTTTTGTAAACTCCCGAAGCAAAAATGATACTAAAAAAAGCTTTCAAGTGCTGAATGCTCCCTAATAAATACTTTCGTAGTAAAAATGGTATTTAACTGATTACTCCATCACATACTAGAATATTCTTCTAAAATAACTTAGACTGTGGATCGGATAGAGTATTTTACAAATATGATGCCTCAAAAACTAGTTCCTCTCCACCCATCATCAATGTATGTCTCTTATTTTTAAGCCCCTTGTTTTTGTTTGTCGCCTTAATTATAGACTAATTACTGATTAATTTAATCTAATCATGCTTCTTTCTATATGATAAGTCTGAATGGTGTCAATATTCAAAAACGTAATCAAGGAGTCGCGGCATCTTTATGGCACATGGGAGACAATGCTCTGTCGTTCTGGGCATGACTTTGATTCAAAAGTCAAAATGCTCATCATCTTACATCATCATATTTATTTTAACATACATGCAACTAGGCACCTTTTATATTGTGAAAATATATCTTTTAATCTATAAAATTTTAAAAATTATTGATTCAATCTCTAAATTTTTACTCTTGATAGTTTTTTTTTTTTAAATGAGGATGGGATTATTCTAAAATAAAAAGGACAGAAAAAGGACTTTAAAATCAAAAAATCTCAAATAAGGTAGCATTTCTCAAAATAATGAGTTGTTAATTACTTATTAAGTCTCGTCATTCCTTTATCAATTTTTGGTAACAAATTTGATTTAGGATTTTTCAATCTTAAAGTTCTTTTTAAAAAAAAAAAAATTGTCTTGTTCTAAATTTAAAAATTATAAGGATTATATTTTTTCATCTAAAAGTTAAAATTCTAAATCTTTAATTATTATGGTTTGTTTATAATACTATTATATATATGGTTAAGTAGCAAACTTGTCTTAGAAGTTTTCGTTGAGCGATAATGTTACCTCGGAATTTTTTTTTTAAAATTTTAATGTTGTCCTGAAAGTTTCAAAACATAGTAATGTTGCTTATTTCGTTAAAAAGTTAACAATCAGCGTCAATTTTTTTTGTAGTTAACTTTAGTTTTTTAACGGAATATGATAACATTTATACATTTTAAAACTTATGGAACAACACGGAGATAAAAAAAACTTCCAAGGCAAATATTAATATTAAATCTATATTTTTAAGACGGATTTACTATTTAACCATATATATATATATATATATATATATATAATACCAATACAAAATTTATACCAGTACCATTTTTTACAAGAATCGTGACTTTCAAGACGTTTGACTTTTGTGCAGCCTTTGATCCTTTTTTAACCCGCATGTATAAATGTCGGAGTTAAATTGTTTTACAAGCTTCAAACTAAGATCCCCAACCTCTTGTGTTTCATGAAACTCAATATTGGAAGTAGCACTTTTGACTATTTTTATGAGGATGCAATTTTTAGTTTATATATGTGCCACTATATGTAATATATTATTAGTATGCAATTTTTTTTTAAAAGAAAACCAACTTTTCAATTTAAATTATTTATGTGTGAAATAACTAAATGACATTAACTTAAGTTAAAAATAAAAACATTTTATAGCCTCCCAAAACGCATAATATTATCTAAAATTTAAAACGGTGGCATGTTGAATTAAATATATAGCTAATAGCATTGAGAAACTGGTCTTGTATGAATCAATATAATATAACATTATACACATCTTTATATTTGAAATTGTTAATCTATTTTCTATACTACCAATATGGCAATATTCACGAGCTTTGAGGTCTTGTATTAATGTTAATATATTTCTTTAACAAATGAAAATTTATCACAGTCGCATTTGAAAAACAAAAATCTAAGTTTGGCTGACTTCCGGTTTTTTTTTTTTAACTGCTAAAAATCATATATTAAAAAATATTTATTATTTAAATTAAAGGTAATTAAAATTTGTTTGAAGACTCGGGTCAAGACAAACGCAATTAAGGATGTATTATATACAACCTACGAAAAAATTATCCTAACTAAAATTGAGTCATAATCCTTTTAGGGCAAAAAAAAAATCACAGGTAGATACCTTTCAGCAATTTCCCCTCCTTTTTCTTTTTTTGATTTTTGAGCACATCGTTAGTTGGTAAATTTTCATCAGAAAAGACAACTTTAAAAAAGTAATAAATGCATGTTTAGTCATTTTCACTCAGTAATTGTACATCAAGTAATGGTGAAATAAGGAAGTGACATATCATATGACCCGCTGCATTTGTCCCTGTCATTGCTAATAAACCAGGAAGATGGAAACTAGATGTGATGTGGCAATATCGTATTGACTCTTTACTATGTATCAGCCAGTTACATGGTAAAATTGGGTTAAATAGCAAATCCGCTGTGAAAGTTTTTACTGAAAAACAATATTATTCTTGAAGTTTTTGTCGGATTTAATGTTGTCTTAAAAGTTTTAAAACGTAGTAATGTTGTCCAAAATCGTTAAAAAACTAATGTTGTCCGCTAAAAAATTAACACTAACCATTAATTTTTTTAATGGAAAATGGCAAAATTGCTACATTTTAAATTTTTTGAGGTGGCATTGAACTTGAAAATACTTCCAAGATAACATTGTTCATCAATGTATACTTTCAGGGTGGATTGGATTTACTTCTTAACCCAAACAAAATTGGAAAAATGTTGTATTTTAAGACCCAAAAAAAAAAAAAAAACAATGAGTGAACTACCTGTCAATGATTCTAATGAAAATAGAGGTGATTCATAATAAGGATGGTGAGTATTGATTATAATCGTAACCATTATAACTTTTTTTTTTACAAATTAGCATATGATTATATATTTACAACCATAGGAGGGAAGCATATCCTCTCATGATTTATTTCTTTTATTATGCTTTATGAGCCTATCTGGACCGTTAACTAAAAGAATAAAAGAAAAGTCAAAGAAATATTTTGACTTTTTAAATTGATTGGGCGAACATGATTTAAAGATTTTAAGAGATGATAAGAAAATGATTATGAGAGAAACTTAACTCCCTATAGAAGAGGGTAAATATTTTGTTGAGAGGTCTTTTGGATTACAAACTTATTTAGACTATAATGAGGCATAAGACATAGATTCTGTTAAATATAAATAACATCCGTTGTATTAAAGTTAACTCTGTTATCTATAGTTAATAGAATCTGTGACTTTTATCCCATTTTTGTAACAATGTAATCACTTATTATTAAATATATCCAACAAAATGAGCGCTTGACATTTATTTTGGTGAAGTTGTATATGAGTAATTTGAAATTTGAAAGTAGTATATTGTGGTTGGGATAGGATAAGAGGAATTAATGAAAGAGGGGTGATAAAGTGTGAGGAGAGATTAGCTTTCAGGTGAGGTTGAAAAGGAAGGAATAATAATGAAGAGAGGGATCGAAACAAATGGATAGAAGAAAGAAGTGGAATGAGGGGAGTTAAGGAGGGAACAATTATGGTTGGTGAAATCATATGGTGAAGCAAAACTAGCTAGCTAGAACATTTATAACAAACAATTAGGTGGCGCGTTGCCATATCAATATCTCACATTCTTAGTCTTCACAAATTGACAACACCAACAACCTATGTGTGTGTGTTTTGTGTCATGTGTATACCCACATGCTATTAATACTATTACTATTACGTGATCATCTTCTATAAAACTAGTTCATTCCTAATGGTCACTACTTACAAATCCTTTTGGTTGGTTCACCCTCCATCTCACCATCACCCCCTCCTTTTGTCCCTTTCACAGCCACTTTTTCTTTTTACCAAAAAGTTATAATTACATGTACTTCCTCCACTTGAAGATTCATTTACCTAATTACCTAATTTAATTTGATTAGAGAAATTAATTAATATGACATGTATTTTTTAAAATACTGTATTATATCCATCTTCCTTAAATATGTCTTATATAAAAAACGACAGAAATATGTCTTATATAAAAAAAGGCAGAAATATATGGTATGTTGAATCCATCATCTAAAGTCTTGAGGATGTAAGTTGTGTAGATAAACATTACTCATTTCCCTCCTCAATATAAACTTGTTTTAAGTAGTAATTTTTAAAATGAAGCCGAGACGCCACTCCAGGTTTTTATTATAAGACACCTCTTAAAAAGGGTTTTATGATCCTAAGGACCCGTTCGTTTCAGCGAAAGACGTCGGTGGAAAGGGAAAATAAGGCAATTCCAACGAAAAATACACGTTTGGTTCTCCCATTTTCCCGCGAGTGGCTTTCCCGCGAGTTTGAATTTTCCCTCCTCGGCTGGAATGTGCTTTCCATTAAAAAGAGGCGGGAATATAAAAAAGGTGCCGGGAGAGTTAAATTGTCGGACAAAAAGGCCCCTAAAACACTGTACCTATAATCATATTGCATTTAAGGAGAGAGCTGGAGGTGGACGAAGCTGACGCTGAAAAATCTTGGAGCTCAACAAAGCTGTCGGTTGAAGAAGGTTGGAAAATAGTAGCGTTTTCGGTGAAGGAGAACAGAGCTGCGCTTGAGGTCAGTATACATCAGAAAGGTTAATGTGTGATTTACCGGTAGTTGCAATTTGGGAAGGGTTGTTCAGTGGAGCTGGGGGGCGACACACACACCTGAAATGAAAGCAATTTTACACAGACACTATTTATGCTTGCACGTTGGGGGCAGAGAGAGAGAGAGAGAGACAAGTGTGAATGGTCTTTATATTATTGTATATTAATGAGTCGCACACACTGTTTTAAACGATCTACACAGTTTGGAAATTGCTTGTTTGTGTGTGTACAATGTGCTGCTGTTCTGTTTAATTATGAAATGTGGGGAGAAAAGCAAATTAACATTACGTTCGAACGAGACTTCCCAGTTCGAACGTATGATGTGGGATGTTTCTACCAGAGTGAGTTGCATGTTGGGTCATAGGCAGTCGTTTAAATTCAGGTGATGGGATGAAAGTTACCAATTTATGAATGTTAAACAGTGGTAGTTTGTAAACAGGAGTAGTGGATTACTAGTGTCTTTGATAATTGTGTAGGTATGGAGCCACGTAGACGGGAAATGGTTGGATTGATGGCCGGGTGCTTAGCATTGCTACTAGTAATGAGGAGCATGGTTGTGGCGATGATAGTAGCTGTGGGAGCAGGTAGACCGAGGCACTTACCAGATAGGACTTTTAGACTAGATTTCCATACCAAGAGAGCGAACTTGAGGGCGATGATATATAGTAGTGACACCACTTGCTTCAACCAAATTAGGATGTACCGAGCAACGTTTGATAAATTGTGTCACATGTTAGACACAATTGGGGGATTGAGAGCGACCAGACATATGCTAGTTGATGAGCAAGTGGCTATGTTCCTTCACATATTGGCCCATCATGTGAAGAACATAGTAATTCAGTTTGAGTTTGGAAGGTCAGGAGAAACCATAAGTAGATATTTCAAACTAGTGCTCAATGCAACCATTAGACTTCAATCATTGCTTTTGAAGAAACCAGAGGCAATTCCGGAGGACTCAAATGATCATCGTTGGAAGTGGTTCAAGGTATGTACATCATGTTCATGTTTGAGAAGTTTAACTGAGTATTTAAAGTATGGTTTGACCTTAAGGGGGAAACCCTTTTTTCCCATTTCAGGGGTGCCTCGGTGCATTGGATAGTACGCACATACGGGTTCAAGTCCCTGCAGCACACAAGGGGAGGTACCGAAATAGAAAAGGAGACATAACAACCAATGTTCTTGGGGTATGCTCACCGGATGGGCAATTCATTTTTGTTTTCCCCGGGTGGGAAGGCTCAGCTGCGGATGGGAGGGTTCTGAGAGATGCTACAACGAGACCACATGGTCTACAAGTACCGCTAGGTATTGATGTAAGGGTGCATTTCTGGGTTGAAATTATTTTATGATACTATTCCTTAACTTTTTTTGTTTTCGCAGGGAACTACTACTTGGTGGATGCAGGGTACAGTAATTGCCAAGGTTTTTTGGCTCCTTATAGAGGTCAAAGGTACCACCTGAATGATTGGCGACAAGGACATCAACCGCAAACTGCACATGAGTGCTTCAACATGTGACATTCTGCAGCCCGAAATGTCATAGAAAGGTGCTTTGGCATACTAAAGTTAAGGTGGGCAATATTGAGGAGCCCATCTTTTTATCCAGTGAGGCTGCAGAACAGATATATCGTCGCTTGCTGTTTGTCCATAATCTCATTCGTCGGGAAGGTGTTCAAGATCCCCTTGATGAGCAGCTTGAGTCCTTTGACATTGAACCTGCAACGAACGAGAACACGCCTATAGTTCCTTTGGAAACTACAAATGTGTGGACTAATTATAGGGAACAAATTGCAAATGAGATGTTTGCTGACTTTGTGGCACAAAGATAAATGACAATGTAGTATATGAGTATTGCTAGGCGCACGAACAATTTTATTGCATAAGTTTATGTATTAAAGAACATCTTGTTGCTATGTCATTCAGTGTTTGAATTATTATCTTATCCTATGTGCGTGTTGTGGTGTGGTTTGTTGTGACTTGATTGTTATGTTATTCCGTTCCTTTAGTTGCAATATTTTTTTTAATCTGTGTTTTTGTAGATGGATCAATCTCAGCAAGCAGGTGGTTCGAGGATGAAGATCTGGAGTGTTGTTGAGGATAGAGTCTTGGTCGAATGCCTTGTTGGTATGAGGTTGGAGCAAACGTTCATGGCGGACAATGGCTTCAAGCCCGGATATGCGAATGCTTTGCAGACCATGATGGAGGCCAAGCTCCCTGGATGTGGCATAAAAGCAACGCCCCACATCACCTCCCGACTGAAGACATTGAAGCGCCTGTGGCAAACAGCGTATGACATCATTTACGGGCCCAACACCTCTGGATTTGGTTGGGATCCAGACACAAAACTTGTCACTGCAGATGCTGATGTTTGGGAAGAGTATCTGAAGGTATGTGATCTCACAATTGTGTTCAAATTGTTCAACTTTAGGACTGCAATTTTGCATGGGTGTCTTCAACTGAATAAACTCAACTTACCTTCCAGGCTCATCCTAAGCACAAGGAATTTCGGACAAAACCTTTGCCCAACTTTGACTCTCTATGCATCGTTTGGGGAAAGGACCGGGCCATCGGTGATGAAGGAGAGTGTCCTGGGGCAATGGAGGAACAGGTTAATCTTGAAGATGACGACCTTCCGGATACACCACAAGATGTTCCGGATGAATCGGAGTTTTCACAAACAAATAATGACCATGTTACCCCACTAACAACTGCAACTGATGCATCATTAGCGCCAAAGAAGAAGCGCAAATTGAACAACGCAGAGGTCATAGCCGAAGCATTGCGAGATACCGTCACACAGTTGGACAAGACCATGAGTACTGCGTTTGGCAAGCTAGGAAACATGATGTCAACTCAAGATAAGCAAGCTGAACTTTCTGCCAAAGAAGATGCCTTATTCATGGAGCTACTGCAAGTTGAGGAGCTGACTTGGAATGAGAGGAACATTGCCCATATGAAGATCCTTGCATCCCACAAGGGTGTGAAGGCATTTGGATCAATACCTCCAGAGTTTAAGCTGTCATGGATCCGTTCCTTGCTCAATCAGCATAGCATCTAGCAGCTGTGCACAGTATTGTAGTGTTTGAATGTTGAGTACGTTGCTGGGCTTTTATGTTTTTGCTGTTGTTGGCTTGTGTAGGGGTAACGCATATGTGTCACTATTTTTTGGACACCCATCTGTCTTTTGTGTATGTAATACCCCGCACACATTTGTTTATATTTGTATTCTGTACAGGCCTGTCTTACATGCAGTATCGCAAACTTTGTACCATGTTCAAAGGTTCAGTTTAAACTGAACATGGTATAAAGTATGTGTGCAGCATCATGTTATAGGTGATATCAGTCAGTGTATTGTGATGCAGGCCAACAAGACTATGCCTGGGTTAGCATATGTACTCACTTTTGCTAATTTATAAAAGTTCTTCACTGTTTATGTATATGTTCTTTGTAACAATTTCATTCAGACAAACTTTGATGCTGGATCAATTTTGACAAGCTTTATGTATTTACCTTGTGGTAACATAACTCAGGAAATGTCCATAATACTGTATCTGCTTCTTGTAACAAAAGAAAAAAAAACAGGGCAACCACTTATTGAACCTGCTTATTGTCACCAAAAAAATGATGGCAACAATTTACTGATCTGCCCATCTGTGAATAGGTTGCACTGACAGATGCAACTGATATGGCTATTGGTTTTTTTTCGTTCGAACCCACAAGTTGTTCGATATCTTTCGTTCGAACGTTTCCATTTAGTTCGAACTAACCACGACATCAGTTTATCCATGGGAAGCGTTTTGGGCAATGTTTTCGTTTGAACCAAATGTTTTAGTTCGAACAGTGGTCCTGACAGCGCTTCAAATGGTTTGGTCCGAAAGTGATGAAATTGTCCAATCTACCCTTAGCCCTAATTTTAAGGGAGTTCGAACGACACCGAGAATTTTTTTTTTTAATCTCTTCCCCGCCTTTGTCTCTGTGCATTCCCCATTTTCTTACCCTGGTTTTTAAATTTTCAAAACGGTTAACCCACCCCCATGATCCTCTACTCTGACAACTATCTGTAACCTCCACCCCATCGACAGAACTGCAATTTTTTCGTCACATTGTGTTTAAGTTACTCGGTGGACGGTTAAGGAAAACCCATAGTGTGTTTCGGCCGCGAACGCATCCACATTTCTGGTTTCCTTACACTTGAAGTGCTTAGGCAATGGCAAGGGTGAAGATGCCGGGCGATCGCTTCTCGGCTTTGGGAATAACGAGGAACGACTTGAACAAGTACAGAGAACACAAGGCGAAGCTTCGTCGTGGCAGAAGAGCAGCTAGTTCGAAGTACAAGTTTGAAGAAGAAGGAGACGAATTGGAGGCAGCGGCGAAGTGGAAACACGACCTTGAGGCAAAGGAAGAGATGAAAAAACGGAGAGCATCACAACGGAAGCAAACCGCTAGTTCTTCCGTAGAGGCAACGACAGCTTCTGATAGTAACGCCTCTGCATCCCCTCATTCTTCTAAAGAATCTTCCCCCAAACAGAAAAAACAGAGGCGGGAAGAGATAAAAAGGGGGAAGCAAACCGTGGTGGCTATTGAAGAGGAGGAAGATAAGTCTGACCACTCAGCAGATGGGGAAGAAGATGAGCAGGATGAACAAGAACATCAGAAGGAGGCAAATGTCTCAGATACGTCGTCTGAACAACAGGAAGATGAAGAGGATGAACATGAGACAGATAACTCATCAAATGATAAGGAAGATAAACAAGAGGACAGTGAGGAGGTTGAGTCTTCTGATGAAGAAGAAGATGCAGGGGATGATAACGTGTCAGATAAGACATCCAATGGGGATGAAGAACAAGAGGAGCATAATGAAGAAGTTGATCATGTTCGGGCCAAATTGTACAAGGACCTCAAGAAACAGCATATGACAAAGCTTCCTGAGGCAAAGCATGATTACAACTGCTCAAAACTGGAAGAGTATGACATCAGGTTAGTTGGGAAAAGCATATGTAGAATGAGCAGGATCAACTTTGAGACATTTGAGAGTGAGTTTGGTTTTGGCATAAGTGACATTCTTAGGCCTTATAGGGGATTGCTTGAGCTGTCGTTGCCATACTGTGATAGTGTTGTGAAAGTGTTCTACTCTAATCTAAAAATGTCTAGAAGTGGAGTTGTGTCAACCTGCGTGAGGGGGCAAACCATAGAGATCAACGAGAAGCAGATACTGAAGTGGTTAAACATTAAAAAACCACAGTCCAAAGACACAACCTTCACATGAGAAGAGATGGATAGAATCCTGCTTGAGGGTGGGGGTACAGAGGATGATGAAGGACTCTTCAGGCCTGCACAAATGTCTGTTAGGTTTAGGGTGCTGCATTATCTATAAAGTAGGAACTTTGTAAATAAGGGCAGGCACTATACTACTTTGAGCACTGAGGACAAGACCATCATGACATGTTTGATCAAGGGGAAGCCGTTCAGAATGGGGAAGAGGATTGTGGACACCATGCTTAAAGGTGCGAGGTTTGGGGTGAAAAACACAGAACTACCATACCTGACACTTGTGTCTCTTATTTTGGACAAGAACAAAGTGTGGTATTTACATGAGGGTGAAGCACCAATCTGGACCCCTCAGTTTGATGATCAGTGTTTGCGCCGAATGCGAATTTCTGTTCCAGCAAAGCAGGCTTCATTATCAGACCATGAGGAGGAAATTCATACCAAGAAGGCATCCCCTGGCATGCCATCAGCTCCAACTGGCCCATCTGATTCACAACCCACTGATATTCATCATAATTCAACAGATATGGGTGTAGTAGTTCGAAGAATTGTGAAGGAGGAGCTTGACATAATGGAGTCAAAGCTGAAGTCACAGCTTGACATAATGGACTCAAAGGTTGAGTCACAGCTTGGTGAGATGGAGAGCAGTATAAGGAGTATTGCCCTTGACTTGACATATTTGAGGGATTTTATCCACCTATATGCCACGGAGTTGAAGGAGTTTGCTGCTTACAAGGGCTATGAAAGGGCCCTTACTGATGAGTTTAAAGACAAGGCGGGTCCTTCTTCTCATGGTGGAAATGAAGTTCAGTTCGAACAACAAGAAATTCCCCTACCCAACACTGCTGAGGCTAAAGTAGATGATCATAATATTATTGATGGCCACAGGGACCATGATGAATCACCTCTGGGGTCCAAGCAGTCGCCCACCATTGAACCACATGAGACACATGATACAGGTGCTAAGTCACAAGTGCCTGAGTCAGTTGGTCCCCATGATGAACATGTGCAGCAGCCATCAACTGAAGAGACAGTTGCACCCTCCCCACACCAATCCCCAACCCTTCATTCCCCTAAGCAACAACGTGTGCATCAACCTACAACAAAGCTACCGATGATGATCTTGAATCAGTCACACCTCTGTCACTTGTGCCTCTGCCTGAACCTGTTCAGCCTCCTGCTGCACCTTCCAGGCCAATAACAGACGCAGTCCCTTTGAGGTTCATTCCATCGACCTCTTTCAGATCTGTCCTTGTAGCAGAAAATTTGCCACATATATTTTCATCTGACCCAAGCTTTGCTGATCCACCTGCAAGGTCTGTTTCCCCCATGTATATCCCTGTGGACCTTCCTGGTTCAACCACAGCTTCAACTCCCAAGCCTGCTAGAAGGTCTCCAGCTAAGAGAAGGAAGAAGAATTAGGGAGACTTTATTTTTAAATGTTTTTGGGTTGTATGCATGGCTGAGGTGTTTTTTTGTAGATTGCATTGTCGGTTTGACACCTGCTAAGCCATTGCTGTACTGGTTTTTTTTGCTGTGACTTCCGTTCGAACTGGGACATTTGGTTCGAACGTAATATGTAGTTGTTTCTTTGCTATTTCAGTATTATCCTCTCATGAACTTTTATGCTCCATTATGGTGATCTTTTAGCCATAGTTGCTTCACATGTTTAAGCAGCATTTGAGAAGGCTAAATGCCTTCAATTTATTTCCTTTCACCCTACTGTGATTTTGGTATCATCTATGTTCATTTATGTCACTGTGCGTTATAGAGCTTTCATGTCCAGCCTTCTATTTCATAGGGTGAAGCATTTTATTGGGCAAATTTCCTTCTGGTTATTTCCTTGTAAACAGAATAGATACATCTGCATTTTATGTGCCTCTGCATTCTGCTGCTCTCAGTTATGTGCTGATATTCGTGCGTTTTGTTCTCCTTTTTTATTCAAAAATTTAATACAGTGTTAAACATATTGTGAACCTATTACTCTTCTTATTCACCCTTAGAACGAGACTTTTTTGCAGTTGGAAGCGTCATTTTTACTGATCTAACTTTCATTTTAATCAAATCGCTGCTACTTTGTTGTCGTTATTACATGAAGCGATCAGTTTTTTCAATCCACTCTCTCACGTTACGCAGAACCTCCATCGGCATCCTCTGATCAATTCACACGTTGTTCTTTTGGCTTCTAGATGCCAATCGTGATTGCAATTTCATATCCCATACACTGCAATTCGATTGTTCCTCTCGCCGTGTTCACGATTTCGGTAGGGTTCAATGGGCGCACTGTTCACACAACATCAATTCATCTTTTTTCTCTCTTTTTTTTAAAAGGGCATTTGTGGAAATTCACCTAATCTTCCCACTTAACAAACACCCAATTCTCCATACCAAACATATTATTTTCCCTCAACTAACTTCCTTTCCCTAGTGTACCAAACGGCTCACATTTTTAAAGTTCCCTCCCAATCTTCCTTTCCTTTCCATTCCATTCCTTTCCTTTCCTTTTCCTTCCCCAACATTCAGTGAAACAAACGGGTCCTAAATGTATGTTACTTTGGAAAAGGCAATAACATGTAATTTTGCTTTTCTACAAATGCTTTTATTAATTGTATTTTTTAGCTAGTATCTTATTCTTTGTATGTAGAGAGGATTATCCAACAAAGAAATTAATGACAATTAAGATGCTTGGATATTAATTGGAGGGCAATATTGAAAAACATTGATATGCTTAATTCTAATAAGGGTAAAGGATTTATCCAGTTACTGGAGATAAATTATTTCCAATGTCTCCCAAAACTACGTTGTTTTGGATTAATAAGGGGTGTTTTCAGTAATTTTGCACCCTTCATTAATTCATATAAAATTACAAATACACCCTTCATTAATTCAAAACGACGTAGTTTTAGGGGTTACTGGAGATAACTTATAGAGAAATACTTTTCCCATGTGTGTATATATATACGGGGTTTAAACTTCACATGTTGCATGAGAAGAAGAAAATTCTTTCACACATAAAATAATGATACCCACATATATATAATTACACAATATGTATATATAGGTCCCACCATTTTATATAGTTGACATGAGAACCTTCTTCTAAATCTTTTGCCTGCCTGAATTCACTCTCTCGAGCCCTGCCCGCTTGACCCAAATGGCCCTAAGAGAGAATGGCATTTTGGTAATAACATGCAGCGTCCAACCCAGAAAACAACAACTGAACTCCTTTTTGTATCTTTTTCTTCGTTGCTCGGCTATTTCCAGCTTTGTATCCGTTGAAACCCCACCCTTCCAGCACTGTCTCTCCTCTCTGTCCCTTTCCCAAAAGCTCATTCTCTCTCCCATGCTTTATTTTCACTCCCCTCTCTCACAATTCCTTACCATTTTCTCATCAACCAAACGCCCCTCACAACGTCTCTCTCTTCATTTCTCTTTCACTTTCGTTACCATCACTTTTCCCCGCGGGAAATTTCACTTTCCTCAACTCGTCGGACGTAATGGCCTCCGACGACTCTCCCGGTCACGGTCTTTCGCAGCTCTCTAACAAAACTCCATTTCTCGGCTTGAAGCTCTACTTTGTGATCGGCATATTACTTCTAATCGTACTGGCATTTTTGCTTCTGATCTTTCTCTGCGTACGCCGGAGTCGAATCTCGACGAAGCGTAAATTGCGGGTGAAGCATAGTTCCGGGACGATTCCCTTGGTCTCCAAGGAGATCGTGGAAGTCAAAGCCCTGGATCTCGAGCAGAATTATGAGCTAGCAGAGGTTAAAGTTGGGGACGAGGATCCGAAGAAGGAGAAGGTTGAGAGAAGAGGGAAGAAGACGAGCGACGAGAGTGATGTTTCCAGTGGTAGCCGCAGTGACGTGTCGGTGGACGCACTGAACATAGGGTGGGGACGATGGTATAGCCTGAGGGAGCTGGAGGATGCGACGCGTGGGTTTGCGGAAGAAAGTGTGATCGGTGAAGGAGGGTATGGTATTGTGTACAGAGGAGTTCTTGAAGATGGGTCGGTGGTGGCTGTGAAGAATCTTCTGAACAACAAGTATGCCTTTAGTTATTCAAATTTAGTGCGATCTTGATTGTTTTAAGGTTCCGTTTATCCTAATTTTACCTGCTAATGTTTCCTGCATTTTTTTTTTGGCTCAAGGTTGTTTCCTGCATTTTTTTTTGGCTCAAAGTTGTTTCCTGCATTACTGCATGTTTGTTTGGACTTGCTGATGCAAATTCATCCATTCCCTGTTTCTACAGAAAATCATTCATTATATTTCAAGTTCTTGACTCCTACAAATACAATGTTCATGTGGAAATGAGTTGACATGGTAAAACCAACGGTTATTGCGTTGATCTAGAGTCTCGAAGAAATAGTTTTTGTCGGTTGGTACCGAATTTTCTGATCGTTACCAATGGTTTCGTGGAAAACTAGGAAAAAGTAGATGGACACTTTATTGTTCTTATTCTACTACTCATCTGGGGCATGGCTGTTGTGTCTTTCTTCCTTTCTTTTCCACCTTTACTTTTGTTTTTTGTTTATTTATCCTATTGTTCATAATTGCTGTATCTCATCTTTTCCTTTATATGATATGTAAATCCTGATCCCCAGAAAACTTTAGTCTTCTTTGTAAACGGAATCGTATTTGAATAATATTTAGCCCTGATGCAGATTTGGAAGTTAACAAGCTTTAGGCGTATTTCTGTCTTCCCGAGTTGTAACCTTGAGCCCGACTGCAAAAGATAGAACACAGTAACCAAACCATTTACTGACAGACGCATAATCATATCAATCATCTCTTAATGGACACCTCTAATGTGTTACATGTTTATTCGTGATTGGTTCGGCATTTAGGCTTGCTTATGTTTCTTCGGCCGGGTCCATTAATTTTTGCCCATTATATATAAACATATTTATTTATAACTTGCCATTTATGAAGAGGGTTGGGAAAGAACTACTACTTACCACTTCATGTTACTCTTAAAGAAAACCGAGAATACAAAGGGTATATCTTTGCCTAAGCATATGAATACAAAGGGTCGCAACTTTGTTCTGCAATTCTATTACCTGCTTATAACCCTTTTGGATATTTTGTTTTTGTAATGCCCATCTGATATTCCTACTTTCTTTGTAACTAAGGGGTCAAGCAGAGAAGGAGTTTAAGGTGGAAGTTGAAGCCATTGGAAAAGTAAGGCATAAGAATTTGGTGGGTTTAGTTGGATATTGCGCAGAAGGTCCTCAAAGGTACTATTCTGTTTACACGACAAGTATTCTTTCAATTCAAGGTCCTTTTGATTACAAACATTCCTCTAAAATTATGTGGACCTTGCTCTTGCGGATCATCCAGGATGCTTGTTTATGAGTATGTTGATAATGGAAATTTGGAGCAGTGGTTGCATGGTGATGTTGGGCCTGTTAGTCCCTTGACATGGGATATACGAATGAAAATTGCCATTGGGACAGCAAAAGGGTCTGTTTTTTCATTTCTCTGTTTGAATTCATTGGAGATACATTCTGTGATCCTTGATTCATCAAATTGATGTTCGTTCTACATCATGAATCAGGCTGGCCTATCTGCATGAAGGATTAGAACCCAAAGTGGTGCACCGAGATATAAAATCGAGTAACATTCTTTTGGACAGAAAGTGGAATGCTAAAGTATCAGACTTTGGACTAGCCAAGCTATTGGGCTCAGAGAAGACCTATGTCACCACACGTGTAATGGGGACATTTGGGTTAGTTTCTTCCTCAACACTTTAAGCCATTTGCGATTATTAGCAGCTGGTCAACGCTTCAACTAAGATCATGATTCATAATGAAACTATGAATAGATCTTGATTGATTAAGCTTTGGAGTTGAGTCTTTACATTGATAATTTATAACCAAGTGGTCAGTACTTGAACTGAGATCATCATTCATAATGAAACTATACATAGATCTTGACTGATTAAGCTTTAGAGTTGAATCTTTACATAGGTAATTCATTTTACACAGATACGTTTCACCTGAGTATGCAAGCACAGGAATGCTTAATGAGGGAAGTGATGTGTATAGCTTTGGAGTTCTGTTCATGGAGATAATTACAGGAAGAAGTCCTATTGATTATTCTAGACCACCTGCAGAGGTGATAGCAGGGTTTTTCTTTTTCTTTTTTTTTTTTTGAGCCTTTTCTTTTGTAGCATTCCATGAAACACTGGAATCTTATCTCTGCTTTTGTACTTTGATGTGGTTCAGATGAATTTGACTGATTGGTTCAAGGGAATGGTAGCAAGTCGTCGTGGTGAAGAGCTGGTAGATCCTTTGATTGAGGTCCAGCCCTCTCCAAGATCTTTGAAACGAGCTTTGCTGGTTTGCCTGCGCTGTATAGATTTGGATATTAGTAAACGACCGAAGATGGGTCAAATCGTTCATATGCTTGAGGCAGATGATTTCCCCTTTCGTTCTGTAAGTCTTTTTCCCAGGCTATTCTTTCACTTATGCAATGATAAGATGTGTAGTTTTCATGGTGGAAAAGTTTGTTTCAGCTTCCTTTGTAATCTAACTACCTGTACTCTTTTGGTAGGAACTTCGTACAATAAGAGAGAAAGAGCCCGTTCTTCCTTCGCATTCCCCAATTCCTCGGAAAGTTCAATATCCCCCCAAGGATGTGGACTCTATAGAACAGTCAAGAAGGAGATGATCGTATACTGCTTCCTCGTGCCAGTTGATCTGGATACCCACAATTTTATTTGTTGTAATGTAGTTTGTTGTATTTTTTCTTAAATCACAATGTAACTTAGTGGTGTTCGATTTCTTGTACTGCGAGCTCATTGTAGATGTTACTTATCCCCATTGTGCATAACTGCATATATCTTTACCATTTTGCTGTTGCATGATATTTTGTGAAGAGATTAGTCTTCTTGTAAAGATATACATTTACAGTCCACACAATTTTACTAGCTTCAGAACCCTATACACTCAACCAAATTTGTATCTTTTAGGTGAAAATTGAGCTCAATGTCATTTGCTCATTGGTAATGGCCTCTTTGTTTTTTGGTTCAGCTGTAGGATTTGTGACAAAAATTGTGTTGAAACTTTTTATTTTAAACAATGAAATGGATAATCAATTTATCCATGCAACAACTAAAACTGTAGCTGGTATTGAGGGAGAAAATAATAGCGTATATATAATTCTATGGGCAGTTGCAACACAAGTGAAACTGTTTAAGATATGGGAATTCATATGGTTGGTGAGTATCAACATAAGGCTACAGTGACCTCAATTACCACTTTTTCAACGATAATAGCTCTTGCCACTGACATTGAGCTGAAACTTTATGATTTGCCTGCAACTTTAAGCATCATGCTTCATCGCATCAATTTGATGCTGTTAGATAAATGATTGCTTTCTAGCTTCCTTTCAACAAATTAGCTGGGGGATAGAAAAGAATATCCAAAGAAGTTACTCATCTCGTCTTAAATATAAAATATAGGATGTATTTTGTAATACAAATTATACAACAAAAGATATTATATATTTAGAACAAGAGGTTGTATTAATTAAATGCGTTGGTTAATAATTTATTAAAAGATTTAGTTGCCGTTGATAAAACTACCAATGACATTGTACAATCTATACAACTCACATTAGACAGTGATATGATACTTGTTGTCTTTATTGTAGCCATCCTTCAACTATCTGTGATATAATTTATCCAATTCTTTGATTTGACTTGGTTGAATTACTGTGCTTATTTGGATCCCTACTGAGAATGTGAAAAGTGCTTATTTATATAAATTTAGACAAAATTTTTCTCATATACTATAAGTCACAAGTTATTTTTTAAGATTTCAATCGTTATTATAAACAAGCCCATGTCTTTTCATTTCCTCAAGTCTGAAATGCGACTGATACTTGTGTTGGCAACAAACATATTGGTTCGGACATCTGTTATGCCAAGCACAGTCGCAAACATCAAAATGGCGTAAAATAGGAACGACAATCTTTTTCATGTAAATGTGGATAAAGAAAAAGAGAAAAGCTTTTGTTTCCAGCACATGCCTACTCAAACGATAAGAAAAGATGAAGGCACTGAAAGTAAAGGGTCCAAAACAAGAAATACGTGTCCGTGCAACATGCCCCAAAGAGAAACCAAATTCAATTTTTACTAGTAAAAATTATTTTTCCTTCATTAAATCAAACACTATTTTCAAATTGGGTCTTCTCACAGAACGCTGGATTTTCAAGAAAAAAAAGAAAAAAAAAATCTTTCTGACAGAATCTCTAGCCCTGTAGTTGAGCTGCATCAATTGTAATATCAATTGAGTGTTATTAGCTAATCCCTCTCATTTTAAATATAAGATATAATTTATAGTGTAAATTGTATTATAAACTATGTTCTATATGTAAGATTAGAGATAATTTTAAATTGTAATATAATGATGTTAAAATATAGTTTCCTTTAAATGATTGGAACTTCTCCCTTAAAAGTTAAAACCATTAAATCACAGTCACCTTGTTCTTCAAGCTAACCATTCTTCTTATTGTTCTTCAAAAATATCAACCAGTCTTCTGTGATATGCTTCAACTTATATGATTTTACCAAAACAAGCTGAAAACTTAATAACAAAGAAAGATAGAATTCTGATATTTGGAATTTTAATAAGGGTATAATGGTTAATCATCAACCACTTGCCGATTACGCCTAAGATAAGATACTTGTTTGATATTTATAATGAAAGGGGCCCCACACGTCACATTGCATCCATCGGCCCCGAGTGAAAGGAAAGCCAAGATTCGCTAGCAAAGTGACACGTGGGGCATGCTAAAATTTCGCTTTGAGCATCTCCTACCCCGCGCGCTTTTCCATTTCACCTTTCGGCGTCTTCATCCAACTTCATTTTAAAAGTTCAATTATAGCTTAAATTAATATACTATCATAAATTTTTTTTGTAGTATTAATTCATTTTAAATGGTTTAATTATTATTTTTCGTATAAATTAAAAATTAAGAGATGTGTTTAAATTATTCATTAATATAACCAAAGAAATAAATTTGAGAAAATAATATCGATTAAATTTAAGAATTAATTAATTTAAAAACAATTAAAAGACAAAAAATTTTTTGGCCATTAAATAAAAATATATAACATGTAAAGAAATTGGGAGAAAAATGGGCTTGCACGCACGTTAACGGCTCATCTTTGCTGTGGCAAGATCTATATCTATTCCATCATCTTCACTTCATTTACTGGTTGCCTGGCTCTGAGCTATCAGCTATGGACCAGAAGTTGATTGAGAGGTTGGAGTCGGCGGTATCGCGCCTGGAGGCGCTGTCGACCGGATTCCATTCGCGAGGCGGAGACGATCTATCCGGTCCCGATGTGGCGGTGGATCCTTCGATTATTGCCTTTGGCGATTTGATGGACCAGTATATTGGCAGGTTTTCGACTGCTGCAGAGAAGATTGGAGGACAAGTTCTCCAGGCCTCCAAGTTTGTTCAAGAAGCTTTTTCTGTTCAGAAAGAGCTTTTGATTAGGGTCAAGCAAACTCAGGTTAGTGCTTCCGCGACATTTCTCTCCATATTTTATCTATTATTCTTTTGTTTTCATAAATGGATTCCTGCTATTGGGGGCAGTTATTGCTGTATATCAAGCTTCTGTGCAATGAGGAAGCGAATCAGTTGATTTTGGTGTAGAATAACGGATTTAACAACAGTTTTAACATACTATTTACCTTGGATAGTTTAGTGGCAAGTAAATTAAATGCAATGTCATGCTTAGTTAGCTTGCTGAGAATGTTACTATGCGAAGATTATAGGCCGTGTGCATTTACTGAATATTTGGACTTCTTTCCTTCAGGCATAATAGTGAAACTCCATGTTTCATGGAATTTCTGGATGTACCCTTACATGTGGATAGTTCAAAGTAAATTTTTTTTTTTTTTTTGGGTGCCTTGAAGAATGAATGGAGAAAAAGAGCCTTGTTACTGGTTGAAATCTTAAAATAAGCCGACCAGTATTCCAGTACTGTTGTATACACTATGAAATAATAGTGGTTACAAGTTCCTGAAAGCAAATGATTTCTTCTTTCATGTAATCATGTTAATGTAGTTGTGTTGGTTAGTCTGAATACTATGAACAGAATGAGATTTGGATTTCATTAGTAGGAGAGGGGAATGCATAGATAATTAATCATGTTTAAGTTTTATATTATGGTATCTGCCCCTGTGATGTGCATGAAATGGTGATTACTGTTATATCTTAATCGTACAGAAGCCTAACGTTGCTGGATTGGCTGAGTTTCTGAAACCATTGAATGAAGTGATCGTAAAAGCTAATGCTATGACTGAAGGACGGAGATCTGATTATTTTAACCACTCGAAGGCTGCAGTCGACAGTCTCTCTGCTTTAGCATGGATTGCATATACGGGGAAGGATTGTGGTTAGTGTGCATGATTGTTTCTATGGGGAATTCTTATCTTCTGGTTTCTTATTTGTCTTGTTTTGTTTCCAGGTATGAGCATGCCCATTGCACATGTGGAAGAAAGTTGGCAAATGGCTGAGTTTTATTGCAACAAGGTATTCTTCTTGCATGCCACAAGCCTGCTGATTTTTGTGACTGAAAAAATTCTCATGACTTACTGGTTTGTTGGTCTCCTCTTGTTAAAATTAAGGAGGAACCAGTAAAGTAGTTCTCTGCAAGTTAAATGGCTCTGATACTTTTGTTTATTATATGTTTAGCAAATATTCTGTTCTTTTTAGGTTTTTGAATTGATAGGAATTTTTTTTATCTACTCCAATACGTTTATATCTGCACAGTGGATGAAGATAGAAGTAAATGGTGATAAGGAAGCTCATATTTTGGCGCATAGACTCAATACATTTGATTCTGAATATTATTTTGTATATATTTTTGGCATTATCTGAGGCGCAGAATTGTGGTTCACTTTTATTGTTTTAACCTCCTGGGCATTTCATTGCATTTTCCTTATTTCATTTTGGTTGCTATATCATGTATTTTTTTGGGTTAATAATCAGGTGCTTGTGGAGTATAGAAATAAAGATGGAAATCATGTTGAGTGGGCCAAAGCTCTCAAAGAATTATATCTTCCTGGCCTGAGAGATTATGTCAAGAGTTTTTATCCTTTAGGCCCTGTATGGAGTTCAACAGGAAAATCAGTTGCTCCGCCTAAAGCTCCTGCACCTAGTGTACCCGCTCCACCGCCTCCCCCTCCTGCATCTCTCCTGAGTTCTGAATCATCTCAGGCTTCATCCTCCAAGCCAAAGGAGGGAATGTCAGCTGTTTTTCAACAGATTAACACAGGGAATGTCACTGCAGGTAGTCCCACCTTTTCAGTTCTTGATTGTTTGTTTGGCATTTATAAACCATACTTTTTTTCTGCTAGGTTTGAGAAAGATTACAGATGATATGAAAGCAAAGAATCGTGCTGACAGAACTGGAATTGTTGGTGCTAGTGAAAAAGACACCCGTGTGAGATCACAAGCATTTTCTAAAGCAGGACCTCCAAAATTAGAACTTCAAATGGGTCGCAAGTAGGTTTAAGCATGTGTATGATTTCAGTTCATCAGTATACTGTCAACATTAACCTAACCATTCTTTTCCATTGTAGGTGGGTTGTTGAGAACCAAATTGGACAAAAAGGCTTAGTCATTGATGATTGTGATTCAAAGCAGTCTGTATATGTTTATGGTTGCAAAGATTCTGTTCTGCAGATTCAAGGTATTTATAAACACATGACAATTTTCTTTCCTTAGTTGGTATATTAAATTGTTACGCAGTCGTTATCTAACTATGGATGACTGATGAAAAGACCACTGACTTCTAAACAATATGCAGGCAAGGTTAACAATATAACCATTGACAACTGCAAAAAGATGGGAGTTGTATTTAAGGTTGGTATGGAAACAAAGGAATGGCTTGATTAGGAATTTTATTGATTAGGAGTTTTAAATTGAAGTTATCCAAATCAATTCATATTGGGGGCCATCTTCAGCTCATTTTGCTATATGCTTGAAATGTAGGATGTTGTTGCTGCTTTTGAGATTGTGAACTCTAATGGGGTTGAGGCCCAGTGTCAGGTAAACCCACTCTGGCTTTCTCTTGTGGTTTTTAGGGGCTTACTCTTCTGTGATGACAACTTGGCTTATCAGTACTAGTCCGCATATCATGTAGTTGGTTGCTCTGATATAATATGTTCTCAGTTGTAATCTCTTTTCTTTGCTTCGCCCTGTTCCATATCAGGGTTTTGTTATTCTTTGTATTTTTTATGACAATGAATTTCCCTTTTTCCTTAAAAAAAAACTCGTTTAATCAAATATGAATTGAATTGCACTTCTGGCCCCATTAACCAATGTAGGGTTCAGCTCCAACAATCTCGGTGGACAACACTTCTGGCTGCCAGCTTTATCTGAGCAAAGATTCTTTAAATGCTTCCATATCTACGGCCAAGTCAAGCGAGATCAATGTGTTGGTACCTGGTGCTGATCCCAACGGTGATTGGGTATGTTCTTATATATCTTCTCTTTTGGTTTATCATATGTTTAGTGTTGAAAATTTTTGGTGGTTGATGGGCAACAGATTAGATACTTATTTTAATCATCAGAATCTGTTTGTAGCTCTTCATTCTTGTTTTACTGAAATAGCATGAAATATTGTAAGAAACAGGATATGGAAATGTCTAACAGGAATATTAGCTTCAGCCTTTTTTAGCAAGTGAAAATTCTTCAACACAGCCATATTACTTGGCTCAGCGTTTTTCTAGTTAAGGAAATGTTTTTTTGCGTGTTGCTGCAAATAGAATGTACATATTCATGTGGCTAATGAAATTCATCTGTATGCCAAGGGAATAAATAACTAAACATAAACAGCATCAAATGACGGCCTTTACTCTAGCAAGAGGGCAGTGTTCGATGGTTGATGTTGCTTGAGTTTGCTTTCCATTTGAAAGTTGAAGATTATAACATGGAATTGATTTATGGCTCTAATAGCCATGAAGTTATGAATAGCTATTCTAAAAGTGTTAGCTAGATGAATCAATGTTAGTCAAATTTAATTACTAAAACTTGCATGAGTAACAATGTATTACACTCGTACCATCCGTTTCAGGTGGAGCATTCGTTGCCACAGCAATATATTCATACGTTCAAGGATGGCCGATTTGAAACTAATGCAGCTTCCCACTCTGGAGGTTAATTTGACTGGCGATTCAGCGATTGTATGTCTTAGCTAAGTTAAAGGGATTGCTGTTTGTGTGGCTTCGTCTGGCGTTTTCCTTTTATTCATTTACCATCACATATATAGGTGTAATAGTATTCATTCCCGGTTTCTTTTCCATTGGCTTATTAATCCAATTCAAACATCCCAGCGATCTTTTTTTTGGGGGTGTGGAGTTGGCTTCTGCTTGAGTGTGTCCTTGGACTCCAGAAGTTGCAGGGTGCGTTGTGCAGCTGGTTTTGAGCTTTAAGAGGATGACGGAGTTGTTTTTGCATTTTTCATGTGTTCTATTCTCTGGTGCTTATTTTGGGTTTTTATGAAATCAATGAAGAATCAAGGTCGCTAATTGCTGGTCTTGGTGACTTCCTTCTCAAGCAAGCTCCATGAGGTTCTTGTTTCCTTTTTTTCGTAGTAGTTCCATTTGAAGCATTTTTGTCATGTTTGTTGGACAAGTAACGGACGTTTGTGGGTTGGATTGATATAGAATTGTACAAGTTGTGGACTTTTTGAAGTAACCCGTGTTAGAATATTTCATATTTTGAGTAAATTCATATAGAAATTAGAGTGAATAAATAGAACAATTAAGCGATTATAAATGAAAATATTTCATGGTTGTCAAAATATATGTGATGAAAAAGAATATAATTTATTAATATAATCCCATGCCATCATACTTGTAAATGTGATTCCCGTTGAATGTGAAAATGACCTGTAAAAAGCATGGACTCGTTGAGATGATGTGGTTATGGATCAGGGTAGCATAATCGGGTATGGCTAATGGCTAACAATCGTCGTCATCTGCAGGTTCGATCTAGAGACGATTGAAAGAGAGCATCACCGTTTTCAGCTTTGCAGTGGTAACCTCATCACTTTCTTGGTCCCATATTTAGTTAACTAGCTGCTGATAAAGGAAAAGGAAGGAGAGAAGAAAGAGAAATTTTTTTTTTCTCTCTACTAAATAGTCCATGAAAATTTTTTAATATTCTAAAAATATACTCTCAATTAAAAGAAATATTCTTTTTATTAATGATAATTTGGTAAATATTTTCCTTTCTACTTCTTTCCCTCAAACCAAACGGGCTTTTCAATGAATGTGGAAGCGAGTTCTACTACCTCCTTCGATCCTAAACATAATGTAGACTATAGATTGTCCGTTCCTTGGGCATTTTGAGGTTGAACTTGTTTAATTTATGAATACTAATAAAGCTGTTCAATTGACTTGACCCCATCAAGTCAAGTCATTTTCTAATGAAAATGGAGTAATGGAGAGGTTTGGTCAGTGAGGAGTTAGGAAGAAACTTAATTTCGCTTGTGTTTATTTGTTCACTTTTAAGGGCCACCGGTGTTTCTCTCCCCTCCACACTTCACCATCATTATATAAAAAATAATGAGAAAATAACTATAGGGTCAAAAAAATGTAATTAGCATACCATGGATGACAGGCTAGCTAGTCAATAATATCTGAACATTAGTGAATCATTGTGATAAAATAAATCCTTATTCCTTTTTTCTCAAATGTAGTGTGGGGAAAGTGAAGTGAATTTGGATCTGTTTGACCTAACATAACAAAAGAGACTCTTTTTCTTTATAGTCGATACATTAAATCCCGGTAACATCATGTAACAATTCTTATTATTGTTGGGTGCAAAAACATATTATGCAGGTGGACGTAATACATTCAGTTTTGTTAGGCATGGGATTCAACGACGTAGAGATAGTGGTGGCTGAAGCAGGATGGTCCTCTTGTGGGGACCCCAATGAAGTGGGACCTGATGTTGAAAATGCCAAAGCCTATAATGGAAACCTCATCGCTCACCTTCATTCTTTGGTTGGGACTCCTCTCTTGCCGGGCAAATCTGTGGACACTTATATTTTTGCACTCTATGACGAGAACTCCAAAGCTGGTCCTGCTTCTGAACGTGCTTTTGGCCTCTTCAAAACTAATCTTTCTCAATCTTATGATGTTGGCTTAACCAAACTTTTGGTAATAGAGGTTCATGGCATAAGCAGCATGACATGCTATTGTGGTTGGATCAAAACAAGCACCCCCTGGTTGAATTGCCCCACAATCTATGCCTTGGCCGCATGCATAGTTAAGGTTTGCCTGCAACTGAGGATCCGATACATCGGCTTTTGGAATGCACCACCCTGCTACAGTAGGTGCCTATTATCACAAACACATTGCACTTTAATCCATAGCCATCTATAAAACTTCAATATATCTTTGATCATACTTCTTTTTAGGAATAAGGTGTAAGTTGATACAGGAAAAAATGATAAAAGAGGTGTACAAGGAAAAAAACTTATAAACTTGATATTTTAAGGTTGTAGATTGAGATGTGGTATCAAATTCACTGTCCAATGTGTAATGCTCCCAGAATTCCAACGAGTTATATATGTTTGAAAAGTTATATTAGTAAAGCATAGTGATGCAACTAATTAAAAAAATGCAAAACAAGGTCTGACCTGTTGGCTAGATTTGGTTCAGCCAACGTCATAAGATTGAGAAAGATTAGTTTTGAAGAGGCCAATAGCATGTTCAGAAGCAAGACCAGCTTTGGAGTTCTCGTCATAGAGTGCAAAAATATAAGTGTCCACAGATTTGCCCGGCAAGAGAGGAGTCCCAACCAAAGAACGAAGGTGAGCGATGAGGTTTCCATTATAGGCTTTGGCATTTTCAACATTAGGTCCCACTTCATTGGGGTCCCCACGAGAGGGCCATCCTGTTTCAACCACCACTATCTCTACGTCGTTGAATCCAATGCCTCACAAAGCTGAATGTACTGCGTCCACCTGCATAATATGTTTTTGCACCCAACAATAACAAGACTTGTTAAATGATGTTACCAGGATTTAATGTATCGACTATAAAGAAAAAGAGTCTCTTTTTGTTATGTTAGATCAAACAGATCCAAATTCACTTCACTTTCCCCACACTACATTTGAGAAAAAAAGAATAAGGATTTATTTTATCACAGTGATTCACTAATGTTCAGATATTATTGACTAGCTAGCCTGTCATCCATGGATGATTAGTAATGTCAGATGAAATATTTGACTTATTTAATATATTTGGATGGGATAATCACTTGTTCAGACGGAAAACCAGTTCAAATTTTTGTTACAGAGAAAGTTTTGGTTTTTTTTTTTTTTTTTTAAATGGGACTTCATCAATCCATATGGTAGCTTTTTCATTTCAAGACTAGTCAACTTGTCAACAATTAAGTGTTACGAGTATATTATTAGTAAGTGATTTATAGAGTTGTTAATCATTTGGAATAGTTGCCTAGAAATCACGCAAGCATGTAGAAGTAATATGCTCCGAAATTTCAAGTTAGACGCGTGGAAACAATATCAAAGCGATGACTGTCCTCCACGTCAACTTTTCATGTTCTTACAAAGGTATTTGTCAGTTTAATTAATAAAAAACTTCTTCATTTACCCATTTGTATAGAATGAATTAAGAAAATAAATACTACTACATAAAATTCTAATATAAATATTAAATATAATTTTACCAGGTGTTAGTAATTTGCTCTGCTTTATTTTTTTGGAAAAAAATTAAATAAAGGTTCACTGACCTGTGCATCGAACATATTGGTCTAGAGTAGGCCGTTATTCCGATCGATCCGGCCCGAGTTTGGTTGGAACAGGCAGAATGCAAGTGTTTCGGGTCGCTCTGGTAGGCGAAGTACGGGTACGAGTTGATCATTAACGGCGACTTGTTATCCTTCAGGAACGCCAGCATCTCCTTCAGCGTGCCCTGCGATGAAGGCCTTTTGTCATTAGCCTTGGGGTTCATAATCAACAATTAACTAAGGATTGTGTATAAAATATAAGAAAACGAGAAGAAAACGATTAAAATAGAAATACAATTTAAATGAAGCAAAGATAAAATAGAATATACGAAAACGAGAAGAAACATATTAAAATCAATCAGCCCAAATTCGAGAGACTTCCATTATTGAACGAAATATAAATAACCCACGTTTGGCTCTAGACGAACCGAGATCTCTACATTCGCCCAGAAAATCCCCCGACTAGACCCGACTAGACGATCGCCTAGAATATGTTCAAACAGCGGCATCCCACTGTGCGATTGCACAGCAAAACTTAAAACTTAGTTCGAACTCAGTCTTGGGATAAATCAAACCGAATATTAAATCTAATATTCGAACTATTTCCAGAAATCGAATTCGATAAAATGAAAATAGAAACGAGTTAAATTACCGATAAAGCAGTTCTCTGGATGAATCATGGAATCCTCAACGTTAGGTCAATCAAAGAAGCTTAGCCAAGCATGGCTAGGAAAAATACATAAGAAAAGATGAAGAAGAACATGAAGAACAACTAAGAGAAAATAAAAAGCTTCTAATTTAATCCGAAAATCTCCTGCAACGTAATTGAGAATATGTTTGTAGCCACCATCTAATTTTCTTTATATAGGAAAGATGATTAAAAATAGGAAACCTCTAATAAATAGAAAATCTCTAAAAAAAATAGGAAACTTCTAATAAATAGGAAACCCCTAATCAATAGGAAATCCCTATAAAAAAGGAAACCTCTAAAGATTGGTCTTTTATTACAAAATTCGAACAAAATAAAAATACAGAAAAATGCGTCTGTCTTTAGCTCCAATTTCGTCCATCTTCTGGTTCGAATTAGCCTTCCGAGTCTTCATAACAATTGTAGCTTTCTAAATCATCTAAAAAAGGAAAGAAGAATCAGACTAATCGGATATTTAGATCAAAAGTTATGACAAAAATACTAAATCACTGTAAATCTGAAATTTAATCATAAAAATGAATTAAATCCAATTAAAAGCTCAAAGCTCGATTAAGTAATAAAATCTATTATTTATTAACTAAACAATCCTAGATTTATTCACCAAAAGGTACAAATAAGTGTAATAATATTCAATTATCACTCTGCAGGGTCGGGTTGAACATTTCGGTCAATGGAGGATCTGACTGGGTCAACACAGCCATGGAATGTACGTTGGAGACTTTGACGCTCAGTGAGGACGAACTGAGGGCAAACTGGACATTTCGCATTGCCGGAACAAGCTGCGAGATCAGATTCTGGTCGCCGCAGGTCAACACCTCGTTCCCGACGGAGATAATGGTGATGTTGGTGGCAGACCATGGAAATGGAATCAAGTGAAAACAACTTTGGAGAAAGTGAATAGGACAATGAGGGAAAGGTAGAGGAAGATGGAAGAGTGAGAAGGAGGAGGAGGAGAAGAAGAAGCCATGGTTACCTCAGTGAGTAGTTGAATTTCAAACTTTGGAGAAGGTGACGATTTATGAAGGAAGTGTAAAAGCTAAGAAAACAAATGAAAATAGAATAAGAGGGAAAGTGATGACGTGAGGGTGGGGGGGGGGGGGGGGGGAATAGAATAATAGGTAACGGCTACACATTATATTACATATTATATCGGAGAAACTTCAAATAAATACTACCATTTAAATTTATGAAACCTATATACATGAAAATAACGAAAAGGTGATAAGGGATTAAATTAAAAATTTAAAGTTTGGTGATTTTTTAAATGAATAGAAAACTAAAAGGGAGGCCTGAACGTCAGCCGGCCAACACCTTTCGGTAGCCAGAGCTTTGGCGTCGGATGATTTTATTTTGTGGGTATTTTCTCTTTTTTTTTTTTTGGGTGCGGAGTTGGGTTTTGCTAGAGTGGGCTCCAGAAGTTGCAATGTGTGTTGTGTCATTGGTTTTGAGCTTTAAGAGGAGGGCGAAGGAGCAAAAATGCACACCAAATTTGCCTGTGAGAGCGTCCTGCACCACGACGTATTTTTGGGAGCAAAAGTATACATAAAGTTACGTTTTGGGAGCGCCCAGCACCACGGCCGTTAGTTGACTGTTAAGTTAGACGGAATGCTGATGTGGCGATGACTGGGACTGGCACACTGACGTGAGCGATGACGTGGATGCTGATGTGGAATTAAAATATTTAAAAAAATTAGGAAAAATTTCAAAAAATTAGGAAAAAATAAATAATTAGAAAAAAAAATTCAAAAAATTAAAATAATTCGAAAAAAATGAGGAAAAATTTAAATAATTAGGAAAATATTAAAATAATTAAAAATAAAATAAAATAATTATAAAAAAAATCAAAAAATTAGGAAATAATTAAAATAATTATTAAAAAAACTTTAAAAAATTAAAATAATTAGAAAATAAATTTAAAAAATTAGAAAAAAATTAAAATAATGGGAAAAAAATTCAAAAAATTAGGAAAAAATTCAAATAATTAAAATAATTAGAAAAAAAATAAAATACCATGCCAGTGGCCCTATCACCGACCACCCTACCGCCAACCGGCGGCGGCGATCGGTTGCCCTTTATTCGTGGTGCTGGACGCTCCCACTGGGAAACTTGGTGTGCATTTTTGCTCCTTCGCCCTTAAGAGGATGACGGAGTTGTTTTTGTATTTTTCATGTGTTCTATTCTGAGGTGCTGATTTTGGGTTTTTATTATGAAATCAATCAAGAATCAAGGTCGCTAATTTCTGGTCTTGGTGACTTCCTTCTCAAGCAAGTTCCATGAGGTTCTGGTTTCCTTTTTATTTCGTAGTAGTTCCATTTGAAGCATTTTTGTCATGCTTGTTGGAGAAGTAAAGGAAGTTTGTGGGTTGGATTGATATAGAATTGTACAAGTTGTGGACTTTTTGAAGTAACATAGGTTAGAATATTTTGTATTTTATGAGCACATTCATATAGAAATTAGAGTGATTAATTAAGCGATTATAAATGAAAATATTTTATAATTGTTAAAATAAGAGTATAATTTATTAATATAATCCCATGCCATCATAATTGTTAATATGATTCCTGTCGAATGTGAAAATTGACCTGAAAAGCATGGACTCGTTGAGATGATGTGGTTATGTGTCAGCATCGGGCATGGCTAACGGGTAACAATCATCGTCATCTGCAGGTACGATTGAAAGAGAGCATCACCGTTTTCAGCTTCGCAGTGATAACCTCATCCTCATCACTTTCTTGGTCCCATATTTAGCTAACTAGCTAACGATAAAGGTCTCTTAAATTCTTGAAGCGCATCGAAAATATAATAATCTGACTAGCTAAATGAATATGTAAATGAGTTCTATCACTTATTTTATAGTATAGACTGTTTGTTCCTTAAGCATTTTTTTTTTTTATTGAAAATGGAGTAATGGCAAGGGTTGGTAGGTGGGGAGTTAGGAAGAAATTTATTCGTTTGTGTTAAAGTTGTTCACTTTTAATGGGGCCACCGGTGTGTAAAATACTCTTACCTGCACGCTTCACTATCATTATATAAAAAATAATGAGAAAATAACTATAGGGTAAAATTAGAAATGTAATTGTTCCTAGAGGATGCCTGCACATGGTTTTGAAGAACCAACTGGCCTGCCGCAACTAGTTTTTATTTAGTTTGTTGTATCGAGGGTTAGATTTTTTAGTCTAGTCCTTATCTCATCTTTTCAAACACTGGCTTACTTGTATTCATAAAAAAGAAAGAAAGAAAGAAAGAAATGTAATTAATATACAATGACAAGTGTTGAGGTAAACAAGTTTTGAGTGAACAGTTGAAAGTGTGGCGTCTACCACGATTCCTCACAGTGCAGTGGCATTGCAAGTGGTATTGAGATGTTTGATATCTCCCTGGTCCTTGGTTCGATACTTCGATTCCCCCTCCCCGCATCTGTAGCAAAAAAAAAAAAAAAGTGTGGCGTTTTTTTTTGTTTTATTTTTTTATCTTACCTGTTCACCCGAACTTTCAGTTTCGACTAATCTGAATTTTGTCATGCATCAAGCCCACGATAATGGGAAAGAGCTCTCAAGCTACAACTTAAACCAAAGACATGATTAAAGGAAAATAAATATGTTTTCATTTGCTTTTGTAATGTCCTTGCTTGTTTAGGTTAGACTGTTTCAAAAATGCCAAAAGAAGCCCAATGATCTATTCTGGGGTGTTTTATCGCTTACACGGGTTTTGCTTTTTCAGGTAGTAGCTTGAACCCTATTCCCCACCCAAAAAACAGAAGAGGAGTTCTGAGCAAAAAAAAAAAAAACAGAAGAGGAGTAAAGTAGCTTCCCTGTTTCAGCATCCGGGAAAACTTTCATCCTCAACATTTGAGAACACCTCGATCTTTGGGAAAATTCGTTTAAAGCCCCTATTAGACAAAGAATTCCAGAAAAGGCTCAAACATTCTGACAATATGGAAAAAGGCTCAGAGATTCTGACAATACCCAAAAAAGCCCCAAGATTATAACGGGGCTGATATAGTTATTAATGGGGCTGATATAGTTGTTAACGGGGGGCTGATATAGTTGTTAATCGGGCTGATTTAGTTAACAACTATATCAGCCTCCATTAACAACTATATCAGCCCCATTAACAACTCTGTCAGAATCTTGGGGCCTTTTTCCGTATTGTCAGAATCTCTAGGCCTTTCTAGGTATTTTCAGATTATGTGGGCCTTTTCTGGAATTCTTTGCCTGATAGAGGCCCTAAAACGAATTTTCCCTCGATCTTTTTCTCTCTCCTTAAATCACAGATCATTGTAGTGTTCTTATAACGCTCCATCAATCATTTACTTCATTTGTTGTAGTAGTTGATTGTCTAGTTGCTATTCTAGCACTAACTCCTCATCTTTAATTACTACTTTGGAAGCTTTCGTTGGATCAGTTGTCAGTATTACAGTTCAATCTTCTCTACGCTGCCAATAATCCTCTATTTGTTTAATGTAGTGTACCTACTTCCTACATGTACTGCTAAGTTTGAGATAAAAAAAGAAAAAAAAAAAAGGAAATGTAGGTGAGGAGAAAAGAGGCCAGTCTTGCATTTTGTAGTGTACCTACTACCTACATGTACTGCTAAGTTTGAGATTAAAAAAAAAAAAGAAAAGAAAAAAAAGAAATGTAGGTGAGGAGAAAAGAGGCCAGTCTTGCATTTTGTCCGTTTCTTTATTTTAACACTTCAGCTCAGCTCCTCTGAATGATTATAGTAGTCTAATTCAATAGGAATACTCAATGTGGAATTTACTGGCAGTTACTGACCTAAGCTTAAACCAATGAAACTGACCCATACGCAAATAAATAGGTAAATAGGTCCCTACCAAACTTTTTGTCCTCTCATTAATATATATATAACAGTAGAAAAATATATAAATATCATTTTAATTATTAAAACTCTATGAAGTTTCCAAACACTTGTAAATGATAGAGAAGTGAGAGAGGATCAAATTAAAGTTTTAAAGTGTTTGTGATTTTATCATAATAACCTTCAATTTTTTAATTTTCCTTTAAAAAGAAAAGGGCTCCTTCACAAGAGCAGCACTGTCAGTCGACGGCCGAAGTTTTTTTGGAACCAAGGTGGGATGAGTTCAAATCTCATCCCCATCACCTTGGCTTCACATTTTTTTTTAAAAAAAATACCCCACAAAATAAAATCCTTCGATGCTAGAGCTTTTACTACCGAAGGGTGTTGGCCGGTCGATGTTCGGGCCTCCCTTTTCTTTTTCTTTTTATTTAAAAAATTTAGGGCATTATCCTAAAATCACTGAACTTTAAATTTTTAATTTAATCCATTGTCACCTTTTCGTCATTTCCATGTATTTTTAGGCTTTTTAGATTTTATAAATTCAAATGTTAGTATTTATTTGGAATTTCTCTCATGTAATATATGATATAATATGTAGTTTATAATTAAAAAATAGCAGTCCTCTATTTTTAAGCCCATGCGCACACATGGAAGTTGTTTTCACTCGATTCCATTTCCATGGTCTGCTTCGTACACACAAAGTCTTTCTGCCGTTACCCATTATTCTAATTTTTCCACTTCCTCACGTCATCACTTTCCCTCTTTTTTTTTTTTTTTCCCATTTGTTTTCTTAGCTTTTACACTTCCTTTATAAATCGTCACCTTCTCCAAAGTTTGAACTCATCTACTCACGGAGGCAGCCATGGCTTCTTCTTCTTCTTCTCATTCTCACTCTTCCATCTTCCTGTGCCTTTCCCTCATCGTCCTATACGCTTTCTCCTTCGCCGGTTAGTTCTTCATTTTTCTCCATTCTATCTCATCCCTTTGAATCAACTAATGTGTTACTTTGTACGAACCATCCTTTTGGATTTGCTTGGGAAAATTAAAAGTTTATGAGCCTTTTCAATTTGCACTTGAAAAGTTGAATTTGCTGATTCTTTCTACTAACTTTTGAAACTAGTAACAACTACTATATGTTGTTGATTGGGTTTAACGCTGATACAATAATGATACAGCATCATATTTCGCCTTATGCTTTAATTGTTGTTTTACATTTCATAAACGGCCTTGTTTGTCTTCAATTCTCGATGTTGAATCGATTCTGTTTTATGGATCTTTCTCTCTGTTTTTCCGTCTTTCAGAGTCGCAATCCTTCGTCGGTGTGAATTACGGCCAGTTCGCCGACAATCTTCCACCACCGGAGGCGACGGTCAAGCTCCTGCAGTCCACCACCATTACAAAAGTCCGGCTCTACGGCGCTGATCCGGCAATTCTCAAAGCCCTCGCGAACTCCGGCATCGGAGTCGTCATCGCCGCCTCCAACGGCGACATTCCGAGTCTCGCCTCCGGTCCTGCCGCGGCTACCCAATGGATCAATGCAAATGTGCGTCCTTACTACCCAGCCACCAACATCACCATCATCTCCGTCGGGAACGAGGTGTTGACCTCCGGCGACCAGAATCTGATCTCGCAGCTTGTTCCGGCAATGCGAAATGTCCAGTTTGCCCTCAGTTCGGCCTCACTGAGCGTCAAGGTCTCCACCGTACATTCCATGGCCGTGTTGACCCAGTCGGATCCTCCATCGACCGGAACGTTCAACCCGACCCTGCAGGGCACGCTGAAGGAGATGCTGGCGTTCCTGAAGGATAACAAGTCGCCGCTAATGATCAACCCGTACCCGTACTTCGCCTACCAGAGCGACCCGAGACCCGAAACACTTGCCTTCTGCCTGTTCCAGCCAAACTCGGGTCGGATCGATCGGAATAACGGCCTACTCTACACCAACATGTTCGATGCCCAGGTCAGTGACCCTTTATTCAATTTTTTTTTCCAAAAAAATAAAGCAGAGTAAATTACAAACACTTGGTAAAATTATATTTAAGATTTATATTATTTTATGTAGTATTTATTTTTTTAATTATTTCTATACAAAAGTGAAAATGAAGAAGTTTTTTATTAATTAAACTGACAAATACCTTTGTAAGGATATGAAAAGTTGACGTGGAGGACAGTCACCGCCTTGATCTTGTTTCCACGCGTCTAACTTGAAATTTCGGGGCATATTACTTCTACATGCTTGCGTGATTTCTAGGCAACTATTCCAAGTGATTAACAACTCTATAAATCACTAATAATATACTCGTAATACTTAATTGTTGACAAGTTGACTAGTCTTGAAGTGAAAAAGCTACCACATGAAATGATGAAGCCCCATTAATTTGTTTTTTTTACCAAGACTTTCTCTATATCGAAAATCGCAACTGGTCTTCCGTCTAAAGAAGTGATTATCCCATCCAACTATATTAAATAAGTCAAATATTTCATCTGACATTACTAATCCATGGATGACAGGTTATGTAGTCAATAATTGCTGAACATTAGTGAATTCTTTTTTTCTCCAAGTGTAGTGTGGGGAAAGTGAAGTGAAAGGATCTGTTTGATCTGATATAACAAAAGAGACTCTTTTTTTTTATAGTCGATACATTAAATCCTGGCAACATCATTTAACAATTCTTGTTATTGCTGGGTGCAAAAACATATTATGCAGGTAGATGCAGTACATTCAGCTTTGTTGGGCATGGGATACAACGACGTAGAGATAGTGGTGGCTGAAACAGGATGGCCCTCTCATGGGGACCCCAATGAAGTGGGACCCAGTGTTGAAAATGCCAAAGCCTATAATGGAAACCTCATCGCTCATCTTCGTTCTTTGGTTGGCACTCCTCTCTTGCCGGGCAAATCTGTGGATACTTATATTTTTGCACTCTATGACGAGAACACCAAACCTGGTCCTGCTTCTGAACGTGCTTTTGGCCTCTTCAAAACTGATCTTTCTCAATCTTATGATGTTGGCTTAACCAAGTCTAGCCCACAGGTCAGACCTTGTTTTGCATTTTTTTTAATTAGTTGCATCATTATGCTTTACCAATACAACTTTTCAAACATATATATCACTTTGTTGGAATTCTGAGAGCATTACACATTGAACAGTGAATTTGATACCATATCTCAATCTACAACCTTAAAATATCAAGTTTATAATGTTTTTTCGCTTGTATACCTCTTTTATCATTTCTTCATGTATCAACTCACACCTGATTCCTAACAAGAACTATGATCAAAGACAGGAGCGGAGCTAGAAATTTAGGTTTGTGGGTGTACAATTAGTGGTGAGATTTAGGAATTTGGGGGGGGGTTTTAAGGAAAGTTTTAAATGCTGGATAATACAAAATTTAGGAAGTAAAGAGCTCCTTGGTAGTAATATGCTGGATAACTCTCCCACTCAGACATACGCTAGTCATCCTTTGATTGTGTATATATACACTTTACCTCATCAATAATATTATTCTATTCTTTCCCTTTCATCTCTGACAAATTTTTTCTCTTTCTCTCTCGTCTTTTTCACCTTTCTTTCTCTTTCCCCTGTTATCTTTTTAACCCATTTGATCACTATTCCCTTTTCTCTTTCTTTGGAACCTTCTCCCTTTCTCTGAACATTTCATTTGTTCTTCAAAAACTCCCATGGCTTCCGCTTCGACTTCACCACCGTCCTCAGATTCGACTTCTCGTATTAAAAGTCCTTCACAATATATATATTTTTTGAGTTTTTTTATGTTTGCACTTGGCCCCATAGGTACCAACGTGCCTCCGTCTCTGATCAAAGATATATTGAAGTTTTATAGATAGCTTTGGATTAAAGTGCAATGTGTTTGTGATAATAGGCACCTACTGTAGCAGGGTGGTGCATTCCAAAAGCCGGTGTATCGGATGCTCAGTTGCAGGCAAACCTTAACTATGCATGCGGCCAAGGCATAGATTGTGGGGCAATTCAACCAGGGGGTGCTTGTTTTGATCCAAACACAATAGCATGTCATGCTGCTTATGCCATGAACCTCTATTACCAAAAGTTTGGCAGAAATCCTTGGAACTGTGATTTCTCTCAATCTGCTACTCTCACTTCCCAAAATCCAAGTGAGTTTATTTTCCCCTTCAAATCAATGTTCTTTGCATTAACTGAGCTAAATTTGTTGTCTTAACACTAAATGGTGTTTACAAGTGATTATATAATGACATTGACTATCAAGTCACTTACAAATGAAAGTGTAGTGAGTTGTCTGATGCTGAAATTCTAAAGGTATATATTACTCATTGCATGATTGTCTCTGATAACAGGGAATTCAGTTTGCCAACAAAAGAAAACTAGACTTGTTAATTTTTAGTTACAGAGATGATTTGCAAAAGAAGAAAACGCAGTTATCCTCCACAAATTAAAATATTTTGGATCAAAAAGACATAAAATACTCAAAATGTTTTATAACTTACAAAAAAATTAGCAGAGTACATCTTTTTTTTTAAAAAAAAATTCTATGATGGGAACAAGAAGTACCTTTTCCTCGCAAGAGAGAATGAAGCATATCCCCTTTGTAATTTGTATGATGGAGGCATTTATTTTCTTGGTAAGTCAAATAATATATATACCAAATATATCAAAATCTTCCCCTTTTTTTTTTAAAAAAATTATTGAGATCCCTTTCATTCTTCCTACACATGATCTTAGCCTTTTTGTCTGTGTTGGGTTTGTTATGCGTTTGGAAAGAAGTGATTGGAAGTTTGGAACTTAAAGGATCTTTGACTATCACTGCTTTTGATGGGGTGAAAGTGAAACAAATCTTGAACCAAGAGGAATGATGTCTTGTTTAGTGTTTCTTTTATATTATTTAATTAATAATTTCACTCCTTCTTTGCAGGTTATAATGGTTGCATTTACCCCAGTGGCGGCACCTAAAAAGGCAGAGGCCTTAATTTCTTGGCAACACAAATAATTTGTTGATAAATTGTATTAGAAATTTAGAATTAATATAACGAATAAGGGGTTATTTTTTGCCCCCTGATTTATGGCCTTTTAATCTTATTTAACTTAAATTGTAACAAAAAATTCCAAACTTTGTCCGTCTTTTATTATGATTATCCTCTAATTTTTGGAAACTTGTTCCAGTCTCATTTGATCGCATCAACTACAATCAGAATACGAAAATCGCATAATATACATATTTTTCCAAATCAATTGTTAGTAAATGAAACGACAAATTTTTTAATAGTTGACTGCTACTTAAGTTCAGAGGATCCCATACGAGGTGTATTGATCATTTGTTTACCTTTTACAAGTAAACGTTTATAAATATGATCATGTTATGGTAAGTTTAATATGAAAGTATAAGCAGTAGCGCCCTAAATGTATAGCCTTGGTTTAAACATTATTATTTCACTCACTTTCTCAGCTTTTCCATGACTTTCCTTTCGGAGAAAGCCAATAACTGAATGATATTCTAATAAAAACATTAGTGAAAGAGGCTCATCTAATCCGTTGTCGTCCAGCGGTTAGGATATCTGGCTTTCACCCAGGAGACCCGGGTTCGATTCCCGGCAACGGAAAGTTTTTGAAAATCCCAACTTTTTTACTTTTTCTACCTTTATTCCTTTTTTTAAAAAAATTGAAAATAACGTATTTTCTTCGTCTAACTTACGCCAAAAAGCTTTACCCAGTCGCGTCAAATTCCTATTTAATCAAACTCTTCCCACGAACACCTACTTCAAAAGTTGGGGACTTGGGTCAACGTTCTAACTTTTACAATTACTTGAGGATGATACTCCTAAAAATTATGAATGTAACACTAAAACATATTAAAAATATTTTTCTAGCAAAAAAAAAAAAAGTTTAGGACAAGTTTATATACCTTTAAATGTTTTTATTATTAATCACGATTTTTTTAAAAAAATTATAAGCATGTTGTTTGTTATCAGTACAAATGGTGCTGCTAATTCTTGACCAAAAAACATAATGCTTGTTAACATCTTAGCGTGTTGAGTGTTGACATCTTCAGACAAAATGGTCAACCATGATATAATTGGATGAGGCTTGACATTTTATTAAGTTTTGAATTGTCAAAGTAAGGTGCCTCTGAAGGAAATATAATATTGGTCCCCTCTGTTTTTTTTTTTTGGTTCAATGTTCATGATATTATCTTCACCTAATTGTCATGCTCCATAAAGTATTAATCAAAAGATGCTTCAATAACATTATTCTTATTTCACAACAATTATACTCATATCACCTCAAGTTTTAATACTCATAAATAGTTTCACAACAATTATTTGGAACAATGAATTTGAATCATTTACGTTATAATGTGTACATCGGTTATGATAAAGTATTTTATATATACCACTCTGATCCTATTTATAAATTAATTTTACCCAAATCTTACATACTAAGGAGAGATAATTAACTCAATGATTATGAGGTAAATTTTCAACTTTCTGGATTTATAAATAAGATCAAATTTTTTAGTCAAAATAAACTCATAAATAAAATTAGAGTAGAGTGTATATAAATTTAATATGCAGCGAGGAGGAGGGGACATTAGGGAAAATCCATATGGGGGTCTTTTTTGGAGAAAAAATCTCAAAAAGGGTTCTAAAATTTTGAAAATCCCAAAAAGGGTCCTTAGGTCTTTTCTGGGATAAATTCATTAAAATTTGACAACTAAATCAACCAAATTAATAACAAAATCAATACTCGTTAACAACTAAATTAGCCACATTTACAACAATTTTTTAACAACTAAATCAGTTACATTAACAATAATATCAGACCCGGTTAACAACTATATCAGCCTTATTTACAACTCATCAAGATTCTAAAAATCCCAAAAAGGGCCCTTTTTTAGGATTTTGAGAATTTTGGGCCTTTTTCAGGATTTTTTTTTTTTCTAAAAAGGACCCTTAAATGTATTTTAGCCTAATGGTGGTGGTGGGTCCCACGAACACGTTGGAGTCGTGACAGAAGAGGTCTACGTATGAAGACACATCGACAAAAGTGGGCCCGGCGGCGTCAGTCCATTTACAGTCACGGCTCAGCTCAGAGCTCACCTCTCTTATACTTTTTTTTCTTTTCTTTTCTTTTCAATTCGTAACAGCCTATCATTTCATTTTCACTCTTCATTTCGCCGGCCTCCATTACCACCACGGCCATCTTGCTCCGAGACGGAGTAGCAGCCTACAACCCGACCACGAAACCTACTTCTCCGTTCAATTCCACGACTAAATTTCACACCCTGTTATTCCCTTCCCATTTCCCACAATGGTTTAGGGCTTAAATTGAACATGTAGGTGCTCCTTACTGATTCGTTATCCCACCACAAATTGCTGAGAACGAGTAAAATGTCTGTTGCGGAGCTCAAGGAGCGTCACTTGGCGGCTACGGAGACGGTGAACGCTCTCAGGGAGCGGTTGAAGCAGCGACGACTTTCTTTACTCGATACAGATGGTATAATTTTTTAATTCTGGGCCTTGATGTTGAGATTTCTTGTCCAAAGAGTTAGTTTCAGATCCAATCCACTGAACTATTTGTTTGATGTACTTCGCAGTTGCTTCATACGCGAGGTCTCAAGGTAGAACTCCTGTTACCTTTGGTCCTACGGATCTCGTTTGCTGTAGAACTTTACAGGGTCATACGGGAAAGGTAATTTATGGCTCTGCAGAATGTTAGTTCCATATCTTATTCGTAATGCCCTCGCACCGGTTGTTATTTGTATGTGTGTGTGTTTTGGCTGTCGTTGTATTGTGTAACTTGTTCTCAACTTAATCTTGGTGACCTCCGATGGTTTTAACAGCCAACGGGTGCTTATCAGTTATTAAGACTGATCGAGTATGGAATTAGCTTATCGATCCTGAGTTCATGTATTAAGATTGCTGAACAAGATTACGTATCAAAACTGAAAAGATAGCAGAAAAGGGGAAGGGATTAAGGGTCTAGTTATTTAAAATTATTTTAGGGTCAAAGCGTTTCATTTATCGTTAAACTTGTTATTTTGTCAAAGTATAGAAAATTACATGTATAGATCTTAAATAAGGTTAATTTACTGGCTAACAGGTCATACTCTTAATTACGATACTCTTGTATCGTAATTTTAGCCACAAACCTTGGATATGATGTTCTCAACCATCAAATTTTTGCAGGTATATTCATTGGATTGGGCATCTGAAAAAAATAGAATTGTTAGTGCATCCCAAGATGGACGACTTATAGTATGGAATGCCCTTACTAGCCAGAAAACTCATGCCATAAAGCTGCCTTGTGCATGGGTCATGACCTGTGCTTTCTCACCAACTGGTCAGTCTGTTGCATGCGGTGGTCTTGATAGTGTTTGCTCTATTTTCAATCTGAATTCCCCTACTGACAGGGATGGTAATCTGCCTGTTTCACGGACGCTTAGTGGACATAAGGGTTATGTCTCCTCTTGTCAGTTTGTTCCAGATGATGACACTCACCTTATTACCAGTTCTGGTGATCAGACATGTGTTTTGTGGGATATTACTACAGGCCTTAGAACATCAGTTTTTGGAGGTGAATTTCAGTCAGGACATACTTCAGACGTATTAAGGTATTTAGGTGATTGCTGAAGTAATTTTCCACATCGCAAATGAAAAATTAGTGAAAATAATAGTTTTTTTTTTTTTGGGTCTTTGCCCTCTTTCAGCATTTCTATCAATGGATCCAATTCAAAATTGTTTGTATCCGGTTCTTGTGATGGAACTGCCCGATTGTGGGATACACGTGTAGCAAGCCGAGCTGTGCAGACATTTCATGGGCATGAGGGAGATGTTAATGCTGTCAAATTCTTTCCTGATGGAAATAGATTTGGAACTGGTTCTGCTGATGGAACTTGCCGGTTATTTGACACTAGGACTGGTCACCAACTACAAAAATACTATCAACAACATGATGACAATGACAGTGACACCCCGCATGTGACCTCCATTGCATTCTCCATATCAGGAAGGCTTCTTTTTGCTGGATACATGAACGGTGATTGCTATGTTTGGGACACTTTATTAGCAAAGGTAATTAGGGATTCAATGTACATTGAATGAAGTCAACTCGATTTAAAATTAACATTTGACTGTGCCATCACACCTTTTTTCCCTTCCATATCACTCGTCTGAAGAAATATAGAAAGAAACCATGTTTCTACCATAAGGGACTCTCTTACATAGAACTAAGTGTTTCAAGGCTCATACATAGACCATTTTCAATTTCTGACGAGAAATTTTATCTTGATCTGAGATTTTGTTAATAGCTTGCTTAATGTGCAAAATCTTTTTATCCTTGTAAGGTATGAAGTGCTGTATATCTTTCCTACTTGGCAAAATTACATTATGTTCATGGGCCATCTATGTACACATTTGCTCATATCAACTTTGGATATTTCTATGGGCAATAGTTACTTTATTTTACGCATTACTTGTAAATATCACATTATTTCCTTGTCACATATTTCTTTTTCTTTTTAATTCCTTGAGGTAACTCTAGTAGTCTTCAACGTTCATTGTTATAACTGTAGCATGTTGAGACTTCCAGCTTTGAAAGGTTTGGGCCCTTTGTCTCTTGCTTGTGCCTCACACAGGGCCTTGGATTGGGTGCTAGTAAGAGTTTTTATGAACTATTCAAGACGGTTGGCTGAAGATTTTTTGACTTTTGGTAAAAGAAAAGCAACAGAAGCTAGAAAGGAGAAGGGATTACGGCATTATTTTAAGCTTCAATCTTGGCAAACTTAGCATGCCTTTTTTTTTTTTTTAAAGTCGTAAAATAGAATATGACACCCTCTTGGAACATCTAGACGTACCTTGGCTTGATGGACACCACAAGCTGTTTCTTCCTTTCTCTCGTTAATCTATGCATGCTCATGTATCTGTAAACTAATTAAAACTTGCTTCCTTGCTTCATTGCAGGTGGTATTGAATTTAGGATCTCTTCAGAACTCTCATGAGGGCAGGATCAGCTGTTTAGGTTTGTCAGCTGATGGAAGTGCCTTGTGTACAGGAAGCTTGGACTCAAACTTAAAGGTGAGGATGCATTTTTGGCCTATTTCATGCACTATAGGGTAGGCGAGACCATTGGGGGCACAACTCTTGAAATTAGCTTGCATGTTGGGTTGAGACTTGTCAAAGATCATGATGGAGACCAAGGGAAAATGATGAAAGACAAAGATGGAACAAAATAGATATGCAATGAAAAAAAGAAAATTAGTAGAACCAGAGATACGAAAATACCCCCTAAAAGAAAAAGTGTCAGGCCTTTTAAAAACTAGCAGTCTCCCACCTTGACCCGCTCTAGGATTTCTCCATGCCACTGGATTTCCATAAGAACATGGAAGCAACTAACTCGTAAAAGTTTTTTTCCTCAAGGTCAAATTGAAGTTTTGGGATTTAATTCGAATAGAAAAAGAAATGCAACATTACCAATGGAAACGTTATAAGTGAATGAATGCTTAACATTTACAGCACATCTATAACAAAATGTGTCGTATCAATTGTATCCACGAGTGTTAATGTAGATGCTAGGCTAATAGTTATCTCAACTCTCAAGTGAATCTAGTATTTCCTTGAGCTGTATAAGTTACTTAGAAAAGCTTTGGTTGTTAAAGTCATATTAAATTTACTATTCTCTAATAGGTAAGTGCAAGTCTGTTTAGAGGTTAATGTAATTTCCTTATTTTCTTTTAGAACCTGTGAGCTATATATTGCTCTTTCAAACATGTGAATAAAAAGCATTACTCTAAGTGCCTTCTTGCAGATTTGGGCGTTTGGAGGGCATAGAAAGGTGGTGTGAACCATGGAGGAGCTAAGATTTGCCGCTTAACTTTAGCCTTTGCACGGCATATGAGGTTTGATATAATTGGCAATGCTTGTGATGGTTAATTTGCAGACGAATTGCATGGAAGGGGGAAAAGGTCATATGCTATTATTTAAACTAGTGCTGCAGTTTGTTTATCCTCGTGTCGGTTTGTCCAGGTGTATGATATAAGATTTCCATTGTATTAACCACTTTGGTGTCTGTGCGTTAAAAGTAAAGATGAAGGACCATATATTTTCCTGCCTGTTGGTATAGTGCCAAACAACATTTGCTGTTACGTAATTATTTCTATCAGCTTGAGGATGTTTATTACTTAAAAAAGTTTCACTTGGTATGTCCAGTGGTGCTATGAACTATGAAGCTCCGACTGAGGAACAACTTGCTTAATAAAAGTAAGCTGAATTCACCTCAACTGGAAATAGAGAACATGTTTCCGTAGCTCCATGGAATAGACTTTTGTCGCGGAATGACTTATGAGATAAATGATCGCTGTTTGGCTTATAATATCTATAGATGCTAGCCTAAACTTTCGTCTGCTTTTATTATTTTGGGTTTGGGAACCTGTGCTTTTTGAGGAACTTCGCAAGTTTTTGGGACTTTAGGGCCATCAATTTTGTTATAGATATCCTGATTCCTGACCATGATTCGTGAAAGCAAACATCAGGTAAATATAAACAAGAAACAAATCTAAGAAAGCAATTGCCAGTGAGCATTGAGCAAAATTTAGTTCATTAAGTTCACAGAAGGCAAAGCCTAATAAAAAGAGAAAATAACATTTCGTTTTGCTACAAAGGTAAAATTGAAATGCGGTATTATTTAGTATGCAAATTGCTCTAAAATGCCCAAAATTAATGCCGCAGGCACAACTGCAGGCCGAGTGTCCTATATTCCACCTCTTTTCAAGTCTTTACAATTAACTCTATCTGTAGGGCTGTCTTAATTCCAATCTCAAACAGTAACAAAGAATCTTTGCTCTCCAACAAAAAGAAGGGCGAAGTCAATGTTGGTTGAATTTGGGTGAATTTTCTAGCCGCCTGCCACAATTTCGTGAATGGCATCACTGACTGTTTCATCCTCGGATCTTACAGCCAATTTCATCGCTACATCCTTGGGACCATCAAGTCCGAAAGACACCTTTGCGAGCACCCGCACATTTCCTATGTATACACCTGACAATACGCATACGTGTGACCTTGCATTGGGCGGCACAGCCTCTGTGCCCTACACAAGCAAACAAATACGTATTTAGATGCCATTTTCCTTCCCAACATTTTTAAATAGATGATAATCATACACCAAAAATACACCACTTTATCTATCGACCTTCGCACAACGCCATTTTAACAATTGGGCACCAGGCTATGTACAATGCACCTATAGGCTACGTAAATCAAACTCAACTCAAAAAGTTGTATGTGATGCTTATAGTTTCAGCATATGATCTCTACTATCAATTTTGGGAATAAGCCCATTATCATATGATGCACATAATACTGGTATTTCGGCAGTATCTAACTAAAAAATCTTAAAGCTCCAAGAGAATCGTTGAGCTTACCTCACAGGGCTGCATGCCAAGAAGATTGATGACAGTATTTACAGCCTCAGCCAAGCTCTCTCTTGGGCCAAGACCATATTCCTCCACCCGTTCACAATCAGGGCCCATACTTTCCCATGCATTCCTGAAATTAGACACCCCCACTTTCAACATGTAATCCGCTGCGACAACCTCCAGATCCTCCAGTTGGTATTCATCTTCAACACCATCATCTTCTGCCTCACCAGTGCTTCGGTCAACCTCATGAACATCCGGAGCAGTGATGAGATTGTCACAAAACTATTATAGGTCTTCTTTATTTATAAATTTCTTCCCAGAGATAAAATGAAACAAGCTTCCTGTTTAAACTATTGAATTTATACCTTTTTATGATGACAATATTTTATAGCACTAAATATAATAAGTAGAGAGAGAAGTAGCTGCTTTCTTACAGACAAAACTGACTCAACCACATAAGTCCCCAGATTGAATAAAGAAAATTTTGATTAACAAAAAGTATAGTTCACGACAAAGACTAACAACAGCTTTATGACAAATAAAAAATACCTCTTTAACATAAAATCTCAGAACATTGGAAAATTTTCCAACTGTCGGCAACCCATCAGGCTTCTCAAATGCCACAAAAGTCTGCCCTGGTGAATCATAAGGAAGTGATCTGAGGGGCTTGGAGAACACCTCAGAAAACTCCTCTGCTTCTGAAGCATCAACAATAACAACAACCTGGAAAAGAGCAAAGGATTATAAAAGAAAACTCGGCACGCAACTGTATTATGAAGTCGTACTGTTTCTGATCGTTCATTACATCTTCCAGCAATTGCTCTGGTATCGTGTTTGTGCAGTTGTACTGGAATACAACATGACTATCAAAGACGTGTTTAACAACATTAACCGCGTATTCAGTCTCTGCTTCAGTAAGCTCCACAGGTGCTGAGGACTGTAAAGATGTAACATCATTAGACATTACATCAAATTAAGGAAGTAAAACAGAAAAGAATCAAGTGCACGAACTTTGAAAAGCTTCCCAAAGTTTCCAAACTCAGGGATCGAGGAAAGCAGCTTTTCATATGCATCTGCAGTTGATGGAGGGCCACTTGGAGGAGCACCCAAACCAATTTGCTTTTTACCCGGGGCTTTCTTCTCTACAAACGTATGAGTTTTAACTTCCTTGGGCACAGAGTTAATGTCAAAAGACTCTTCTGAAGGCGCCTGCATTCATACTAGATAGATTTAGATGATATCCATAACTCATGAAAAGAAAGGAAAACGGCAAGCACTTACATAGTTTTTCAAACTATTCTCCAGATTGACAAGTGGGACATCAAATAACCCAAAAAGGAAGTCCCTAGCAGTTTCGTCAGTCTCAACAACCAAACCATCACCTCCAAGTGTGCTCAAATAGAGTGTTGCCCTATCACGAACCTGCAAAAACAAACACACAGACAGACAGAGTCATACAAATATAAATCTCAGGGATCATTATTATTTATTACTGCCTTAGGTCCTAAATGTAGCATCTAGTTTGTAGTACTGCATACTAGGTCCTACATTTAGGACCAGAGGAGCGTCATTTTCCATACTTCCAGAATGACAAAGGGGGAAGGAGTTCAGAGTTCATGCATACATTTAAAATATGCTAAGATAGGAATTAGGAATTAGGTAATATGGAATGCTCAAGTTTTAAGTAGGATAGAATGCTTCGAGTCATGACTAAAGAAAGTGATTCTTTCTCATTGACAGCATACTTTCAAGGGTGGATGGTACACACCTCCTTGGGTCCTCCCATGCTACAAACATTTTTACATTAGAAACTCATTCATAAATCAGTACATGATCAAAAGATTGTAACAACTCAATTTTACTTTTACAAGCAATAGTATAAGCTCCGATTAGACAGAGAAACAAACCTCATCATCACTGTCAAAAAGGCATCGCTTTAGCAAAACAAATATCCGAGGCTGAGAGTAAAGCATGACATTTAAAATTTAGTTAGTATATCCCACAATAAAATCAAAAGTTTTAAAAGGAAGTCATTAACAGGTAGTAATTAATCTTAAGATGAAAGTAATACCTTTAATGCATCAACTGAAGCAGCAAACCTTGCCAATGTGCTCACAGCACAGGCCCTAACGGTTGGATTTTCAAGATGTACTCTATTATATATGTATCGTATAAATTTGCTTGGGTCAGATGTTTTAGGCCCTTCAATTCCCAGGAAGTGAAGTATCTAATGTATAAGGGAAACAATAATTAAACAGCGTAGAATGGCAAAAGTATGAAAGGGAAATTGCAAAAGATGAAGGATGAACAAAAATAATACCTGGGTGGACAAATAGGTGAACTCACAATCCTCAATAAACTCACAAAGATGAAGCAGCCCACTCTCTTTGGCATCAGGGATATCTCTAATGAGAATTACAATTGAATCAACAATGGCCTTCTTGTACTCGAACCCACCTTCTTCCCTAAGAATGCCACTCAGGAAGTTCATCCTGAGATCAATAACAGAACACCAACCTGCAAATTAGACCACTTACAAGATAATAACAGGGAGATAGAAACTTATGGTATGATATGCCAACTCACAAAGACCGATATTTTAAGGGAAACTTCAAACACAGTGATCTTATTGCATCAACCACAACAATTTTGAACTCATCAGCTATATCTGACATGAAATTCGTAATTTGCTTCATAAGACGATCCACACTTGACTCATTTCCAGTCTTCAGAAGTGTAGTTATAGCAAGTGTGGCAACACTTCTGTTCTGGTCAGAAATTAAACTTTCCATATCAATATTGCAATTAGTGACTGCTGCAGCATGTGTCATGGCCACCTACAAAGTTCAAAGTGTGATTAGAAGTAAAAAGAATGGTCAATGTTCATCCAGGGAAAGTAATAAGATTAGTATGATTAAATTATTTTAAAGGTTTTACATGAACTGAGTGCTTTTTTGGTATTTGGGGTTCTCCAAATAATTAAAAAATGCTTCTTCATTGTTACTCCCACTGAACTTTCCAAAGCCTTGATACTTCTGTTTGAAAATTTCTATTTTTTGTACCAGAGCTACTTCTTCTTTAACCAGTTTTCATACTACAGCTAAAATCTTGTTTTCCTCCCCTTTGATTTTTACATTGCATCAAGTTCACTATTTATATTTGTAAGTTTTCAAAGCATGGCTATTTCCCTTTTGTCCTCCACTCTTTTTATATTCATATTACAGCCTTTTCTCTTATCATGCTTTATTTTTCCAGTTTCTCAATTTTCATGACGTTGTGCCTCATTACTATCTGAATTACCTGTTATCACACATCTATTGAACATGTATTGCTTTATAGGAGCTATTTTCTTGACAGTATAAGTAGTTAATTTGCAACGCAACTTTATGTACAAAAGCAACCACCCCCCCCCCCCCCCCCCGGGGGGCCTTTTATATATAAACTTGGCTGAGCACCAATTTAGTGCCTCATGCCTTGAAGGCACCCTACCAATTTGGCTACACTGAAAAACGCTCAACCCCTGAGAGGTGTTGTCCAGATATCATATTCAAAAACCAAAGGGGCCATCAAATAACTTTTTGTTGAAATTTAAGTAAAAATGGTTGACCTTGTTCAAGGTTCGGACAGCAGCAAATCTTAAGACAGGCTTGGATGAACTTAGGAAGAGTTGGAGAACAGTAATTGCTGGAGTTAATTCTCTGCTTGTAACACCATTAAGCTCTGTAATTGCTCTGGCAGCTTCAAAAATCACCATCTCTGACTTGTTGCGAAGGCAACTCTCAAGATAATCATAGAAAGGGCGAACTCCAGTCTGTGTATTATTACCTGACTCACGAATAACCTGCAGATATGATGCTAGGTAACTGTTATACAAATAAATATCATCTCAGTTCTAGTATTAAAATATATATATATCAAAAGGAAAAGGCACCTGGCTTGTATAACGGATCAAAAGGCATTGGGCCAAAGGTGAACGGACAGTTCCCTTTGTCAAGCTTGTAACCAACTTGCTGATAGCTAACCGATCGTTCTGCCGTATCTGCAACATTGTTGATCACAATGTATCATTAAGACTTCAGGATCTAAAGTCATATTATATAATAAAATAAGGCTTCTAAACAGGCAAAAATAGACTGAATAGTAGAAATTTATACCCTTAACAGACCCATACAGAATTGAAGGAGAAGCCAGATCATCCATAATTATAAATATTAAAACAGTGATCATTGATAAGCCAACATGTCTATCATTTAAGAAAGTAATCTTAAGTTCCTCCTCAGTTGAAAGCCATTACTCAACATCAGGTTATCACTGGTCACTATTAAAACATCCCTTCATGGTATGATCTATATTGGTGGTGGTGGTGTTTTCATCTATAGCATAAGATACTCAAAACATCATAAAGCCTCGTACAAATTGACCCATGAGCAACATACTTGTTGTAGCAAAGCCAATGCATGAAACTGCACAAGAGCTGCTCTTGATTGAACTGCTTCTTGAACCTCGTTGCTCCACCTTTTTACAATTTCAGGATTTGTCTGAAAAAACAAGAAAAGTTAAAAAAAAAAAATTACAATATGCTAAAATAAAGAATTATATACATAGAAATGAAAAATACCTGGAGTAGATGAATGCCACTAACTAGGGCTGCACTTGCAACAACTGGATTCTTATCTACAATTGCTTGTTTCAAATACCGCTCAATCTGGGTGAGAAGTGTTCCATCAATAATACGACAAAGCACACGAATGGCGTTTGCCCTATACATATCGGTCTTACTATTCATGTCCTTCATGAGAGAGCTTGTGACAATAATAACCTTCCATAAAATTAAAGCAAAAGAGAAGTCAGAGAACAGTTTGGCATTACATGAAAAATACAAGGGAGTCTAAGTGTCCAACAAGAAAGAAGAACTGCAAGAGAACATGTAACCTCATCTGAAGAGGGAGAGATTTCCTTTATCATCAGGTAGACCATTCTCCTTAACCCAAGATCTTTAGACTGGAAAAGCTTAGTCACAGCAAAAAAAGCTTCTGTGGCTTCGACCTATGAAATTGAAGCAAGAAACTACAAATAGATCAATAACTATACAACAATTTTGAAAAGTCAATCTATAAACAAGCATAGATCTTGAACACAATTAAAATGAAGAAAATAAGAAAATGTTCTTCACCTTTGTAAATGTGTCTCCCTGATTTAGTAGGTACAAAAGCTTGGTGATAACCTGAAAATTAAATAGCATGCATAATTTTCAAAATTTAACTACCAAACAATAAGCAAAGCTTGAAAACGGAGAGATCATGTGGTTCGAGATGTAAACCTGAGAACATCTCCTAGCATCTATTTGAGGATCATTAAAAACCCTGGCTTCCTGGAGAACAGACCCCTTTTCAATTCCCAAAAAGGGAGAATAATCGCCTGTTAACCAGTCAAAAGTACAATTAGTATACATGGGCATCAAATCATAATGCACTTATGATATAAGGCTACGTATGACTTCCAATGCACCAGCCTAGCTGGGACGAAACGGGAAAAATGCTGTCAACTCATCAATGTAAACTAATTCAAATAAATTTAATTATCTGCTTTGCAAATTACATCCTAAGGCTAAAATCATTCTAGTTTCCAAATACCAGATCAAACGAGAAGAAACAAAGCACGTCAGAGTTAGAAATTAATTTAAATCAACTATTATGATCAAGGAGATCTCTCCTACAGCAGTCCAAATTCAAAATGAAAATCAAATGCAGATCTGGAGCCGAAACAGAGTGATCCAGCAGCAGCGGACTGGAGAAAATAAATACTAAGCACAAACAGAACAGAAAGCAGATAGAATTACGAATGGAAATATAAAACAATCAATATTTTGTCGGGGACAAATCCGGAGTTCGGTGGTTAGAAATTCGAATCACCTTCATCATCTCGGTCATCGTCTTTCTTCAACAGAGGCTGAGCCATGACCGGAGAAGGGGAATCTCTGAGATCTGGAAGCTATACAATCTCGCTCGATCTCTTTCTCTATCACTATCTCTCTCTGTATTGCCGAGCACTCCAGTGAAGTTTGGAAATGAGAAGCTTGCAAAGCGAAATGGAGAGGAAATTGCCCCCCGACGCACAAGAATGCCTCGGTGTATGGATTCACACAGATCAAGTACAGCGCGGGTCTGGTTTTTATTTAGTTACACATTTACGAGGTTTTAATGACAGCGTCATATTCATACTCATACCAACCAGATCGCGCCATCTCAAAAGTAAGAGAAATGACATTAAACATCATTCTTTTATTTGTTCATTTGTAAAACCATGCTTAAACATAGTTTTTGAGAAAATGATACTCCCTCCAACCTTTAATATGAAACATAGTTATTTTTTTTTAATAAATTAAGAAAGCTAAATAAATAGCGTAATTATAATATATTCTGTGAATAATTAGATTATATATTAATTTATAAGTCACACAAATTAGTTCAAAAGAAAAATAATAAATATTAATAGAGATAAGATATTGTCATTACTAATGTTACCACCATTTTTTTTACAATCTAATGGTGAAAAAAATGATAGTGATATTGGTAGCGATAATATTCTATTCCATATTAATATTTTAAACTAATTTATTTAGCTTCATTAATTTTTTAAAAAATATTAATTATGTCTTATATTTAGGACTATAGGTAGTAATTAAATTTGCAAACTAATTTTTTTTTTCTCAAATTTGCAGACTAAATTAAAAGTATGGTAATTAAATTCATCTTAAATTTAGTAGTACTTAATGTTACTCGATATCTATTTTTCCAAATTTATTTATTTTAGTGAGTTAAATTTAACCAATCATAATATAATCATCAATACAGATATACAGTAAAATATACCGGATATAAAGTAGGAATTCTAAGAAAATCATAACCAAAATTCACATATTTATGATTATTTAAACTGTTATTTACAATTTATTTCTTAACAAAAGTTTTTTTTTTTGTTCAATTTAACAAAAGTTTCTTAGAAACCTATCATTCATTCTTCTTGTAAACCATGTGACTCGTTCTTTTAATATATACCTTTTGCCTCAATGCGCCTCTCGATCATCTAGTTTTTATAGTTTCTTTTCAAGGTTTTATTTCATTTTTATTTTAGAATATTGACTTTTATAATTTTAATTTGATTGCATGTTAGAAGAAAATAGCAACTTAGCATCTTTAATCTATCTCACTGAAAACGTGGGAGGACATGATTTTTCATTCTAGGCATCTTAACTAGCATAAAAAATAAGGGTAAAACATGGTATATACAGATTGCCATCAACATTCGAATCATTTTTATATCAAAAATAAATTTTAAAAAAACTCCACCCCATTCCCCAAGCCTTCACTTATCTTTTGGAGCTTGGACGAGGGTTATCTTATGATACATCAACCAAGAGCCATGCAATAATGAGGGAATCAAAAGCAGCATTAATTATGGCCGGGTTGAATAATCTGCAGAAACTGGTACTCCTTTCAGTTCTAAGTACAAAACAAAGTTGACTTGTTTTTTTTGGTAGAGATTAAAGAAATATATTAAATTATTTTAGAGTTTTTTTTTTTCCTTCAAACTAATTAGTTTAATTAATAAACTAATATATAATCCAAGGATACTTAATACTACCTCCGGTCCTAATTATAAGAGCTAATTGACTTTTTTTTGGAAAGATTAAAGAAGCTAAATAAGTTATTTAATCATTTTATATGTTAAATATTTTTAGATTATATATTAGTTTATTAATCAAACTAATAAGTTTGAAGAAAAAAATAAAAATAAAAATACTTTAAAGTAATTTAAGTAGCCTTCTTAATCTCTCCAAAAAAATCAACTAGCTTTTATAATTAGGACTGGAGGGAGTATATGATATGACTAAATAACAAACTAATTAGTCAACATTATCTTATATTTAGGATCGGAAAGGAGAGAGTAATATATTACTAGTCAAGATGTTCAGATTAATTTATTTATTTGTTCTATTTTAATTGATTCTTCAAATAAAAGGATCATACTAGGAATAACAAACACATGCATGAAGGCCGGAGACATACAAAGGTGATCCCCAGATGAAGCAAAATTTGAAAATCCGAAATAATCCAAATCCCAGGCTGAAATTAGTCAAATCACACATTGTACCCATTTTTCCCGCAAACAAACAAACATTTCTTTTTCCCGTCTAGCTAGCTAGCTAAAGTAGTGAACAACAAATGAATATATATATATATATATAGAAAATGGATGTCTAATAATTTGTAAACAATATGGTTTCTTGAATTCCGTGTTGCATGGTGATCAAGTGCGACGATCCGACGTCGTTTAGGGGGTGGTGGCATGCAGATGATGGTTGGTTTTGTTGTATTCAGAAGAGTGAGTGTCGCTGCTTGAAGAGGAAGGGTTGAGACCATACTCACTGGTTTGGCCAAACTCACTGCTGGCATAACTGCTGTCTAATGCAAGCTTCCTGAACTTCTTCATGTCTGCACTGTAACTGCTTGCGTCATACTCCATACTGTTGCTTGTGAACATTGAACTCTGCCCTGGCTTCACCCCCTCGCTCAGATCATCCAGTGACACGTCTCCCTCCAGTGCCCTTACTATCTGCATATTTCCCCACATTCATACACACATTATTAGCTACTTCAAACGCCAATCGTTTATGTGACCTAGTGACATGCATGTAAGCTTTCCTATAAGCAGGAGACTCATATGGGTTCGATCTCATTTATAAGGACTTCTGGTTGGAGACTGATATGGGTTCGATCTCATTTATAAGGACTTGTGGTTGTTAATGTCATGTCACTAAATATTCACACTAAATGGATATTTTGCAAACTTTTGTAAAATCTAGGTTTTGATGCAAAATAGCTTCTAGAAAAAAAAGGGGTGTTTGACAGACTTGTGACAAAACCTAGGTTTTGTTTTCCTCCAAACAAGCAAATGAATGTTGGCTAGCCAGGCTAACATGTGTGTATATATATATATATAGAGAGAGAGGTTAATTGTACTAAAGGGCTTAGACTTGTGTTCTAATTAATGCATTATAAAGTACTCAATATATACCATATTTGATGAGTTGATCTATCTTGGTTACACATATGACATTGTTTTTGTATTTTTTTTTTAATTTATCCTTATTAATGTTCCGTCAACAATAATAATCAAAGAGGAGAGCAAATGAAGGAATTAAGAAAGATGACTAAGGTATTTTAGAAAATATATATCATATTAGCTAACTTAACTAATTTCTTTAATCTAATCAAATTATGTAATTATGTATTATATTAAGGACAGGAAAAAATACTAATTAAAGGGATCAAACTTGTGTGTTCTACTTAATGCATATAAAGTAGGCATGTTTTGTGTGCATATACAAAAGACTAGGCCGGTCATTTGGTCGGGCCCTTGCAACTTGATGATGACATCAAACTCCTTTCCTACGTTTCTTTTAAGGTTTTTACTGTATGTGTGAGTTACGAGGCCGGAAAAAAAGACAGGCCGGCCATTTGATTCGGACGTGAGCTGAGGACTAAAAGGGTTTATAATAAATGGAAAAGCCCCCCCCCCCCCCCCCCCCAAAAAAATACCACTACTTGAACTTTAAAATTCTAAATAAGATTTTCCACTAAAACGAGTTGTCAAATACACATTATTAGTGTTGTTATTAATCCCATTACTCTTGTGGGTAACAAGATTTAAAAGTTCAAGTGGTATTTTTCAGTCATTTTGTCTTATAAATATGTACATACTTGACTCATTTTTGGTCGCCTTCTTGCAGAGTGCCTGACGCTGGCAGCAGCACAAGCCACCATACGGGCCATCTCCTGCATATCATAATCATTGCCTAGTCGTGGATCAGCCAGACCTTCAAAGTTTCCACTTTCCATCGCCTTCATGCAAAGACTTCTCGCCTGCAGTTCATTTTTATATATATATATATATATGCACGTAAATTCTTGAGTACAGTGGCAAGTGTATATATGTATATATATAAATTAATTAATATATATACCCAGTCAACTAAACTGTCCTCTTCATAATCTCCAGTGGAGTCAACGGGACGTCGTCCTGTTATGAGCTCCAGAAGCATAATGCCGAATGAGAACACATCAGACTTCTCAGTCAATTTCCCACTAGATGCATACTCAGGAGCCAAATACCTGTATTATATTATGCAATTATATGTATATGATATGGATTAATTAGAGTGTACATTATGCTTCAAACTTCTGAAGAATATATATATATATGAAAAGCATGCTTGTTTACCCAAATGTTCCCATTACACGGGTGGAAACATGGGTGTTGTTGTCTTGTGTAAGCTTTGCCAATCCAAAATCTGCCACCTGAATAATTTTTTTTTTCAGAAAGTCAATTATGAGAACGATTAAACATGTATATGGTCAAATAACTTAATTATAATCAAGCTAATGAAATTTAATTTTCTTCAATATTCACCTTAGCTTCAAAGTTGTTTTCGATTAGAATGTTTGCGCCCTTTATGTCACGGTGGATGATTCGAGGGTGGCCTAACAATTAAGGACCATTTTAGATATAAATTATTAATATTCCATCCTTATTCATAATAATAAAATAAAACCAAATGGTTGAGTATACTTATAAGATAATCAAAGCAGATAACTCACAATCCTCGTGCAAGTAAGCAAGTCCCTTGGCCGATCCAATTGCAATTTTGAGTCTAGTAGGCCAATCCATAACAGGTCGGTCCTTTCCTGCCAATTTAATTTCCAGGATCGACAAATTAAAGTTAAGAAAAGACTAAAACCGCAATGATCACTTCACACTATGAATGTGCAACAATAAGATGCATGAAAAATTCTTGAAATAATACTATATCAGGGAGATAGTATATAGCATGGAGTTAGTTCAGAATATCATGATGCTGCTTTAGATATAACACGAATGGGTATATTAATATACTCCCCTTCTTTTTATAAGAAATCGATAATTGAATTACACAGTTTAATATAACAGTTAAAATTAATTAAAAGTAATAAATATATAGAAAATTATCTATTTTAATTTTTCTCCTTTATTTGTAAAGGATTAAGGGGATAAATAAGAGAAAAATTGAATAGTAATGAGAGAAGGTAGCATGTGAAAAAGATAAGGAGAGAAAATAAAATTAATCAGGGATAAAAATGGTAAAATCACATTAATTGTTTAGATAACTCCAAGTGGGATTTTTTTTTTTAAAAAAAAAGAGTAAAACAATTCAAATTTTAGACTCTTGTAAATTAGAGGTAAAATGGTAAAAATGAGGAAAGAGAATATAATTAGTTAGAGAAAAAAATAGTAAAAACACATTAATTAATTGTTTTGATAACTCCAAGTGAGATCTTATAAAAATAATAATTAAAACAATTCATATTTCAAGCTATTATAAAAAGGGGTTATGCTAAAGTATGTGGGCTCAAAAAATATAAAGCTGGTGATGATGAAGGGTTTTTTTAGTTACTTTTCAGGCACAACAGTATACACAAATGAGATGCAGACTGAATTTAAGTTTGATACTAATCATGTTTAAGGATAATATATACTCCATTGGGTTATTTAAAAAGCTCACCGTGAAGATGGTATTCCATAGTTTTGTTGGGTACAAACTCATAGACCAAAAGACTACGACCATCTTGAATACAGTAGCCAACCAGAGAAACAAGATGGCGATGATGAACTCGGCTAATGATATCGACCTCCGCTTGAAACTCTTTGTCACCTTGGCCGCTGGTGGACTTTAGACTCTTCACGGCTATTTCCTTACCATTGGGTAGCACCCCTTTATGCACATACCCAAACCCACCTTGTCCCAGTAGGTTTGCTTCGGCGAAACCATTTGTTGCAGCTGTTAGCTCTTCCAACGTGAAAGTGCTCTTGTTGAACCCTATCGCCACCAAAGGGTGTGGCGGAGGCAGAGGCACACCCACCGGTCCTGAATAGCTTGCACTGCTCATCTCACTGCTGTTCATGTTTCCAGAGAATGGAGCTGGCGGTGCGCCCCAAGCTCCTGGTGGTGCTGGAATATTCATGACATGTTGATCACCATTGTTCCAATTGTTTCCCTTCTTTGAGTGCGTGTAATAGTCATCATTATCTGCATCATTCTCCCCAGATTTTTACATGCATGAGTTACTAGTTTAAAGTCAAATTATATATGCTCGGGCTAGGAAATTAAAGTTGTACCAAATTTTTTGTTGGTGTAGTAAATAACGGGACCTTCAGATCTCTTCCTCCTTCTGCTGCATACAACGAAGATGCAGATGAACACAAGAAGCAACAAGCCAGCTCCTGCAGCCAAACCAATAATAGCCGGTACGCTCAATTCAGATCCATCGTCATTGCTACCTGATGGCGGTGATGTACTATTCGATGATCCATGTAAACTTTTTTCTGGTGGAGACAACCGGTGCACTGGCGGTGGAGGTGAAAAATCTCCTTTGGAATTTGACTGCGGTGGTGGTGGCGGAGGGCTCCCTTTATTATTATTTCCACCATTGTTGCTATTAGGAGGTGGAGGAGGCGGAGGGGACGAGTTACTGTTGTCTCCACCATTGTCTTGGTCGGATGGCGGTGGGGGAGATTGGCTGTTAGATGGTGGTGGCGGCGGCGATGGAGGAGACTGTGACGGTGGCGGAGGGGATTGTGGTGGGGGAGGGGAAGAGGAATCGCCAGATGAACTTGAATCCGGTGGCGGTGGTGGAGGAGAATCCGACGGAGATGACTCAGGCGAAGGAGAGGAATCGGAATTCGAAGCCATGAATCAATGGTCGCCTTCTCCAATTTTGTGATCGGTAAAGATCGGGAGAAGCCTGACCTGCATCTCAAATGTTAATGCTCTATTTCAAAGTAATAATATTAACCATGAAAAAAATCAGAAAACAAAGAGAAATAAGTTTTGGACAAATTATAGTTCCCTTCTGAAAGAGAAAGAGAAAAATATGATTGGGGAGAAGGAAAGAGGTGGGAGCATACCTGAGCGTGCAAGGGACAGGCAATCCTCAAAGGAAGAAGATGACGACGAAAATGCATGGAAATATTAGTTGGTAAAAAAAAAAAAAAAAGACAATGTGTTTTCCAAGTCATAATCTCCTACAAAGTAGGGAAGTTGGGAGGCTTCTCACTGCAAATTTACTATTTTTAAGCTTCAATGTTGTGTCATTGTTGCAATGAATTGCTAATATAATTGTGGCTGTTATAACTTTTGACCAATAAGAATAAGAAATTGAAAATGGTTATTATTAATACTTGGTTTATTTATGCATATATCACTTTGATCTTATTTATAAGTCTATTTTGACTAAAAAAATTTGGTTATATTTTTAAGTTTAATTTCATGTAATAAATGAGATCAGATTGTGATAATTTTATCCATATTAAATAAACTTAAGAAGATAATTAGAGAAGAAATAGTTGAAAAATATTCAATCCTAAATAAGAACAAAATTAAAAATTTATCTTATAATTATAATCATTAAGTTAACTACATTTTCTTAATATGTGAGTTTTGATTAAAATGAGCTTATAAATAAAATTAAAATGGTATACGTACTTCACTTCTGCAAACTCTGTTATGCATCTGTCTGCCGCATTTCATCATGCAGAATTGAAGTCACACGTACGTAGACATTGTACTTTTTTGGGGGCATTAATTGGTTCGGAATGGGTGGATCCTTCCAACTTATATATGCCTGTGCTTTTCAATACATTAATCTATGGTTTCCTTTAATAACTACTACCTCCGGTCCTAATTACTCCCTCCGGTCCTAATTAGAAGAGCTAATTGACTTTTTTGTAGAAATTAAAGAAGCTAACTAAATTACTTTAGAGTATTTTTATTTTTTTCTTTAAATTAATTAGTTTAACTAATAAACTAATATATAATCTAAAGATACACAATATATGAAATGATTAAATAACTTATTTAGCTTCCTTAATCTCTCCAAAGAAAGTCAACTAGCTCTTATAATTTGGACCAGAGGTAGTATAAGGTATAATTGACTTTGTTTGGAGAGATTAAAGAAGCTAAATAAGTTACTTAATCATTTTATATGTTATACATCTTTAGATTATATATTAGTATGTGAGCGAAACTAATTATTTTGAAGAAAAAAATAAAAATAAAAATACTCTAAGTTAATTTAATTAGCTTCCTTAATTTTTCCAAAAAAGTCAACTATGTCTTATAATTAGGACCGGAGGGAGTATGTTTTAACTGTATTCATTAAACAAATTTCTGTGGTTATTTCTTCGTTACGTTTCAAGGATATTGTGGATTGAAGGACATATATTATGAACCAAAAATATTTAAAACCGGAGGGATTAATTTAAAGAGATAAGATATTGTTACTACCATTTTTTGTTACTATCACTTTTTCACCGTTAGATCAGAATCTTAATAGGAGAGAGAAATTATAAAGATAGATGAGATTTTGATCTAACGGTAGAAAAGTGGTAAGAACAAAAAATGGTAGTAACAATGTCGTATCCCTTAATTTAAGATGTTATATTATTAGACAGGAGGGAGCAAATACATATGAAGGCATTTTAGTGCTGGTTTGTGTCATTGAATTTTGTGAGATGATCGTTGTCTATAGCTCTTGAGATGGAAACAAATCCTCTTATCATTTACATTTTTTTATTATCTCTTATAAGTCCATTTGAGCTGTTGATTGAATAAATGAGAAAAAAGTTAAATTAGTATTGTAATTTTTAAATTGATTGAACGAATATAATTTAGAGATTATGATGATGAGAGAAACCTTACCCCTTTAAAATGTTCGTTGGTTTAGAGAAAATTAATTAGAAATTCGTAAAACCATAAAATACAAACCATACACATTTTTAACCAACATTGTCTAGCGGTGTAAGACTCTGTAAATTTTTTGAGTTCAAACCCCAAAAAAGACATTTGTGTTTGGAAAAGCAAATGTTAATTTGAAAAAAAGTCATACACATCTTTATTAGAGTCTTGATTTTCTCTTTTTAGACTTGCAAGGTCTAAAATGAGTGGTTATAGTGTTAGATTCTATGTTAATTATAATTATTGAGATTTGATATTTATATTAAATTTTTTATGATATATATATATATATATATATATATATTTTGCAAAAGCAATAATTGAAACATTATTAGTATTTTTTTACCATAAAAATATTTGCATTTTAGATATTGTATTTATTAAAATAAAATACTATAAATATAAAAAATTAAATTAAATTTGACTAAAGCAATTGTATTTTGATGAATATAGTAAGTGTTAGCTGTTCTAAAGAAGCATATAAATAAGCAATCAACTAGAATCAAACTGCTTGGTTTTTTTCTTTCTTTTTTCTTTTTACAAAAAAGTTTATATGAGTTGGGGTCTAAGGGTTTATTGGGATCAATGCATGCCTTCGGATCAAAGAGTGCTTACAAATTGCCCATTAACAATGCCTTACATCGACAGAAAATTATAAGCCAGATATTTATCAACTAAATCAACCGTTTACTCAAACTACTTGATTTTAAGACGAGGGACCCAAAGAAACCCGCAAGAGGTCATGCTAAGGATATAACTGAGTTGATAAATTTTTTCTAGGCCAAAAGATAAACTTGAATCTGTGGGACTAACAATAATAAGGAATAATTGCCAATAAATATTGATCTAGTTGGTAAGGGGTTTGGCTTGCTCTTTAAAACCAGAGATATGCCTTGATTTTGGTAAACCCCTTAACCTAATTCAACTCTTTCATACAAAAAAACAAAAAACAAAAAACAAAACAAAGAACAAAGAACAATGACAAATATTTAAATTAAATATAGTTGAAATTACAATGACGTTTTTTCAAGAGTTAGGGGCAATTTTGTCTGAAAATTTTCATTGAAAAGTAATTTTGTCTTGAAAGTTTAGGGCAATTTTCTCTAACCATTATCTTTGTTAATTTTAACCATTAGTTGACTAAATATGTCAAGTTGACCGTCTATATGTCATCCACGTTATTCTTTTTAGGGTGTAAATTTACCTCGAAAATTTTAAATCTAATTTTGGAAAAAAAATTAAATATGGGTTTTTAGGGACAAATTTACATCTTAACAAAAATAAAGTAATGATATATAGACTATAAACTCAACATATTTAATTAACTAACAATTAAAAAGAACAAAAATAAAGGCGAGAACAAAATTGCTGCCTTTTTCGTATCAAAAAGAAAAAAAAAATTGCTGCCTTTTTTTAATTTTTGATATAAAAGTGTCCTCCAAAAATGCTTGAAAGCAAAATAGCCCTGATAAAAACTCTCACAAAATTAACCTCAATCCCCTTTTTTCAAGGAGAGGGAGTTCGAATTCTTATCCGAGGGGAGAGACTAGAGAGAATATACTTGAAAGCTGCGAGCTGGTGAAGAAGGAAAGCGTCCAGTCCAAAGCGACTTTCTGATACGCTTCGGCCCCCGTGCAAATCTCCTTCTCGATCCTTTACCCGTACGATGCCTTCCCGAAGAAGAACCCTCCTGAAGGTCATCATTCTCGGCGACAGCGGGTTCTACTCCCTTCTTTCCTCTCTCAGACTATTTCTGTGTTTTTTGGATGTTTGATTCTTTGACTTCGGATCTTAGCGCTTCTTGGTCTTTGTCTATAATAATCGAAACATATTATGGAGATCCCTGGGGTTCTTTTACTATCTATTAGTTGAATTTACACTATCAATTTGATCATGCCATCTAGTTCTGCCGGTGCTTACTGTTGATGAGATCTCTGGGGTTCTTTTGGTTTCTGTTAGTGGAATTTACACAATCAATTTGATCATGCCATCTAGTTCTGCTTGTGCTTACTGTTAATTTTCCTGCTTCGAATTCTGTAATTCTCGATGTCAGAACGGACCAGAGTAATTTACAGTTTTGGTCCTTTTGGATAGTGCTATATTTTGCAAATGATCTACATTAAATTGGGCAAGTTTTTTTTCCCCCTCTCATTTGGTTCAAGATCTGCCTTTTTCAGAACAATTCGTATAGGAGTTGTAACTTTCGTGTGTTTTCTTCTTGTGTATGAATCAAACTAAATGCAACCAATCAAATTATTTGGATACATGCACTGAGGAAGTTGATTTAAGGTTACGCAGTTGTAAACGTTATAGCAGTCTTTTTGACTAAAGAATCTGGTGCTTTGCAGGGTGGGGAAGACGTCTTTGATGAATCAGTATCCTTTGGTGCTTTCACCGAAACTCTTGATACTCTTACATATCTTAATATGATTTTAGCTACTAATCTTGACAGTATTATCTAGGTCAGTCGCATATGCAGTCTCTGTCTTTCTTTAACATATGTATTATAGATATGTGAATAAGAAGTTTAGCAATCAGTACAAAGCTACTATTGGAGCTGATTTTTTGACAAAAGAGGTGCAATTTGAAGATAGGCTTTTCACCTTACAGGTTTGTGAATGGTGCCGGTCATATGCTGTCTCTTTTTTAAATGTCCGAAGTTGACTGTATGCATGAGCCCCGAGACTAGGGTCTAACCTAATGGTGTCAAATGTTGGTGCAAATTTTTTTGATATTCTTATTGATATTACATGGAAGTACCTATCTTAAAATCTCTTTTACAGCTTATATACCAAATTAACTGAATGGGGGATAACTTTTGATGTCCCATTTCTAATACTCATATTGTCAAACCCTATTGTTGAGCTACATTTATGGGAACTTGTTTTAAAACTGAACATGGGTTATGTGAAGAAGAGATTACATACATGCAGACTGCCTGTTTTCCTGAGAAAACGGAGAGAAGTAAAGGAGGGGGAAATAGAAGGCAACTTGCTTTATTCCAATGTGTTATATGTCATTTGGGCATTTGACCATAGTAATTTTATATGTCCAGTAGTAAGGCATAGGGCCTTGAGGGCGCTGCCGGGATTTTTTAAGTTAAGGTAATTGTTCATGGCTCTGTTTGGAATGCACCACGTTAGGAGCGTTAGAACCAGTAATTTTGAAAAAAAGTCCACTAACGCTGCCAACGCTCATTTGGTCTGTTTGGGTTGAGCGTTAAGAAAAAGCTCCTAACGCTCAAAAAGCTCGTTAAGCTAAAAGCTCCACCATGCAGCTTTTTCCAAAACGCTCTCAGCTTTTTGACGTGGGTCCCGCCACTTCTACCACTATCAATCCAAACATAAATTAGATAGCTTTTAAGCTACCACTCCTACCGAGCTTTTTCTAAAGTTAGTAGCTTTTAAGCCACCGCTCCTACCGCCAACCCAAACAGAGCCCACATCTGGTGTCTGCAAAACTAAGTTGAATATTATCTTGAATGCAGATGTAGATGGCTGAAGGTGCTCTTTCCTATCAAATCTGTTTTTTTTTTCCTTTTCCTTATTGTTTTCTTTTCATTATGAGATCATGCCCATGCCGCACTCCTCTAAAGAACTTTCATCTCTTAAAATCTAAAAACAGATGTTGTCGTATAGATAAATTGTCCACCTGTTGTTTTACTAATTGAATTTAATTTTGCAGATTTGGGATACAGCTGGTCAGGAAAGATTCCAAAGCCTTGGTGTTGCTTTCTATCGTGGTGCCGATTGCTGTGTTCTTGTGTATGACGTTAATTCCATGAAATCGTTTGACAATCTCAACAATTGGAGGGAGGAATTTTTGATTCAGGCATGACTTATTCCTATAATCCTCTCCATAGATAATTTCAACAACAATCACGAAGGTTGTAGTGATTTTTATAGACGTTAATATCTTTGATCATGTTAGCAGGCTAGTCCTTCAGATCCAGAGAATTTCCCCTTTGTTGTTATAGGAAACAAGATAGATGTGGATGGTGGGAACGGTAGAGTGGTATGTCTTTACCTTGAATTTGCTGTATCTTCCAGGCTCTCTCTCTCTCTCTCTCCCCCTCCCCTTTTGTGTGGCATTCATGAACCTGACAAAGCTAATTCAACTCCTACTAAATATATGAACTCAATAATGAAGTTCTTGTGTGTAGGTATCAGAGAAGAAGGCTCGAGCTTGGTGTGCATCAAAAGGAAATATCCCATATTTTGAAACGTCAGCCAAGGAAGGTATTAACGTTGAAGAAGCATTCCAATGCATTGCAAAAGATGCCCTGAAAAGTGGGGAAGAGGAAGAAATGTAAGTTACTAAACAAGTGAATCTCTTCTTTCATGTACATTATGACAAATGCTGTCTAATTTTCAGATAGTGTTGATCTGTTGTGAACATAGCTTGTTCCTATTGGCAATTTGGTGTTATACTATACAGTATTTCATAAAAATGTGCTATGATGAGAGAAACCAATATTAGCTGCAGGTGCATGTTATTTTCTGGCGATTACTGTTTCTATTCTTTTCTAATTTGTTGAACCTTATATTGTTCTTGAGTTAGTTTGAACTTGAACTGTGTTATAGGAACAATTTTTGGATAATATGATTAGTCACCAACAAACCTTTTGCTCCTCTATTTTTTCACTGCAGCAACTAATTCGTTCTTTACACGCTACAATAGTAATTAATTAGTGTTGACTGTTGAGTGCTTAAGAATACCTAAATAGTTTTAAACTGGAAATGCATATATGTTTCAATTTTTCTAGTTGGTTCATCTTTGCAGCATCCACTGACAGCCATCAAAATTAATATTGATGCGATACTTTCTCGAAATCAAAATATTCTGTTATGATATTGATGTGGCATTTGGTTTTTGTTGTCTTCTAATGGAACTTTTTTACTTCTTGAAGATACCTGCCTGACACAATTGATGTTGGAAGCAGTAGCCAGCAGCGATCATCTGGATGTGAGTGCTGATTATATTGCCGTTTAGTTTCAAAAAAGAATATTATTTGATCCTGTTTGGATGTTGCTGTCTGTATCTTTACTGTAAATTAGTGTCTGATTAAGAATTACTGGTCCAATGCTATCCATTGGCTGCTTGTTTGGTTTATGCGCTGAGAAGTCAGATTATAGTATTTGTTACCCGTGTATTCCTATACTGTCAAAGAAGCTCCGTAAGATTGTTTTAATGTCTAAGGTTATTTATTATTATGCTTTGATGTTTGTTTATTTACTTTTTAACACTTAAGTATACTAAAATTTCGTGTCCAGTTTGCAATATTCTCTTTCCCTGCATTAGGAAGTTTTTGAGCGGCAATGATGTGTATTTAAAGAGCTAGAGAACAACAAACATCTTGAAATTCAGAGTCAAGTTTTATCGCACGGGACTCATTAGGCAAGTTTTATGAACCGTTTAAACTGCCGTAGTGCTTTGTGTTGCGACCAACAACAGTTGCAGTTATCGTTTCAATGGGGTTTCTCCATGAGCGAAGGGGAAGAAATATCGAAAGCATTCCTTTGCGACATAAGACTAACTTGACCACTAAGGACCCTTGCGTTGGATCCTCTATGGAGTCTCTAACCATGCTTTTTTCAATCTCAAAATCAAGAGGTCAGAGTCCAAAGCTTGAACTACATACACGCTTCAAAGATATAAATCCCAGTTACTATTGCCAACAATATCGAACCTCCCACTTCAAAGCAACGTAATCCGCCTAAATCTGCACTATCTACAATGGATGTACCAATCGAACTCTGATCAACCTAATGTATAATCCAAGAGCTCTGATTTTCAGACAAAAGTGACTCCGGTTTTGCTTATTATCAATATCCGTACCATGGCTTGAAAAGAAATTTCCCTTTTCATCTAGTCTTTCCTTTTCAAACAAGAGACGTCGGTGAAAGTTTCAAATTTATAAAATGTGAACTTCCTAAATTTTTAAGTAATCAAGTAAAATCTAAAAATGAAAACAGTCGGTTGGACTCTATGCAAATCTGCCAAGTCACTATTTCAAAAAATGATTTAGTGTTTTTTCTTTTTGGGAATACAAAGGGGGTAATGGTAAGACACAATAAACTAGACATAATGTTGAACTCATGATTGGAGAAGCGAAACAATTATACTCTTCAACAAATTGAACACGAATAACATGTCCACCAAATCACTCGCGTACCCAAGAAAGCAAACTGCACTTCAATCCAGTTACAGTACAAAGTAATCCATTATATTGCTAGCAAATACTGCATGACCAAAAAGGCAACCGATACATTGAAACCAGGGTAAACCATCCCGACACTCGGCTAAATTTGTTGAAAAACCTGTTGAATATTAGAGCTGCGACTAACCCCAAACAATGAATGAAGACACAGAGCAGAGGGAGGGGGGGAAGACAGCGGGGTTATCTAGTGTGGTAAGTACTAATCTGGAACAAACAGGACATGTACATATAAAACTATCTAAATTCAAAAAAGCACCATCGCAAGATTTAACCGTTGAAGTGCGATGGGGGGAGAGCCCTTTCCGCATATATATCCACTTGCTCGAGTTAAACACATCAAAACACTACTTTAAGCCAATAGCCCTACAAATTCAATATATCACCAGAACCATTTCCAAATAGCCACCTTTAGATGCTCCTCAAAATGAGGTAAAGATGATCTTACAATTCATGATTCTGGTCATGGAACTGTCAGTAACTGGTTTTGAAGCGGGTCTCCTAACAAACGCTTGGCCTTAAAAGAATTGGCTGCATCATATATGACCATGAGTGAGTAATGCAAGAACGATAACAGAATTAGCATCGCTAGAACCAAGCAACCATTTAAAGTGGCAATTAAGCCATCAAAGAGCAGCAAAATCATTTGGCAAAACTATACAGTCTATGGTGGAGGCTTTCATATGGGCATGGAAACATCATTTCTAAATGTCTGAAGGTAAGCAACGAGTAATTTCCTGTAGTGCCTGTAATGTTGTAACACATGGTGTTCATGATTTCATGTACCCATGTAAAACTTGGCTTAGGTTTCACAATTAGGATAAAAAAAGCGAGTACAAATAACAAAAGAAACAAGAAATCAGAAAAGATCGAGTGTGACATTCCATCTATAAAATATAATACAACATACAGCTCTAATTAATCCAAACCATAATTTCAAGTGTCACACAGTCATGCTCAATCAGATCCAATCATCCCATAAAGGTATTCATATGTCATGCCAAGGACAACTTTTGGGCTACATGATCAAAAGTTCCCGCAACAGCTTTCCATTCTCTGAATAAATATACAGCTCAAGGAAGCTTAAAATAAGCAAATCCAAACACCCACTCGGAAGCCAAGGCAAATTAGCATAACCTAACTCATCAATCGGGATGAAATGCATACTCCCACGTAGAAATAGCCTGAATTATCAACACAAACATCCCTTCCAAGATGATGGTCGAAACATTATTCATGCACTTCTTATTTGTTCCATTTTCTGGCTCCTTTAAGTCTTAGAATACCAGTATTAGACTAAGTTATTCTAGAAACATCAAAGTGAGGTAATCTACTGACAATACTATTACAATTTCATCCAACAAAAAATCAACAGATTAAATGGATACTCACATTATCAGAATAGCAGAAGACTATCAGTAGGTGAGAATACTTTAGCATTCTCAAGATATACGTGATATTTATTTTGTCTCCACAGAAGAAAGGTTCTCCTGGCTCGATGGCTGAACTGAATTTCCTGCTGCAGTTGCAGATGATAATGAATTTGAAAAGGTGGTTGCCACAGTGCCCACAGATCTAGAAATAGGTAGCCTTTGAGGATTCATATTAATTGGTGGTCTTGGCACTGAATTTGCAAAATTCATAGGAATTCGATTGGTTGGTAAGGAGGGGGGTACACCTCTAGATGAAGGTGATACACCAAGGCGAGATGCAATTATCATTGCACGCTCATGGTAAAGTTTCTGACGTGACCGATCCAAGTGCTCTCTGACCCTCATCACCACATTATCCATATCATTGAAAAAGGCTAACTTTGTCTCCAACTTATGCAACTGCAAGTTGATGAAATACTCCATGAATTTCAAAGGAGTAGAAAATACAAATAAACTGCTGTGCTAGAATTCTCTGACTATAAGAATACCTGCTTTTCTATCAGCGACGCAGCTAGTTGTTGAATTTGATCTTCTTCTTGATTTGCTAGAAGCTTTGCCTTCACCGCAGATGCAGCAAGTGTAGAAACTGCAGCACGTTTTAATTTTTCAAATTTGTCATTTTGTTTGTTATTTGTGATATTATCTTCCATTTCCCTACCATTTTCTGTGTGGCCTTCACCTGCAAATAAGGAAGACATCAAATATTTTTGTGAACTTAAGACAAAACCTACTCAAAATAAAACCTTTCAGTGCTCCACTGCATTGCCTGTGTGTGTGTTGGGAAGGGGGGGGGGGGGGCGGGGGATTTTGAGTGTGTGTGGGCCACTTGTCAGAGAGAAAGAGACCTGAGCTTTTCCCGTTTTCAGCACCAGACTTTGATGTGACCGGATGAGAAGATTTATTGTGGTCCAAAGAAGCCATCATATCAACATCTTTTGTTGTCCCTGTATTTTGAGATGAATCTAGTGTAACCTGCGGCTCAGATTCATGCTTCTCTGACGGCATGGAATTAGGAACCACGTCAACATTCATTACTGGTTCCATTGTTTCCGTAGACTCACTGACTGGACTTTTAGATAGAGGTTTTTGAGGTTTGCTTTTATCTGGGGGCAAAGAATCCGACACCACCTCCATTTCTGTTGGTGACTGTACAGATTTGGGCTTTTCTCGTGCTTTATTGGACAAAATTGACTGCTCAACTTCATTCTTTTCAGAGCAAAGAGAATCAGACACAGCACATTCATCGTTTGTTTTCTCCGCAGGTTGACAAAGCTCTTTAATTGAAGTTCCTTCAACCTTGGATGTTGAACCATCTGAATACTGGACAGTACAATCACCGGACAACTTTGAGTTGGCTGGATTTTTACAGTTATCAGGCACAATTTCCTCATGATTAGCTATTACTTGTTCCTTTGAGGCTCCACCATCAGTAGAGGTCAACTGTTCCTTATCTACTAAAGCATCATTAGCAATGTTCCTTTCACTGTGATCATTTGATATGTCCTTAGCAGGTAATATAGATCTATCCAGTTTTTCACTTTCATCCTGGCCCACGTCCATTTTAGAAGATGGTTCCTTCTTATCATCAGGTGGATCTTCCAGAATAAAGCAATGTCTTGCTGCAAGCTCAACGCCTGGAGAATTAGAAGATATGGATTTTAAGGAGCTATGAGCTGAAGCAATAGCCATATCAGAACCCACCAAACGTGCTAGAAAACCTCCCTGTAAATAAAGCAGCATGTGTTACTCCACAAGAGGGATAAAAGACTGAAAATAGGGAATATATATGCAGCAGGACATAAGGAAAAAAGGGAAGTGGAACATACTCTTCATACTAATTTTATAAATAAAAGAACTCAACAACAAAGTAAACACAATAATTTTGCAAAGTCTGGCTTCTCCAAGCACATTTTATGAAATGTTTTACACACATGCGTGGGCGCAGCCACATAATACCAGCCAGCAGTTGAAGTCATTTTTTCATGATTAGTTTAGGGCGTTTATTTTTTAGGGGAGAGAACAAATATCATAATAATAATAATAAACAATTATATATGCTTGAAATCATTATCGAAAAAGAAATTCTCATTTGAGCCAGGCATTGAAAACTAAAACCACCAACTCACCAAGTACACAGTGCTTTCAAATTTGCAAGTGAAAAAGAAATTTGTCTCAATCCCTTCATTCTGGATCATTAATAAGTAATCAGACTGAATGGACTGACTATGACATCTATTACAAGTGACCAAAATCTCTGCAATAAATGTGCAATTATCAAGCACCCGAACATTCCACTTACCAATGCCATGACAGGATTGCCCACTTCAGCAAACGAGGATGGGCCTCCAGGTCCAGGAGAATAACCAATAGCTTCAAATGCTTCCCCAAGAACCTTTAGAACAAAGCTGTCACCTGCTTCCTGTCCAAGTTTCACTTCAGCAGCATTACCTAGCCTGCAAGTTCCCTCACTAATTTTCTCATTGCTGCCATTTTCGGGCATTGGAGTCTCTTGATCAACTTTTTCTTTATTAGCATCTTCAGCCTTTGAAGTTTCATCACATGGAGTCAGCACTTGTCCATCACTATTACTGGTCTTATCTTCAAGACTTTCTGATGCATTTTTGACAATAGATGAATCATTTTTAGTTGCAGCTGGATCAGCAATTTCTTTGCAATTGGCATCAACGTCATTTTCAGAAAAAGCTTCTTCAATTGGCATTTGTACAAAGTGTAATATACACTGAGCTTTTGTTTTTGTTGCAACGTGCTCAGCAATTTCATTCCAATTTTCTTTATAGAGTTCTAATGCTTCAAGAAGCAGGAGGGTCTCCTGATCAGTCCACTTTCCACCACTAACCCCTTGTACTTCAGCTGGCTCCATAAGTATAAAATCAGTTGAAGACATGCCAGAGCCAAACTTTCCATTACTAAAGCAATCAGTACATAGATCAAAATCTGCCTGCCAGAAGCAGATTAAAAAGTTATCAATCACCCTATTATTCATCAACATATTAGAATTAATCAAATAATTCAAATACTTTGGTAGTCAAACAGATTAAATCTAACTAAAAATCACAAACTTCAGTCAATCCGACAAGGTGAACAACCTTCAGAGCAAAAATCATTAACACTGTTTCAAACAACACCCTCTTGCAAGTCGATTGCAATTCAAAGGCAAGTAGCCTTTCCAAGCTTTTGGATATTATGGTCTTCATCATAATATTTTACGCTCACACACCAAGCCTTCAACTAATCTAGAACCATGTTGTATCACAGCACTTTATGAGTATCATGGAAAAATAAGCGGTAAAATGATTCTATACATCATAATTTTGTAACTTAAGAATAAACTGAAGAGGTAAGAATAAGCTGAAGAGGACTTCTAAAAGCAAAATTTGGTAACCAATTAAATCCTCACAGGTGGAGGTAATTTCAACGACCTACACCAAACAATGTAAACAATCACACAACTTTTGAAGCAGCAGACTAGAAACAGGAGCTCAAATTTAAACCATAATAAGAATAAGCCAATTAAGATATTTAGAGTCCTTAAAACATAGCTAAAATAATGCATTTCAATGACATAGGTAACAACCTGCTTCTGACAATGGTATCGTTTGCGTGAACAATCAGCTGAACAGGAGTTGCAGTGGTACTCAACTGCTGGCCCCTCCTGTTTCACCAACTCTTCAGCAAATGTTGATTCTGGAAACAAGCCAGATGGCATATCTTGAGTCATTAGGTTAGTCTTTGGAACAACATGCGGACATAATTGCACAGTTTCAAAGTGATACAATTGTTCAACCAAGGACTGCTTTTCTGCTGCCCCATCATCTTCAGCGCTGACCACAGCATCGTCCATAGATGGAAACGGGTGGAAATTAATTAAACCCCAATGGTCCAGAAACTCCATCACCTCTTGCCGAGCATCCAAATCTCCAACATTAAGCTCAGACAGGTCTTTCAGTTCAATCTGAGCATTTGGGTTTGCATGGAACTTGTTCATAATGCAATTCCGTATCTCCATATAAATATCAGGAGTCCGATTTTCAGTTTTCCCATTAAAGAAAGAAGGCAATGCATTCTTCTCAATTGGATGGATATCCGTCCACAAAAACCAACCTGAAAGTCAATTCCAGAGGTAAAATGTTTTGATTGCAGAAAGCTGTAATCAGACTTCAGACTTGTGAATTATATTACTTAACTTTTTTATTTTTATGCAGTTAATCTTGGGTGTTTTCTTCTTTTTTAATTTTTTTTGGTGTTTTGGGGGGGGGGGGGGGGGGGTTTGCTGGGCAACATTACTTCATGAAACAGTTGTTAAATACTGAATCAATAGAAAATCACAAACCAAGCTAGACTTTTTAAAAGAATAAATCGCTGATTTGAAGAAACAGAGGTGATCCAAAGACAAATACGAATTTCCAAGGATATGGTTAACAAAACCATCAACATATAACTGCATGATGAAACATTTTAGCCACAACAAACTTCGTATAGAAAAACTATTCAGATTTCTAAGGTTTTACAGAAAATTCTGATGATGTGCTGTGCCCAAACTTCCATTCCAGACCTTACAAAGTTCTCAAAAGAAAACAAAAAGAAGTTCACAGGTCTCCCTTTTCTTCCTCACACATGTATTCAAGACATAGTAGAAAAGAGTAATTTAAGAAGCCAATCCAGTCAATAACTCAATATAAGGATTCCGACCAACCACAATAATTTGAAATCAAAGCTCCCAAAGTAATGGGCTAACAAGATTTCATAATCGTCCCTAAAAGCACGGGCTAATCAAGTGTTATGTATACCGCATAAAACCATTTAGTGAGCTCTGCCAAATCAAATTAACAAATATCAATTTTTTCCAACATCAACTCTGCTCTTTTTCTAAAGATACAGTAACGAAGATGATAATGCTTCAACCGAATAAACATATTTATTGTTGAAAATAAAATGTGGCCTCTAGAGGCAGAATAAACCAAGGCCTGATATAGCAAACTGCAAGAGGCAAGCATGACTGGACTGGATAAAGCCGATCGCTAAGCATTGAGCAGTATTACTAGATAGAGCCTACCGTAAACCAGCTCAATCGAGTTCAGCTGAAATATTCGTCTATGGGACACCAAAGAATTCGAATCATACATAATCAACGTCATCGAATTTCCAGTATCTAATGTAGAAGAATCCGTAGAGGTCCTAAAACTGAATAAAAAGAAACTAGGGTTCCACAATAGACACATGAGCTCACCACAATGACTTGGAACAACATGAGCATTGGCACCACGAGATCTGATAGCTTCGAATTCAGTTTCAATCGCAGCTTCTAGAGCCTGCCATTCACTCTCCTTCTTAATATCCTCCGCGTGCGCCCCCGATTCTCTACCCGAAGCTTCAAACGTCACCGCATGCTCTGAGAGTCTTGCAGCGTGAGCAGCAGAGGCGGCGGCGCCACTTACCAAGGCGGAAGTGGCGTGATTGCTTGGGATTTGACGAGCCCTGGTCAAGGGGCCATTGTGTACGGGAGGAGGATGGGCAGGCAAAGCCTTCTCGCGAGTAACACGTTTCGATGGCGTGGGCGTGGAATTCGAGGCGCCGAGAGCGTTAACCTTTCTTTTTAACCCTCCGGAGCGGCGGCGGGAGGAAGTCGACTCGGATGCCGGCGAATCGACGTTGGACGACGGTTGCACGGCGGCTTCGCGGTGTTTCTCCTCCATCAAGACGCTCCTCTCGCAAGGGGGGGAATGATTCAGTGTGATTCAGCTTGGTGTTCACAGACGTGCGTCGTCGTCATATCGGGGATTGCTACTTCCAGAGAGCTTCTTCCACTCTCACTGTTTCCAGACTTCCATCTTTTCAGGCTTCCCGGGGCAATAGCTATTTGATCAAGTGTGACGCACGTCCATGGTATGCAGCTACGCCCTTCTTTCTTGTTGGCGGTGGTGGAAAGAGGCCGCGGGGATGAGCCGCATTTTTGGGAACGGGGAAGAAAAAAAATTATTGAGGAAAGAGACAATTAACCATTATAATTATAAATAAGGATAGGATATTGTTACTCCAGAAGCATTTTTTCTACCACACTCACACACTCACTTTTATGGGAGTTACTCACTTTTATGTGAGTGTAGCAGAAAAAATGTTTTTGCAATAAAAATAGAAACATTAAACCTTATAATATATGTAAAAATTAACTTTGTTTATTAAAAGTGATTGGTTTCCATTTTCTTCCTATCTTTTTTCTCATATTCAGCTGTTGGATTGAAATGTGAATTGTTTATAATGTTTTATAAAAATATTGTGTTTAAATATTTTTAAATTTAATATTTTTATAAAACACCAGTCAGATTAATGAAAGTCAAATCCTTAGTAAAGTGCTCCTTATGGTATAACCATTAACCATCATCAAAATTTTCTGCAGTTTAATGGTGTGTTTAGCTTCACATTTTTTGAAGCCAAAACGTGGATCAAAATAGAAAAAGTACACTAGAGCTAATTTCTTTAGTTTAGGTCGGCGATAGTCCAGAAAAACCTATTCTTCTCAAATTGGACGGTGAAGCGGAAGCCACTTTTTGTAGCTTATGGGCATCGTGTTCCAAGCACGGTGTAGCTATAAGTCCATGGATAAGCCTTGTCCTTGACATATCATTTTAAGACCACGTTTTCCTCATAAAGTTGACAACCGCTGATGATTAAGACGGTTTTCCTGGTTTTGACTGGAATCTGTATTGTAATGTCAACATGTTACTTTTAATTAAAGGGGTAGCAGTCTGAGATAATTATCAGGGGTGAATTTGTAATTTACCATTTATAAGGGACCATCCATGTCATTCTTTTTTTTTTTTTTTTTTTGTTGGTTGCCCACCCAGTTCACCAAGGCTTTGGTAGGAGAGTCTTTCAGTGAGGGTATTTTGCACCCACAAGACTCAAACCCAAGACCCTTATTTAAACGACACAAACCGCTTACCATACTTGTATCAACCCCATTGGTACCATCCATATCATTCGACTATAACACCAATGATAAATGCTCAATGGGCTTCCTAGTTGAGCTGAAGATAAAACCCACATGCAAAGTCAAACATACAAGAGCTTGGACCATTCAAGTGGGCTTTTAAACTTGGGTTTATGGATTTGCAGTAATTCAGGTCCTTGCAATAAACAAGTTTGATGAGAAAATCTTAAAAATTCCCCAGAAATGTTTGCCTTGAAGTAGAGAGACTTCAAAGAAACTTTATCTGGGGTCATAATGATAATCAGAAGCATTTTCATCCAGTGGGCTGGGTTTGTATAACTCGGCCAAAGGAAATTGGGGGATTTGGGTTTAGACGTCTTCAACCTTTCAACCAAATCTGTGGAGCTAAGCTAGCTTGGAAGCTAATAGTGGGAGCTAGCAATCTGTGGGTCGATGTTCTGTATAACAGGTATATGCTTCGTGATAATGACTCCCTTTTGACTTTTAAAACAGGGGATTCTAAATTATGGAAATTTATTACTTCCCAAAAGGAGATTGTGGATTCAGGGTCTAAGTGGCAGGTTCGGAACGGAAGGATGGTTAATTTCTTTAATGATAGGTGGTTGTTTGAGGGGAGAATAAAAGACCACTGTACTAGGAGATTGTCAGAGGAGGAGGATAGTTCTATTGTAGCTGATTGGATCAGTAGTGGTGGATGGGATATGGCCAAGCTTGCTGGCTTAGTGCGACCGGCTATTCTTCAATGTCTTGCTGCTCATTTGACCCCTAATCCTGCTGTTGATTTTGATATTTTGGTTTGGGGAGCATCTAGTAATGGTCTTTTTTCCATTAAGAGTGCTTATTTTCTTTTGGAGGGTAATCTGTTGAATTTGAAATGTAACTTGTATAAGTATGTTTGGAAATGACAAGGAGCGAAATGCATCAGAATTTTTATGTGGAGAGTTGCTCTTAATAGGCTCTCTACTAATGGATGGAGGAGTACTTGGTCGTCCTCATTTGCACTGTGTAGCCACTGTAATCTTGATGTGGAGGACATAATTCATATTTTAAGGGATTGTGTTTATGCAAGACGACTGTGGGTGCAGCTGGTTCCCTCACAGTTCACTTCTCAATTTTTTTCAGCAAGTATAAAAGACTAGCTGGCTATGAATTTATATGGTAGATTTAGCTCTGATATGCGCTCTTGGTCTTCTATTTTTGGTGTTTCAATATGGAAACTATGGACATGGAGAAACGAGGCTCTCTTTAATCTGGGTTTTGTCAAGCTAATGAGGCCGGGTGCTATTATTTTACATAGCTGGAGAAGTTTCACTGGTTCTCAAGTCTCTTATGCTGTTCCCAATGGAAACTCCCCTACAAATGCTTATGCCCTTCGTTGGCAAGCTCTTATTGAGGGTTGGATGAAGTTAAATGTGGATGGGGCCATGGTTATAAGCACTTCAAGGGCTGGTTGTGGAGGAGTCCTAAGAGATAATAAAGATGCTTGGATAGCTGGTTTTTTGAAACATATTGGTATGTGCAGCGCCAGGACAGCAGAGTAATGGGCTTTTTTTGAGGGATTGATGCTTGCCTGGGACCTTGGGTTCAAGAAAGTTTTAGTTGAGCCGGATGCGCTTGAGCTTGTAAATTGCTTGAATGATGCTGATTTTACTTCTGGTAGTTTACTGATGCAGCAAATAAAGGAATTGGTGAATGGCAGCTGGATGGTTTCTATTTATCATATCCCTAGAGAAATCAATTGTTTGGCTGATGCCTTGGCCAAATGGGGATTGTCAAAGTCTGGTTTTTTCAGTACGTGTCCTATGTCTTTGTAGACCTTAGCTATTAAGGATTGTGTGGGATTTTTTTCCCTTGGCTGTGTAATTTCGCTGTAATGTTATCTGGCTTTTAGCCTCTTTTATTTATCCACAAAAAAAAATCTTAAAAAGAGTGCGATAAATTATTAGAAAGTAAGAAAAGAAAACAGAAATTGGTTCAGAAAACAAGAAATACAAACAATCTCTCTAACCTTGTGAGTTAATCTTTAAAAAGAGTGTTAGAAATCTTTCAATGTTATTATCTAAGAAGAAAATTAATCCGTGTGAATATAAGCTTGTCAGATATACAAGTTTAAATCATGTCCATGACACAATTGGCAGACATTAGCAGAAGGAGAGTGCAAAAATACACTCTTCAACGCTTCATTTAGTCTTACTTCCATCGTCTTGGTACCTCATAGTCAAAGAATCAAAGAGATCTTGATATCTCTGGCTTGGAGTCTCCAGATACACAATATACCTATTAGTACCACTTTATCAATGCCAAGAGGTTTCTTCATTTCATCGCATACATACGCGTAGCTCTCCTTTTTTTTTTCGGAATAAAAAGACAAAATGAAATTAAAGCAATGAAAGCTTACAACTTATATATAGATAAAATGCTTAAATGAGACCTTACCAAATCAAAAAAAATATAGATTTTGGAATATTAATGTTTGATGAAGTAAAGCCAATATTGGCTTCTGTCTTTTCTCTCTCTCTCTCTCCCGACATTGTCTCTTCTCTACCTCTAACACTCACCTCTTTGGCTCTCTCTTGCCGGCAACATGTGTCACCATCACCTGCCACCAACGAGCATCATCTTATACCACAACCGTGTCGAGAGGTAGATCAGAGCTCGGATCTTCTGGCTATGGCCTCCTCCCTCTAATTTTTGTTGGTTGTGGTCTTCTCTCATCTCTAGGGTAAGTTTTTCCTCTCCCTTTCCAGATTCATATTGAAGCGGTGAGAGCTCTCTCCCTCACCTTTGTGTGAGTTGTCCATCTTCTCTTCCTGCTTTTGTGGTGTTTGGTTTTAGTGGTGGTGTTAATAAACAGATTTACGAGATTTGAATATAACTCTTCTTGGTTGAAAGTTTGTTTGAACGTTAATAAATCCGATCCTCTTTAGGTGGCTCAGATTCGCATTCTTGGGCGTATGGTTTTATCAATGGTCGTTGTTGCAATATGCTTTACCTATCAAGGGCCATTGTTAGCCATAACCATCATCAAGAGGCATTGTTCAATGTGTGGTCAACCAAATTTGTTTCAATGGAGGAGTAGAAGTGTTTTTCAGAACATCATTAGTCTTTTTTCTAAGGTTGGTTTTTTTTATGTTCCTTACCCCAAAGCGGGCTACTGTAGCTGCTCTATTTATAGCTGATATTTATAAGGAGACGTGCCCTATAAGGTGGGTTCTGCCACCAACGCCTTCTTTTATATCACTTTTAACCTTAAATCTATTCGGTATAGTCATTGATGTCACTTCTATTCCAATTTTATGATTGGTGATAATTAGTTTTTTTCCTTGTATTTGGTTTGTTTTGTACTTCTATTGTATTTGCTTTAGATATCATTTTGTGTATCTGGTTTGAAGTATTAATATAAATACCTTTTGACCAAAAAAAAAAAAAAGAAGAAGTAAAGCCAATATTTCCTACTAAGTAATATTAATGTTTGACGAAGGGTCCGAGCATACGGATAATACATATATTAGCATATTCCTGTGTTTCATTATAATTGTAGACATCCATTTATGTTACAGATGTCTTAGCTAGTCTCATCTTGCAGCAGAATTGGCTTGCATTGATGATATATGCTTGCTCAAGTTTCTCGTGAACATATTGTCAAGTTTTTGTATTTTTATCTAATCAGTGGTATTCAAAAACTACTTAGAACTTTAGTTCCTTTCCAGTCTTATAACGCAAAAAGTTTAAATCTCTCATGATAGTAACACTGCTTACCACCCCAATCAATAATTTGTCGGCACGCTTTTCTTGACCTGTAAATATCTGTTCTTCTTTCAGCTACTTCAGTGCAATTATTCAGAAAATGTGTGTTGGTCTAGCATCTGGACATTGACACCTCCATGTTCCTAAAACTTGACTTAGCATGAAGCGATTCCCTTTTGTTCTCGGACAGTCTTCATGCGATTGCTAATATTTTGTCCGCTTTTTTTTTTTTAAATGTATTTTCTTATGTTGTTTAAAAAATACATGTATATAATCAAAATAGAATTTAATCACAAATGTCATAAAATGGGAGAATTAAAAATTAAAGGGTAAAGGATTTCTCTAATCCCTGGAGATAAAGTTATTTTCAATGAGCCTAAAACTATGTCGTTTTAGATTAATGAAGGATATATCCGTAATTTTGTTTATTTTTTTGTCATATGAATTTTATCAAAACGTCATTCATTAATTCTCTTAAAATTACAAACGCATCTTTCATTGATCTAAAACGACGTAGTTTTGGGGTTACTGAATATAACTTTATCTCCAGTGACTGAAAAAAATAATTTTCCCAAAATTAAATCATGAAAACATAATCCAATTTTCCAAAAGCAACAAAAAGTTTGATGGTTAATTGACCTTAATTGATAAGAAAATGTTTAGCTTTACATCACATGTTACTTTTCCCTTTTGACCCACTTATGTGGGGGTAGGCGATGACTTTGTTGACGTTTTAAAAAATAATAAAATAAGTGCATTAATAAATCCTACCACTTTAAATATCTAGTTGTTTTTTTAAAAAAAAAAATTAAACGTATGATTCAACTAACTAGATGTTATATTTCTTCAAATAATGTTCCTCTTAACAAGTTACACACGGTTTCATATGAAGCAATGACACCCAAGTAGGTGTCTTTTTTTTTTTTTTTCTTGGAGGTCAAAAAACTGACAACCAAGTGGACATTCGTTGCTTTGTTTGTGGCTAAATAATAATAAATTGATTTTCTTAGGCCTGAAGCTAAATAACAAATTGGGGATCGAAGTGGAAAGTTGAGGATGATGAGTAGCGTCAAGCCTATCGCTAACGTAGATTCGTTTGTTCCCAAAATATATATAGATCAGATTCAGGACTCATATATGAAAATTATAAGACTCATGAAACTAATGTTTCAACTAATAAATGTGTGTTATTGTTAAAAAAAAAACTAATAAATGTGTGTTTTCCCCTGATATGACTTTATTTGCTTCCCAGCGAAATTTGGGCTGCTCATTTCTATTTTTTATTTTTCCCTCCCATAATTCATGCATTCATCAGTAGTTTATATCCGCATTTATTATTGGGTTAAGATCCAGATTTACCAACGAACTATTACCTGAAGAGCATCTAGCACAAAAAAGAATTGAGGGGACCAAATTGACCAACGGACAAATAAAAAGTAAAAAAAAAAAACCAAATAACTATTAAAAAAAACTATCACAATTATGTTAAAATATGAGACACTAGCGTAGAACGGTGGCGGAAACGCGGGAAAAAAGAGAGGTTAAGCCTTCTTGTTGGATAAAGCAAACACCAACAGAGATAGGATTCATGCGAACAGGTGCTGTGGCAGCGACGGTTGCTGCTTATGGCATCAAAGGGATGCAACTAAGGTACAAGGCGCGCGCTGGTCGAAAGCTGTGGACTGCTGGATGAGTTCAAGAGGATGAGTGGAACCCAGCAATAATGGAAGCTTTGGAGATGCCAACGTCGCTGACATTGTGACAGTCAATAGAAGACGAAGACACCAAAATAGTGACGGGGTAATAGTTCATTGGCGAATCTGCATCAAATTGTGTTTTTTTTTTCCACTTTTTAATAGTTCGTTGGCTAATTTGGTCCCCTCAATTGTTTTTTTGTGCCAGATGCTCCCTGGGTAATAGTTCGTTGGCAAATCCGCACCTTAATCCTTTATTATTATTTAAATTAGTTTTTAAATAATAGCTTTTACGATTTACGATATAAATATCTGATCTGAGAGGAGTTTTGTCTCAATTTATGAAAAATTATATTACTTTTGAAATTGTGGTTTGAGGGGTTACTCAAACATTATATTGGATTGATTGTGGCAAAAAATTCCACTTTTAACTCTTTTTTGGCTGGATGCTTTTATCGACTACAATTGATCTTTTTCATTAAAATATTTCTATTGAATGCCCCATCTTTTTTTCCTTAATAAGATCAATTAATGAAAGGCGATCAATTGAATGTGTGAGTAATAATAGATTGAATGTGGGAGTAATAATAGGAAGGTATAATAAATTTCTTACACATTAATTACAAATAATCAATGGCCTCTTCCCTATTATAAGGCGCCTTTTAAAATAATTTTTTGGTTCATGACACAATTCACTAAGAGTGTCATTAATGTTTACTGGTCAAATTTAACTCAGTAATTAATATTTTAATATGATTCTTTCTTTTTTGACTCTCTCCTCTTCAAAATCCCAGTAATAGTCATCAATTTGGAATATATATATATATATATATCAATACATGTGTATTGAGATAGTATAAATATCATATAGTTATTAGCTCATTCAAAGTATCCTCTGAAATAGAACAATTAGAGTAACTGCTTCTCTTAATACTTCTGTCCATTTTATAAGGAACGATTTCTCTCATATGGGTCATCCTTAATATAATGAATAAATATTTTTGTCTATAATTTTAAAATGATCTTTCTATTCTTACCGTCATTAAATATATGTCATCTATTCACTCTGTATCTCTTTATAGTAAATTTTCATTGACTATCTCTTGTGTAGTCTTTTTATAAATAAGGGTATATTTTAAAAGAAAAATTCATATCTTACCTATTTATTGTGTTTAACTAACATTTTGAATCGCATGGTTCTGATCATCGATATATACTCTACAAAAACACCAGGGAATGGAGTATTTGTCCACTCAGTACCTGTTTGGCCTAGCTTATTTTTGGCTTATCTTATGCTTATAAGTAAAAGCTAAACTAAACAGAATTTAAAATAAGCTCTTATATTTTAAGAGCTTATTTTACAATGAAGAAAAAAACTTTAAAAAAAAAGCTGGTGAGAGGGGCTTATTTTAAACTTTTTTTTTCCAGCCCTTTTTTTAAGCAAACCCTACCTCAGTATTTTTGATAGAGGGACTGAGGGAGTATATTTATGCTTTTATTGTCTGAAAAATGGATATAAAAATTTACTCTGTCCATTTCATATTATCTAGCACAAAAATGTTATTCAGCAATTTTCTTGGTGTAAATAAAAAGATTGACAGAAAATATGAAGGCTAGGAGTAATTAATTATGCAGCTGAATTGAGAAGTCTAAAACCTACTAGACTAAAAAGGAGGGAGGAATGGAATTGACTTGCTTGTATAGGTGTCACCTAAATTCTAACATTTTTATCTCTTTTAACTATTTTTCTTAAATAAAGCAATTAGTTTAGTAAGATCTTACAAAAGGAGTACAGAAATGTCAATGCTTCAGACTGTAAATCTGTCTTAGAAATACACATCTTAAAATAATATTGTCCTGAAAGTTTTTTCGAATTCAATGTCACCTGAAAATTTTAAAATGTAGCAATATTACCCGATACTGTTAAAAAACTTACATTGATCATTAAAAACTTAACGTTGATGACTATTAACTTTTTAACGGAAAATAATATCACTACGTTTTAAAACTTCTAATATGACATTGAACCTTAAAAAATTTTTAGAGCAACATTGTTCATAAATAAACATACCACTCTAATCCTATTTATAAATCCCTTTTGACCAAAAAATTTGGTTTTATTTATAAGTCCCTTTTGACTAAATAAATGAGATTGTGACAATTTTGCCCATATTATTGTACCAATGAAAATAGAGAAAGAAAAAAAAGTTAAAAGGTACCCAATCATAAATAGGGTAAAGTTAAAAATTTACCCTATAATCATTGAGCTACATACCTCTCTTTTTTTTTTTTTTTGGATATAAGGCGATAGGGGAGGGGGGATCGAACCCAGGACCGGAAGGGGGGAAATTAACCCCAATACCACTGTACTGCTAGTAGTGCTGGTGCTACCTACCTTTCTTTGATATGTGTGATTTTGTCAAAACAGACTTATAAATAAGACTAGAGGGGTATACTCTCAATTTGCAGCTTAATCCAATACTTTATAAATTGAAACGAGAGGAATAGGTTGAATAAATGAATGGATCCAAACCTGGAAACCCCATCAATTCTCAACAACCATTAATAATGCTATGAACTTCTGGGAAGGTACTGAAAGGAACGGGACAAGATATATACAGAAGCAGAAGCAGAGGATATATATACACGTACAGATAAAGAGATATATATCCATTAATAATAAAGGGTTTTCCTAAATCATCAATTAATTCATTCATAGCTCTCTCTCCTGCAAACGAAAACACTAGTTGACTAATTCCAACAAAAGATAAACTATGATCAATACGACATCACCGACTACTGTAGACGCTCCCGTCCCTTTTGACTAATTTATTGAGCCAACTTGTCTTCTTCTTCTTCTTCTTCTCTGAACAACTTCTCTGCTTCAAGCTTCTTCACAAAAGTCTCCTTCTTCTTCTCCTTCTTGTTCTTGTTGTCTTTAGACGCGACATGGCTGTGATATATAATGACGTTAGGCTTCATATCGAAGTCCCTCACAAAAAGATCTCTGTCTGCATCAGATAGATCTTTGATCAGCTCAGGCATGGGCAGTCCCTTCATCTTCTTCTCCCAGTAAGCTTCTAGATCTTTCCTGGCATAGCTAACACTAGAAACCTGCATATTCAAAGACAAGAAAAATCAAGAGAGGTTAATTTATGATGTGTAGAGCAGAGGAATTTGCAGAGAGAGAAGAGAATAATTGTTTAATTTACCAGAAGAAGAAGGGAGAGGAGGAAGAAGGAGAAGGAGAAGGTGGATTTTAGTTTCATGTTGGTGAAGGGCATGATTTGGATTAGAGGATGGAGGGGTCTGATTGGTGTATTCGGCCTTCGTGCAAATTTATAGGAAATGAAGTCGGTCATCTCTTGCTTGAGTAATAGCTGTAAAGTGATTCATCAATCTTCGCCGTACATATTTTTTGACGCCTGGATGCGTTACTTCATAATAGAAAACTATATAATTTTCAATTTTAATTCAAAGACATCAATGTCATCAATGTGTCATTAATATTGATTAAAGCCTTGGCTCACGTGGCATCAACTTCTGGAAGCCATAAGTTGAAACTTACTCCTTTCTTTCTTATTATAAGGTACCAATCATGGGCGCATCCACTTACATGGGAAGGGGCAAGTGCCCTCTGATGTGAGCATTTATATATATATATATAAAAGAATTAACATAAAGAAAAGAAAATTATAGAAAGGAAACTAATCCCAGTAAATCATTCGCATACAACTTCTGACCAAATCTAGGGCACTTGCTAAAGAAAGTGGACAAAAACAATCCATTCTTAGCCAAAGCATCTACAACGTGATTCCTCTCTTGACTCACATGAAGTATGTAATTAGTGTCTAGTTTTTTATGTGAGCAATTAATTAGTACCCACCCTTAATAATAAGGCAATTAAAATATATATGTATTTAAACTTATTGAGTGTCCAGTCCTTGATAATGAGGCAATTATAATGCAATTCTAAAAAGTTAGGTTTAAAAGGATGACATTATAATTATTTTTATTGTAATATACTTTTTTATTAAAATATATATACTTAAACTTATTGAGTGTCCACCCTCTATTGTAATTTATGTAGCTGCATTTCTAACAACACTTAGCCTTGCTTTTTTAAATGACAGGATTATAAAATAACTACCTCTATTATTACATTATTAGTATTTACTTGATTTCATGAATATTTTTTTGATATTCTTTTATTTTCTTGTTTATATTCTTTTATTTTTTAATGCATTTAAAAATTTTCTTAAAAAAAATTCGGGGGCAATCCCTCCCGCACTAGTGCCCATCCTTAACTAATTTCCTGGATCCTCCCCTAGCACCAACTAACTATTCTCACAAACTAATGAAAGTAGTTAAAATCAATAAAGTTGTCCTAGAATTTAAGTAATTTCCAATATTGCTTCTATTTATTGCACTAAACTCCAATATTATATTAATTATTACTCTCACCCACTATCTCTATTAATTATGGGCATATATAAAAAAAAAAAGTAATGGTCCTTGAAAACAAGCAAGTACTTTATAAAAAAGACTAAATAAACTTACTAGTTGGTGCTTTATAATAAAGATCAAAGGGAGTAAAATATTGTTAGATGAATATCTGTATAATTATATTTTTTTTTCCAAATTTTTTGGCACATAATTTGTTTAATTATAACATAACAATAAGAAGCCTTGTTTACATGGGAAGCCTTTAGAATAACTACTTTTAATTGGGCCCAATAATGCGCAAATTTAAATCAATTAGATAGTGATATTAATGTCTAAGAAGCTTTCTCTACATGGGAAGCATTTATAATAAATAACTACTTTTGATTGGGTTCCATAATGCGCAAATTTAAATCAATTAGATAGTGATATCAACATATATAAACTACTTCTGATAAATTTTTTTAGTGTTTTATTAGATTTCTCTACTTAATTATCTGTCACAACTCATCTTACTTGCTAGTGCCTCTATTGACATTATTTATATTTAATCCATTTTTTGCCATCTTTCTCTTTATAGATGCTACAACACTACTACAGTTTCTATTTTATGCTCGTATCGTTCATCAACTTCAACATGATGATGTGTATGGATCCTTTGCCATTTTTGTATAAACAATAGATATATTATTTATATGGTATAGTTTGTTATCTGTTATAAAATTTATGTAATGATTTTTCGAGATGTAATATAAATATATATAGTCAAATAAATGAAATGTTGGTTTGGATGAATTGTGACTAGTAATATAATTCTTTTAAAAAAAATATACCGCAGAAAGTAAAAATAAAAACTAAACAATATATCAATATCATAATAAATTAAATTATTTATAAAAATAATTATAATAAAGTAATTTAATTTTAAAACTCAAGTCCTCGTGATGCATAACGTAATCCATAACATGATATTTACATATTTCAGAAGTGTCACATTATATGAACCATATTATTCAATAAAAACACAACTCATATTATTTTGATCTTAGTTGGCTGATGAATTATGTCAAACAATTATAAACATAAAATGAAATGTGATTTATTTAAGATTAATTATTAACCGACTATGATTAAGATGATATTAGTTGTTATATTTTTATTAGATAGAATTCATACGTACGATACCCCGGTTCTAAATATTTCCCAAAGAATGGGGAAAGAGGAGGAGAAGGCGGTGGCCGGTAGAGTATGTATTAGAAGGATGATTAGTTTCTATTTAAAAAAATGAAAAATTAAGAAATAAGAAACCTAATAAAAAAAAACAAAACAAAACTGTTGAGGTATACATTAACTCTCACAAGCGACAAGTCCTAGAGTTAGAGTTGACCTCATTAACAATAAAAAAGGACAACTATTTGAGCGTGTGTTTTTACATATATTTAATCTCTAAGGATGGAGCTCCCTCACTTAAATCTTAAAATGAGGATATTTAACATTAGATCATGATAATTTAAATTGTTAAAAAAAGACTATGATTTTATGTCACCCTTTCGTGAGAGGACATTGACATTGTTTTGAATCTTGAAGAATACATAAGTACTTAACGAGCATTGCATGCATATGATTTCTAATAGTAATGGCTATAATGACTTGCAATATAGTCTTGGAGAGATAGAGGCAAACATGTGGCTCTAAATAAATTAGAGGGTTGACTTCACTGTACTAATGATTGTAGCTGATAAACATAAAACCACACAATAATTATGTGGTATTTAAGTCACAATATAATTTTTTTTTTTGATACAGCTAGTGGGGGGAGGGGGAGGCAAGGCTCGAACCTTGAATAAAGGGGAAGGCTAGCTCCTAAAACTGGCCCTAGTGCCATCGCGCTACGAGGAACTTTTGATTCTTAAAATTTCATTTTTGTGATCAATTAATTAAATTTTTTGATCTTATTCTATTTCCCCAACAAACCCAACTCATTTCTGAGTTGGGAAATTATAGACTTTGAATAAAAAATTATAGACTCTAAGTTATATTGAATAAAAAACTATAAGAATCAAGCAGTTCCAAGTCAATAAATTATAATGACTGTGTTATATTGTTTCTTGTATTTAATTATGAAACTTCCATACATATATAATATTTTTTTTCTCCTTTAAAAGGGTCTGTACTTACAGTTGAAGATTATGAGTGAGATCCAACTCACAATCTTTCATTTATATAAGAGGTTTCATAAATTACAAAGTCATATTTATATTTTAAATTATTTAGTGACATAAGATTATAAGCTGGATCACACCTCTCCCAAGTCCCATCTATTGGACGGCCTTCATGTTACCATATGATGAAATGATTGATCTTTTAATTATTAATATCATCACTTTAAACAAGGGTTATCAAACTTAGACTGGCGAGTTCGGTTAAGAAACCGACGAACCGAACCCATCTAGTGCATTAACTTGTATTAGGATTTTTTCTTTATTTTTTTATAATTTTATATTAATAACTCTTAAATATTTATTTTATCATTAGTTTGATTCTGGGTTAACTCTAATTTAACTATGGTCTGATTCACTATTTGTTCTGTTACCTCGACGGATGCGACTTAATAAACTTGCTTTAAACTTCATACCACTCCACCAATTTGTAGCAAAGTCTGGCAGTTGAAGCATGCAGACAAATTATGATCCCTTCATTGAGATTATAGGAATCTTATATGTTTGGCGTTGGAGTGCTAAATAATGCTACTACCTCGTGTTAAGCGTAGGATGTAGTCTGTTCTGTTGTATCAACTATTCTATAAACTACATGTTATACTTATACTTAGAGAACCAACGACTTTTAAAATTTTAGTTTTATTTTAGAATAATAATTAATTTAAAAAATTATCTTTCACCACTGGCAGAAATATCTGTCTTAAACTCAATGATCACTTGCTGGTTAGCTGCCCTTATAAAATTTGTTAGTATATATATGTATTTATTATATAATATTTTATTGTGGCCAATAATTTGGTCCCAATTATTCTTTTATCTTCTCTATAAAGACAATGTTTGATTCATTACTAATTGGGCTGTGAGAGGAAAGTAAAATTCATGTTTGAGATACCTACTGAAAAAGTTAGTATCATCTTAAATCTTGTTTTGATTTATAATTATCAGTTATTATTTATTTGTATTTTTAATATTATGTGATACTATTTAGTAAATAATTCAATATGTTTATTCTTTGACCCGAACTAAAAATATTTTCTGATTCGTCCCAAGTTAAGCGCTTAATTTTTTTTGCTTGAAGTTGTTTGGAGTGGTTTTTCTTGGACTCAACAAATTGGATGAGAATTTTAAAAACCAGGCCACGTGAAGGTTCTAGATGAGATGGGAAAGGGCATTCTGATTTCAAATACACAGCTTTCCTTCATGACATGGAAAACACTCACCTGGCTCAAGTTCTTCCATTGAGGCGTAAGATGGGTAGTCATGCTGACATACATACCATCAGGAAAACTCTGGCCTTTTCACAAAACACAGCCATTTCACTTTTAATATTATTCAATCAAAACCTTCAAAATAATTACTCTTTTTTTTTCCCCTAAACCAATAGTATCCCGAAATAGTGGTTGGAAAAGACTCAAAATTTTATAACTTATAGTGATGAGGACATAGGAGGCGGCATGACCAAGGCAACAAACTTGGAGGACATACAAGGTCTTGGAGATCCAATGATAAGAGCAAAAACTGAAAAGGCTCCAGATTGAAGACCTTGAAGAATAAGCCCCAATGGATATGCTTGGAGGCTTCATTGGGCCTTGGCCCAAATTCTACCCTTAGTTTTATTTGTCTTACATTTAGTTGAACTTTTGTAATAAGGATTATTGGGCTCGCTTATTGGGCTCACTTGTTCTTCATTTGTGTGTAAGCAGAATTAGGTTAAGCTTGATATGTATAAGGCACACCATGGCCATGAGAACGGAGATTTTGAATTGAGATTTCAACCATTTTGGTGAGAGACAAGTTCTCTAGGGTTCTTTTGAGAATCTCTGAACTTATCAAGGGTTTCGATCCTTGTGGCGTTCTTGGCTTATCAATTCTTTGGAATTGTGGCGCCTACCCAGTTTTCGTGCTAGATTTGTTCGTTTCGTATCTCGAGTTTCCCTTATCGTTTTTCGGTGTTTTCTGAGTCAAACTCGTAGTTCAGAACGTGATCTTTCAGCTCGTTTTGGAAGCACTCAATTCCAAGGTCTGTAGCGCGAGATCCATTCCGTTCTTTAGGACGCGTCAGAGGCTGTTCTGGTGCGAGATTCCACTCCTAGTTGAGCCGATCGTCCGTTTCCTTCGGGAATCACATCATTTGGTATCAGAGCACGGTTCTAGGATTGGAATTGGGTTATCTTTTCTTGATTGTTTACATCCAATCTGGTAACCCTAATCCCTAAATTTGTGTTTTTGATTTTTTGAATTTTGCAATTCTGTTTTAGCCATCGTTCTTTGTCCCTAGTTTGTTCTTTCAATCTTCTGATTGTTTTTTTTTCCTTTCAATTTCTTGTTCAGTTCACATATTTCTGCACCTTGTTCTTGGTGTTCATCCCTTGTTCATCATTGTTCTTGAACTTTAGTTCTTTCGATTCATGTTTCTTGAGTAGTGTGTTGTTAGTGTGTTAAGTAATAGCTCATTTTGTGGGGAATTCTATCTAATTCAATTCTGAATTAATATAATTTCAAAGTTTGATCCCAAAATCACAAATTCCTCTTTGTGAAAAAAAAAGAGAGAAAAAAATCAGTTGTGATAAAAAAAAAAAAGAATCAGGTGTTATAAAAAAAAAAAATCAGGTGTGTTAAAAAAAAAAGAAAAAAAAAACTATATAGCCCCTTCTTATATTATTCAATTACACACACTACTACGTGTGAATCAAGTCACACTACTACATGTGAATCAAGTTCAAAGTGTTTCCTTCAAATTGTTTCGGATTTTCTTTGTCTTGTCCTCTTTGAGTCCAAAGTGTCCTTGAATAATTCCTCCAAATTGATTTGGATTTTCTGTCTTGTTGTCTTCTTTGACATCTTGTCCAAATTGTATTGTGAGTCACCGCCAATTCCTGAGTTTGGGATTGTACTCTTTGAGTGTTCTTGGAGATTCTGTTAAGAACTTAAAGAGAGCTATTGAGTGGTAAAAGGCAAGAGAGCATACTACACAAAAGCCTTATTAGAGAGCAACAAACACGAGTGATACATTTTTAAGAGTGTAAACACGTGAGCGAGTGGTAAGGTCCTATTACTTTTACTCTTGTTCTTTCCTTGAATTATGGCAGGTGGTGAAGATAATAGGTTGCTGATTGAAGCCATTACAACTCAAATGCAAAGGATGATGAGAGAACACACAGAGGAGTTATATAAGAGAATTGAGAGAATAGAAAATCAGAGGGATCATGATGAAGATAGACAGAGAGGGAGGGATGAAAGAAGGAGAAGAAGAGATTATGAGAATGATGCTAGAGAGGATAGAATTAAGGGAGTGAAGCTTAATATACCATCCTTTAAGGGAAAAAGTGATCCGGAGGCCTATTTAGAGTGGGAACTGAAGATTGAGCACTTGTTTGCATGTCACAATTATACTGAAGAGAAGAAAATGAAGGTGGCAGCCATGGAGTTTAGTGATTATGCTCTCATTTGGTGGGATCAATTGCAAAAGGAGAGGTTGAGATATGAAGAACCATTGGTGGATAGTTGGGTGGAGATGAAAAGGCTAATGAGAAGAAGATATGTTCCTTCCCATTATCATCGAGACCTTCACAATAAACTTCAAAGGCTCACACAAGGTAACAAGAGTGTAGATGAGTATTTTAAAGAGATGGAGGTGTCCTTGATTAGAGCAAATGTTAGTGAAGAGCGGGAGGCTACTATGGCACGTTTCTTGCATGGGCTGAATAATAACATAAGGGATGTTGTGGAGTTGCAAAATTATGTGGAGTTGGAGGATTTAGTGCAACAAGCTAGTAAGGTAGAACAACAACTCAAGAGAAAGGGTGTCATGAGGAAAAACTCTTTAAATTTTTATTCTTCAAGTTGGAAGGATAGAAATAAGAAGGACGGAGGTACTTCATCAAGCAACCCCACTGCTACACCTCAAAGGACTCAAACTAAATCCAATGAGGTCCCTAAAAAGACAAGGAGTAGTGAGAGAAGATTTTGACTAACTTATCCATGAAAAATTTTCAAAATTACATAATTGTCCACATATTAACTATGTAGTATAATAGAATATTTGGAAACAAATTACTATCTTTAACGAGTAAGGCAAAACAGAGACTTTTATTCATTTTTTTCATATGTAAGAGTTGAGAAGTGAACCCTTGCTAATATTTAATTATATATATTTTCTTTATCTTTCCTTATGGTATTTTTCTAATAATCACATTACGCATGATTCCATGAATAGTTTTATAGAAAATTAGATAATAATAGTATAAAAAGGGTAAAAGTTATTTTAATCTAATCTACAAGAATCATATGATTCTATATATTTGTTATCATTATATTTTCTTAGGGTTAAGTAGCAAATTTGTTTTAGAAGTATACACCAATGAACAATTTTATTCTGAAAGTTTTTTTTTTGGACTCAATGTTGCCCTGAAAGTTTAAAAACGTAGCAATCTTAATCTTTTCCGTTAAAAAGTTAACGGTCGATATCACTTTTTTAACGATCAACATTTGTTTTTTTAATAGAAATGAGCAAAATTGTTACATTTTTAAACTTTCGAGCTACATTGAGCCAAAAAACTTTCAAGGCAAAATTGCTCCTGTGCGTATACTTTCGAGACAAATTCGCTACTTAACTTTATTTTTTTATATATTATTTAAAAAAAATCCAAGCATGGATTCTAATTAAAATACAAACAAGTGAAAACTTTATTGTTTCAGAAATTCAGTGGGAAGTGCTGCCCCTGGATTACGGTGCCCTGTAATGTAATCGATGGGTGCTAGTGGTAGTTAGCCATGAAAATGTGAGACCAACATTATGTCGGTCCTTCCTTTAATTAATTTATATATTTTTATTTGACTCTTTCCTTTTCCTTTTCCTTTTCCTTTTTTTTTTTTATAAAAAGAATCATTCTTTAGATTTGATTCTATGTCAAATTCGTCTTTCAATTTTGTTCGTTAGCTCAGAAGCATCTCTTAACTTCTTTTTTCCAGTGAAGAAAAGAATAATAAGGATTCCACTACATTTTTATTTTTTAAAAAAAAACAAACAAAAATTATCTGTATAAACCAAGTGAGATCCAAGGTTATTACTATGAGGGAAGATTGCTAACAAAATTCGTATTCTTGAAATTTGTTTAAGAATACAAGTGAAACCTATTTTCATGACTACAGCTCTTTTTTTAATTATGTGCAACGTATATTTAATTAAGTATAAAATGAAAGATATATGCATATAAATAAGGAAAAATCCTTTTAAGGTCTAAAACGACTAAAAAAATATTAAAAAAGTCCCACATAAAATTCTAATATTACAAAAGTCTCATTAACAACTTCATCAGTAGAACTTAACAACTACATCTGTGAGTTTTAACAACTTTTTAAAACTTTGAGAATCTTATGTGGGACTTTATATATATATATATATATATTTTCTTAGTTTATTGGGATCTTAAAGAGATTTTCCCTATAAATAAATTTCATACAATGGAAAAGAAGGATTGCACGGATTGAAATTGAAATGTACTTGGTCAATAGTTGTTAACCTGAGCCTCATTAACCATCTTTGGATAATAAATTTTATAACCAGGGGCTTTTAAGCAATTTTTTTCAATTTAAGAAGTTAGAAAATGAAACAAAAATAATTAATAAAAAAATGACACAAAATAATACCTAACCAAAACTTAGCCCATAAGACAACCGCAGGTTGGAGATAGGAATAGAATAAAAGAAAAGAGGGTTGACTTTTATTATTTTAAATTGTCTTAAAATTTTTCAATAAAGTCGACTTGATCACCAAAAATAATGATGATGACATGTTTATTTATTTATTATATATATTCTTTTTTAAAAAAAGCTTGTCTCTGTTGCTTATAGGTTCATGCATACCATGTAATGCTTATTATAGTATAGGCTTTATATTTAGAATAGTGGGTTGTGATCTATCTGGCCCTGTCAAAAGTCCACTTCTTTTCTTCATCAAAATTAATGCTTCCTTGTTCTCCTAACAATCCATCATTTTACTTTCTCTTTAATTAAATTAAATATTGGGCCAAGTGCCTTGTAGCGCGTTGGCATTAGTGTCAGGCTTAGGAGTCTGGCCTCCTCCCTCCCCTCAGGGGTTCAACCCCTACCAGTTGTATCAAAAAAAAAATAATTAAATATTGGATTTTCCATATCATGTATAATATGATCAATTTGGCAATACACAATCTTTATATTTCGTCCCATCTTAAATATAAGAGAATTTTTTTAAGAAATTAGAAAAATTAATTAAATTACTTTAGAATATTTATATTTAATTATTTTACTCTAAAATAATTAATTTGATTAATAAACTAATATATAATCTATGGACGCACAATATATAATATGATTAAAGTAATTTATATACCAACGGGGGTTGGCTTAAGTGGTAAGCGGCTTGTGTCGCTTAAGCAAGGTCTCGGGTTTGAGCCTTGTGAATGCAAAAAACCCCCGCTGGTAGACTCTCCCACCATAGCCAGTTGCACGACGCGGGTCGGATCCAGATTAGTCGGGGTGAAGCTTCGATGAACCGGGTAGTAATTTATATAGCTTTCTTAATCTCTCTAAAAAAAATTAACTATATCTTATACTATATATTTAGGATAGAGGGAGTACTAATTTATATACAAATATCTAAAACTAGTTGCTGCAGTTTAATCCAACAAACATCTGTCCAAGAAAAATAAATCCAACAAATAAAATAGCATGATCCGGCAATGAATAATAATAAATTTTGTTGGTGGGTAGGTACTTAAACCTAGCAGCTTAATGTGTAGCAGAACATGGAATTTTATTATTTTTTTAAAATTATATTTCCAAAAAATAATCTAAAGTTGTGTAGTTTTGATTTTTTTCAAAAAAAATAGTTTCATGCCATATAAAAATGTCACTTACTTTATATAAAAATTAATGACCAAAAGGAAAAAAGTATTTGAAAGGTTACAATGACACTAAAAAGATATTAGAAGAAAACATATTACAAACTCAAAGTTCAAGAAGTTATGGTATCTCTAGCAGTTTTTTTTTTTTTTTTTGGCTTTCATAAATAGATGAATCTTACTTACAAATTAGTAGTTACAAAGCTGCAAATCAAGGAATGAGGGTAACCAATCGGTAAAAATGTATAATAAAACTTAATCTTCATTGAAAAAAATTGTTAATTTAAATTTTAAAATAAAATAAAAATTTAATATCTTCACTATATAGACATGATAGTCATCTACTGACAAAAAATTGGACACTGTATGATCATTGAATATTATGCGGTCGTAAAGAAAAAGGATAATTGAATATATACCCACTCGATACACATGAAAAGGCATTGCAATTAAATTATTGTTGTGAACAAAATTGTTTTAATTAATTATTTTATTTATTTAAGCGAGACACACGTTGGAGAATTGAGACGTGGGGGTCAAAAATTTGAACATCAACATCAAATTTTTAAAATCCACAGTGAAGAAGTGAGAATCAAACTTTTGAGATGGAGATAGAAAGCTAAGGCCTTTGTGGTTTTCACATTAAGTTTCAACTCAACATTGTGGAGCATGAAACTTTTTCTTTTCTCTCTTTTTCTTTATTTGTGTATTTTTTTTTTTGGGGCATGAATATAAATGTAGAGGGAACAGGTGGCTGGTTGGGTAGGTACAAGTCCAAAATGGGGTCATAGAGCATTTGATTCTGATATGATATATAATGGTAACATTCACTTTATCAAAAAGAAAATTTACTAAGAAAAATTCATTATAAGATTCACTATCTAAAATACCTGGTGTTTAAAATCTATGCACGACTCTCTTTCTTATATAGCTCTTATCTTTAATTAAGGGTAAAACCAAACACATTTGCAAGTTGTTTACAACTAAAAAAAGAGTTATACTCATTTAAAGACACACAGGCACAAACACGATCAACCGCACGCGCGCACGTGCACACACATATATATAGAGAGAGATAACAAATTTTGTAGGAAATTTTTTTTAAAGTCTCAAAGGACTAAGAAAATGTCAAAAAAGTTTTAGACAAAATTCTGATATAAAAAATGTCTCAAGGAGTTGTTAAAACTTAAAACCCATAGATAAAGTTGTCAGTGCCCTACTGAAGGAGTTGTTAATTAGACCTTTTTGACATTAGAATTTTCTTTGATATTTTTTTGACATTTGCTTAGTCCTTCGAGACTCTAAAGGGATTTTCCCAATTTTGTAAGTGGAGATTTTTCTGCAATATTCCTCCATAAAAAAGCTTCTCAAATCAAGCATAGGTAACCATACATACATGCTTGTGCATTTGGTGTTGTCTAGCGATCTGGTACACATAAAGAGAAACAAAGAAAGATATGAATAATAAAAAATTAGGGAATATATACCAGTATTATTCTTTTTTCTTTACAAAACATAGCAATATTTATTTAAGAATATGATCTTTACGTAAAGTAAATTATGCCTGTTTTTCGTTGCAAAGTTGGTGATTAAAAAGGGAACCTGGCTTCAGTGGCATAATTTAAGAAAGCATGCTTGGGATGCTAACACACGTCTTGCTACTCAAGGCCAGATCCAAAAAAATGTTGTCCCCTAAGTGATACTTGGAATGATTTCAAGTAAATACTTATGTGCCCGTCGTCATCTGAGGCTAGAGTTTTGTCCCTCTATATTAGAATATTAGTGATTGTTTGAGGGCAAAGCAAATTAATCAAATTAATTAGAAAAGGTAATAAAAAAATGACCATGGAGAAGATGTGAGTGTATCAAAGATTGAAGTGTGTTATTGATTCGTTCCTTTTAGTTCTCGAAATTATGTTTTGATGATAACAGTACTTGAAAAAGGAAAAAGATTCAATTCAATGAGATTTGTGTACGATACTCGAGTATTAGAAATGAATATAAAATTGCCTGAGCATTTTGATGGTTACTTGAATATATCATAGTGTTACTTGAGTAGCATACTAGAATAGGTAAGTAATTACTCGAGTACTCATGCTTGATCAATGCTCTGTTAGTTTGTTGAATGTTACTCGAATATGAAGATATATTACTGGAGTATTGTCTTTGATCAACAACCTTCTGAAAAGGTTACTCGAGTACATTTTCATTGTACTCGAGCATGACTGCTTTGTCCACAAATTGATTTGCTGATTAAGGTTCGTACTCGAGTATTGCAAAGTAATACTCGATTACGTTACTTGACTAAGGAGTTCCTTTACTCGAATATGATTGTTTGCTAGCAGAATTTTGAACTAATCTCAGAAGGCATTCTAGAAAGTATTTAAAGAATACTTGAGTATATCCAAGGTTACTCGAGTATACCAAGTTGATACTTGAATAATGGTTTTTCAATTCTTACAATACTTCGTCTTCTTCGGCTTCGTAAATTCAAATTCTCTTGTTGTCATTCCATAACATCTAATCATTACTTATTACTGTTCTCAATGTTTCTAAACATATTTGTTAATGAGTTTCAAATAATTAGCTAAAAGATTATGTGTAAATCCTTAAAAAGCAAGAACCATGTCAGAACATTAAATGCATAGCAAAAAAACAAAGCACACACATGGAATGCAATTCAGAGTAGGTCAAATGATCATGGTCTCAGACACCCATTCTTGCGAAAGTGAAAGCGACTCTTCCTTAATCAATTACAGAGGCCAAAGGCATGTCGCGTATGAAGGTTTTAGACAGCGATACGAAAGTGACATATCCTCAAATCTTCCAACAACTCCGGTTTGTGTCTAATAGAAAGCTTCTGAGTCTAACGAAAAGTTTGAAATCTCATAATAGATAGTTTGAAGCTTTTACAACATCTATTAATAAAGTTCAACTATAAATACGAAGAGCATTTAATTTAGAGCTACCAACTAACGAACGATCAAATTTATTGCTATCAATTCTCTGTAAAATATCTTTTGATATTCAATTCTTCAAAGTTCATATATATACTCTGTGAGAGAGTTATTATCATTCAATTGATTGTTATAAAATCCCAAGATAATGAGACCTTGAGTGTGGTTGTCCGATTACACTTGTTAGGGTGAGTGAGTCCTAATGAGGATTACTCTAAGTTTGTGTAATTATTAAAAGATAGTGGAAATCTCAGAGAAGCTCTAAGAACTGGATATAGGTCTTGAGATTAAGGCCGAATTAGTATAACTCTTTGTGCATACTTTGGTGATATCTTTCTAACTCTTCCTTCGTAATTTAATTATTTGTTAAGATCAGTTTAATTTTTATAACTCACCTAAGTCACCCCTTTTGGGTGATACATTGAGACTAACAATTCCTACCTCATCATTTGATTATTTATTATTTAAGGCTGTGTTTAGAATGACTTTTAGGTCATCAAAATTGACTCTGTAAACCTAATATAAAGTTAATCAAGGCTAGTTATGGTGATGTGATTCAAAATAGCCAAGCTGAACTAGTAAAAGGATTTCTATTTTGTCTTTTGGCCATTTGCTTTTCTTTAGATCTAAAACTTTTAAAACTGATTTTCAATACATTATCTAAATAATTGTATGTCAAGCCGACTCTTTTATAAAAGCGTATCAAAATATAAATTTCATTATATTAGTTGATTTTTAGTTCAGTTTCAGTTTGCAAAATATAGTTGACATAAAAATGGCTTTTTAGAAACATTAATCTTGACAAGCCCTTTGGTGTGCTTGTATTTATTTCCATACTTTATACCCCTTCAAATTGGGTCACGTTATCAATGTCTAGAGAAATTAAACATATATTATCTCACTGATGATATACTACTTCCGATTTTAAATTAAGATCTAATTAATGTATAATGTAGTGAAGATGATATTTTAGACACGACAAGAGAAAGAGGGATATGGACATTCTTATATATATTTTTTTATTTTTTTAGAAAAGAATGTAATTGAAATTGAAAAGACTAAAAATACTTGCTACCTTTTATAGAGCATATATATAATACCGGAATATGATTGGTCATAGGGAATTATTTTGAATGAAATAATATTCGTAAGAAAAATGTTCATATCTTGTGGAAACCCTTTTTGATGATGCTTGGTTGACCTGATCTGAAGATGTGACCCTGTCACTTTGATTGGTAAGTGTTTCATGTGAGATCTCTAATGAACCATGTCCTCCCCAGGGGCTGCATTCCGTGTTTATCACAATAATAAGTAATTAATTTCTCGTCATTTTAATGAGATCTCAACTGTTTAAACTTTAATTTGAACAGCCCGAATTTAAAATTTAATTTTTGTGATTTTTTAAATGATAAATTCATTTTTTGAGAAGTGACAATTATAAGATTTTCTTTATTTTCATTTATACATATAATAAAATAAAAATTTATTTTAAATATAAAAATTAAATTAAATCTGAACATTCCAAAATCGTGATAAGCACATTTTTATTCATTAAAAGTGATGAGCATAAAACTTGCTCCCATCCTCTCCCCTTTTCATAAAATTATATTCTCTCGTAGTGGGGTATGTTGTCATGGTCAAAATTGTGTGTGTAGAGAGAGAGAGGGAAGAGAGAGAGAGGACTTTGTTGGAAGATATGGTTAAGGGTTGAGAATGAGGAAGATGACAGAAGAAGTGACGAAGGTAGAACAGTGTTAACCAACATTATGTGTTTGCCACTTCTACATAGAACACACAAAAACAACACAATAGTCAAATGAATCAATTGAGTAGCTCTTTGAATTTTAGATGTGAATTATATCAAGACAAAAATTGTTTATACTTTGATGTAAATATGTTTGCCAGTAACCAAGGTGGTTGTTTTATCACTAATATTTTTTTAATTAAATATAGAAGTTGTTACATGAAGTGGGGTGCAAAGTGCAATTAGTACGTCTTCTCTTTTTGGAATTCTCTGTATTCATTCAAATTCAACACCCCATTTTCACACCTTTAAATAAGCAAATGTTTAAATTAAAAGTCACATAATACTTTCATTCCTTTTTCCACACCCATATCTTCCTCCTTTAAAATTAGTAACGCCACTTTTAGTTTAACTTTTGTCAACAATGCGGTTTTTCTCTTTTTCAAGATTATTAAACTAGAACCAATCACTAAATTGGTCAGAATAGTAGATTAAGGGTAAGTAGTTCAGACCAGAATCAAATCGAAGCACACACCATAAATACAACATAATTAGTCAATTTATATCTACATCCTATCTTCTTTTTACCATTTGAGTTATTTTTATATGATAAACTATAGTCATAGTAATTATTGTCAAACTTGCGAATTGATTCTTCGAGTTCACAATTATTCGAGTTTACTGTTTTTACATTTCTATCTTACTGAATCGAGTCATTATTAAACTTGTGAAACCTTATAACCTTGATTAAACTCACAAGTTTACACATCAAATTTATGGCTTTTACATTTCTAATTTACAAAAATCGTGTTAACTCACTCTTAACTAGTGTTTATTTTTCGATTTGACTATGCTCAACGACTTTATATATGAATTTTATTGAAATGTTTTTGTTAAATATGATAAATTTTTAATGTTGATATATTTAATTTTAGTTATTTTGATTTAAAATATATTTAAATCAAATTGTTGTCATTTTTTATAATTTAATTATTTGATTATACACCATTAATATTATTTAATGATAAAAGTAAATTCTTACTAATTTATTATTCGAGTTTACGTCGCTGTAATGAATTTGTTTAAATTTATGAGTTTCACAACCTGTATTTGGATTAACAGTGTGAAGAATAGATTTTAATTTTTAAATAACATTAATTTTATTGAATTATGATTTATAATATTTTTTTTATAATAATTGATTATAAGCTCCTTTGAATTACTTACGTTCAGACCAAATTTTCAGCTCAAAAACATATTTTAACGTTAAGAGAGCATTAGTATATTTTAAATAAAGACCAAGGGTTTGTCATATACTCCGTATATAATTATTAATTGATCATGAACGAGGTCAAATGAATATTTATTGAATAAATAAATTAAATTAATTGAGGTTAAACGTTTTAAAATTAAATTAAATATTATCAGGGCTGATTGAAAGGAGAAATAATAAATACCAGTAGTTTTTTAATGGAGCCATTAATGGATATCAATGAGGTCAAATAACACTGGCCATGTATTAATGTATTATGAGATTACCGACTTGCGACCAAAACAATGAAACTGCTCTAACTTAAATGAAATTAATTATAACAAAGTCAAATAACGTTTATCTCATTAATTAAATAAAAGAATTAATAAACAGGACAGCCACTTTAGCCTTAAAGCTGCCTACCTCAACTATTTATCTTCTTCCCCTTCTTCTCTTCATTTTTCTGTAACAACCCACAAATCTCAACTTTGAACACAAACACATGGAAATGAGACTTGGATTGGCTTGCTGGAGCTTCCTCCTCTGTGCTCTTCTCTTGTTCATGGTACTATAATTAATCTAAACTTCCTCAATCAATCACTTTTTTGAATATATATATACACATAGATATATATTGTTTATCTATTTGTTGACTTTTCGATTCCTGATGTAATTTTCAGTTCTTAAAAAGTCAGCCCCTGTGTCTGATTCTACTGATAGCTTGGATTATCTGAACTCAGTCCGAATTTTTCAGTTTCATTTTCATTCTTTTTTTCTTTATTAATCTTGCAGATTGCATATGACGGTGGACCTAGAAAGATCACAATAACTTTTGGGAGAGATATTGAACTGAAAAAAGTTTCAACTCATATGCAGAATCTTGAAACCGATGGCCATATTCTTCATAAAATTACTCAGTCTAAAACAGAGGAGGATGAAGAAGAAGAAGAACATGAGAAGATCAATCACAATCATATGGACCCAGAGCTGAATGTGTTTTTCACTCCAAAAGATCTGAAAATAGGCAATAAAATGCCAATCTATTTTGCCCACGAAAACATTTCAGCTTCTCCAAAATTTCTTCCCAGAGAAGAATCTGAAAAAATCCCTTTCTCTTCCAGACACTTACCTTCCCTCCTGAAATTTTTCTCTTTCCCCAAACACTCACCTCAAGCCAAGGCCATGAAATACACACTCAAACACTGTGAATTCAAAGCCATGGAAGGTGAAACCAAGTTCTGTGCCACTTCATTAGAATCCCTCCTTGACTCTACACGAAAAATCTTCGGACCTTCTGAATTCTCAATGTTGTCCACAACATACCTCACAAAATCCCCAGTTTCATTACAGAACTACACAATTTCAAAGGTGAAGAACATTTCTGTTTCTAGAGTTATAGGGTGCCATCCTCTGCCTTATCCTTATGCAGTGTTTTACTGCCATAGCCAAGAGAACGATACTCGTTTGTTTGTGGTGATGCTTGAAGGTGAACAAGATGGAGCAAGAGTTAAAGCTCCTGCAATATGTCACATGGACACATCTATGTGGAACAAAGATCATGTGGCTTTCGATGTCCTTAAGGTTCAGCCTGGAACATCCCCTGTCTGTCATTTCTTCCCTCCTGATAACCTTATCTGGGTTCCTCTGTCTTCTGTTCTCTAACAACATTCTCGTACAGAAGAGTGAGATCAAAGATATATGATTTGTTAAGTTTTGTGAGTTGTGACTTGTAAATATAGTTTAGATGAAATGGTATGAAGTGTTTATGAACAAAAGATGTTTTGAAGCCTACTATATCAGTTGTATGAGCTTATGTGTTGAGAAACTGCTAGTCTATGAAAATCTTCGTATCTAATGTGTTACACAGGTACTAAAAATACAAATTACTCCTTCTGGTCCTAATTATAAGAAATAGTCAATTTTTTTGGAGAGATTAAGGAAACTAATTAAATTACTTTAGAGTATTTTTATTTTCATTTTTTTTCTTCAAATTTATAAGTTTAACTAATAAACTAATATATAATCTAAGGATACATAACATATGAAATAATTAAGTAATTTATTTAGCTTCTGTAACATCCCGTCTTTTAAAATGCGATTTTCAAAAGAGATTATCAGAGTTTTGAATAATTTAAACAGAGTGACACAGGAAAAGAGTTTTCATTTCAAAACAAAACGAGTATCTGATATTTAACCCACATTAGTGTGTCTGATACTAGTACAGTCATCCAAATATTCAAGTACTTAATAAAAATAAGAAAACAACAACAGATAAACAGTCCTCCGTCCGAGTCCTTATGCAGCCTGCTTACCCTTGTCAGCAACCCTGTCTCCGCCAGAACCTGAGGCTATGGTAAGAGCTGAGGTTCAATTCCCATTGAACCTCAGGTAACAGTTAACCTCATGCTTATGTAACAATTTTATATATAATAGATATTCATGATAGTTACAGCATAATCACATTTCAACAGCACAACCACCTCATATTTTAATCCAGTCTGCACTACCCAGTGCCACGGTGTACATCCGTGTCCTCAGCGCTAGGAAAACTCAACGGCATTATCATGACTATAACCCGTATATAGCTGAATGTGTATGCACAATTTTATAAAAACAGAATCTCAGACTATCCATCACATAAAAATTTACAATAAGCATCAGAGTTAAGGTTACAGTACGCGTCCGTACCTTCGTTGATGATGTTTTGGTACGTTTGACTAAAACGGTACTTCTAACGGAAAACAGCGGTACAAGTTCACAGATACCCTATAGGAACAATATCACATTTATCAGTGGCCATCAACTTTGCAATACTTTTGGAATTCTACGTTGAAGATTTACTATTCATGTGAATAGTATTCACTATTCATGTGAATAGTACCAGTAAAAATATTTTTACCGTGACGGTAAATAATTTTTACTGTTTGGTAAATAGTATTTACTGTATTGGTAAATAACATTACTGCCCAAGAATAATTCTTTTCTGATGTGACAGATCAGACTAAGCTGCAGCCACAGAGCATACTCAGAAAAAACTCTATCTGGCATTTCTACTATAATTACCAAAAGAAACTACCAAATCTTAAGACTAGAGACCAAAGAACTTACCCTTGAAGTTCTTACTCCTTCTCTCCAGCTCCGAGAACTTTACTCTAAATTCTCCCTCTAAACTCTAAGAATTCTCTCTCTTCTATTAAACTCGACCGTTGTGATCTGAGTTTGGTGTGAAAAAAATGAAGAAGTGAGGCCTCTATTTATAGTGTTGGAAAATGGGTCCTTAAGTGTAATTTCTTGTTTTTGGGTCATTTTTCGTAATTTCTAAAAAAAACTAAAAACAAAGCCCGTGACTCTCCTCTGGCTCCTTGTGAACTTTAAGAAAAAGTTTTATAATATTTTAATAAAATACTGATAAAATTCCCTGTTCGGTGTTCTGATCGCGTGATCTTTTGCAATTTCTCAAAAATCCAGAAGCACAGCCTTGAAGCTCTATTCTTCCTCTTTAGAAATATCTGGGTCAACTGAATTTTTGACCTCATTCAGGATATTTCGTAATCTGTCAAAGATTTTAAGTCGGACACTGCCGGTAACAGAAATTACTTCGGGTGACACCATCTTCGAGACAAAAATTCACTGATTCATAATATGTGCAGTTGTTCACTACTTAGTTCAAGGATTTTGAGTTATGATTTATTTCCTACAGGTTCCACTATCTGTCCTAATTCACAAAATATCGGTTTCGTCCTATCTCATAATCATTCCGCTGGTTTCGGAAATGACTTTGAAGATATCCCACTCTGAGATAAAAATTTACTTGTTTATAATATGCCCTTACCCAAGAAACCTAGTTCACGATTTACTGGGTATAATTTAATTTCTATTGTTTCCCTAAGGTATAAAATTACACGTCTCCAATATAATATCATTCTTTTCTTTTTGGTTGCCTCCCGTGACACATGCACTACTCCTCTTTATATATAATATAGTATATAATATATAATATAATATTACTAATTAATAATTGGGGTATTATATTTCTCCCCCCGTTAAATAAAATTTCGTCCTCGAAATTTACTCTACACTTACTAAACTTTGAGCCATAAACTCCGGATATTTTTCTTTCATATCTTCTTCCGTTTCCCAAGTTGCCTCAGCAGGAGATAAGCCTCTCCATACTACTTTCACGAACGGAATACTTCTTTGTCGAAGCCGCTTCTCCTGGTAATCAACAATTTGCTCTGGCTCGACCTCAAAAGTGTTATCATGTCGCACTTCGACATCTTCATATTGGATAATATGATTGTGGTCAGGTTGATACTTCTTCAATTGAGAAACATGGAAGACGTCGTGGAGTTTACTCAGATTCGGGGGCAAAGCTAATTGATATGCGACTGGTCCACGTTTTGCCAAGATTTCGAATGGCCCAATGTAACGAGGACTTAGCTTTCGCCGTTTAAGCGTTCTTCCAACACCAGTTATCGGGGATACCTTGAGAAACACATGGTCTCCAACCTCGAATTCTAATGGTCTTCTCCTCTTATCAGCGTAACTCTTCTGTCTGCTTTGTGCTGTTAGGAGTCTCTGTTTGATCAATGCAATTTGCTTGGAGGTCTTATCAACTAAATCTGTCCCGATGAATTCTCGCTCCGACAATTCTGTCCAGCATATAGGTGATCGACACTTCCGCCCGTATAATGCCTCAAACGGAGCCATCTGTATGCTCGAATGGTAACTATTGTTGTAAGCGAATTCGACCAGCGGTAAATGTTCATCCCAATGGCCTTTGAAATCCAATACACACGCTCTAAGCATATCTTCTAGAGTCTGTATTGTCCTTTCAGATTGACCATCGGTCTGCGGGTGATAAGCTGTACTAGGCCTTAGCTTAGTTCCCATTTCTGCATGCAAAGCCTCCCAGAATCGGGATGTAAATCGTGGGTCCCGATCAGAAACGATGCTCTTAGGTACACCATGAAGTCTTACGATCTCTTTGATATAAATCCTCGCCAATTGTTCTGGTGAGTAATTAATACTAATGGGGAGAAAGTGTGCCGACTTAGTCAATCGGTCCACAATCACCCAAATCGCGTCGTGATGTCTAATCTTGGGTAAACCTACCACTAAATCCATGGTAATATTCTCCCATTTCCATTCCGGAATTTCCAGTCCTTGAAGAAGACCAGGGGGTCGTTGGTGTTCGGTTTTAACTTTCTGACAGGTTAAGCATCTACCCACGTACTCGGTTACGTCTTTCTTCAGCCTGGGCCACCAAAACTCGGATTTCAGGTTCTGGTACATCTTCACCATTCCTGGATGTAGAGTGTATCTGCTCTTATGAGCCTCGTCTAGAATCTTCTGTCGTAATTCACCATCCTTTGGAATGTAGATCCGCTTCTTGTACCTGACTAAACCACTAGGTGATAGGTCAAGGTCTTGAGTTTCACCTTGTGAGATCTTTTCTCGAACTGCTATAGCCCATTCGTCGTGCTTTTGAGCTTCCTCGACCGCATCTCTTAAATTATACTTTCCTTGACTAACAAGGAGACTTGCAAGATACACGTCATCGGGCGCGTAGTGTCTCATGCAAATCTGATTGGACAGGTTCAGGTCTCTGAAATCTTCAAGTAGTCTCCGCTCTTGAATCATCATGTATGCTGCGTGCACCGTCTTTCTACTAAGTGCATCTGCTACGACGTTTGCTTTTCCGGGATGATACTTGATCTCCAGGTCGTAATCTTTCAGTAAGTCCATCCAGCGACGTTGTCTCATGTTGAGCTCTTTTTGATCAAACAGGTATTTCAGGCTCTTGTGGTCGCAATATAACTCCACGGTTGCTCCATAGAGATAATGTCTCCATATCTTCAAAGCAAACACGATAGCCGCAAGTTCTAAATCGTGAGTAGGGTAGTTCAACTCGTGAGGTTTCAACTGGCGAGAAGCATATGCCACAACTCTGCCCTGCTGCATGAGAACACACCCTAATCCTTGCCCACTAGCATCACTATAGACAATGTACGTTTCGTCTGGATCTGGAATTATTAATACTGGAGCTGTAGTCAACTTCTCCCTCAAAGTTTGAAAACTCGCCTCACAATCATCGTCCCATATGAATGGTTGTTTCTTCCTTGTGAGCTTCGTTAATGGTAAAGCAATACGTGAGAAATTTTGTATGAATCTGCGGTAATATCCCGCTAAACCAAGGAAACTACGTATCTCTGCCACTGTTTCCGGCCTCTTCCAGTTTAGAACCGCTTCCACTTTACTAGGATCAACAGCTACACCATCGCGAGATACGACATGACCCAGAAATTTTACCTCTGGTAGCCAGAATTCACACTTGCTTAATTTAGCAAAAAGTTGTTTGTCTCGGAGTATTCCCAACACGAGTCGCAGATGTTCTTCGTGTTCTTCCCTGCTTTTAGAATAGATTAGGATGTCATCGATAAACACCACTACAAACTTGTCTAGGTGTAGACGAAAGATTCTATTCATGTAATCCATGAATACGGCAGGCGCATTTGTCAATCCGAAAGGCATCACAAGGAATTCGTAATGCCCGTATCTGGTTCTAAAGGCTGTTTTTGGAACATCACTGGTTTTCACTCGCAGCTGGTGGTATCCTGAGCGCAAGTCAATTTTAGAGAATACACAGGAACCAGATAGTTGATCGAGTAGATCGTCAATGCGAGGAAGTGGGTACTTGTTTTTGATAGTCACCTTGTTTAACTCGCGGTAATCGATACAAAGTCGTAAACTTCCATCTTTCTTCTTTACAAACAGTACTGGGGCTCCCCATGGCGACACACTAGGTCGAATAAATCCTTTCTCCAGTAGCTCCTCAAGCTGTTTCTTCAATTCCAGCATCTCGTTTGGTGCCATACGATATGGTGCTTTTGATATTGGTCCAGTGCCTGGCATCAAGTCGATGGCGAATTCAACCTCTCTCTCAGGGGGTAACTTGGTGAGATCTTTGGGAAACACATCAGGGAATTCATTCACAATGGGAATGTCTTTGAGTGATGGTTCGTCGTCTATCTTGATTGAGAAGAACACCATATACGCTTGGCAACCTTGCTTCATGCATTTTTCTGCTTCTGCACTAGATAGGAAATTCAGACTCACATTGATCTTGCTCTGGTCGTGTGGTGGTGAGAATCGTATCTCTTTATTACCACAATCAATGACCGCGTTGTTTGCCGTTAGCCAATCAAGACCAAGAATGACATCAATGCCATGAAGCGGTAATCGAATAAGATCTATGTTAGATTCTCGTCCGTTCACACTCGCAATGCAATTAAGACATGCATCAGACGCTAAAGATTTCGCGCCAAGTGGGGTAGCTACTATCAAATCATATGGTAGTCTATAGGCTTGCATTCCTAGTCGTTTTGCACAATCGAAAGAAATAAACGAGTGACTAGCACCCGAATCATACAATGCCTGTAGTAGATTTCCATTAAGAGAAATAGTACCTTTGATCATCTCAGGAGATTTCTTGGCTTCCTCATTAGTCAGAGCAAAAACTCGTCCTGCGTTCTGCGGTCTCGCCTCCAAAGCTTTTTGAGGACAGTTTAAGCTAATATGCCCCGGTTTCTGACACCTGAAGCACACTGGCTTTCCCTCACAGTTAGCTCCCGGATGGAACCTTCTGCATTGCGGACAGGCTTGGGATGTCTGCATTCTTGGAAAGTTTTGCTGTCTCGGTTGAAATGGCCTCTTATTCCCTTGTTGGGAATTATTCCAAGGTGCCTTCCTCTTCTGTGATGGGTTGTTGCGATTGAAACCGCTACGGTTGGGGCCGCTACTGCTGAAGTCTCTGGTCTTGCGAAGCTCCTTCAAGTTTCGTTCGATGAGTCGGCAGGCTTCTACAGCTTGATTTAGTTCCAGAAATTTGTGCGATACCAACCTTTCCCTTATCTCATACTTTAGTCCATACACAAGTACATTTGCAATGCTGCTCTCGTCATTATCTCGCCTCAGAAGTGATGAGTACCGTGATAGGTTGGTGAAACGAGCGAAGTAATCATCGAATGATTCTTCCCGACCCTGACGGATGTGCAGGAACTCTGTCTCCTTCATCATCTGTACTGAGGGTGGAAAGTACTGCTCGTTAAACTTTTCTTGGAACGTTTCCCATGTGACGGGACAGTTTCGGCTTCGGAGGGTTGCCGCGGTGTTTCGCCACCAACGATCGGCGTCTCCTGCTAGCTTGTAAATTGCCAATTGAGCCTTCCTGTTATCCGGACATTCTAAGACCTCAAAGATCTTTTCAAGACACAATAGCCAATCTTCAGCTGAATCAAGTTTTCCTCGGAATGCTGGTGGCTTGTGTTTGCAGAATTGTGTCACCCAGTATTGCGTATCCTTAGCTTCTCTGACAGGTTGATGTTGCTCCACCAATACTCTCCCCTGTCGAGGAGGTGACTGAGATTGTTCTGGTCTCTCAAATGCGTTGCTGTGCTCGTCTTCTTGTTCGTCGTAATTTTCTCCTCCCTCACGTTGTTGTTGTTGCTCTCCTTCAGCCTGTTGTTCTTCATTCCCTTGTCCTCCCTGCCTGTTGATGAGAAGCGCATCAATGAGAGCTCTTTGTTCTTGTATTATTCTCCTCATTTCTTGAAGTTCATCTTGTACTGGTGGTGGAGGTTCATGTTGTTCGAGTTCAGGGTTTGGTACTACTCGTAGTTGCCTACCCCTACCTCTGCCTCGGCCTCTGCCTCGACCTCGGCCTCGGCCTCTAGGAGTTCCGGCGCCTCCCAAAGTTGCCATATTCTAAATTCCAAAGGTTAATAGATATAAACACTAGAAAACAAAAAGATTACACATAACATAAGATCACAAATTTCATATGAATCACACCAAAGCGTATATAGTACACCCCTTTTATTCATTAATGGTGATTACACAAACTACTATTATACTTAGTCCTACTGTTACAAAACTATTGCTACCACTACTTCCATGGTTCATTGGACTGTTATAGGGTTGTCTTTGTCTTTCTACATGACCAGGTGAACTAAATGCTGGAGGCGGAAAATGCACGAGCACACATCCTCGATGTGGCCCTCATTCAGAATTTCATTGATTTTAGTTTTCCAGAAACGGGTGCGAGGAAAGTGATGAAGGGTGGATTTAACCCAGTCTCTAGAAGGATACGGAAAATGGTAGCGAGAGTTTGCCTGGTAAAATTCTCTGACTCGGGTCAGATACTGTAGGTATTTGTCTTTCTCGGTCTTAGTAGTGAGAGCGGCATGGAGAAATTCCAAGTGTAAGGCTAGAGTTAAGATGGAGTTTTCATCTAAGACGTACTCCAGGTTGCCAGAGTTGGCGTCAGAGTCATAGTCGAGATCTTGTATCTGAGGATAGTCAAAGTTATCACCCATTGAGGAGTGATGTGAATTGCTAGGATTTCTGGGTTCAGGTGAGTAGGGCTCTGCAAGAATGGGTATTGAGTCATATAGATGGTCGGGATACTCAGGTCCAGGATGGTATTCTGGTTCTGGATCATTATCAAGTGCAAGAGCAGGGTAGAGTGGTTCTGGTACCGACACAGGTTCAGGCATTGGTACAGAGAGTGGATTTATCGGCTCAGGGTTCAATCTCCTACTTACTGGTTCGGGGACTATCGTCCGACGTGCAATACGTCTTCTTTTCCCAAAGTAATTGATATACGGAAATTCCTCTTTGTCCATTTCTACAACAACACCAGGGTCATATCAGTACTTATACTTTTTTTTTTTTTGAAATATTTTTTTTTTTTAGAAAACCATGGCTTAGAGCCTAACTTAGTTAATCAACCGATTGGCCAGGTAGGCGTCTATCATGGGAGCCTCACCGTGCTAGGGTGACTGATTGGCTGATCCACATAGACTCGGCCCTACCTTCGGCACCAATGGTTTGTTGTAACTAAATCGGGTTCATGCCAGATAAAATACTTTTGAAGGCTAGAACTTAACTCTGCTACTTAAACAACCTTACAAGACTGTTTAAAGTAACCTAGTTAACTTCGTGCCAGGATGCAAGCTCTGATACCAAAATGTAACATCCCGTCTTTTAAAATGCGATTTTCAAAAGAGATTATCAGAGTTTTGAATAATTTAAACAGAGTGACACAGGAAAAGAGTTTTCATTTCAAAACAAAACGAGTATCTGATATTTAACCCACATTAGTGTGTCTGATACTAGTACAGTCATCCAAATATTCAAGTACTTAATAAAAATAAGAAAACAACAACAGATAAACAGTCCTCCGTCCGAGTCCTTATGCAGCCTGCTTACCCTTGTCAGCAACCCTGTCTCCGCCAGAACCTGAGGCTATGGTAAGAGCTGAGGTTCAATTCCCATTGAACCTCAGGTAACAGTTAACCTCATGCTTATGTAACAATTTTATATATAATAGATATTCATGATAGTTACAGCATAATCACATTTCAACAGCACAACCACCTCATATTTTAATCCAGTCTGCACTACCCAGTGCCACGGTGTACATCCGTGTCCTCAGCGCTAGGAAAACTCAACGGCATTATCATGACTATAACCCGTATATAGCTGAATGTGTATGCACAATTTTATAAAAACAGAATCTCAGACTATCCATCACATAAAAATTTACAATAAGCATCAGAGTTAAGGTTACAGTACGCGTCCGTACCTTCGTTGATGATGTTTTGGTACGTTTGACTAAAACGGTACTTCTAACGGAAAACAGCGGTACAAGTTCACAGATACCCTATAGGAACAATATCACATTTATCAGTGGCCATCAACTTTGCAATACTTTTGGAATTCTACGTTGAAGATTTACTATTCATGTGAATAGTATTCACTATTCATGTGAATAGTACCAGTAAAAATATTTTTACCGTGACGGTAAATAATTTTTACTGTTTGGTAAATAGTATTTACTGTATTGGTAAATAACATTACTGCCCAAGAATAATTCTTTTCTGATGTGACAGATCAGACTAAGCTGCAGCCACAGAGCATACTCAGAAAAAACTCTATCTGGCATTTCTACTATAATTACCAAAAGAAACTACCAAATCTTAAGACTAGAGACCAAAGAACTTACCCTTGAAGTTCTTACTCCTTCTCTCCAGCTCCGAGAACTTTACTCTAAATTCTCCCTCTAAACTCTAAGAATTCTCTCTCTTCTATTAAACTCGACCGTTGTGATCTGAGTTTGGTGTGAAAAAAATGAAGAAGTGAGGCCTCTATTTATAGTGTTGGAAAATGGGTCCTTAAGTGTAATTTCTTGTTTTTGGGTCATTTTTCGTAATTTCTAAAAAAAACTAAAAACAAAGCCCGTGACTCTCCTCTGGCTCCTTGTGAACTTTAAGAAAAAGTTTTATAATATTTTAATAAAATACTGATAAAATTCCCTGTTCGGTGTTCTGATCGCGTGATCTTTTGCAATTTCTCAAAAATCCAGAAGCACAGCCTTGAAGCTCTATTCTTCCTCTTTAGAAATATCTGGGTCAACTGAATTTTTGACCTCATTCAGGATATTTCGTAATCTGTCAAAGATTTTAAGTCGGACACTGCCGGTAACAGAAATTACTTCGGGTGACACCATCTTCGAGACAAAAATTCACTGATTCATAATATGTGCAGTTGTTCACTACTTAGTTCAAGGATTTTGAGTTATGATTTATTTCCTACAGGTTCCACTATCTGTCCTAATTCACAAAATATCGGTTTCGTCCTATCTCATAATCATTCCGCTGGTTTCGGAAATGACTTTGAAGATATCCCACTCTGAGATAAAAATTTACTTGTTTATAATATGCCCTTACCCAAGAAACCTAGTTCACGATTTACTGGGTATAATTTAATTTCTATTGTTTCCCTAAGGTATAAAATTACACGTCTCCAATATAATATCATTCTTTTCTTTTTGGTTGCCTCCCGTGACACATGCACTACTCCTCTTTATATATAATATAGTATATAATATATAATATAATATTACTAATTAATAATTGGGGTATTATAGCTTCCTTAATCTCTCCAAAGAAAGTCAACTAGCTCTTATAATAAGGACCGGAGGTAATAAAAGACAAGAGTTGTTGACTTTTTTTTCTTCAAAAGATTAAGGAAGCTAAATCATGTATTTAATCATATCATATGCTATATATCTTTAAATTATATATCAGTTTATAAGTTAAATAAAATAGTTTTCAAAAAAAATGACAAATATAAATATTTTAAAGTAATTTAATTAGCTTTTTTAATATTTAAAAGAAAAAAAAATCAACTTTGTCCTATATTTAGGACTGGAGGGAATAATTAACAAAATGTTAGAGGGTTAGCTAGTAGCTACACTATTCTCTATATCTTACACATTTGATCAGTAAAGCCTTCTTTGGCAATACAGAGATTTAGCATATTTAAATTCTGATTTATTCTGTATTGTTAAATTAAATTATTAGTGTTTTATAGAATGGGTTAAGGAGAAAATTTACCAATAAACTATTGGCCCAGAAGTACCCAACACAATAAACTCTTATTTAGACCTTAAATAACAACCAACTTTTTAAAATGTAAACTTAACACAAAAACATTAAAGGCACACTAACGTCCGTCTCCTCTCTCCTCTCTCCTCTCTCATTCGATCCCTCTCGTGTTCATTCACTGTCTCTCTCCCTCTCTCATTCATCAGGTCCAGATCCAGAAACAGAGTAGGAAGAGGATGCACAATTTTTAATTAAAAAAACTTATTAAAAATATGGCACTCTTGTTCAATCCCAATTCCTAGGCCAAGATCACAAAAAGCAATTCACATTCCATAGGAAGCCAAAACCCTCCATAATACAAACACGAGCTAAATTCGACCTGGTAGAAATCTTGGGAGGCAGAGGACTGTGCAACGGAGAAATAGGTATTGAAAAAGAGCTAAAGAAGCAAGTGTCACAAGAGCAAACACTAGCAGAAAGTGGATCAGAGCAAGAGAACTTAGATGGGTTTGCCCAATTAACAAGTGTTCCAGAAGATGCATTCGAGAAAGAAATGATGGGATTAACATGCAGGGGGATTTCCTGGAGGAGAAAAGGGGCTGGAAAAATTCATCCAGGAAAATCCTCCACCTCCCTAACAGCCATCATCAACAGGTAAAATAACTAACCATGCACTCTCCAAGAAGCTCGATCTGTGTCGTTCTCTTCGCTAGTGTTGGTGATAGCGACTTCGGCAAGTGCACCGGTCGTTATAAGTAATAAAGTAGTGAGAAAAGATCGTCCCACGAGGAATAGTACTCCAATAACTAATTTTGCTATTTCTGCTTTAGTTGGATGAATCGAGTAATATGAGGTTAACAGAATTTAAAGAATTAAATAAAGAAAAAGAATCTAAAATCAAGAATTCAAGAACAGTTGAGAGAGTAAAAAAATGAGTATTCCAAAATCAAGAAAAACAACGCGGTTAGGGATGAGAATCCCCCTATGTTCCTCTAATAATTCAAATGGAATCCCTTATTTATTATTATTCTCTTGATTGACGATCAATTCTCTAAAGTTGGACTAAGTCCCAATGTCTTGATGCTACCTTAGTCCGTTATCTTTGAAAACAACCTAATGTCTTAGTATTGTTTGGAAAGATCCTACTTTTACCAGAATTCTGAGATCGCATAAACTCATAAGCCTATGTCTAGGTCATACAACTTTACGATGAATTAACGGTTCTGGTTAAATGTACCAACATCTCTATTGTCATACACCAACCTATGAACAATCTAAAAGGCGATCAATCTTTAAGAAGGCTTTAAGCAAAGATAATTCATTCAATCAAGAAAATAAAGAATCAATAAAGAATCCAAACAAATATTTTAGATTCGCATAGGGTTCATCCCCGCCCTAACTACAAAAGAAAACTAGCTTAGCATGGCTAGGTTAACAAAAGAAAAGAGATGAAATCAAACTCCTTCTTGCGTCTTGCTCTATCCCTTTTTTTTCGTCACTGCGTCGTCCGCTCTGCTATTTGTTTCTTCCGTGCGTTCTGAATTGTCGTGCGTGGTTCTTTTGTGCGCTCTCCCCCAATATATATTGCAGGTTTTCGTATCTTCAATAGATATCTTTAGGGATATCTTTTTCCTCTGGCCCCACGCGTTTATTCATTCTAATTGATATATTATAATATATCATGCAATATGCTAGCTGATGCCTCACGTTTTTTTCCTTTAATCAATTAATATAGATATATATATTAATTGATTCCTTTATATCTTTTTCTTCCAATAATATCTCTGCACAATAAAATAGGATATCAATAGATTTTCTGTTATAATATTCTTTTATCCTATATTTATTTAAAAGATAGATAAGTATTTAAAAGATAATCAAATAAGCATAAGATATTAATAAAATCAATCAATATATCCCAAAATCTATTCTTATTTAATTATAAAATATTTACTTATCAGTTGGCCTCATCTCTCTCGCTTCGCTTACGGCTCACGCTCAAGATCGTGCTATTCAGAGACGAAATCCCCGCCTCCTCCTCACAATTGACCTCCGATGGCAATCGATTCACGTCGATTCCTCTGAGAGACGGCCGAGCTTCACCTCTACCTCCTTCAGAACACCGATCTGCATCAATTTTGAAGATTTGCTGGGAAAACATGGAGAATAAGAGATTAGATCTGAGAAAATATATGGATATATGAATAGGCACCTGAAGATTTGTTAGGATCAGAAGCGGAGTGAGGGAAGCTCAAGCTTAGATTTAAGCCAAAATCGTGATTTGAGAGCATGATTTATGAAAATTTTGAAGAAGTGGGGAGTGAGTTTGTGAAGTGATTTCTGGCAATGAATGAGAGAAGGTGAATGAATGAGAGAGGGATCGAATGAGAGAGGAGAGAGGAGACGGACGTTAGTGTGCCTTTAACGTTTTTGTGTTAAGTTTACATTTTAAAAAGTTGGTTGGTATTTAAGGTCTAGATAAGAGTTTATTGTGTTGGGTGCTCCTAGACCAATAGCTTATTGGTAAATTTGCTCCTTAACCCTTATAGAATTTAAGTTAGAGAATCATGTACATATTGGGTTACATCATAAAATTTTCTAATTGTAATATTTCATCAAATATTAAACTTATATCATGTGGGTAAATACAAAAAGCCGCGTTCACGTTTACTTGACTCAATCCCCACACCAAGTTTAAGTTTTTTTTTTTTCTTATAATAAAAAGTTTTGGAGGGGTTCGGCATCAGTCCCCCACCAAGGCCAGGGCACGGCCCCAGGCTCTATGAGCACTTACTGGGGACTTACGAGATCGCCTACCAAAGAAGTCCCAGCAACGACAGAGGGGATTGAACCCACGACCCAAGAGCCTAGTCCCGGATCCCTTACCATCTATGCCAACTCTCATTGGCACCAAGTTTAAGTTTTATTTCCACAATTCGCAGTCAACACAGGGTGGATTTCGAGCCCCCCCCAAAAAAAAAAACATAGGGTGGATCCAACCTTGCCACCATCTTTTGCCATTAGTTGATCTTTTTTTTTTTTTTTTAAAACTCCTTCTTTTTAATTTGTTCATTTTTTTTTTGGTTGATTGTTATAATTCGTTAATTTTCCTGGAATATGTGTATAGGCATAATGGGATGCTAAAATAAGTTTTGGAAGTTTAATGAGGCTGAACGATTGTGAATATACTGATATGCTTCCAGTAGTGATTTAAAGCTATAATCTCATTGGCAAAATTAATTCTACATCCCAATTCCTCCACATAAGTGAGATCAACTATGATTGTATCACTTGACTGCTACCAAAACTCAGATTTTTTTAATTTAAACTTATATTCTTCTTCTAAGAGAGAGATGATGTCGCTTACTATCTCATTCAAAAGCTTATAGGTTGTAGTTACATTCTCTTTTTAGTTGCTTTACCAATTTCAATGTTTGATGAATCAAAAAATATATTTTTTGGGCTTAATTGCTTATGTAACTAATGGGCTTTGCATTGTTAAGGAGTATTGGGCCAAAACATGCTGTGGTGAGCTTAATTGCTCGACATAAAATGTAATTTTTGCCTTCAACATAGATTCTCTACCCCCTCGTCCTTGGGTTCAACTGGCGTGGGGGTCGGACTTTCTCACTTCAAGGGAGGGGGTTCGATCCCTGCGTTGGTCAAGGCGCTGGGGGAAGCATCCTAGGGGTCTAGGAAACAGTGGTAACGCTGGTAGAGGTGGAGGCTTATGTACTCTCTGACCAATATTTCCTGTGGACTGGGCTCCAAGCGCCCTGCCCTTGAACTGTGGGTGAGCCCAACCCCTTTCCTAAAATTCATATATATATAAAAAAAAAACATAGATTCTCTATATTTACCAACAAAAAAAAAAAACATAGATTCTCTTCAGTTGCTTTACCAATTTCAGTGTTTGAAGGAAACTATGCTGAAATCGCCTCTCCCTTTGAATATAAACTCATTTCCTCGTCGAGTAAAACAACCTTTGCAGTCATAGCTAAAATATTAGTACACATTTAATTTAACCAAATCACGTTGTGGAGGTACCCAACTAGAAGGGCTTTTAGGGTATTTTTTTTGTGCATGTTTGAGTTAGCATTTGAAAACATATTCATATAAGTTAAGACAAAACTTCTTTCACATACTTATCTTATGTGTCGTAAATCACGTTGTTAAAGTAACTTCTACTGCTAATCCAAACATTACTCGGGAAGATGTAAACGCCTAGTGGGGGAAAAAGCGAATTCGGCGATGTTTGGATCACATCGAGTCAACTTGGGTTTTCTTTCAAAAATGGTTTTTGAGGAGAAGCCAAAATACCTCTTCACAATCTTCACGCTTGGTTCTGCCACCTGTCTCTCCCAAATATCCGACCATCTCTCCGCCGTCATCGGAGCATTTCGACAGCGTCATTGCCGCTCGGATAGCCTCTGTGGCGTCCAGCCTCCGTAGGTCCCACCCTGCCCCTTTAAGCCGCAAAATCTTCCCTATTTGCCTTTTCGCTAGCCGACAAGTGTTCTCCTTGATCGCCCTCACTGCTTCCTCGTATGCAGCCTTCCGCATCCGATCATCTTCTCTTCTCAGCCCCGGTGATGGTGGATATTGCTTGAAGTACCGGTCGAATTCGGCTACTCCGATTGCCTTCCTTAACCCGACCCGGTGTTCCGAGTCATCTTCTAGGTCGTTTGCTTCTTGGTCGAAGAACTGAGCCAACTCCTCCACCATTCCCATGTCAAGCATGTCGTTGACTCGCTTCAACAAGTAATCTGATGAAACAGGGAACGAGACGTCCACCAAAAGGAAGCAACAGTTATACCTCAACAGTCAACTCTGACAAGAACCACAGGCTGGTTTCGCTCAGACACGACGCCTTTTTTTTCGTCTTTCAGATTCAGAAGGAACGATTCCTTCACGTTTGTCTTTCAGAACCAGAACGAACCAGAACCAGAAATGCTTCGATGACGGCGGAGAGAGTTGGTCGGATATTTGGGAGAGACGCGGGACCAAGCGTGAAGATTGTGAAAAGGTTGTTGAAGGAGTAACTGAGTTTATGCTACGTTTACAAAGTCTTTTGGTACTAAAGGTCGTTTAAAATTTTTTTATGTTAGTCACTCCTGAGATAAATAGACTGAGGGAGTATATTTATGAAGGCAGGGAGTAATTAATTATGCATCTGAATTGAAAAGTCTAGGCCTAAAAGAGATATGAATGGAATAAGCTTAGTAAGATAAGTGTAAATAAACGAGAGGAATAGCTCTTATTAATTTCAACAACCATTCATAATGCTATGAACTTCTGGGGAGGTACTAATTAACAACAACACTAGTTGACGAATTCCAACAAAAGGTAATTAAATTATTCAATACCACACGAGTACGTACGTAGAAGAACCTCCCATCCCTTTTGACTAATTTACTGCCAACTTGTCTTCTTGTTCTTCTCCGAACAACTTCTCTGCTTCAAGCTTCTTCACAAAAGTCTCCTTCTCGTTCTTGTTATCTTTAGAGGCAACATGGCTGTGAGATATAATGACGTTAGGCTTCATGTCGAAGTCCCTCACACAAAGATCTCCGTCTGCATCAGACAGATCTCTGATCAGCTCAGGCATTGGTAATCCCTTCATCTTCTTCTCCCAGGAAGCTTCTAGATCTTTTCTGTCAACGCCGACGCAAGTAACCTGCATATTCAAAGACAAGAAGAATCAAGAGAGGTTAATTTATGTGTAGCAGAGGAAATTGAAAGACGAAGTAGCAGAGATAAGAGAACAATTGTTTAATTTACCTGAAGAAGAAGGATGAGAATGAAGAAGAAAAAGGAGAAGGTGGCTTTTAGCTTCATGTTCGTGACGGGCTTGGTATGGATTAGAGGACGGAGGGGTCTGATTGGTGTAATCTCACTATAACTATATACAGGGAGATGCTGAATTCAGGCAGGTAGTAAAAGAAGAATTCGAACACAATTCAGCAGAGGCGAATCCACAAAAAACATGATAATAATAAATAAATAAATAAGTTGGGGGCACATGCCCACCCATAAATTTCAGTACGCCAATCTTGGGTTAAACCCATAAATTTCAGTACGCCAATCTTGGGTTACACTAACATCACTATCATCAGTACGCCAATCTTGGGTTACACTAACACCATTTGGATCCAGTGAAGCAATTTTAATTTGGAAGAGTTTACTACTTATACAGCTAAATTAGTCCGTGATAAAAATAAAAATAAAAATTGAAAATAATTCAGAATTTTAAAAAAATGGTTACACGAAATTTTTAAAATTTTAAATTTTATCCTTGTAAGGAATAATTCAATAATTTCTTATTTATAAAACATTGTTAGATGTTTCTTCAAAATTTTTAACACACAATTTGTCTAAGTAGTATAACATAACAATAAGAAGCTTTGTCTACATGGGAAGCCTTTAGAATAACTAATTGGGTTTTTTTTTTTTGCTCGGAAACTAAATTGGGTTCAATAACGCGCAAGTTTAAATCAATTATATAGTGATATATATCAATAAATAAATATATAAAGTGTTTTATATTTCTCAATTTATCTATTACAAGTACAACTCTTCTTACTAGTGCCTCTGTTGACATTTATTTATGCATGGTCTAATTATTATGACGTCATCCGACGACATATCTGTGACTCTGGTTTTCTATTTCTAGGCATCTTCCGCTTGGCAATTTTGTATTAAAAATGTTCGGATCCACTCTCTCCGCCCTATAATGTCCCCGACCCCAACTTGTAGGGCAAACTTTCCTTCCAATCGTCACTTTTCCCAATTAATTATTAAATAATAAATACCAACAAGACTGGATAATTGCCTTTGCCTTTGCACATGGGCAATCATCGGGAGAGGATTTTGTCAGAATCCCTTTTTTTTTAGTATCCCTTAGTACTTATATAACTGATCATTTAATATTTGATCTAAATATTTAGAGAAAGTCACGTCATCTATTTTTTAAAATTTTATTTGTATCTCATGAGGTATTTTTGCCTTATTTGTATCTATTTTTGTCTCCATCTTTCATTGACTGTCACAGTGCCGGCAACGTCGGTATTTCCAAAGCTTCTATTGTTGCTAGATGTTTCACTCACCCTCTTGAACTCATTCAGTAGTTCACAACGTTCGACTGGCACTCACCTTGCACCCTGGTTCCATCCCTCAGATGCCATAAGCAACAACCACTGCTGCCACAATGTCTGCTCCCATGGATCCCATCTTTGTTGATGTTTTCCTTTTCCAACAAGAAAGCTTAACCGCTCTTTTCTCCAGCATTTCCGCCACCTTTCTACCCCAGTGCCTCATATTTTAACTTAATTGTTATAGTTGTTTTTTTTTTCAAAAAAAATAGTTATTTGGTGTTTTTTTTTTCACTTTTAATAGTTATTTGGTGTTTGTTTTTTTTTCACTTTTTAATTGTTGATTGGCAATTTTGGTCCCTTTTTTGACCAAAAAAAAAAAAATTTTGGTCCCTTTAATAGTTATTTATGTCAGACGCTCTTTAGGTAATAGTTGGTTGGTAAATCTGTACCTTCAAAAAAAAAACAAACAAACAAAAACAAAGCAACTATTACGATAGAAACACCTAACAGCAAAAAGGCCTACTGGAAGATAAACAAAAAGCAGAAAACCAGAAAGAAAAACAATCAGCCCCCATCTCTTACAAGACTAGAGGAAGGATCATCATCCACAACTATATGAGCTTCTTGAATATCCAAGGTTAGCAGAGACAGTAAGGAGGGTGTCGGCTGTAGAACCCACCCAATAGGGCACACCTCCTTATAAGCATTTGTTGTAAAAAGATCAGCAACACGATTACCCCTTCTAGGAATAAAAACAACAGAGAACCCAACCTTTTAGGTTATAAAATTTTGCTCTATCAAAAATGAATTACTTTTTTTATTTAAAAAAAACCAAAAGTATCCCGAAATAATGGTTGGAAAATCCTCAAAATTTTATAACTCAATGGTATGTTTGGTTTGAGGTGAAGGGGTGGGAGGATAAGTTGAGAGATATTTTTTTTCCTCATCTTTACAAAATTGTCCATAGATAATTATCAATATTCCTAAAATATATATATACTTTTACCAAAAAAGAATATTCTTCTCATTAATAGCAAAATGATCAATGTCCTCCCAAAAGATTTTTTCCCTCACCTCCCCCAAACCAAACGTACCCTAAGAAACTTAATATGAAAGGGCCATCTAAATGAAAACTGAAAGGGCCATCTAAATGAAATGGTATTTTCCTGTACACAAATGTTAATTGTCTTGGAAGGAAATATGCTTTTGTTAAATTTTCCTTAAACACCATTCGTTATATCTGTTAAATTTTATTAATTCAGATTAAAACCCTGCATGTGAAGATGCAGATGAGAAAAACACTGTTAACAATTGCAATTGAAGGGGAAATATGAGGAAAGAATATGAAATAGAGAAGATGAAGAATCAATTGTATCAATAACAATGAGTAATATGCTCTTTCAATGAGTAATCCATAAGGATTATCTCTAACAACAAACCCTAACAATAGGGATCTAGGAGGGACTTCCCTCTCTAGAGAGAGACCCAAGTTAACCTCTCTCTTTACAAGGTGAGATTCCACATCCCACGTATTGTGAGAGCTCCACACTTTACAACTTTTGGTGAGGGTTCCACACCCAACACACTCAATCAATATTGTTAAGACCCTCTATTTATAAATTAGGCCCTAACTAACTCACTAACCACTCAACTAACCACCTAATACCTCTAACACCTCCCTCAAGTTGAACACCATTTATCTAAAAAGTGCTCAACTTGAAGAATACAAAAAAGGAGGTAAGGTGGATTAAATTGAACAGTTTTCAATCAACAAAAACAATACAAAAGATTTCTTCAATCACAAAATATATTTCTCCATATCTCCTGAGATGCTTCTGATCTTCTAGGCAAGACCATCACTTCCAATTGCAGGAACCATAGTAATATTATTTGCAGTAATCTCCCAATTCATGAGTGTCTTGCCATTAAATTCTCCACAGATTCATATTTCTCAAAATGACTTCTAAAAGTTGCTTCTTTTACTGATGGTGAAATTCTAGCCACAAAATTCTGGTAACTTTCTTTACTGATGCCCTCATCTCCTCCTTTGGTGGGGCCACTTTGAATTCCAGCGTCCTATTGCCAAGTACATGCTCGCTTGATAATGCATTCACGACAAGCATATTAAGTTTTCATGAAAAGCCAACAAAGGTCGTCAGGTCTCTTTCTGCTCAATTGGGTATAACTTATTTTTATATAAAACTGAAAGGGCCATCTAAATGAAATGGTATTTTTCTGAGTAAAAAAAGAAATGGTATTTTACACTTAATTGAATATAGGGATAAGGTGCATTTTTATCTTTAAAGTATGCGCCCAGGAGCAATTTTGCCCCTGAAGTTTCAAGCGTAGCAATGTTACCCTTAAAGTTTCAAAACGAAGCAATGTTGCCCCTCCGTTAAAAACTCTAACAGTCAACGTTAGGGTTTTTAACGGAGGGGTAACATTGCTCCATTTTAAAACTTTAGGGGCAACATTGCTCCAAAAAAAAGTAACAATTTTACCCCTGAAGTTTCAAAACGGAGCAATGTTGCCCCTCCGTTAAAAACCATAACGGTCAACGTACCGTTAGGGTTTTTAACGGAGGGGCAACATTGCTCCGTTTTGAAACTTTAAGGGTAACATTGCTATGCGGCTACGCCGAAAACTTTAGGGGCAAAATTGCTCTTGGATGCATACTTTAAGGACAAAATTATACTTTAACCCTTGAATATATGATACTCGTAATTGAAAGAAAAAGTTGAGCATACTGAAGATACATTGCATTTAGATCTTTAATTAAATTTTAGGTGCCTTTTGACAATAAAATTTACAATGAGGGATTTTTTAACACTTTTTTTCAGTTATCTTCTCTTTCATAATCCAAAGTAATCTACCTTTAAACGAGTAAGGAAAAATAGAGACTTTTAATCATTTTTTCTTTTTTCATAAGTAAGAGTTGAGAACTGAACCCTTCCTAATATTTCATGATATGTATTTTTCTAATCACATTACGCATGATTCCATGAATAGTTTTATACAAAATTAGATAATAATAGTATGAAAAAGGTAAAATTTATTTTAATCTAATCTACAAGAATCACATGATTTTATATATTTGTTATCATTATATTTTCTTGATAAAAGTACAACATGACAAAAATGTTATTTAAAATTTCTAAGCATGAATTCTAAAATATAAAAAGTGAAAACTTTGTCGTTTCAGCCGTCCTTGTCTTGAGTAGTGATTGAAACTTTTAAAAATAGCTTTTTTAATAGTGATTTATAATAGGGAAAATTCCAATAAAATACCACTTGAATTTGTAAAACCCCTAGAAGTCCGTCGAATTTGTAAAAAAACTGAGAGGTGACAAGGACTTTTGGGGATATGTAAATTCGCGTCAAATGACCATTTTACCCCTTAGTTATAAATAATTAAAAAGAAAAAAGAAAATACCCCCACCCCCCAATTCCAACTCCATCGCCCTCACCTTCGACCACCGCGGTGGCGCACGGTGGCGCACCACCACCCGCTTCCTGTACGGCACCTTCAGCGCCCTCATCCAGTGCCCCAAAGGAAACACCAGCGGCCTCAATTTCAACATCTACCTCTCCTCCCTCGAAGGCGACAAATCCCAAGACGAGATCGACTTCGAGTTCCTGGGAAAAGACAAGACGATCGTTCAAACCAATTTCTACACTCGCGGAACTGGTAACAGAGAGCAGATCCACGATCTGGGCTTCGATTGCTCCGACGGTTTTCACGAGTATATGATTAAATGTGGCCGAGATTCGATCGAGTGGGTGATTGATGGGAAGGTAGTGAGAAGAGAGGAGAAGAAGGAAGGGAACGAAAATGGTGAATTAGGGTTTCCTGAGAAGCCTTTGTTTCTGTATGCTTCGATTTGGGATGCTAGCTATATTGATAACGGAAATTGGAATGGTAAGTATGATGCTTCTGATGCTCCTTATGTTTGCCTCTATAAGGACATTCATGTACCCATTGCGACTGCTTGTGATTCATGATCAGGCTTTTTCATCTCCAACCTCATCCTCTGCTATCTGCGTTCGGAATTATAAGAAGCTTGCTTCTGAATTATGTCATTTTTATGTGTTTTGAAATTAATTCTGTTTGCATTTTGGCAGTTTGAAGTCATTGTAGTTCTTGGCTTGAGTTCTCGTTAATCTGGTTAGGTTGTCTTATAGAAAGCATTATGCATAGATTGCTATACAATATAGGCTGTTGACCGGTGGGGGTCGCCGGCCGGCCGGTCGCCGGTGACCGGCGGTGGCCGCCGGCCAGCCGCTGGCGGTGGGACCCACCACGGGTGGGGGTATTTTCTTTTTTTTTAAAAAAATTATTTATAACTAAGGGACAAAATGGTCATTTGACGCGAATTTGCATATCCCCAAAAGTCCTTATCACTTCTCAGTCTTTTTACAAATTCGACGGACTTCTGGAGATTTTACAAATTCAAGTGGTATTTTAAGAACTTTTGAAAGTCCTAAACATAATTTTAAATAAACACCCAAGTGTTGCCCTAGATTAGGGCGCCCTGTAATCCATGGGTGCAAGTGATTGTTAGCCATGAAAATTTGAGACCAACGTTATGTCGGTCCTTCTTTTAATTAATTTATATATTTTTAATTGACTCTTTCGTTTTTCTTTTTTCCTTTTTAAAAAAGAATCATTTTTCAGATTTGATTCTATCCAATTCATCTTTCAATTTTGTCTCGTTAGTTCAGAAGCATCTCTTAACTTCTTCTTTTTTAAAAAACAATGAGGAAAAAATGGTAAGAATACGACTACATTTAAAAAAAAAAAAAAACCAAACAAAAAATATCTATATAAACCAAGTGAGATCCACGGTTATTTCTAAGAGGGAAAATTGCTAAAAAAAATTAATACTCTTGAAAATTGTTCAAGAATACAAGTGAAACCTATTTTCACGGTTGTAACCCGTGCAACGTATATTTAACTAAATACAAAATAAAAGATATATGCATATAAATAAAGATATATTACAAATTGAAAAGAAGATTATTATAATTGAACTGTACTCACTCAATACTCAATAAGACTATAACTATCTTTGGATAATAAATTTTATAATGAGGGGTTTTTTTTAAGCAATTTTTTTAATTTAAGAAGTCAAAAAATGAAACAAATATCATTAATAAAAAATCACAAAAAATAATAACTAACCAAAACTTGGCCCCTGATAGGACAACCACAGGTTGGAGATAGGAATCAAAGAAACACGATTGCCACAGTGACAGTGGTGGGTTGACAGTTCTTATTTTCTATTGTCTTACAATTTTTCAATAAAGTCGACTTCAAAATTGCGTGACCAAAACTCATCATGATGACATGTTTATTTATTTGTTATATTTTATTATTAAAAAAAAAGCTTGTCGCTGTTGCTTATAGGTTCACGCATATGCATAGCATATAACATAGATTCATTTGTTTGTTACCAGAATATATAGATCAGGACCCATATATGAAACTTACAAGACTCATGAGTCATGAAACTAATATTTTTTGTTAGAGGGACTCAGGATTCAGGAAGTATATTTATACTTTTATTGTCTGAAAATTGGATATAAAAAAATTACTCTCTCCGTTTCATATTATCTATCACAAAAATGTTATTCAACAATTTTGTTGGTGTAGGTAAAAAGATTGGGACAGAAAATATGAAGGCTGAGAGTAATTAATTATGCATCTGAATTGACAAGTTTAGGCCTAAAAGAGGTTATGAATGGAATTGACTTGCTTGTATTGGTTTCACCTAAATTCTAACGTTTTTATCTCTTTTTAACTGTTTTATTAAATAATGCAATTAGCTTAGTAAGATCTTATAAAAGGAGTACATAATTAAATGTAGATAAACGAGAGGAATATATAGCTGTTATTGGTTGAATGAATGAATGGATTCAAACCTGGAAGCCCCATTAAATCTCAACAACCAGTAATAATGCTATGAACTTCTGGGGAGGAGGTACCAAAAGGAACAGGGCAAGATACATATAGAAGCAGAAAATACATAAAACTCTCTCCTGCAAACGAAAACACTAGTTGACTAATTCCAACAAAAGATAAACTATGATCAATACGACATCAGCGACTATCGTAGAAGCTCCTGTACCTTTTGACTAATTTCCCGAGCCAACTTCTTCTTCTTCCCTGAACAACTTCTCTGGTTCAAGCTTCTTCACAAAAGTCTCCTTCTTCTTCTCCTTCTCCTTCTCGTTCTTGTTGTCGTTAGACACAACATGGTTGTGATAAATCATGGCGTTAGGCTTCATATCGAAGTCCCTCACAAAAAGGCCTCCGTCTGCGTCAGACAGATCTTTGATCAGCTCAGGCATGGGAAGTGCCTTCATCTTCTTCTCCCAGTAAGCTTCTGGATCTTTCCCGTCAAGCCCAACACATGGAACCTGCATATTCGAAGACAATTCAAGAAGAATCAAGAGAGGTTAATTTATGATGTGTAGCAGAGGAAATTGAAAGAGGAATTTGCAGAGAAAAGAGAATAATTGTTTAATTTACCAGAAGAAGAAAGGTGAGGATGAACAAGAAGCAGGAGAAGGTGCATTTTAGTTTCATGTTGGAGAAGGCTACGATTTGGTTTAGAGGATGAAGGGTCTGATACTCTGATATCTGGTGGGTTTGCCCTTCGTGCAGATTTGATTTATAGGAAATGAAATCTCTCTTCTCTCTTGCTAATAGCTGTATAGTGATTCATCACGGCATCCACTTCATAATAATTTCCCCCTCATAATAGAATACAATTAATATAAGGTCACTCGTTTTCACTCGGGTATAACCTATTTTTATGTATATATATAAAACTGAAAGGGCCATCTAAATGTAAAGGTATTTTACACTAATTGAATATATGTTACTGGTAATTGAAAGAAAAAGTTGAACATACTGAAGATACATTGCATTTAGATCTTTAATTAAATTTTAGGTGCCTTTTGACTACAAAATTTACAATGAGGGATTTTTTAACACTTTTTTTCAGTTATCTTCTCTCTTATAATCCAAAGTAATAATCTACCTTTAAACGAGAAAGGAAAAGTAGAGACTTTTATTCATTTTTTCTTTTTTCATATGGGAGTTGAGAACTGAAACCCTTCCTAATATTTAATGATATGTATTTTTCTAATCACATTACGCATGATTCCATGAATAGTTTTATTGAAAATTAGATAATAATAGTATGAAAAAGGTAAAATTTATTTTAATCTAATCTACAAGAATCACATGATTTTATATATTTGTTATCATTATATTTTCTTAATAAAAGTACAACATGACAAAAATATTATTTAAAAAAGCTAAGCATGAATTCTAAAATATAAAAAGTGAAAACTTTGTCGTTTCAGCCGTGCTTGTCTGGAATAGTGATTGGAACTTTCGAAAACAACTTTTTTAATAGTGATTTATAATATAAGAGGTAAGTATATGAGAGGAGTTTTATCTTGATTTTTATGAATAAGAACTTTTGAAAGTCCTGAACATAATTCCAAATAAACACCCAAGTGTTGCCTTATAGATTATGGCGGGTTTGGCTATGGTCCTCTTCTCTTACCATCTTCTTCCCATCATTTTCTTCATCTCAGCCATTGGATTGAAATCCCAACGGTTTAGATCTAATGATTTATAAAAAATATTATTTTTAAATAATTTAATATTTTATTAATATTCTTATAAATTATTATATCTAAATCATTGATATTTCAATCCAACAACTGAGATGAAGAAGATGATGGAAAGAAGATAGTAAACAAAGAGGACCATAGCCAAAACCAGATTATGCGCCCTATAATCCATGAGTGCAAGTGGTAGACTGGTAGTTAGCCATGAAAATTTGAGACCAGCATTATGTCGGTCCTTCTTTTAATTAATTTATATATTTTTAAAGAATCATTTTTTAGATTTGATTCTATATCAAATTCATCTTTCAATTTTTTTTTTTTTTGACAACAAGGCGAGGGGATGGAGATTCGAACTAAGGACTTAGGGGGATACACATCCCAATACAATCGCCCTACAAGGAGTGCTGGTATTCATCTTTCAATTTTGTCTCCTTAGTTTAGAAGCATCTCTTAACTTCTTCTTCTTCTTCTTTTTTAAACGAGGAAAAAATAGTAAGGATTCCACAACATTTAAAAAAACAGACAGACAGACAGACAATAAATATCTATATAAACCAAGTGAGATCCAGGGTTATTGCTAAGAGGGAAAATTGCTTTTTCTTTTTCTTTTTTTTTTTGCCCAAGCTAAAAAAATTAATACTCTTGAAAATTGTTCAAGAATACAAGTGAAACCTATCTTCACGGTTGTAACCCGTGCAACATATATTTAACTAAATACAAAATAAAAGATATGTACATATAAATAAAGATATATTACATACAATTGAAAAGAAGATTATTAAATTTGAATTATACTCACTCAATACTCTATAAGACTATAACTATCTTTGGATAATAAATTTTATAATGAGGGGTTTTTTTTATAAATTTTTTAAATTTAAGAAGTCAAAAAATACAAATTCTAATCATAATAATATATTATTATAACAAAAATTGAAATGACATTTTGAGGTTTAATTATCATTATTATTATTATTTATTAATATTAATATTTATTTTTTAAAAAAACCATTTTGTCCTTCATGTACAAAAATTAAACGATAGAAATTCGTGTACAAAGTAAAATTTTTTTCTATTATTTCCAAGATTTGATTTCAAACCATTTTTTCCACTTATCTCCATGAAGTGTCACATCAACAAGACTTTGGTTTCTCTTTGATGACATGTTTATTTATTTATTTATTGGTTTTTTTTTTAAAAAAAACTTGTCTCTGTCTCTTATAGGTTCATGCGTGATATGCATAGTATATAATGCTTACTATAGTATAGGCTTTATATTCCGGTCAAAAGTCCGCTTCTTTTCTTCATCAAGATTAATGCTGACTTCTTCTCCTAACATTCCATCATTTCACTTTCTCTTTTTTTAAATTAAATATTGTGTTTTCCACAACATGTATAATATGATCAATTTGGCAATACACAGTTTTTTATACTCCCTCCAATCTTAAATATAAGATAAATTTAACTTCTTTTAAGAGATTAGGAAAATTAATTAAATTAATTTAAAATATTTATATTTATATTTTTTTAATCTAAACTAATTAGTTTGATTAATCAACTGATATATAATCTATAGACACACCATATATAATATGATTAAAATAACTCTATTTTATATTTAGGATAAGGAGAAGTACTTCTTTATATACATATCTAAAACTAGTTGCTGCAGTTTAATCCAAAAAAAAAAAGGGGGGTTCCAACAAACAGTATTCAACTCGTTAAAATTTGATCCATTATTTGTGGATTCCATCAAGATCCATTGAAAAACTAATTATGTTATCTAATAAAGTTATAAGTGAAATGTTTATAAAATAGCATGATCCAGCAATGAATAATTATACTACAGGCATCATATTATATTTAGAATGGTGAGTTAGACTTCGTAGGCAAAGCAAATTAATTAGAAAAGGTAAAATGCTGTAAAAAAAAATGACTATGGAAAAGATGTGGTGCATCAGAGATACATGTGTACGTTATTGATTGGTTCGACCTCATCACGCACAGCTATGTTTGGATTGGGTCTTTGGTCTTCAAAATTGACTTTGTGAACCTAATAAAGCTGATTAAGGCCAGTTACGATAGCGTGATTAAATAATTTTAGACATGAAACGAAAGAGTGATATATAGAGATCATTTTTTTTGTTTTTTTTCCTTTTAGAAAAGAAAGTACTTGAAATTGACCTGGCTACAAATAATTGCGACCTTTTATAGCTAGCGCATATATATATAATAACAGCATATGATTGGCCATCATAGGGAATTACTGTGAATGAAATAATATTCGATCGTGAAGGACAACGTTCCTATCTTGTGGACCAACCCTTTTCGATCATGCTTCGTTAGTTGACCTGATCTGAAGACGTGAGCTCTCTAATCAACCATGTCCTTCACTCAGTGTTCATTACATAGTGAACTACTAATTTCATATTACTATAATGAGATCTTAATCATCTAAATTTTAATCTAAAGAGTCTAAATTTAAAATTTATGATTTTTTAAATGATAAATTCATTTTTATGAAAAATGATATTTATAAGATTATCTTGATTTTCATTTCTGCATATAATACTACTATGTAGTAATAAAAATTTGAGATTTGAGACACACAAAACCAACACAGTAGTCGAATGGATCAATTGAGTAGTTCCTTGAATTTGAGATTTGAGATGAGAATTATATCAAGACAAGGATTGTTTATAATTTAAATATAGAAGTTGTTACATAAAGTGGGGTGCAAAGTACCATTGTACGTCTTCTCTTTTTGGAATTATTTGTATTAATTCAAATTCAAACGCCCCATTTTCACGCCATTAAATAAGTAAATATTAAAATTAAAGCCACATAATACTTTCATTCCTTTTTCCACACCCATATCTTCCTCCTTTAAATGTAGTAACACCACTACTTTTTAGTTTAACTTTTGTCAACAATAATGCAGTTTTTCGATCTTTTTAATTTAAGTGGGCTTGTTTGGATTAGGGATAGAAATTATTTTATTATAACATGATTTATGATATATGACATAAGTTTATAAGAGGAATTTTATCTCAATTTATACAAACATGTTATTTCAAACGTGAACTAAAAATTATATGAAGTAGTAGTAACGTTGAAATTCTTGCCAAGGTCGGTTTTATTCAATCACAACCCGTCAATTTGTTGAAAAACACCTCTAAAGGATTGCATATATACACTTGGTCCCACTTGTGCATGAAAATACTTTTTTAAAATAAAAATAGACAGTCGAACGATAACAACAGTCATTTAAACTATATTGAGAATAATTGTAAGACTTTTATAGTGTGAACTCACACATTGCTTTTCTTATAACACAATTCACACCATAAATACAACGCAATTAGTCAATTTATATCTACACCCTACCACTTTTTACTATTTGAGTGTGTATTTGGATTAATGGCGTGAAGGATATATTTTAATTTTTAATAACATTACTTTTCTTGAATTACTATTTATACGATTGTTTTTATAATAATTGATTATACGTTTCTTTGGATAACATATGTTCAAACGAGAGCAGATTATCTTAGTATCTGCTCCATCCTCATCTCTCAGTATCCCTCCATCTCAACCGTCCAATATTTGATCTAACCGTTTAGAAAGAGACTTATCATCTACTTTTAAAATTTTCATCTTTATTGCATGTGGTAGTTTTCACCACGTGCGGTATTTTGAAATTGATAACATGTCCCTTTCTACATGGTTAGATTAAATATTGGACGACTGAAATGGAAGGATACTGAGAGACGAAGAGAGAGCAGATACTAAGAATCTCTCCTATCATGTTCAAACAAAATTTTCAGCTCAAAAAAATATTTTAGCGTTGAGAGAGCATTCGTTTATTTTTAATAAAAACCAAGGTTTTGTCATATACACCGTATATAATTAATCATTGCCGAGGTCAAATGAATATTCATTGAATTAATAAATTAAATTAATTGAGGTTAAATGTTTTAAAATTGGATTAAATATTATCAGGGCTGACTGAAATTTGAAAGGAGAAATAACAAATACCCGTAGTTTTTTAATGGAGCCATTAATGGATATCAATGAAGTCAAATAACACTGGCCAAGTACAATGCGACCCATTTGGTCGTGTGGGCTTTAATTCATTTTCTGTTGGTGGGCTGGACCGTGATTTCGCGTATGGGCCGATGGGCAAGGTGGGGATTAATAATCATGGGAGTGATATAATTTGCTCAGGACCAAAGGCCCAGTCGTCTAGTTCTGTGAATTCTGGGCTTTTAGCCCAACCAGGTTTTGTTGATCCAGAAGCAAATATTAAGCTATTACCTTCACCTGTTGTGCAGGTTCCATCGCTTTCTCCCTTAATTTTCACTAATCTGCAGGATTCAGTCAGGACTGGTGGGGCATCCTTAAATGAAACTAATATGTGTACGACTGGACTAGCTGAACCGGCAATTATGGAGATAAATGATATGACCCCAAGTCCGCGGGACAACCTCACAACTAGCCCGATAATGCAATCTGAAATGCCTAGCGGCGAAGTGGGAGTTGATAAGCTTGGAGGGTCTAGTTGTCCTCTACCTTATAAAGTGGAGAGGACCTTTGCAACAGATCTATCATTTCTTTTAATGGTGTTTCCCCTATTGTTGCGGTGTCTCTTGGTCTGAAGGGGTTGAGTATAAAGAGACCGTTAGATGAGGATGTTAGTTTGGAAGGAAGCAGAAAATGCCGGAGAGTAATTTTGGAGGATGACGAGAAGCCATCAACCGGTGTGTCCAAGGCGGGGAATGCTTGTAAGGGGAAAGGCAGGAGGTTTAGCTCTGTTAAAAAATTCCTTCGAAGGCCAGACGCAGTGAGACTAGATCCTTCTATGGTACCCTCTTCTCTTTCTGGTATTGATTCCCCGGAAATTTGGTTTGTTACTGTTAACTCTTAGAAATTGACAATATTCCAGCACATTTTTCCTCTCCTTTTATATATTTTTGGTTCAAAATGTGCATAGAAATGAAGTTATAAAGGAAAATGTGCATATCAAAGTATAAGACAAATATCAAAGAAATTCTTGTTTTATCCTTAAGAGTTTGTGATTTAATTGAGAATTGATAATTCATTCTGTTAGCTCTCAATGTGTTTTGATGATTAACAACAAGTGTAAACATGTGTTGAAGTTTCCAAGATCATTTAAAAATCCTCTGATAGATGCATACCGCAATATGGGTCTGCATACTGCAGTATAGGGTCATCCAGAAAGGCAATAATTTTTCAAGTTAACTCAATACTGCAGTATAGGGTGCTATACCGCAGTATTGGACTTCCAGAGAACAATCCAATTTTTCGAGTTAAGTCAATACTGCAGTATAGGGTGCTATACCGCAGTATTGGACTTCCAGAGAACAATCCAATTTTTCGAGTTAAGTCAATACTGCAGTATAGGGTGCTATACCGCAGTATTGGACTTACAAAAAGTAATCAAAATTTTTGAAGTTAAGTCAATACCGTAGTATAGGGTGCTATACCGCAGTATTGGACTTCCAGAGAGCAAGCAACTTTTTTTAAGATAAGTCAATACCGCAGTATAGGATGACATACCGCAGTATTGGACTTCCAGAGAGCAACTAAATTTCTAAGTCAAGCCAATACTGCAGTATAGGTTTGTATACTGCAGTATAGGGCCATCCAGAGAGCAACTAAATTTTTAAGTCAAGCCAATACCGCAGTATAGGTTTGTATACTGCAGTATAGGGCCATCCAGAGAGCAACCAAGTTTTCTCTCTCGAGTCAATACCGCAGTATGGATATGGACACTGCAGTATAGGCTTATACAGAGAGCTCTCAAATTTTATAGCTATTGCATACTGCAGTATAGATTTGCATACTGCAGTATTGGGCAATTAAACTGACTCTCAATATTGTCAAAAATTCGCTTACTGCAGTATGTTACTTACATACCGCAGTATAGGTCATGACTTTCAAACTCAAATCACGATGTTCTGCCTCTGGAAGCTGGATACCGCAGTATGACTTTGGATACTGCAGTATGGACACTTATGCACAGTGCCATACTCCAGTATAGAGGAACTTACCGCGGTATACAACGGTCAAAACTGATTTTTGAATTACGCGAATTTACAAATCATTACTGTTTGATCTTATTGCTTCCATAATTCATTCAATCATATTCCTAGCTATGTTTAACAAGTTTGTTGAGTGAATTTCAGCAATCACAGATGAAGATCAATGAAGGTCAAAGCCATAAAGTAAAAAGTGTACAGTGCATTAAATGCACTTCTGCAAATCAACCTATTTTTAGCTAATCCATCTGAGCACACCTTTTAAACGTTAAAGAATGCTTACTACAACAAGTAAAGTCATCTCCAACGGGCAAATTCTCAGAGGGCCACATCAGATCACATTAACACTTGGATTAGCAGAAGTTTAGAGAGAGAAGATGACCAGAACCCAAGCTAATCACTTCCAATGGTTGGAATCATCTTCAACGGTCAATTAATGTTCTCTACCTATAAATAGAGTGCATTAACTTCTTCTCAAGCTGATACACCAACTAAGAGCGAAAATTTATTAAGTATCAGTTACTGTGTTCAGCTTCCATCTGTAATAGTATCAATTTGATACTTGTGCTTCAGTGTTCATTTTATCCACTCTGTAAGAGAGTATTTTCTTGTAAATCATTCGTTGATTGAGATAACCACAAGCCAGAGGACTTGGTGGTTGGGTGTATTGATTGCAACTTGTAAGGGGGAGTGAGTTCTAGAGAGAGAACTACTCTGAGTACAGAGATTGTAATCAATATTGTGAATTTAGTGGATTGAAAATCCCAAGTAAGGCTTGGGGACTGGACGTAGGTCAGAGAAAGGACCGAACCAGTATAAATCTTGTCGTGTACTGCTTCTCTTCTTTACTCCTCTGTCTTACCCTATTTTACTTAGTCAAAAACAGAGTAAAATATTTAGATTTATAAAGATACCCAATTCACCCCCCCTCTTGGGTATTTAGCTCCAACCTTCACATTCCTCTTTTGTAGGAAGGTGAAGACAAGCTTTGAAGCTCCATAAGAATCAAGAAACAAGGAAAGAAAGAAAGGATGTGAAGCAGTGCAAAAATTGGAAGAATCTGTGCAACTAGCTGCAGCAGCAAGTTGTTCTCTGTGCCACTGGCCGCAGCCAGTCGTAAAAACTGCTGAAAGTACAGCTGTGCGTTTTTTCACTTCAGAAACAGAAAAACCCTATTTAACCTAAAGGGAAGGGCCGAAAAACACACTCTTGACCTAAGGAAACAAGTGGGCAAGCAAGGGAAGAGCTTGGGAGAGAGATTTGGTGAATCTTGGAGGCTTGGGTGCTCAACCTAAGAGAGATTTTGGGGATTTCACCTTGGTTCTTCCTCTTTTCCTCTCTTTTCTTCCTAGTTTCTTCATGTATTCAGTTCCTTTACTTAGATTCTCTTTGTATTTGAACATGAGTAGCTAAACCTTTCATTCTAGGGTTCTTTTACCCTTTTGTATGGATTAATACTTGAATATTCCTCTCTTTTAGTAGATAAATATATATGTGTGTTGATTTCAACCTTGGCTTAATGCTTCTAAGTGATTGGCCTCCATTTAGATGATTTATTCACATAGGTTTTGACTCGAGAGAGCTAATCTAGGTGTAGAACTTGATTGAAATCATGCTTGTCTTGAAGTTTACTTGATAAATGGATGGTTTGTTGGTAAAATAGAGATATGTTTACTAACCTTGTATTGTCAAATTAGGGTTGATGCTTAATTATTGATTCTTACTAATTGTAGCAAGAGATTGTGCATTTTGGTGAGAAGATAAACTTGATTTTGACTTGAGAGAGCGTTTCAAGTGCTTTTGAACCCTAGACTAACACATGTATGTATTGAAATGCTACTAGAGAGGAAGTTACCCAAGTTTTATGAAATACAAAAGGGGAAGAAGAATCCTAGGCTTTATTTTTCTTGAAGTCAAAAGTCATTTGCCTTTATCAATTTTAAGTTTTAGCAATAGTCTTTAAAAATTCTCATTTTACATGAAAACTTTATTCTAGCTCAACTAGATTGAATTCACTAAGCCTTTTGTTTGACCAATTTGTTAAACAAATCCTCGTGGGAACGATACTGTACTTATCACTTTATTACTTGTGAAACTTGTACACTTGCGAGGCGAACAGTTACTACTAATGCAATGGATGTGGAAGGAGTTTCTTCTGGTGTGCATAACGCCGGTGGTTGGATGGGACCAACCACCGGTGCGCCATGAATCTATTAGCTTGGAACTGTCAAGGTTTGGGGGTTGCTTTGACAGTCAGGAATTTAAAGGAAGAATGTTCTCGAAAGAAACCCCACTTAGTCTTCCTGATGGAGACTAAGCAAAAGGCAAGTGTTGTAAGGAAAGTGAGGCGGAGATGCGGATTTAGTGAGGAGTGGATCGTTAATCTGGTGGGGCGAAGCGGAGGGTTGGCTTTATGGTGGTCTGAAGTGGTTACAGTTAATATTCTTTTTTCTCCTCTAATATTATCCATGCTAGTTTGGTGTCTGAGTCCATTGCGACTCCCTCATATATTTCTTTTATATATGGCCCTCCTGACGATGAAGAGAGAATGGTGTGTTAGCAGGAGGTTAGGCAAATTAGCAGAAATATTAGGGAACCGTGGATGTGTATTGATGATTTTAATGATATCCTGTCGCAGCAAGAAAAGAATGGTGGTTTGCCTAGAGCCTGGAGAAAGATCCTTAATTTTAAGTGTTTTGTGGCAGATTGTGAGCTTGAAGATTTGGGGTTCGATGGGCCGATGTTTACCTGGTGCAATAATCATGAATTTTCGGATACAATTCGTGAGCGTATTGATAAGGCTCTTGGTAATTTGCAGTTAAGAGAATCCTTCCCATGTCTCCGGGTTTTTAATGTTGATCCAGCCAGGTCATCCGATCATCATCTATTGTTTGTTCAGTGTCAGTATGAATCTCGCACTAGGAATCGTCCCTTCCGTTTTGAATCTGCATGGACATCTCATGAGAATTTTAGGGAGGTAATTAAGGGGTGTTGGAGGAATGGGTATGAATTGGACCGGCCAGTACTCGAAATGTTTCTGAGTAATCTGAAGAGGTGTACGCAAAGGTTAATTGCTTGGAGCAAGAAGGAATTCCCGAATAGTGGCAAAATTATTGATCTGTTGAAGACCCTCTTGGTTGAGTTAGCCTAGGAAGTTTGATCCCCGGATATTTCTCGACAGATTGACAAGGCAAGGAATGATCTGTACTGTTTATTGGAGCGTGAAGAACAATATTGGTGGCAAAGATCTCGGATTAATTGGCTAGACGCTGGGGATAGGAACTCACGATTCTTTCACATCTCTACTATCAAGAGGAGGCACCAAAACAGAATTGCGTGTATTAGAAATGATGAGGGCCTATGGTTGTATGAGAAGGATGACATCTCGGAAAACATTGCTAGCTTTTTTCAGGAGCTGTTTACCACTTCTGGTGATCGACCTATGGATACTGTCTTGGGTTTTATTGAGCCGTCTATCACATCTGATATGAATAGCAAACTCTTGGTACCAGTTACGGCGGAGGAGATTAAAGAGGCAGCTTTTAGCCTTGGGAGCATGAAAGCGCCTGGACCTGATGGCTTTCCAGGTAAATTTTATCATTCTACATGGTCTGATGTTGGTGAGTCAGTTTGTAGTTTGGTTAAAGAATTCTTTGCAGGTCAAATTGAGCTTTATGATTTAAATTCTACTAACATTACTTTAATTCCTAAACTTCAAAAGCCTGAGCGTGTTTCCCATTTTCGGCCCATTGGTTTGTGTAACTTCTCTTATAAAATCATTTCAAAAATTATGGCCAATAGAATGCGTCCACTCCTTGATACCTGTATTTCACAGAATCAAAGTGCCTTTGTTCCAGGTAGATGTATTCATGATAATATTAATATTGCTAATGAGGTTTATCATTACCTGCGTCGAAAGAAATCTGGGGGTAAGTATGAATTCGCGTTGAAAATGGATATGAGTAAAGCATATGATAGAGTGGAGTGGAACTTTCTGGAATTTGTGTTGTTACGATTTGGTTTCTATGCAGAGTGGGTGACTCTTCTAATGAAGTGTGTTAGATCTGTTAGTTTGAATATATGCTAATCAGGTGAAAAAGTGAGCTCCTTCGCTCCAAGTAGGGGCATTCGGCAGGGAGATCCTCTCTTGCCATATTTGTTTATTCTTGTAGCAGAAGTTCTCTCCATAATGATCAGAAGGTGTAACATCCCGCCTTTTTAAAAGTGGTTTTCAATGAGATTATCAGAGTTTCGAAGAAATTAATCAGAGTGGCATTGGAATAATTTTTTTAAAAAAACAAAACGAGTAACTGATATACATTCCCTGTTGTTGATGAATCTTGGTACTTATACATACATTGGCACAACTATCCGAATACAGTGTCTAAATCAAGGAACATGTCCTCCGCCCGTGTCGTGCTGCCTATCCTTGCTCTTGGTTCTAGCTCCTTCGGACCCTGAAGCTATGGTAAGAGAATTGAACCTCAGGTAACGGTTAACCTCATGCTTATGTACAAATATGTATGACAGAATATTCATGACATTACAATGATAATTAATTCAAAAGCCCATAACAGATGTAATACATAACCACGTATGTAAAAATAATAACAACGTATGTAACATAACCACGTAAGCTACAGCAACAATTAGAACATAACCACGTATGTAACATAACCACGTATGTAAGTCAACCATCATATACAATCATACAATAAGCACTACGCGAACGCACCTTTGCCTGTCGAGCACGGTACGTTGTCGGTTGCGAGGTGATCACAGGTTTCCTATGAGGGTAATATTACGTTTATTAATTCACAACCAATATCCCAATAGATATCCTAGCCACAAATGACTATTTTACCCCAGGTGGATTTATTAACTAATTACTTTCCTTTATTATTGTGAGAAAAACGCTGGTGTAAAATCTGGGCAGAATTTCACCTAACTTTGAAAAATCATATCTAATTCTAGAAAAATTGAAATAAGGATCCGTAAAATTTCTCAAAATTCTTAAGATGTCTAATTTCAAGGAAAAATAACAATATTTGCCCAGATTCCACGGTTCATTCCCAGGTTTTTAGTTTTGGACATCTGTCCAGAATTTTCCAGAAATTTGTAGCCCTAACTTTGGGAATTTTTATCTCCCTGTACAGAAATCATTTGGACATGTTCTTTACATATTTAAAAAGCCCTGTATGTTTATTTTCACCATGAATTTTTCCAGAATTTTTCAGCCATGTTTTCAACATAAAATAATAGCTTTTCTATGACTGACTCAGAAATTTCAGAACCGAAGAAATTCCGCCAGAACTTCGTTACTTCGGTGTTTCTCTTCCGTAAATTTTGCTAAAACTATTTCTTCATTATTTTTTGGAAATAAATATAATTTTAAACCCAAAAAAACATTAAAAAAAACTATATCTAAAGAATTTAAAGATTAAACTACAAAAGAACTAAAAACTTAAAAGTTAGAGCTCAAGAACTTACCTAGAACTTTGCTCTTCCTTTCTCCAAAGCTCTCACTCTCTCTCTCACTCTTAGAATCAGATGTTGCTTGTGATTTTGGTGTGAGAATTTGTGAAGGCCATTGCCCCTATTTATACTAAAATTCCAACACCTTCAACAAGCTACCACCTCTTGATTCTTGGCCCTTGGATCTAAGGTAATTGGGAGAATAAATTCTAACCTTACACCACACCATTCTAGCCCCTTCTAAGACTTTATGACTCACCCTTGATGAGGTCATGGGTGACCTCCAACCCACCTCATCTTCTTCCAACATTGCCAAGTGTCCTAGCTTCTCTATTAAGCTACTACTTTGTTTTTCACTAGAAAAGAATTTGTTTGGGGATCCTAATGAAGTTTGATGCACATTCCCTCATTGGTTTTGAATTCTTGAAGTTCTTAGCTTCATTTAGAGACCAAATTTGCCTATCTTCCCTATTGGTTTCAATCTTCAACAATTAAGGAAATGACTTTGGTTATAATTGTTTTCATGCTTGTTTTATGCTTATTATGAATCACAACTTAGTCTTAATACTTAGTTCATAGATTTCAAGATATAATTTAGTTTGTATGGATTTTCATTTGTTTATGTATAGAATTAGTTTTCTTGGATTATTCTATTTATTCATTTATCTAAATTTCCATTGGCTCTTTCTTTGACTACTTCTCCTTCTTCATACTAGACACACACATATGCACAACAATGACATCATCACATGCATCATCTTATCTTCTTCTATTTTGCCTTGAAAGTCTTCATTCATTTATGTTGGGTTATGACTCATCCTTGCTTAGGGTTGTGATTCATCCCTTAGGTTTGTGACTCATGCATATGTAGATTAATGACTCATACTAGCTAGGCTAATGACTCATCTTGCATGTGCTTTTTAGGAAATTTCCTATTGGCTAATACTTTGACAAATGCACAACTACTGTACACACAACAATTGCATGCACAACAATTGTACATTCTATCCTCTTCCAATATTTATGACAAAGGATTATCTTCTTTCATTAGCCTTCAAAGTCTTCTTGCTATTAATGTTTGCTTTATGACTCATTGTTGCTTATTTATCACACCACTTCCTTCTTCTTTTTCCCTTGCCAAAACCGCACCCCCCTCCCTTAATTTATTTTTTAATTGTTTTTTTCTTTGTTTTTCACACAACACTCTAAAATCTTCCATTGGCTAAGCTTAGGTTATAAGGATTAAGCTTTATTAGAATTATTTAGGGCCTTTGGATAAGCTTTAGGGGATTACTTTTTAGCCTTTAGATCATAGGTGCAATTGTTGACTTTTCAACTCTTGATTAGCATTTGATTAACATCTTAGTCCTAAGCTTAATTATCTCTTGATTGTTGTATGATTGGCTCATGCAATGATTTATGATTGCTAATAATTCTTTTAGTGTTAATCTTAATCCTAACCTCTTGTTGGTCTTGGAGTTTTAATTAGCTTAACACACCTCTAATTGATGATTATTAATACTAATTGTAAATAATTACTAAACCTTCCATTAGTGTTAATTAATTGTCCATTACATGTGGGTATTTATTCTTTTATTAGTTCAAGTGTTTTGGTAATTTATTATGGCAGTTTATGAATCAATATGAGCTAGGTATTAATTCTAGGGTTTTAGAAAATTCAATCTCTTGATTAATTGTGAATTTTGGGATTTATGTTCTCTTTATTTAATCCCTTGATTGATTATAAAAATAATTATAAAAATTTACATATTCATTTTGTTTAGTAAAAATTCAAGGGTCTACTAATTCCTATTATACTCCCATATTTATTTGATGTGTTTCCCTAATTTTTCCTTGCTTCCTTTGGATCCCATAAAATCCCCAATTTAGTTTGGGAGTTATTGGCATTTTTAGGGTATTTTATGATTCCATACAAAATTTAGAAAAACAAAACATTAGCTACCTTAAATTCTAAGGGAAAATAACCTAATAGATAAAACAAATATATCTCAAAATTTGAGACCACATATTCACCTATTTTAAATAGGTGCCATCAATCAAAATATTGTATTTATGAGAAATAATAATTTTGGGGTATTACATTTCTCCCCCCGTTAAATAAAATTTCGTTCTCAAAATTTGCTTTATACCAACTAGACTCTGAGTCTATGAATCCAGAATATATTTATTTTCGTTTCCCCCAACTGTCTCATAAGGAGACAATCCCCTCTTAATTAACTTCATAACCGGGGCATTCCCTTATCTAAGACGCTTCTCTTGGTAAACAAGAATTCATTCTGGTTTTGACTATACGTTGTACTTTGACTAACACCTTCTTTACAGTTTCTTCTAGCCTTGGACTCTCGGGAGATGAATAATGTTGCTCCGGATGCCCGTCTCCACATTCACCCATTGAGGGGGTGATTGTTTTTTTTTTTTTTTTTAGTTTTCTTTTATTTGGGTGTATTATGTTTTGTTTGTAATTCTTGGACCTTTCTTTGTACTTGTGATTGTTTTGTCTTTATGTTTGGTCTCCTTGTTGTTTGCCGTTGGTTTCCTTGGTGTGTATTTACTTTTGCTTGTAATGTTTCTTGAAGTATTAATAGAAGTATCTTTTGACAAAAAAAAAAAAGATCCATCTTAAAAATGAAAGAAACAAAAACAATGAAACTGCCCTAACTTAGATGAAATTAATTCTAATAAAGTCAAATAACGTTTATCTCATTAATTAAAAAATAATTAATAGACAAGACAGCCACTTTAGCCTTGAAGATGCATTGCCAACCTCGACTATTTATCTTCTTCCCCCTCTTCTCTTTATTTTTCTGCAACAACCCAAAAGATCTCAACTTTGAACACAAACACATGGAAATGAGACTTGGATTGGCTTGCTGGAGCTTCCTACTCTTGCTCTTGTTCATGGCGCAATAATTTATCTAAACTTCCTCAAGCAATCACTTTTGTTTAATATTTATATACTCGTACATTGTTTATCTATTTGTTGGCTTTCCGATTCCTGATGTAATTTTCAGTTCTTAAAAAGTCAGCCCCGTGTCTGATTCTACTGATAGCTTGGATTATCACAACTGAGTCAGAATTTTCAGTTTCATTTTCATTCTTTTTTTCCTTATTAATCTCTGCAGATTGCATATGACGGTGGACCTAGAAAGATCACAATAACTTTTGGGAGAGAAATTGAACTGAAAAAAGTTTCAACTCATATGCAGAATCTTGAAATCGGTGCCCATATTCTTCATCGCATTACTCAGTCTAAAACAGAGGAGGAGGATGAAGAAGAAGAACATGAAAAGATCAATCACAATCATATGAACCCAGAGCTGAATGTGTTTTTCACTCCAAAAGATCTGAAAATAGGCAATAAAATGCTAATCTGTTTTGCCCACAAAAACATTTCAGCTTCTCCAAAATTTCTTCCCAAAGAAGAATCTGAAAAGATCCCTTTCTCTTCCAGACACTTGCCTTTCCTCCTGAAATTTTTCTCTTTCCCCAACACACTCCCCTCAAGCCAAGGCCATGAAACACACACTCAAACACTGTGAATTCAAAGCCATGGAAGGTGAAACCAAGTTCTGTGCCACTTCCTTAGAATCCCTCCTTGACTCTACACGAAAAATCTTCGGACCCAATTCCGAATTCTCAATGTTGTCCACAAATATCTCACAAAATCCTCTGTTTCATTACAGAACTACACAATTTCAAAAGTGAAGAACATCTCTGTTTCTAGAGTTATAGGGTGCCATCACCTGCCTTATCCTTACGCAGTGTTTTACTGCCATAGCCAAGAGAACGATACTTTGTCAACATGGTATCATAAGCCAAGCCAGGTTGATTTTTCAAGATTGGCAGCCTATGAAAGTTTTTTTTGTTCAAAAATCCATTACCAGAAATTAAAGAAGCCAGGCCTATTTTCAAGAAAGGCCCAAGATCATGGCAACCACGTGCCCAGACCCCCCAAAACCAAGAACCAGTACCCCCAAGACCCAGAACCCGCCCACCACCCGGTTGCATCTCAAGATCCGGTAACGACAGTCGATCCTCAAGAAAGTGCAAGAAACAACTCGAAGTTGTGTAACACGAGATTGTTCGTCAGAAAAATCTGATCCTGAATCTACGTCTGCCCAAGAAAAGTCGACGACGACCTGAACGATCTCCTTCCTGCTTCCTCAAAAGACTAGAATTTGAAGAAGACAAGGCTGAAAGAAGGCGAAGATGGTGCGACACCTCCAAAGAGGGAAGAGATCGACGCCGGCGAAGAGGGAAAAGGGACTCACGATCGGCGCGACACCTCCAAAGAGGGGAGATCTCGACGCCCGCCTTCAGTGATCTGGGTCAAGTTCTTTAGTTCGACGGGATTTCGAGAAGGTTCGGACGGCAAATTGAAGGCGCTCTGACCGATTGTTGCCGTGATTGTTGCTGCCTGGAATCATCGAGCACCTCCGGTTTCTCTGAACACCTTCATTTGTGATTAGAAGGATGTTGACCGTGGACTTCAATCATCCTCTATTCTCACAACCGGCAATTTGAACATTGAATCCTTCCGTCATTACATTTCACAGGATGTTCATTTGTATGTCACTCAAATGTATGCTCCTTGATGCTCCTGGGCTTGCGTTGATTGGAAATAACTGCAGGATGCTGAAAGAGCTGCACAGGCGCATGTATTTACATTTGTTGGATGTTGTGCCTCCAATATTTTATGATGAAGCTTTGGTGATTCCTTCTATGATGCCCAATCTGAAGGAATTGGGGAAATGGAGGCAAAGGTAATAGCTTTGCTAAATTAGAGTCTTGTGATTTGAATGTGAATATGGAATCAAATACTTTTAACAACCCAAGAAGCGTAGATTCTGGGAAAGTTGATTTGTTGGATAATTGTTTTATGATTCTGGTGTTGTTGATTTCGAATCACATAATAATGTGAAGACTGTTGAGAGTTGAGACATCAAAATCTTAAGATGCATGAAATGGTGATATGGATCCAGTGAAATCAATCCAAGAGGAATTTCTCCTGCCAATGATAGCTTCAAGTTTGTTTGGCTCAAGGATCATGGAGTGTGGTGAGAGCAATATATACATGTTCTGATTTCTTAGATGCCGTTGACAACTGTGGTGATATTGGTATGTTTCGATGGCCATTGAGTTTGAAATCGGTAAGACAAGAGATGGAATTCAGTTAGTGAAGGTGGATACGTTGGATGGTCAAATTGTGTTAGTGAGTGATATTGGCGGAACCAGGAAAAAAATTTAACTCGGGCAAAAAAATAAATATATTGAACTATTGCCTTCCGTTCTTATTATAAGACACTAACAAACAAACAAGTGTATTTGGTTTCTTTTATAAGACACTTGGTTTTTTTTTTTTTTTGCTCTGAAGACACTTGGTTGTTTCTAAATATCATTAAATAATTCTTTTTTCCATGTATACCCATCATTTAAAAAGTAGTGAGTGACATTAATAATTAATAAAAATTAATTAACACTCTCTTTTTTAGCCAAATATATATATATATATATATATATATATATAATTAATATGATATTAGAGTTTAGTGTAATTAAAAGAGATAATATTGAAAATTATTTAAATTTTAGGACAAATTTAATGACTTTAACTATTTTTATTGACTTGGGAGAATTGTTAGTTGGTTCCTTAAATAAGGACCAGAGGAAGTATTTACTAAATAGTATCAAATAACCTTAAAAATAAAAATAAATAATAACCGATAATTATAAATCAAAACAATATATAAGATAATACCAACTTTTTCGGTATCTCAAAGAAGAATTTTACTTTCCTCTCAATCCAACGAATAATGAAACAAACATTATCCTTATAGAGAAGATTAAATATTAGTTGAGGCCAAATTTGTGGCCAAATAAAATATCATATAATAAATATATATATTTCTTAACAAATTTTATAAGGGCCCCAGCTGGCCATCAAAAGCTTCCGCCACTACTGAGTGACACATGTTCTGCGATAATCCAACCTTGGAAGAACATCATCTGTAAATTAAGTGGAAATGCCATTGTTGATCTTTATGCTAAATGTGGCAATTTGTGCTTTGTTGAGGGGGTGTTTGATCATCTGGACAATAAGGATTTGGTGGCTTAGAATTCACTTCTTAAATGGGTTGTTGGAACGGGTTTTACAGTAATATTGGGCTACAAGCATATTGAAACAGCCAGCATGAGGATTAAGAAGGTTGTCTTGAAGAAATCATTGTATTTAAAAAAAAAAATTGAAAACTAGGCAATTTAATTCACCTTATCCCTTATTTTTGTGTTGTTTAAGTTGAGCACTTTTTAGATAAATAGTGTTCAACTTGAGGGGGCGTGTTAGAAATATAAGGTAATTAGTTGAATAGTTGATTAGGGTCTAATCTATAAATAGAAGGTCTTAACAATATTGAGATTAGAGTGTTGAGTGTGGAGCCCTCACTATATATGTGAAATGTGGAATCTCACAAGAGAGAGTTAATTTGGTTTCTCTCTAAGAAGGAGTTAACATGGTCTCCTTCTAGATTTAGGGGTTAACCCTTATGGACTACTCATTGAAAGAACATATTGTTCATTGTTGTTAATACAATTGATTCTTCATCTTCTCTATTTTATATTCTTTCTCCATATTTTCTCGTCAAATTACAATTGTTATCAGTTTGTGGTGATGCTTGAAGGTGAAGAAGATGGAGCAAGAGTTAAAGCTCCTGCAATATGTCACAGGGACACATCTATGTGGAACAAAGATCATATGGCTTTCGATTCCCATAAGGTTCAGCCTGGAATATCCCGTGTCTGTCATTTCTTCCATCCGATAACCTTATCTGGGTTCCTCTGTCTTCTGCTCTCTAATAACATTTTCGTACAGAATAGTGAGATTAAAGATATATGATATGTTAAGTTTTGTGAGTTGTGACTTGTAAATATAGTTTATAGGTGAAATGGTGGGCAGTGTTTACGAACAAAAGCTGTTTTGAAGCCTAGCTATGTCAGTTGTATCAACTCATGGGTTGAGGAACTGCTAATCTATGAAAACCTTGGTATCTAATTTATAATTTATGGGATAAGATATTGTTACTACTAATTAGTGTTACTATCAACATTACTACCCGTTTATTTCACCGTTAGATCAGAATCTCAAAGAAATGATAGAGGTGGATGAGATTCTGATCTAACGTTGAAACAAACTGGTTGTAACGTTGCTACTAACACTACTTAGTAGTAACAATGTCCTAACTCATAATTTATTACTCTGACACTAAATATAAGGTAGAGTTGACCTTTTTTTTTTTTTGAAAATGTTAAAGAAGTTAAATTAGTTACTTAATTTTATCTTATGTTATATATCCTTAGATTATACTCTCTCTGGTTCTTATTCTAAGGCACCATTTAGCAAGTATATTTGATCCTTCTTATAAAGCACTTGCTTGTTTCCAAGAAGTATTAATTATTTCTTCTATGTATGCCCATAATTAATAAGGGTAGTATGTGAGAGTGATAATTAATATAATATTATAGTTCAGTACAATTAGTAGAGGTATTATTGAAAATTACTTAAATTTTATGACAACTTTATTAACTTTAACTGTTTTTTTTTTATTTCTGAAAATTGTTAGTTGGTGCTTTATAATAAAGAATAGAGAGAGCATATTAGTTTATAAGTTAGACAAAATATTTTAGAAAAAAATTATAAATATAAATATAAATATTTTAAAGTAATTTAATTATTTTTTTTAAAATCTCCAAAAATATAAACTATATCATATAATTAGTAACGGATGAAGTAATTAACAAAATGTTAGAGAACTAGCTATTAGCTACACTATTCTCTATATCTTGCACACTTGATCCGTAAAGCCTTCTTTTGGGAATATAGTGATTTAGCATATTTAAATTCTGATTAATTTTGTATTGTTAAAATTAAATTATTGGTGTTTTATAGAATTTAAGTTGGAGAATCATGTACGTATTGGGTTATATAATAAAATTTTGTAATTGTAATTTTTCATCGCAAATATTAAACTTATTTCATGTGGGTAAAAACAAAAAGCCACGGTCACGTTTCTCTGACTCAATCCCCACACCAAGGTTAAGTTTTATTTCCACAATTCGCAGTCAATATAGGGTGGATCCAACCTTGCCACCAGCTTTTGCCATTAGTTGATTTTTTTTTTTTTAATGGTTCCTTCTTTTTAATTTGTTCCTTTTTTTGGTTAATTGTTATAATGGGTTAATTTTCCTGGAATATGTGTATGGCATAATTGGATACCAAAATAAGTTTTGGAAATTTAATGAGGCTGAACGATGATGAATACACTGATATGCTTTTAGTAGATGATTTAAAGCTGTAATCTCATTGGCAAAATTAATTCTACCTCCCAATTCCTCCACATAAGTGAGATCAACTATGATTGTATCACTTGACTGCTGCCAAAACTCAAATTTCTTGATTTGAACTCGTGTTATTTTTCTTATAAGGATGAGGCCGTTTAGTATCTCATCCAAGAGCTTGTCGGTTCTGTTACATCCCTTTTTAGATGCTTTACCAATTTCAATGTTTGATGAGTGAAGAAATATTTTTTTGGGGCTTAATTGCTTATGTAACGAATGGGCTTTGCATCATTGAGGAGTATTGGGCCGAAACATGCTAGTGGTGGGCTTCGGGAGTATGGGAAACTATGGTGAAATAGCGTCTCTCACTCTCTGTGGCTTCTCTTTGTGTGTCTCTCCTCTCCTCTCTAAAATGGGGAAAAGTTTCTCTCCCATACCCTTACCTTCTTTTACCGCTTCATCATTATTGGATTAAGATTTAATGATTCATATTTGATATTTTATAAAAATATTATTATAAATTTATATCAATAAAGGGAAAAATATTTCTTATGTTGTAGGAGAAATGTTTTTTCATGCCACACACACATAAAATAGTGGGATCCGCATATATATAAAATTAGCATTATATATATGTGGGTCCCACCATTTTATGTGTGTGTAGGAATCTTCTTTCATTCATGCAATATGAGAAAAGTAAGCCCCATAAATAAATTTAAATTGTTAAGATTTGATCTTTCAAAACTATAGTGAAAAAATAGAAAAAATAAATCCACTCTATAACAAGGGTTAAGGTGTGTCCAACATCTTAAATTTTTTTTTAGGTATATCTAACACTCTAAAATATTTTGTTATGTATTTGACGCCCTAAACTAATATATTGTTTTGAGATGTTCAGATCAAATTTTAACAATTTAAATTCATTTATATACTTTTTATATGAACTTATAATAATATTTATACAAAACATCAAACCCACACCATCAAATCTTGATTCAATGATGAAGAAGGCTAGCAACCCTAAAATCGAAACACTAACAAATATAATTGGGAATTAAATCTCAAACAATCTTTATGGACTAGGGTCTTAATATCATAAAGACATAGTGACATGCATCCAACAAAGAGGAGCTAGTTAACCCTTCTTCTTTTTCCTCTTTTTTTTTTGGTGCTTAAAAGGCCCTTGTATTAATATTTCAAAAGCATGACTGATGCACTAAATGAAAACAAACTGAATATAACAACGGGAAACCAACACGGCCAAAAAAAAAATAAAATAAAATAATAATAAAGGAAACCTAATCTCCACCCATTGAAGAGCTAGGAATAGAAGCACCATTAGCAACTGTACTGACCTCTTGAACATCCAAGGTTAGAAGAGACATAAAATAATGTATTGGTTGCAAAACTCACCCTATAAGGCACACCACCTTTACCCTATGATAGGACAACTATGTAGCTGATCTATTTGCAGCTGAAAACCCAACCTCAGAAGAAAGAAGACGAATGATGTCCTAAAGAACACTTCTGCTCTTCCATTCAAATAGATCTGATAACATCGACCATCCACCGAACAACACCTCTTGATGATGCCTATGGCTAACATTAGCTCTTTGGATTCGTCACTATCGAAAAAACCTAACAATGGTCCTCTGAGAGCTAAAGCATATAGCAATTACGACCATTGATAAAACCCTTTCCCTAAAAACGTAAAGCTGAGCCACTAGGTGAGAATTGAATCTATTAGCATTCAAACTACCCTCCAACCAAGAGGATTCATAATCAAATTCTGTAGACCTGTTTATTTTCTGAGAAACAGAGAACACTACCACTTTCCCTAACGGTTAGTTGATCGTTAGGGTTTTTAACGGAGGGCAACATTGCTACGTTTAGAAACTTCCGAGACAATATTGCTGTGCTGAAAACTTTAGGGGCAAAATTGCTCCTGGACGTGTACTTTAGGGGTAAAATTGATACTTAACCCATACTATTATATATATATGTGTGTGTGTGTGTGAGATAAAACAAGCTTATAAAATATCATTATCAGTAAACTAATCATCTCATAATACCTCAACGGACCAATATATCATTCTTGAAATTCAAAGGACTAAATTGTTATTTTGAAATTTGGGACTAAACTGCCATTTCTAAAATTTGAGACTAAACTGTAATTTCTAAAATTCGGAGGTAAAACTGTAATTTTTGTTGGGCACAAAATTGCAATTTTTGTGAGAACAAAACTGTAATATTTCACTCTAAAAAATATAATTTATAATCATACACAATTCACAAGTATATGGAAGAATATCCAGAGTTACCTGTTATTCGCTAATTCCTAAATAATCACTAAAAAGCTACTACTAGGGTCCCCAAATAATTATCTCTATGTTTTTCCTCTCTCCTTCTTTCTCTCCTCTCTCAATTTTTCTCACTCGCTTGCTCTGCTTGAATACGCATCTGAAGGTGTGTATTTATAGTGGTTGAGGAGAGGGTAATTCGAGTGAAATTAGGGGTAGTTTGGGTGGAAATTGGGGGGTAGTTGGAGGTAAAATTTGTTACCCTCTCCCCCTTTTACTAAAGCCGACCACCACGTTTTTAATATGCACACACACACACATATATATATATATATATATATTATAATATATTTCTACAATATATTAATATGTTATAATAACAAAAATTATTATTATTATTATTTTAACTAACATTAGAAAGTTTTACTCCTATACTAAATTTTCTTGGTAAATTAATTACTATTAATCTATTATATCATTATTCTAAATAAATTTCGCATGTTTCAAAAAGTCCTTTTTTTTTAAAAAAAAAACCAACCTAAACACCTCATTTTACTACTACCATGCTCTTTCCCTAATTACCATCCCAAATCATAATCAGACAAAGATTAATTCCTCCACATATTCAAGGGTTCTTATCTTGCCCAACTCTTTGACGTACTCTGCTGCATCGAAACTCAATAAAGGACAGTGCTTTAGCATTGACCAAAAGAGAGAAATGATAAGATTATTGTAGCCGTAGATTTCTCATGAAGGGCCATGGTCTCGTTACTTTATTATTATTATTATTATTATTTAAAAAAGATAACATACAAGTTATATTTCTATTTGAGTTGACGTTAGAAAATCATATTCATGTAAGTTAAGATAAAATCTCACCCACACACTTATCTCCTAAAATGAAAATCACATTGAAAAAATAATTTTTTCCGCTAATTTAAACTGGTACTATATATGTTATTATCCTAAAGCCTCTAACAATTTTATTTCTCATGTCCCAACTCACGTGTAACTTTCAATTCCTTTTTATACCATGCCATTTTAAGTTGAAATTGAAAGCTCTCGTCTTGTCACCATCACCTCAATGCACTTTGCTTTAAAATATATGGCTTGGCCATCTTCATCCCCATATTTTTCTCAGAAGCATGATTCTCAGTGGCTTTCAGAATCGTCAAATCCTATCTATCCATTTCTTTTGAGTATTTCACGAAGCAACACGTCATTCATTTCTATAATCCCTATAGCCTTCCCAAAAAGGAGTTTGCTGTGAAGTTCCAACCGCTTTTGCAACGCAAATTGGAACTCTATCACTAGCCACATTGGGGACAAAGAATCGCCACAGTTTTGATCTCTTACTGTCTGTGAGCTACACCTCTTCTTATTCTTCTTTTCCCTCTTCCATTCAATTATTTTGAAGCATCTGTTTTAGAATGATGGATGTTTTGAATTTCTTAGTTTCTATTACTTTTGGAAGTTCTTTTCGATGTTAAGATGAGCATTTGCCCAAAAAAATTCTTGAGATATGGAAATCCGCTGGTTTTAATTTATATCTAGGTAAAAGGAGGTCTTCCAATCTTGTTTATATGTCCTCTATATATGATGGTACTAGAATTCTCATGGGTTCTCTATTTCCTGACCTTTGTATTTAAGGCATTCTTGATGGCTATATCATAATTTACCCCAGTTTTCCTATAAACACTACAAGAAAAACACATATTTGCGACGGAATTTTGCGAGGGAAAAAATTCAGTTGCAAATATTGGGAAATTTGCGAGGGACAATGATTTCCCTCGCAAAAAGCTTAATTTTGCGAGGGAAATAAGTACCCCTCGCAAATTGAAACGAATTTTGCAAGGGACAAGATATTCCCTCGCAAAATGTTGCATTTTGCGAGGGACAATAGATTCCCTCGCAAAATTGTAGGCATTTTGCGAGGGAATTTCCATTCCCTCGCAAAATTCCCCCATTGGTAAAATTTGGGGGGAAATTTCCCTCCATTTTTTTCCTTATTTTGTGAGGGAACAAAAGATCCCTCGCAAAATGGGCAGATTTTGCGAGGGAAGATTTGCTCCCTCGCAAAATTGCGAAAAAAAGGGGAAATTTCCCCCCAATTTTTCGCTATTTTGCGAGGGCAGAACAATTCCCTCGCAAAATCTACCCATTTTGCGAGGGAACCTGTTGTCCCTCGCAAAATTTACCCATTTTGCGAGGGATTTCTTGATCCGTCACAAATTTCAGAAAAAAAACCAGCGTATTTTCCCCCAATTTTGCGATGGAAATATAATTCCCTCGCAAAATTCCGTACATTTTGCGAGGGAATTTATAATCCCTCGCAAATTCAGTATATTTTGTGACGGAATTTATATTCCCTCGCAAAATTACTTACATTTTGCGAGAGAATTTATAATCCCTCGCAAATTCAGTACATTTTGCGACGGAATTTATATTTCATCGCAAAATTACTTACATTTTGCGAGGGAATTCGTATTCCCTCGCAAAATCGTATATATATATATATATATATATATATATATATATATATATATATATAGTTAAATATCTCTCCAAAGTAAACCCAAGGCAATTAAAACAAGAAAATTCAAGTCTCTCACTCATTTCTGCCTCTATTCGACTAAGTAGCATATTGATTAAAATCAAGACAATTTTCCTCTAAAGAATAGTATTTTAAAATATATTGATAAACATTTGTCTTATAATTAATATATATTATTTCTATATATCTTCCTTTTTATCATTTAATCAAATAAATATAATAGAACATATGACATATTTTTAAAAAATGTAAATTAATAAAAACCTTCATAAGAAATATATCAAAAAATTATAAATGACATGATTAAAAATGTTTAAATAAGCGAATAATTATTGCTAGTAAATGGTAGAATAAAAGCCATTGAAATCATAACTATATGACCATTCTAATCTTATATCTAATTTATAGTTATCTCAACTTGCGATGTTATCATGAATTATATATAAATGTCGCTTAGGATTAAATGGTAAAAGGTTTGAATTTATAGACAAATGTCGCTTATACATGAATTATATATGTTGCTACTGTCGATGGAGGTAAAACATGATCGAGGGCGATGAAGTTTTACTGATAAATGCAAAAGGCAAAGTTTTACAATTTCGTTCAAATTTGAATTTGTCTCTTCAAATTATTAAAAAAATTATGTAAGTTATATCCCATTGTTTGCTCGACTCTCCTACTCAGCCCACCCTAAATAGTGGCCCACGTAGCAATGGTAAAGCATATCGCTATATGGCAATGTTAGTGACATGCTCTTCGATTAATCAACATTGTTTGGATTACGTAGAGACAAAATCAAAGTTTTAATTATACTCGCAAGGATCCATCGTGATTTATATATGATATACCCTAGCTTTATAAGATATATATATATGATCCAATTAGTTAACTATTAGTAACATATATCTGATTTGATATTTTACAATTTCAAATATCTTTTTCGTCTTTTTCCCTACTAAATAAAATATAATTTAATGAAGCTTAATAGCTCCAACTTATCACTAAAAACACACACAGGAAGTAAGATCATAAGTGAAAAATTCATATATATTCAAACACTCTCAATAAGGCTATAAATCAAAACCACCTTGTAAAATCTTTAAAATTGTTTTTAAATTCTTATTTTTTTTTCCAACGATAATTAATAAAAGCAATTAAAAAATTGAGTGAGAAGAATATATGATATAGTATAAAATAATTGAAATATCTGACATGAACAATTTTACCATTGCAGGGTGTAGTGACGGAGCTACGTTAGTGCCAATGTGGACAAATGCACCCATAAAATATATATAATTTGGATGAAAGCAACAACACCGTATGTATAGATGGTGCGGGTGGTGAATACTATAATCTATTCTCTTAGTCACAGGTCACAGGTTCGAGAGGCTCCTACGTTCCTTTTACTCCCTTTTTTTCCCCATTTCCATTGTTCCCTCTCTTGTCTCCAATTCTCTGCCCTAGATCGTCTCCAATTCTCCAATTTTCTCTCGTCTCCAATTCTCCAAATCGTGTAGCCACCCTCTCTCGTTTCCAATTCTAGCCACCCTCTCCCGTCTCCAATTCTCTGCCCGTCTCCAATTCTCTGCCCTAGCTCTCTACCTCGTACGTCGTGGCTCAACCGTCGAACAACAAGGCTGGCTCAATCGGAGCAGATATTTGTTCGGAAGTAGCTTCGCAACTTATGGCTGGTAAATCCGCATTCTTGATCTCTATTTTATTCGCCCTTTGGGGTGCCGATTCAAATGTTGACGTGCTTAGGGGGAGTCTTAGAATATAGTCATAGATGATGGTTGTATATTTTTCTATCAAATTCTTTGATTCTCTCTTTCTGGTATGGTATTTCTGTTTTGACCTTAACGTAAGTAAGGGATCTTTCTTTTAGTTAAGCCCCTTACTTGTATGTATTGTACTATCTTGACTCAATGAAAGACCTTAGGTCCGCTATGGGAATCGGATTCATTCTTCTTTCCCAGAAATTATACGGCCCTTAAGAATAGATATTTTGAAAGAGAGAACAAGGCAATGAAATTGTTGTTTATTCCATTCCTCTCTTGCTTGTAGCGATTGAAGTGACTCTTGCTTGTCCCTTTCGGTGCCGATGCCTATATTATATCCCCAGCGACTACCCACGGAATTGAGACGGAATTATTTCCGTGGGTAATTAGCCACGGATTACCCACGGAAAAAAAAAATCTTGTATTAATACAAGATTTTTTTTTAAAGAAAAGATATTACCTACGGAATTTCCGTGGGTAATTTGACGGTTTGAATTACCCACGCGTGGTTAATTCGTGGGTGATGTGACATGTTTTGAAAAGAAAATAGTGCAAGCTGAATGGTTCGAACACAAGACGAGAAGAAGATACAAAGTCACCTAACCAGCTGAACTAGGAGATTTATTTTTCTGTTTTGTGAAATTTATTTATTTTAGATTAAGAATTTGCTATTTCCCTTAATAAAATTTGAGCGCCCTTTTTTCCATTTTCAGCGCCTCTTACCTGCAAATTTCTTCCTTCAATTCCCCTCCGTGCGAAACTCATGAGCCCTAAATCAGCAAATTTTTTCATTTCCCTCCGTACGAAAACTCAGCCCTAAATCATCGGCTCTTCCCTTCACCCCTCCCAAGTTCAACAAGCCCTAAACCGCGACTCGTCCCCCATCTGTTCCTTCCTCCAAGGCGACCTGTTGTTCTCCATCATCTCACCGCCGTTCGTGCTATAGTCGCCGACCGTCCCAGCCTTCCTCCTCCAGTCAAGGTGCCTTTGCTGTTTTTTTTTTCCTTCTCTGTTTTGCGCCGTTTTGTGTGGGTGAAGGGGAGGTGTGTGCATTTGCGGAAATGTGTTTATTTATTTTGCAATTCTAATTTTTATCTGAATGTGAGCAATATTTGGGGATGCTTTGATCTCGCATATTCGGTTTCGAAAGTTGTTAACCTAGTGACCATAAATAAATATCAGTTGCTGATGAAAGTAAGAAAGATGTTCGGACCTTGAAAGCAACATAGTAATGGGTGATATTAGTCAACTGAACTAAGCATGAACTATGCTTCTTCTGTTCAACTTTAAATGCCAACAATAGAACATGCCAGCGATTTCTTGTATATTCAGAGATCACGAATGAATGACTAAGATTACTGAACTGGAACATTATGAAAATTAAAACAGGGAAGCTGAGGGCTGAGGCGAAGGATTAGCCAGGAACTAACAACATTTGATAACAGTACGCATAAATCTCTAAGCAATTTGATTTGTCAATCCATCCATCAATTTTAAGTTTACTGATGGATGGTTACACAGATGAACTGGAAACATGTTACATAAAGTCTCTATTCAGGAAGATAAGATAAATTTGAGCAAAAAAAAAAAAAAAAAACTCAGTAAGATAAAGACGATACATTTGATGTTCATGGTCTTTAGTGAACTTGTAGTATAATAATAATGTTTTAGGAACCTATTGCAATTAGGATGTGTAAAGAAATTTCGAAATTTTAAATTGAATTTTCACAGACAAGTGAAAGACAAGATTAAAATCTGTTTGACCCCTCGGCTATTCTTTGTTCCCCCTATTTTGCTTTCCCTTTCTCTGCTCTTTGCTTTTATTGATCAACTGATTTGTCTTATTTGTTCTTTATGGAAGAGTTAAAATGATAGAGACAAATAACTTATTTTACTTTATCTCAGTATTTTAAAATATAGTAGATTGTGTTCTCTCTCGCATATTTTTACTGACCTGAAAATTCTTTGGTAAGCACCAAAGAATTGGGATTGTTGTAGATTTATTTGGTATTTTGTGACATTCTCAATTATAATAGTTTTGCATAAATAAGTTTTTCGTGGTAGAATTATTTGGGATTGTTGCAGATTTATTTGGTATTATGTGGTCCTTTGGATTAAAAAATTCAATCTCTCTCCCAAGATAACCACCTGCTGTTTGCTCTTTGGTGTTGCATACTTTCCCTATCTTAGCAATTGAAGGACTTCTCTTTTCAAATCTCAAGCTTCATATTTTTACCTCTGGTCTTTAATTATTCAGAAATTTAAGAACTGTTTTTTGTTTTCCTGTTCTGCTATGAGGGCAGAAATCTGGGCTATTCTTGCTGGACTTGAATTAGCTATCAAATATAATTGTCTTAAAATAATTGTTGAGTCTGATTCTTTTGGCGGTAATTAGCAAATTGAAGGTTCTGCAGGTGGATGACAAGCTTGTATATAATCTTTTGCAGAAAATTGGTAGAGTTTTATGTCATTTCTCTAGTATTGAATTTGTGCATGCGTATAGGGAAGCAAACTCTTGTGCTGATGCATTGGCTAACTATAGCCTTGTGCAAGAGGAGGATAGAATTGAGTTTGATAGTCCCCCTGTAATTGTAAATAGCTTGTTGTTCAAAGACTGTATGGGTACTGTGTACCCAAGACTTGTGTTGATTCAGGAATAATACTGGGCTGTGGCCCCATGCTTTTTACCAAGAAAAAAAAAATAAAGATATAGGGCTTGTTTAATTCTAAAATATTTTTGTTCTGAAAACAATTATGTTGAATAAGTTTTGGGGAAAAAAATTGTTTGAGTAATTAAAAATATATCAAAGATGGTTTCTTTCACTATTTCAATTTTTTTGGGTGGATTATTAGCATGTTTTTTGTTGTTGCCTTTTTCCAACTGACACATGGATATATTTCTGACTACTCAGGTTTTTTTTTGGAGTTTTCACTGCACCAAAAGTTTGTTCCTCCTACTCTGCTCAATTAACTGCATACGGTAATTTCTTGAATGTGATGTAGCTTTGCTTGAATATTAGTTGAAGGTTTCTGAATATGTTTTAGAAATGCAAACAATGGCCAATTTAGCATAGATATATATGAATCCTCTCTTGCTTAGAAATGAATCCTCTATTTTTGGATGCATAGATATTCATCAATTCTTTTCTTTGATAGGTTAATACATTCATTTTTTCCCCAAGATCCAGAATTTAAAGGTAGACAAGTAGTTACATAATCTATACTAGGTAATACATTCATTGTCACTTACTTTATTCCCTCGTCTATTTAAATGAAGTACAAAAAATAAACTGACTTCGTAATGTTGGTTTTGTAGATGATAAGAGGGTGAAGATGTTAGAAGCGAAGGTGAAAGAGCAACAAGAGCAGATGATGGAACAAGGAGCGTAGATGAAGGAGCAAGGAAAGATGATTTTAGAGTTGCGGCAACTTCTCCAATCCCTTATGAAGGACAAGGGTATGGGGCCGCCTCCTGATGGTGATGGCGATACCGATGGTGATCCTACCCAGACTGCTGCAATTTAGACTTTTTTTTAAGTTTATTTTTGTTGAAACATTATATTTTGTGATATTTTGTTATTTTTATGTAAACTTTGATGCTTGTTATAATATCTTTTTATTATATATAAGTCTTTTTAATTTCTAATTTTTAATATTTTTTATGAAATTAATTACATTTTTAAAATTATTTTATTTTTAAAAAAATTTAATTGGGAACTTTACGAGGGAATCCTATTCCCTCGCAAAATTCAATCAGTATTGAATTTTGCGAGGGAATTGGATTCCCTCGCAAATATAAAAATTTTGCGAGGGAAACAAATTCCCTCGCAAACATAAAAATTTTGCGAGTGCCAAAGATCCCTCGCAAAATTTGAACTTTGCGAGGGAATGAATCCCTTGCAAAATTTTCAAATTTGTGAGGGATAGTTTCCCTCGCAGCGAGGGAATTCATTCCCTCGCAAAATGCAAAATTTTGCGAGGGATTAATTTTTCCCTCGCAAATCTTGAAATTTGCGAGCGAAAATGGTTCCGCAGCTAAATCCAAATTTTGCGACGGAAATGTGCATTTTTGCGACGGAAAATTGGTTTGCGATGGCTGTTTTTGCGAGGGAATTTTTTCCGCCGCAAACCGTTTTTATGACGGAAATTTACTCTTTTGCGAGGGAAAAATTCCGCCGCAAAAAACTGATTTTTTTTGTAGTGAAAAGAAGGCCTTCAAATGTTTCTCTGGATATGCCAAGGTTCTTTTGCAACACTGGTAGGAGTGCGAAGGATTCAATTTGCAATTTTAAGAACTCATGAAATCTAATATTTGACAAAGAAGGACCAAGGAAAAATGGCATAAAATTCATTTGAGCTAGTTAAGCATCTAACAGTCAAAGAATGAGGAAAAGGGGGACAGAAAAGAAAGGCAAAGAAATGGAGGAAGAGGTGTAAAGGAGATACATGACTTTGGGATTTTGACGAAGAAGTGATTCGTGCAGGTTCATATGCGATATTATAAGCTTGCTTGCATATTTCTTTGTGATCCCTTAGATAATCTGGACGATCAGGATATAAAGATTGCTGTGAAGAATTGCAGATAAGACTGTTGGAGCTTCCGTCACTACCATTTACCTTCTTTCTCTTCCCATCCTCACTCTCACTGTCGGATTGCCTTTTTGTATACGGTGACCACTCTCCAAAATCATGGAGTGAAGTCGTATGGCAGTGAGACAATTGGAAAAAAATCGAGTTGAGGGAAAGTGACGGAATGAACAAGATATATCTCAATGAATGAAGCATGCTTCGATGATAGGAAGAAATCTAGCTGCGAGTTGAACCCTCGAACATGTGCCAAATCCAGGACCTCCATGAAATGTAAGTGAGTTACAACTAGCTTTTCCATTGTTCTTAGTTTCATATGATTATATACATGTAGCAGTTCAATAAAATCTATGTCATTTTCAATTATTTTCCAGCTCAACTAACTTTTTAATTAAACATGTTTCTGTTTGGAAATAGCCACTTTAACCACCGTCAATCTAAACATAAATTACATTTATGATATGACTTTTTTCTTATTTTACTTCGGTAAAAGTCAGATAGAAAATTAAATAAGTTACTTCTCCCACCGCTAACTCAAATGGGCTCAATCATACGTTTTTTTTTTTGGTTGTGATACAACAATTTTAGGAAAGGGGTTAGGTTCACCCACAATTCAAAGGCAGGGCAAAATCTCTCTTCCTACTAGGTGATACCAATGTTAGGCTCAATCATACATTTGATTCAGGTAAAAAAAACAATTGATTGTATAAATGGGCCTGGGATACATTTGGAAAGGAGTTGGGTTCATCCACAATCCAAGGGCAGGGCAAAATCTTCCTTCCTCTTAGGTGATACCGATGTTGGGCTCAATCATACATTTGATTCAGGTAAAAAAACAATTGATTGTATAAATGGGCCTGGGATACATTTGGAAAGGGGTTGGGTTCACCCACAATCCAAGGGCAGGGCAAAATCTCCCTTCCTCCTAGATGATACTAATGTTGGGCTCAATCATACATTTGATTCAGGTAAAAAAACAATTGATTGTATAAATGGGCCTGGGATACATTTGGAAAAGCACAGCGATGTAGGCTCAATGGGCCTTTACAGAATGTTCAGGACATGGGCTTTTGTAGACCCAATCGTTTGTGGAATAAAAAATCTTCTTTTTTCCCTGTGCAGAGAAATTTTCTGTGTTGATGTTTCAACTTTGATTTCCGGTTCTCTTCCTGCAAAATGGTAGCTCCGATCATCTCAGTTCCTGCGAGTGCGAGTTTATCTATTGCTTCTCGCAACGTAAACTCGTCCAACTTCGTTTGTTCTCACAGGTTCGTATAATTATTATCAGTTTACCTGATTTATCGCGTTCAAGTTGGATTTTACTATTTGTTACTTCAGATTCTGAGCTTGGATAGCTGTTTCACAGAAGGCCACTTTCGATATCTTCTTTCTTGCCAAGTCCATATGGGGACCCAACAAAAATTGGTAATTCCCTTTTTTACTGTTATTTCCAACTGTAATTTAAAGCCATTCAAAACTAGGAAAGACGAGACTAATTGGGCAACTTGTATCATACTAATTCTTCCTAATTAGTGCAATTAATGTAGTGAGTAAGCTGGAAACTAGTTTAGTTTTTCACGGTAGGAGACTTGTATATGATTTTAAACTTAACTTTATGTTATATATAATGTATTTGTTGGTTTGACACCACATACATTTTACAAATTGCATGTATGGACGATATATTTAGTTACGAAATATACATATATATTTCCATTCGGAAAGTGGATCATTGTTTTGATATGTCGTTTTTACTTTATTCAGGTTTGTCAAGTAAAAGCCGAGGTCTTCCTTTAAAACTTGATGAGAAAAGCATCCATGATGCTAGCACAAGGTGTATGATTAATAATTATCCCGTTCCTCATTCAATTGCTTTATTGTCTTGGTTAATATTGATCAATTCTGTTATTTCTTGTTATGCTTATGGCCTTGCTTTGCGAGTTATTGTATTGTGGATGGTACCTGTGTGCTTGTTGTGGAATATCAGGTTAAAAAGTTTTTTGATTGAAAACACAACAGAAGCATTCAGCTTATATGTTGAAGAATGATGATAAATATGAGTACCATGAAGTATCCATACTGCAAATTGTAGCTACTCATTCCATAGCTTGACTGTAGATATCCTTTTTAAAATGCTCATGATTTCATCGGTATCATAAAAATATTTTATCCTGAAAGAACTTGGATAATCTGAAGCGATATTATCTGAATCTTTGTTCCATTGGATCGTTATGTTGGGGGACTCTCGTATAGTTACTAATTTTTGTTGCTTTGTTTTTTCTTTTTAATGTGACTATCATCTTATTGATTTTCCATTTTATCAGTAGTTATGGTGCAATAGAAGCTGAAATGGAGAATCCACCCATAATGCCAAAAGTCTTCACTCCTGGAGGAGCTCTGGATCTATCATCTGTGTTGTTCAGAAACCGTATAATATTCCTTGGACAGCCAGTCAACTCACAAGTGGCTCAGAGAGTTATATCGCAGCTTGTGACACTAGCTACTATTGATCAGGATGCAGATATTCTGGTTTGATATGACTTAACAATTGTTATTTTACTTTTGTAAAGCTTGGTGTTTGGACTACTTTTGAAAACGTAGCAAAATACATGATAAAGGAAAGGCTCTTTTTTGTGAGTCAGAAGTTTGACTCTCTATATTGGAGAAAGAAATATAGGACTAGGTTGGCTATAGGACTCCCGCGTTCAAAGTGTATGAGGAGGGAGGTGGGACAGTCACTTTTTGTGGTCTTTAAATATACATACCGATCCAGAGAGTGAGGCAGACAAGAATTTGAAATTGGTCTTTGCCCTTTGGGTGGAGACTGGAGAGTGCCATTCCTCTCAAAAGATTGGCAACTTGTGTTTATGCTAGAGTATGTCCGGCAGTGAGAGTTGAATCTTTATGTGTGTTTTGTAGCTTTGATTCATATATGTGCAGTTTCTTTTAGTTTGTAATCGTTACTTTAATTGTTGTTCATGTAACTTAGTGTTAGTGCTCTTTTAAGTAAACTTATCCTTGTAATCTGGTTTAGTTTTGGCAGCAACATTATTATCAGTTTCAAGCTTTATTTCTAGTTATAGTCTTTAGTTGTGTTTTGGAGAGGGTACTAACAGAGTGGTATTTATACTAGCTGCTTATAACTGTAGGTATATATAAATTGCCCTGGTGGAAGCATATACTCGGTGTTGGCAATTTATGATTGCATGTCTTGGGTAAGATTAAGTTTTCTTAATCCGCCACCCAAAAAAAAAATGATTTATCTTTTGAACCCAATTACAACATTTTAACCTTTGCTAGTTTTCAACTTCCTCGTGGTTAATGTTCCTCCTTTGAAAGCGTTTACCTTCTCCATTTGTTTCCAGATCAAGCCCAAGGTTGGTACAGTGTGTTTTGGAGTGGCTGCAAGCCAAGCATCGCTTATTCTTGCTGGTGGAGAGAAAGGGATGCGCTACGCAATGCCAAATGCACGTATTATGATACATCAACCTCATGGTGGATGTAGCGATGTAAGAAGAATATTTCCCTGTTGATTGGGCAGAGGAGATAAATACTGGGTCCTAGTTTTTGTGCAGAGAAAATAATTGAAGCACATTGTATTAAGAGTAAATACCCTTTTTTGGTCCTTGACAAAAAACACGGACCCCATTTTGGTCCCTTACAAAAAAATGACCCTTATTTGTCATTTTTATGGACTAAAAAAAGGCCTTTTGAAAATTTGTGAGGGATCAAAATATCTATCAATCGACCCTTATTTGTTCTTTTTATGGACTAAAAAAGACTTTTTTTTTTTTTTGTAAGGGACCAAAATGGAGATCGCGTTTTTTGTCATGGACCAGAAAGGATATTTACTCTTGTATTAACCACGGTCCTTAATCCCTATGGATTGAATGAAATAAAAACCAAGAATGCTACAGAACACTGTGTTATAAACTCTGAAAAGAGAGTATTGTGTTTAATCACCCTAAGCAAAGTTGTCAAACATGCTTGTTAGATGTTTGTGCATGTGCTCATGGACTGCAAAGAACAATGCAGTGAGGCCCAAGGAAAGGGGGAAGGTGATGTAGATTTAAAAAGAAATTAAATATATGTCTATTCTCAGGTGTCTTTGAATTTCATGGGATAAATACGTTTATGGTTTTTTTAAGTGAAAAGGGAATTTAAATTATAGACAAATATAAATTCACTTATGTTTTTGTGCAGATAATCTTGCCATGACACTGCATATTTTATGTTCTTTGGACTTGAGCTGTGATACATCAGTGCATTAACTTGTTAAATGTGTGTGTTTTTTTTTTTTTTTTTCAATCTGTGGGCTGCAATGAAATAATATGGATTTTGGATGAAAACTTTTGGATGATGTATATATTCTTTGTTTAAAAGACAGACATCACGAATCTAATTGTTCTTAAAACTGCTTGTAGGGTCAAGTAGAAGATGTGAAACGCCAAGTGAATGAAGTTGTTCATTCTCGCCATGTTAGTTTTTCTCCAACTCTGCTTGAATGCTCCTACTCTGTCTGGAAATATATATTTGCACTTGGCTTTTAGAGGCAGGATCTTAAAATCCCAATTTTTGGAGTGCGCTGAACCTTCATACATCCTGTTCTCAAGTTTCCATGATATCAGTTGTGTTGTTTTGACGTCTGCTTCAATGCTTGGCCTTACTAACTTCTCTTTCCCATTTATCTGGGGTACAGAAAATTGACAAGATGTATTCTGCTTTTACTGGTCAACCGTTAGAGAAGGTGCAGGAGTACACTGATAGGGACCGGTATATGTCTGTTTCCGAGGTAATATGATAAAATTTTCAGTAATGTTGAGAATTTTTGCTTGGACATTGGCTGAACTCTTAGACAAGAATTTCCTGCCCTCTCAGCAAGATGATGAAGTTTGTGTTTAACTGTAATTGCCTAAACTGGAGGAAGGATCTGTTCACTGTTTTTCTGACCCAATCCTGCATTTTAAACTGTCCTTAACTGTTGTGTTTTTTTCTTGTGATTGTAGGCTATCGAGTTTGGTCTCATAGATGGTGTCCTGGAAACAGAGTATTGAATCTTACTGTGTCATGATTTATTGTGTTTCCCCAGGCATTAGGAAATCTGAGTAGCTAGCTTCAAATTCATCTTGCATCTCCCACACAGCTGTTGTATTTGACATATCAGTAGTTTTCAATTTTCTGCTGTTATTGAAAAAGAAAATAGTATTTGTTTCTCAGAGAAAGCTTGTTGAACATGTTAAAAGTCTTGCCAAGTTTATGCTTTTGAGTTAATTTATTAATGATAATAGTCTTTTAAAAATTTTCAAACTCATTCCTATGATTTCCAGTCATGACGGAGTTTATTTAATTTTGTGTATAGCGTAATATTCAAATGGTAATGATTGAGCCTAAATTTCATCTATCATTAACGGGATTTGTTTTTTTTTTTTTTAAAACGAGTTTTAACAAGACCCATTTGTTAGTATGATTGCTATTCCTATTTCTTTATTTATCTTTTTCTCATTACCTTTTCCTGCCTATCACGTGACATAGATGCGTTTGTGAAAATATGAACAAAGATGTTGCAACCATAGAATATAGTAAAATATTTTCATACAATTACAATTTAAATATGATGTCATCCTATTCAATACAACACACGTGATTATATGAGACTCAGATTGTGGTATGGCTTTGGAAAATGCTTAGGCTAAGTTTCTTATATCAATTTCGTCAAATTTTATTATATATCCTGTTTCTAAATTATTATCATTTAATTATATATTTATATTTAAAAAAATAGGACACGTGTGATTGAATAACTTAACATGATGAATATAAAAAACATGGTATAAGTATGGTCTTAATGCTCTCTCTTGTACTATATATAAGGCCAGTTAACCTAATTTGACTAGAATAAGTTAGTTCAGTTCTAGATTAAGTTAGTTTCATTAACAGGAAACCATAATCATCTTCTTTAATCCCCTCAATCTCTCTTACTTAATTATTATGGACAAAGCATCAGTAAGAATAAATTGGAAAAAAATTAATAAGTATGAAAAAATAAAACTTTTATTTAAGGGTAAGATCAACTCCTAAATTAAGTCATATATTAAGGATGGGAATTCTCTCCCCCTCGCCCTCCCCACTTATCACTTGTTGACCGTTTTTATTTTAATATATTTTTATCTTTTTATATATATAAAAAAGGGAAAAACACTTTTCATGTAGGAGAAATGTATTCTCATGTTACACACACATGAAATGATAGGACTCACACATATATATATAATTAGCATTATATATATGTGGGTCTCACCATTTCATGTGTGTAGGAATCTTCTTCTTTTCATATAACATGAGAAGTTTAAACCCCATAAAAAAACATATTAAGGATTAGAGGAAGTACAAATGCACAAATATTTTCCAAAGCTTTGATTAAGCCATAAAATTTATTTTGGCCAAATAAACCATAGATTCCAACAGACCAGTATTATATACTACATCTTGTTCTTTAATAGACGAGCTGATGAATTTTATCTCTCAAATTTATAATTTTCTTTTTAAAAAATACCTATTGATGCAAACATTAAGAAGTTTCTGTTAAACGATAGTCAATCATATATCACTCGTATGGTTATTTAAATTTAACTTTAAAATTAGATTTCTTAAGTACAAAATTTATAAAATTTAAATTTCGATTTTCTCATAACATACAAGATGCTATTTTAGTTTTACCGAGTCTCACGTATGGTCATTTCGCGCTTCAGATTTTGAAAAAGATTGTTCAACATTCCATATGATCCAATCCCGTCTTTTCTTGGACGGGTTCTTTGAGTTCCTTCCTTCTAGAAAACCATATGATCCTTCCTTCTTAGAAACAAAGAAAAAGAAAACACGTATCAATTCTTGTTCTCTGTTGTTCACCAATCTTGCTCATCTTGCTCAGATCATCATTCACCATGAATAACAACAACATGAAGATTAGTTTCATGAATTCAGAAGACTATAGAGTTGAAGATCTTTCTCTCAGTCTCCGGCCGCCTTCTCCTTCTCTGCCGCAGCCACCAGCTCCTCCGTCTCCTACTCCATTAGCAATACCCCATCCAGTTTATTCACCACCAATGGAATTCCTAAATCCCAATCATCCTCTTTATTTCACGCCGGAATTAGATCCCGTCCCGAGGTCACCGCGGATGACGTATCCAACGATGGATTTGAACGTAGTAGTCAACAACAAGCCTCCTCTGCCGCCTTTAGGCCGGCCGCGGGTACGCCCTCCCCGGAACAACGGTGAGGCTGATCATAACAGAAACATTGAACCACCATATGCATGGGCCACCGACCGTCCCGCCTACGTCCACGACAAGGCGCATCTGGAAAAACACTTCATTGATACCGTCACCGGGATGGTCCTGTGCAACAAGTGCGGCAAAGAATACCCGGTAGTCTTCAATATTGAGGAGAAGCTAAAACAGTTTGTAAGCTTCATTGAGAGCAAGAAGGGGACCATGCACAACCGTGCCCCGCTGGAGTGGAGAAAGCCGCCGTCATTGGTGTGCGAGTACTGCACCGGAGATAGCGTGAAACCGGTGATAGATGAGGAGAAAGACAATATAAACTGGCTGTTCTTGTTCTTAGGGCAAATGTTGGGACATTGTACGCTGGAACAACTCAAGTATTTCTGTGCCTGTACTCAGATTCATCGTACTGCCAAAAAAGATCGAGTTCTTTATGATACTTATCGTGAAATCTTCAAACAGCTTCTTCCTCATCTTCCTCATCAGGATCCTTGGTGAACAAGTTTGTGGTGCGAGGCAATTAGGTCTATGATCTGATCTTGATCTGCTGCGTTTTATTAGTATTATTATTACTAACTTCTTGAAATTTGCATGATGATTTGTTTTCTTATAAATCTCTTTAGTTGGACTGAATTTCCATCTCAAGAGATTCTAGTTTGTATTGATGGTCAACTTTAGTGGATCTTGTATTAGGGAAATGAGGTGGCAACACCTTAGATTCATGGTTTGACTTCGACGTTGATTCTAGTTTGTGAATAACTGTATTTGCCTAAACTGGAGGAAGGATCTGTTCACTGTTTTTCTGACCCAATCCTGCATTTTAAACTGTCCTTAACTGTTGCGTTTTTTTCTTGTGATTGTGCGCTATCGAGTTTGGTCTCATAAATGGTGTCCTGGAAACAGAGTATTGAATCTTACTTTGTCATGATTTATTGTGTTTCCCCAGGCATTAGGAAATCTGAGTAGCTAGCTTCAAATTCATCTTGCATCTCCCACACAGCTGTTGTATTTGACATATCAGTAGTTTTCAATTTTCTGCTGTCATTGAAAAAGAAAATACTATTTGTTTCTCAGAGAAAGCTTGTTGAACATGTTAAAAGTCTTGCCAAATTTATGCTCTTGAGTTAATTTATTAATGATAGTCTTTTAAAAATTTTCAAACTCATTCCTATGATTTACAGTCATGACGGAGTTTATTTAATTTTGTGTATAGCGTAATATTCAAATGGTAATGATTGAGCCTAAATTTCATTTATCATTAACGGGATTTTTTTTTAATTTTAAAAAACGAGTTTTAACAAGACCCATTTGTTAGTATGATTCCTATTCCTATTTCTTTATTTATCCTTTTCTCATTACCTTTTCCTGCCTATCACGTGACATAGATGCGTTTGTAAAAATATGAATGAAGATGTTGCAACCATAGAATATAGTAAAATGGAGTATTTCCATACAATTTAAATATGATATCATCCCTATTCAATACAACACAAACATATTATTCACAGCAATTCATATTCTTTTAAGAGAAATTGTGCCACACATTCTTCCACGTATATGAGACTCAGATTCTGGTATGGTTTTGGAAAATACTTAGGGCAAGTTTCTTATATCAATTTTGTCAAAATCTCCAATCATGTGTGATTATATGTCTTGTTTTGAATTATTATCATTTAATTATATACTTATATTAAAAAAATAGGACACGTATGATTGAATAACTTGACATAATGAATATAAAAAACATGATGTAAGTATGGTCCTAATACTCTCTCTTGTACTATATATATATATATAAAAGGCCAGTTAACCTAATTTTACTAGATTAAGTTAGTTTAGTTAACATGAAACCATTATCATCTTCTTTAATCCTTTCAATCTCTCTTACTTAATTATTGTGGATGGAGTATCAATAAGAATAAATTGAAAAAAAATTAACAAGTTTGAAAAAATAAATATTTTATTTAAGAGTAAGATCAACTCCTAAATTAAGTCATATGTTAAGGACAGGAATTCTCTTCCCCTCGGCCCTCCCCACTAAACGTTATCACTTGTTGACAGTTTTTATTTTAATATATTTTTATCTTTATATATATATATTAAGGATTGGAGGGAGTACAAATGCACGAATATTTTCCAAAGCTTTGGTTAAGCCATAAAATTTATTTTGGTCAAAATAAACCATAGATTTCAACAGTATTATATACTACATCTTGTTTTTTAATAGACGAGCTAATGTATTTTCTCTCTCAAATTTATAATTTTCTTTTTTAAAAATACCTATTAATGCAAACATTGAGAAGTTTCTGTTTAAGGATAGTCAATCATGATGAAATATGATATTTTAAGAAAATCAACATATATTTGTCACATATAACTAACTTCCTTTATCCTATCCAAATTAATTAGCTAGCTTTTATATTAAATATAAGATGTAGAATGTAGTTGAATTTAATTAAGTAATGTAGAATGCATGTTAAGACTTAAGACCTAGTACTTCTCTTACTAAGCAATTTCAATGGTAACTCAAATGGAAAGAGAATGGATTAAAATGTGAATAATGCTCAAAGTTCTAACATGACGTCAAAAATCAAGAAAAAAAATTCTCTGTACACATTATAATAGAATTTGAACGACGATTAGTCTGAAATGAGTAGCTCATAAATAGGGCAAGTTGTTACAAATGTTATGACATTACAGTATTATAATTTCTGGCCAAATATATTATATTGATATGAAGTGTAATATAATTTATTATTCATATATAAATACATAACATAACTAGAAGTCTACAGATTTCCACTCAAAATCAGCGATGCATAAACTGACCCGATATTATAGGTAGAAAAATTATAACCGTTAGGGTATGATGAAATTAGAGTCCAATAGAAAATAATTTAAATTTAATTAGATTTCTTGAAGTACAAAATTTATAAAATTTAAATTTCGATTTTCTCATAACAAACAAGATTCTATTTTAGTTTTACCGAGTTTCACGTATCGTCATTTCGCGCTTCAAATTTTGAAAAAGATTGTTCAATATTTCAAATGATCCAATCCCGTCTTTTCTTGGACGGGTTCTCTGAGTTCCTTCCTTCTATAAAACCATATGATCCATTACCTTCTTAGAAACAAAAAAAAGAAAACACGTTTCAATTCATGTTCTCTGTTGTTCACCAATCTTGCTCAGATCATCATTCACCATGAATAACAACAACATCAACATTAATGCCATGAATCCAGAAGACCCTGAAAATCTTTCTCTCAGCCTCCGGCCGCCTTATCCTCCTTCGCAGCAGCTACCAACTCCTCCGTCTCCTACTCCATTAGCACAACCTGATCCAGTTTATTCACCGCCAATGGACCCTGAAAATCTTTCTCTCAGCCTCCGGCCGCCTTATTCTCCTCCGCTGCAGCTACCAACTCCTCCGTCTCCTACTCCATTAGCACAACCTGATCCAGTTTATTATTCACCGCCAATGGACCCTGAAAATCTTTCTCTCAGCCTCCGGCCGCCTTATCCTCCTCCGCAGCAGCTACCAACTCCTCCGTCTCCTACCCCATTAGCACAACCTGATCCAGTTTATTCACCGCCAATGGAATTCCTATATTCCAATGGTCCTCTTCATTTCACGCCGGAATTAGATCTCGTCCTGACGTCAGCGCAGACGACATATCCAACGATGGATTTGAACGTAGCAGTCAACAACAAGCCTCCTTCGCCTCCCCCGAGTCCTCAAAACAACGGTGAGGCTCCTCCTAACAGAAACATTGAACCACCTTATGCATGGGCCTCCGACCACCCCACCTCCATCCACGACAAGGCGCATCTGGAAGAACACTTCATTGATACCGTCACCGGGACGGTCCGGTGCAACAAGTGCGGCAAAGAATACCCGGTAGTCTTCAATATTGAGGAGAAGCTAACACAGTTTATCAGCTTCGTTGAGAGCAAGAATGGGACCATGCACGACCGTGCCCCGCCAGAGTGGAGATCGCCGCCATCGTTGGTGTGCGAGCACTGCACCGGAGATGGCGTGAGACCGGTGATAGATGTGAATAAGGACAATATAAACTGGCTGTTCTTGTTCTTAGGGCAAATGTTAGGATATTGTACGCTGGAACAACTCAAGTATTTCTGTGGCAGTAATCATATTCATCGTACTGCCGCTAAAGATCGAGTTCTTCATCATACTTATCGTAAAATCTTCGAACAGCTTCTTCCTCATCTTCGTCATCAGGATCCTTGGTGAACAAGTTGGTGGTGCCAGTCAATTAGGTCTTTTGTCTGATAATGATCTGTTGCATTTTATTATTATTAACTTTTGAAATCTGCATGTGGTGATGATTTGTTTTCTTAAAAATCTCATTCTAGTTTAGTTTGTATTAGGGCAATGAGGTAGCAACACCTTAGACTCATGATTTGACCTCGACGTTGATTCTTGGTCCTATTATTGCGTTATTCCCTTACTAATGCGATGATAAGGCTTTTCTTTTTTCTTTTTTTGGAGTTTTTAGATTTTAATATTAAAAACAGTAGATCGAGGTTATAACATATGAAGCCAATAACATATGAAGCCAAGCTTGTTGCTTCATACACACACGCATAGCTAGGGTCTTTATATGAATGGTCCAACGAACTTGAATATGTATTGGATTTAGTATAAGTCTGATCGATCGATCACTAAAATCACTAAATCCTTAAACTGTGATAACGTTGGCTGCTTTTAAATTGTGATTCTATCTGCACTAATAGACCTTTTGTCGGATATTATAATTCTTTGTATATGTTTGGGCATATACGCGTTTATACATTTCTTTGTCGTTGCCCAGCACGCTTTTATTTAATTATGCTTTGATATTAAGCATTCAGTTGGAGGCTAACCAATTAGGTCTCCCTGGATTTTCGCCCAAATGGATCAATAAATATTAAGTAAATTATGGAATTGATGATATACATAATGCAATTTCGCTCAATTGGAACTATGGAATTGATGATATACATAATGCAATTTCGCTCAAATGGATCAATATTAAGTAAATTATAGAATTGATGATATATATAATCCCATTTTGGGATTAAAAGTCATATTGTATATGCGCCAACGTTCTTAAACACATACGGTATTATAATTACATACGGTATTATAATTACATACGATATTATAATACTTTATAGATATTATAATACTAAAAGTCATATTGTATATGTGCCAACGTTACCTTAAACACATACGATATTATAATACTTTATAGATATTATAATACTTTATACTTTAGAACGTTACCTTAAACACATACGATATTATAATTACATACGATATTATAATACTTTATAGATATTATAATACTTTATACTTTAGATAGCGATGTTATAATATGGGATATTATAATACTTTATACTTTAGATAGCATAGCGATGTTGTAAAGATCGAGACATACGATATTATAATACTTTATACTTTAGATAGATATTGTAAAGATCGATAGTACGATATTATAATACTTTATACTTTAGATAGTGATAGCGATGTTGTAAAGATCGAGACATACGATATTATAATACTTTATACTTTAGATAGATGTTTACTTTATACTTTAGATAGATGTCAACTTCATCCATTGAAATAAGGGCCCATTTAGGATAGTGGTAGTATAAGGTTTTTGTTTCTGATGGGCACTTGTTTGACATAGCTTTTGAAAAGATAGATGAGATGGAAAATAACTGAAAAAAGCATGAAATCAAATATATATATGTGTTGTATAAAATTTGATAATTCGATGAATTTAATTTCAAAATGCTTCTTTTTTTGTGAGGGAATGTGATTTTTGTGAGGGTAAAACGTCCTCCTTGTAAAACGTCTTTCTTTTTTTGGGACGGAACATGATTTCCTGGCTTTTTGCGAGGGAGTATTCGCTCACAAAATGTAAGACACATTAACCTAAATCCTTCGCTCCATCCCGTGAATTCTTGACTGTCCCAGATCGACTGCTTCCCGTCTTCCCTCCATCCCTCAACGGCGTTCAATCTATTCCTCAAAGCTCTGGCTCCAGCCTTAGCTCCACCGCGGCCTCACTCTCCTCCGACGGCGAAACGCAGTGGCCTCACGATCTCTTCCTCCGACGGCGAAACGCAGCTGGGTTGCAGATCGACAGATTCGCTAGTCATATATCAGCAACCGAGCCATATTTCTCTTCCCCCGATTCTCTGTTCCGCCGGAAACCCTAGCCGATCCGAAACTCACTGTTACGTTGCTCTAGGGTCTGTATTGCCTCTGTCGCATATTCTCTATGCTCTTTATTGCGATCATCACCGCTTAATTTTTCTGTTTGTTCCTTTGATCTCAGCGATGGCGAAGTCAAAGAACCATACAACTCGCAACCAATCATACAAGGCCCACAAGAATGGCATCAAAAAGCCTAAGAGGCACCGCCACACTTCTACCAAAGGGGTATTCATGTTCACTTTCCCTATTCTCTTGTGATCTGTGTTGATTCTCTGGTTTTTGTTGTTGTCTAATCTATTGCTTTGTTTTTGTTTTTTTACCGGAAATTGTTGTACATGGATCCCAAGTTCCTGAGGAACCAGAGGTATGCGAGGAAGCACAATAACAAGAGTGCTGAAGCAGCCACTGAGGAATGATATACCTCTATTTGGTATTTGGTTGGCATGATATACCTCTATTTGGTATTTGGTTGCATAATGTTCTTATGTTCTTTTGGAATGTATGCTTCTCTTTTAGTCTGATTCCATAAACATGAGGGAATGAATCTCTATCTAGTTTAAGGATGATGAACACTTGATGAGTTTGTTCTGTTATGGTGACTATGCAGACATCAATTGGTTGTATCGCCTTTTCCACCAGCTGATAAAATTGGGATTAATTCGGTTCAAAGAGAGGCTGAAGAAATTATTCCTATGAAACAAATAAAAATGGACTGTGTTCCGTATATTCCATTAGAGGATCGGTATTTATCCCATTTGGCCTTTTTTCTCTGAGACTTTCTTATTAAACAGTGATTTATAGTCTTCTGAATCTGATATTTATGGTTGATGATTTAATGACTTCAACAGAGAAAGTCAAGTTGATAGAGTGAAGTCCCAAATATATATCTTGAGATGCACCCAAAGAAGGTATTGCCTTCTGTCTGCCTCTTTTTCATGCTGTGTATGTGATAAGTCTGTTCCATACTTTCTGGTCCCATTAGTATTGCAACCTTCACATGGCAATTTGCAAAGTTAGTGGCCAATTTTTCTCCCCTCTAAAATAGCTGCTATTATTTAACCTTTTTTTCTTGTTCTTTTTTTTTTCCTCACACCATTTTCCTCTTCTATTTTTACCTTCCACTTTCTGCATGCTCATCTGATGTTCAGTTTTATTTCTGATGAATTTGATGATGCTTTCAAGAAACACTACTTGGGGATGTGGGTGGAGTGTATTTTGGATTTGAAAATACCTGTGTGATTTTTTAGCTTTGCTAATAGGTTACTAAATTAAAATATATAGGGTTTATGGTTCTGTATTAGCATAGGATTTCCCATCCATACACTTTGAGCCTTGATATGCTTATTTATGTTTATGAACATGACTTGTATTTTTTGGGTGATTAATCCATGTTACACAGGTCTGCTTTAAAGCATCTGAAAGAAATATGAGTACTGCTTACCTTGTGAGTCTTCTGTCTCTAGAATATTGTAATTTTATTCTTTAAATGAATGTATCAAGTTGTATCTAATATCAGGAAAAATCAAACCTTTTCCGATTCTAGCAATTACTGAGATTGTATCAAGATATCATATAATGTCTTTAATAGATTGTAACTGGGGGGAAAAATCAAGGACTGTATTATTTGATGGATGGTTGATGTTAATTATTGGGTCTAAAATTGTTATAGTTTAGTGTCATGATTATAACCAGTTACTGCTAATGTACTCGTTCAGACAGTTTTATATGACAACTGTGTGTTTCACAGATTTCTACCAGCCTTTTAAGGAAGATGAACTTGAATAGAGCTCTGAGGTTCAAATTATTTTTCTTGCAGAGGGAAAACCGGAAATGTGGTGGAAAACACTTGGTGAGGTTTGTTGTACATTTGGTTTTCGATGAGTTCATTTGTTTTTTGTTTGATGCAGGTATTCTGTAAATTTGATTGGGAGTTAGATGAGCTTGAGCTAATAAAATACTTCTGTATTGTTTGTAATTTATAAAATGTCAGCACAGGCAACTTAGAAGTGGTAGTTTGTAAGTTTAAATTATCCATGCATCACTTTTGTTTTCCCCGACTATCAATTATGTACTGTAAGACTTATGGAAGTCTTTTTATGAGATATAAGTCTTTTTATTTTCTAATTTTTTATATTTTTTGTGTACTTTTTTTTAAAAATTATATATATATATATATATATTTTAAAAAATAAACGGTTAAGGTGTAATTTTACCAATGAACTATTGGTCCAGTCCAATACAATTAACTATTAAGTGGACTAAAAATATAAAAAAAAGTTTTACTCAGAAGCGTCTAGCACAAAGCCGTTAGACAAAAGTTAACGTCCGTTATCGAAGATGTAAATTAGCCAACGAGCTTTTACCCCCAGGAGTGTCCGATACAAAAATCTAAATTTTCCTAAATTAAATAAATTTTTTCTCAATTGTTATTATTCAAAACTACTTGTATAAATATCCATGGACAAAAATTACTCACTTTTTAATTGTCAAAATTATAATTTGCTAAAATAAACAAAATTTTTAATTAAAAAAATTTAATTATATGATTTAAATAAAACTCAAGATGTTTTATAGTTTAATTTATATGTTAAACAAATATATATATATATATATATATATATATATATATATATATATATATATATATATATATATGATTTATTTTTAATGGATATCAATATTAATACTTAATAATATAAATACGACAACTTGATATATTTGTTAATTAAATGATCTATTGATTATTTGTGGGTTAAGGAGTAACTCGGCCTACGAAAATTTTATTAACATTAAATGAATTTCTTAAATCACATAAATTTATTCTAAAATAAAAATAAATCATATAATTTTTTTTGTTTAACATATATAATAAACTATAAAACACCTTGAGTTTTATTTAAATCATATGATTATGTTTTTAATTAAAAATTTTGTTTATTTTAGAAAATTATAATTTTGACAAAATTGAAGAATAAGTAATTTTTGTCCATAAACCATAGATATCTATACAAGTAGTTTTGAATAATGACAATTGAGAAAAACTTATTTAATTTAGTAAAATTTAGAATTCTGTGCCAGGCGCTCTTGGGGTAAAAGTTCATTGGCTAATTTGCACATTAGATAACGGACGTTAACTTTTGTTTAACGACGTTGTGCTGGACGTTCCTGAGTAAAACTTTTTTTTGGTATTTTTGGTCCACTTAATAGTTAATTGTGTTGGATGCTTTTAGATCAATAGTTCATTGGTAAAATTACACCTTAACCCAAAAATATATTGAAATTTGCGAGGGAAAATAAAAGTTTCCCTCACAAATTTCACAATTTTGCGAGGGAAAATCGTGGTAGTTTGTAAGTTTAAGTTATCCATGCATCACTTTTGTTTTCCTAGACTATCAATCATGTAACTGTAAGACTTTTGGAAGTCTTTTTATGATATATAAGTATTTTTATTTTCTATTTGTTTAAAAATATTTTTTGTGTTTTTTTTATTTTTTAAAAAAATAAATTGAAATTTGTGAGGGAAAATAAAAGTTTCCCTCGCAAAAACATTTCCCTCACAAATTTCACGATTTTGTGAGGGAAACTTTTTCTCTCGCAAATTTCACAATTTTGTAAGGGAAATGATTTTCTCTCACAAATTCCAGGATTTGTGAGAGAAAAAACTTCCCTCGCAAAATTGTGAATTTGCAAGGAAAAAAGCATTTTGGCGATGGAAAATTGGTTTGTGAGGGCGATTTTTGTGACGGAGCGAGGGAATTTTTCCACTACAAAAAACTTTTTGTTTTTTTTTTTGGTAGTGAACACACTGTTCAAGCCATAGCTAGTTAATTCCATTTTGGGTGGTAATTCATGCCCACACTTGTATTTATATCTTGCACCATCGGAACCCAAAATCCATTATTCCTTGACTTCATGAGATGCTAACCAACTTTGTCATATATGACTGGTTCTGTTGCTTTGTAAATCTCAATCCAAGCCCCCTTCCTTCCCAGGCCACCAAATGGATTCGTAGTAGAAATACAAGAGTAATGTTGTAATTTATTTCAGTCGTGGTGGAAATTCCTTCTCAACTATAATTACGGACGGAATTCTGTAAAGAATAATGTGTCTCTCTGTATTTAAATACAAGAGTGAATGAACTACAAAACTAACTTGTTATATATTAGAATATAGGGTTAAGGTGTAAAAATACACATGTGCTTTTCTTCGAGGAGCGCTCAGCAGCAAATGTTTTTTTTGGTGCAAAAGTGCACACGTGGTTATAAATTAGGTGCAAAAATACCGTTTGACCGTTAAGTTTGACTTTAACCGATGACGTGGCATTTCAAAGGTGCAAAAATACACATGTGATTTGTGAAGAAGAGCGCCTAACAACAAATTTTTTTTAATTTAATAATTTATTTTAATTACTACCGGGTGCTAAAAAAATATTTAGATACTGACCTGTACTGAAAAAATACTTCATAATTTTGAAAAATTATTTTTAGATCTGAAAAAAATATTTCAAGGTACTAACTGGTACTAAAAAGATACTTTGAAGTATTTTTTTGTACCAGTCAGTATCCTGAAAGTACTTTTTAGTACCAGTCAGTACCCTGAAATATTTTTTTCAGTATCCATTTAGTACCGGTAAACACTTGAAATATTTTTTCAAGATCCTAAAATAATTTTTCAAGATTATAAAGTATTTTTTCAGTATCAGTCAGTATCCTTTTAGTACCGGTCAATACTTGAAATATTTTTTCAAGATCCTAAAATAATTTTTCAAGATTATGAAGTATTTTTTTTTCTGTACTAGTCAGTATCTAAAAAAAGATATTTCAGGGTACTGACTAGTACTAAAAAGTACTTTCATGATAATGACTGGTATAGAAAAAATATTTCATAATCTTGAAAAATTATTTTAGGATCTTGAAAATTTTTTTCAAGTATTGACCGGTACTAAAAAGATACTGACTGATACTGAAAAAAATATTTCAGAGTACTGACTGGTACTAAAAAGTACTTTCAGGATATTGAAAAAATATTTCAAGTATTGATCGGTACTGAAAAGATACGACTGATATTGAAAAAAATACTTCATAATCTTCAAAAATTATTTTAGGATCTTGAAATAAAATTATTAAATTAAAAAAAAATTGTTATTGGGCGTTCTTCTTGACAAATCACAAGTGTATTTTTGCACCTTTGAAATGCCAGGCCATCGATCAAAGTCAAACTTAACGGTTAAAGTAGAACTTAACGGTCAAACGGTATTTTTGCACCTAATTTGTAACGATGTGTGCACTTTTGCACCCAAAAAAAGTATTTACTACTGGGCGCTCCTCAAAGAAAAGCATATATATATTTTTGCACCTTAATCCTAGAAGATGTAAAATTTCCCGGCATTCTCTCATTTATCCTTACTCTTCTTTATGATGATTATGATGACTAATCTTTTCGTCATCCTTTCTTTTCTCTGGCCGATTATGATGATTAAATATAAGATATAGTAATTTGGATAATACTTAACAGTTGAATTTAATTATAAGTGATGTAGAATGCATGTTAAGAACTAGTAAGCAATTTCAATGGTAACTTAAATGGAGAGAAAATGGAGTAAAATGCGAATCATGCTCAAAGTTCTAACGCGGCGTCAAAAATCAGGGAAAAAATTCTCTGTACACATTATGATAGGATTTGAATAATGATGAAAAAATTCTCTGTACACATTATAATAGGATTTGAATAACGATTAGTCTGAAATGAGTAGCTCATAAATAGGACAAGTTGTTACAAATGTTATGACATTACAATATTATATTAATTTCTGGCCAAATATATTATATTGATATGAAGTGTCATATAATTTATTATTCATATATAAATACATAACATAACTAGAAGTCTAGAAATTTCCATTCAAAATCAGCGATGCATAAACCGACCCGATAGAATACGTAGAAAAATCATAACAGTTAGGTTATGATGAAATTACAGTCCAAAAGAAAAAATTTAGCTTTAATTAGATTTTTGAAGTACAAAAATTATAAAATTTAAATTTCAGTGTGTAGCTGCTTCATACAAATTCGCAGGGTTTGTATATAGGAAACAAATCTCTTGATTATATAGACAAATAAAATAACTAGAATATTTTTTAGCCTGCTTTGATATTAACAAACAGATTATAATATCATTGGTTAATTTTTTTTGGTCAATATCATTGGTTAATTAGTCCAGCGCATATACCCATCAGCATATAACCGATTATCTTATTTAGCAAAGTCATAAGAGAGAAACTAAATAATACAATCAATAATAGTATAACTCACAACTAATTGTAATTGCATCGGCATAGGAATATTATATCTCAGGAAAATATCAACAAATGATGATTAATAAAATTAATAATGATCAATGTCAGTGCCATAATCAAAATTTAGTCCCACGTACGGACCATACGGACCACATTCTTTTGAGCCACACAAGACTTTGTCATCACTCGTAATCATAATAAAGAGCAGTAAAAGAATAATAATAATAATGTATTAATGATAATGAGGACAAGCAAATTAATTAAAGCGGAAAAAAAAGCTTTATCATGATCCTAACAAAAAGCAGTAGAATAAAAATAATAATGAGGACAAGTAAATTAAAGCGGGGAAAAAAAAAACAAAAGCTTCATATTTTAAGGTCATACTTGTTGTTCCCATCTTTCTCGGAGTTTGGCGCTTTAGTTCCGCCGTTGGGCTTTGGTTTTGCTCTGAAACTGCCAAAAGACGCTTCCATCTCCTCTAGGGTTTTGCCACGTGTTTCCGGGATCACAATAAAAAAAAAGATCCATCCAATGAACGCGATGCTTCCGTATAGAAAAAAGGACCCACCAATGGTAATAGCCTTCGATAAGGACAAAAATGTCATTGAAATGATGGCACAAATCGACCTATTCAACACGACTCCCATAGCCGCACCTTGAGCACGTAGCCTTAATGGAAGCACCTCCGTGCAATAAACCCATGTGATTGGCCCTGCTCCAATTGAAAACGATGCCACCGAGGACAATACCGTGGTGATACTCAATATGGAGGCCCACTTTACTTTTTGATCTGAGTGCCCAATGACCGTAAGGCATGTGGCGAGAGTAAAAAGTGAGACTATGAGACCTCCAAAACTAGTAAGCAACAAGGGCCTTCGCCCGAATTGATCCAAGAAGCACGTAGCAACCAGGATGAAGATAGTCTTGGTAAATCCGACGGCCATAGTTGCGAGCAGCCTTTGGCTATCAGATGTGATGCCAGCCTTCTCGAATATGGTGGGGCTGTACAAAATGACGGAATCTAAGCCAACCGATTGTTGAAAGAAGTGCATGCTGATGACGGCAAGGATGATGTGACGAACGGCTGGTGTGGCGGTAATGAACATCTCCTTCCACACACCTTTTCCTGACTTTTGCTTGTTGATGACCTCAACGAGTTCATCATTGCAGCTCTCCGGGATTCCAGCCGCCGATTTGATGTCGGCAAGCCTCTGCTGAGCTTCTTGTTCAGAATCTGAAATTTTCTGAAGGACTCGGCGGGCATCACCAAGCCGACCCCTCATCACTAGCCAACGTGGTGACTCCGGCATGATTAACACTCCCAGTACGATCAAGACTGAAGGAACGACGCCGACTCCGAGCATGAGCCGCCAGCCCAGGCGTAGTGGTAGCTTAGAGAATGCAAAATTGGAGATGTAACCTAGCAGAACCCCGGAGTTGATGAAAACCTGAAAAAAAAAATGGAGTTATTAATTCAGTACTTGTTTTGTGTCTGGACCATGAACTCGTTGCATACCGTCCCATCTTAGCACTCTTGATTTTATTTTTTTGAGAAAAGAATTTAAAATCAACAAATTATTTTTTCAGATTTTCTGTTGATTAAAATATTTTTTTTAAAAAAATAAATATGCACGGTCATATCTCATCTATGCAAATCAACAAATTATTTTTTCAGATTTTCTGTTGATTAAAATACTTTTTTTTTTAAAAAAATAAATGTGCACGGTCATATCTCATCTATGCCACCAAAATAGGGATCAACTAAGTGTCTATCCGAACGAGGAGGAAGCGGGGTTACGTCAGGGAAGGAAGTGAGGAAGCCACGGGAGGAGTTGGGGGAGACTTCGGCGGTGTAGACGGGGGCGATCATCATGGCGTAACCGACGCCAATGCCGGCAAAGAAACGACCGAACATGAGGAAGGCGTAGTTTGGGGAGAAGCCCATAAGAACGGCACCAACGAAGAATATCGCACCGGCGAGGACGATGGTGTAACGACGGCCAATCCAGTCGGAGGTTCTTCCGGCAAGGAAGGAGCCTATGAGAGCGTATAGATTGATAATCCCCATAACGACTTCGACTTGAACGTCAGTGATATGTAGGTCTCTCCTTATATAGATAATAGCTCCGCTCATGACACCGATATCTGTAATTAATTAGCTAAAAGAATTAAAAAAAATTGCAGGCTTTAGTGAGTAATTGAAGAAAAGTGAGGGAATGTAACTGACCATAACCAAGCAAGATGGAAGTCATGGAGGCCAAAGTAGCACAAGCGAGAGCAAACTTGTTCCTTTTGGGCTTCATGGGAGGATCAAAATCTTCTAATTTTGCAGTTTTCTCGGCTGCTTGGAGATTGACGGCCATCTTAATCAGTGTATGTATCAGTGACGGTGCAGTGAGAGAGGAAGAAGATAGTGAAGGAGTAGTCTGACAACAGAGGGTCTTATATAGAGAACTGGGACTATCTATATATGTATATCTATATCGGTGGCGAACATAATCTGTAATATGATAATCTGATCTTATCCTTATTTTCAATTCTCCAGATTTTCGTTCATTATCTCTTAAATAAGTTCACGTTTAAAGCACAATTATACGGATATATGAATTATTCTAAATCTTATTATCGATATTATATGGAATTATCCATATTATATGGAATTATTCTAAATCTTATTATCTTTCTTTTCTTGATTTGCTCACCTTATAAGGAAATTTTCCAAATTATATGAAATTATCCCATATATGAAATTCTTTATACTGCCTCCTTTTTTTATTGGTTCTTTAACCGTATTTTACTAACTTCTTTTTGTATGATTATTTCCCTTTGACTAAGTTTATTTCTTTCTTTAAATCTTTTTGGGCCTCCTATCTACCACTTTAACAACGTAGGTTTCAGCTGATTTGCAAAATATCTGTCCATATATGTGAGGAATTTTTGAGATTATTTTAATTTAAATCAGTGCTTTAAAATTTTATACAAATTTGCTCATGAAAAACCTTCTCTGACCCTATCTCAATTATTTGATGGTTAATTAACAAGCTCGATATATCTTATATTTCGATTTGAAAAATATTTATATGAAACTCAATATTTTCATAATATCTTCTTTTGTATATATTGGATTACCTTAAAAAAATATAAAATTAAAATAGCATCTAGAATCTATAAATAATCAGAAATCTACCTCCATTTGGGTTTCGATTGTTTTCAAAAACTTGGAGGTTTTGTTTTTTTTAGAAAACTTAAAAAATCACAAAAGTATCTTATAAACATTTGTTGTAAAATATGTGATCAGGTTTCATTTACAAACTTAAAGGGATGCACCCTAAAAAGGATGTTATAAAAATAAAACATTTTAAATTTTAAAACTCCTTTACGGCTAATAGTTTT